>CM075671.1:96295000-97545000 GCA_037962975.1 Clitoria ternatea
AAGGTTCGAGGAATTGTGCCTATTCTATCCGCCCTTCCAGCAGCCAGGAACGGAGAACTCCAAGTGTCTTAAGTTTGAGAACGGATTGAGATCGGATATCAAGAGGGCCTGCAGATACCATGAAATCCAGAGTTTCCCTGCATTAGTGAACAAATGTAGAATATTCGAAGAGGATGACAGGGCCCATTCGGGCCAGTGCAGCAGAGCCAACCAGCACCTGAGGCCTCAGCAATCACGTTTCAAGAGGCCAGGGAACGTGAGGAGGAATGAACCCTTCACTAGATATCAGAATCATAATGACCGAGGGAGACAAATGAGTAAACGACCAAGATATGGCGGATGCTTTAAATGCGGCGGTGACCACTTTGCTAAGGATTGCAATGATACAAATGTTAAATGCTACCACTGCGGAGAGAAGGGACACGTTCGTCCTGACTGCCCCCAACTCCGCCAGACAAACGCCAATGTACGTCAAGGAGGATCTCAAGATAGAACCCGAGTGAATGATAACCAACGACCTGGTGGCAGAGACAACGGAACCAGAGGAAACATGATGCGTGCTCCGAACAGCCGAGAGAGGAATACCGGTCCGCCAGCAGCAGGAAGGATCTACACCATCAATGCAGAAGATGTTGCACCAGCAAATGACCTAGTATAATGTAAGTGCTCACTCGGTAAGAATACACTTAACGTTGTTTTTGATTCGGGAGCCACCCATTCTTTTATAGCTGATGAGTGTGTAGAGCGTCTGAAGTTACCGACTGCACCTATGAATCGGATTTTAGAAGTAACCAGCCCGACTGGCACTAACGTGTTCACATCATCAGTGTGCAAGGACGTAGTGTTTGTGTTGTATGATCGGAGTTTCACCTTCGATCTGATTTGCATGCCTTTAAAGGGTCTTGATATCGTGCTTGGGATAGATTGGCTTTCTGCCAATAAGGTATTAGTAGATTGTAGAAACCGAGAGATAGTTTTTCCGAGACAGCCCACTGAGAACGACACGGCACCAGGTATAACCCAACTATTTATGATGCTTTGTCTAACCAAAGATGAGAGTGAGACCCTAGTGAACGAAATTCTGGTTGTCTGCGAATTCCCAGAAGTGTTCCCTAAAGACGTTCCGAGTGTGCCTCCCAATAGAGAAGTCGAATTCTCTATAGACTTGATCCCTGGAGCCGAGCCGGTCTCCAGCGCGCCGTATAGAATGTCCTCAACTGAATTGGCAGAGTTGAAGAAACAAGTGGATGAGTTACTCGAGAAGCAGTTCATTAGACCAAGCGTGTCACCATGGGGCGCACCTGTGCTACTTGTTAAGAAGAAGGATGGTAGCATGAGACTTTGTATAGATTATCGACAGCTTAACAAACTCACAATCAAGAATCGATACCCACTGCCTAGAATTGATGATTTAATTAACCAGCTGCGTGGAGCCTCAGTCTTCTCGAAGATCGACTTACGATCGGGATATCACCAAATCCGAGTGAAAGACTCGGACATTCCTAAAACTGCCTTTAGGACTCGGTATGGTCACTACGAGTATGTAGTGATGCCGTTCGGTGTGACCAACGCCCCTGCTGTTTTCATGAATTACATGAACAGCATATTCCACTCCTTCTTAGATCGGTTTGTTGTTGTCTTCATCGATGACATTCTAGTTTATTCTAAGACGTCTGAGGAGCATGAAGGACATCTCCGAGCGGTACTCCAAGTGTTGAAAGAGAAACAATTGTTTGCGAAGCTCTCGAAGTGCGAATTCTGGATGGATGAGATCCACTTCCTCGGGCATGTGATCTCCGAGCGAGGCGTCTCGGTGGACCCTGCGAAGGTAGCTGTTGTAATAGCATGGGAGAGGCCCAGATCGGTCTCGGAAATAAGAAGTTTTATGGGCTTGGCAGGTTATTATAGGAGGTTCATCGAAGGTTTTTCTAAATTGGCATTACCCCTGACTAAATTGACTCGGAAAAATGTTCCCTTCGTGTGGAGTCCGGAGTGTGAGAACAGCTTCCAAGAGCTGAAGAATAAGTTGACGACTGCTCCGGTGTTGGCATTACCTGAGTTACGAGAAAGCTTCGTGGTCTATTGTGACGCATCAGGACTTGGATTAGGGTGTGTACTCATGCAGAAAGATCGAGTGATAGCATATGCCTCTCGACAATTGAGACCCCACGAGCAGCATTACCCGACCCATGACTTGGAGCTGGCAGCAGTAGTTTTTGCATTGAAAATTTGGAGGCATTACTTGTACGGGTCCAAATTTGAAGTGTACAGCGATCATAAGAGCCTCAAATACCTATTCGACCAAAAGGAGCTGAACATGAGGCAGAGAAGATGGATTGAGTTTTTAAAGGACTATGATTTCGAGTTAAAATACCACCCAGGTAAGGCAAATGTCGTGGCCGACGCATTGAGTCGGAAATCCCTCCACATAGCAGCCATGATGGCAAAAGAAGTTGAGTTGTTGGAACGGTTCCGAGACATGAACTTGCATGTTGACACCCCTTCTTCTCAGAAGATGACAATCGGTATGTTGAGGATTGCCAATGAATTCTTAAAATCCGTGTACGAGTAGCAATAGGCGGACTCTTACCTAGCTGAAATGAAGGAAATTCAAGCCAAAGGAAAGGACTTATCCTTGGCCGAGGGGTCAGATGGGATCTTCCGGGTGAGAGACAGAATATACATACCAAGTGGAGGAAGATTGAGAAGAATGGTGCTTGATGAAGCCCACAAAAGCCTACTCAGCATTCACCCAGGAACCACAAAAATGTACCACGACTTGAGGAGACAGTTCTGGTGGCCCGGACTAAAGAAGGATGTGGCGGAGTACGTGGCCCAGTGTATCACTTGTCAGAAATCGAAGGTAGAGCACCAAAAACCGTACGGTGCAATGCAGCCTCTAGAGATCCCCGTGTGGAAATGGGACTCAATTGCGATGGATTTTATCATGGGATTACCCAAAAACCGAGCGGGCCATGATGCAATTTGGGTCATTGTTGACCGATTGACGAAAAGTGCACACTTCTTACCTGTAAATATGAAGTACCCATTGCATAAGTTAGCTCGGATTTACATTCAAGAAGTTATCCGACTGCATGGCATACCTACTTCCATCGTATCAGATAGGGACCCTAGGTTTACGTCCCGGTTTTGGACCAGCATGCATCAAGAATTGGGGACGAAGCTTTGGCTTAGTTCTGCCTACCACCCCCAATCGGATGGACAATCCGAGCGAACAATTCAGAGTCTAGAAGATTTATTGAGAGTGTGTGTGTTAGAGCACAGTGGGGACTGGGAGCAGTACCTTCCCTTGATCGAGTTTACATACAACAACAGCCATCATCACAGCATTGGCATGGCACCCTACGAGGCACTATATGGACGTAGATGCCAAACCCCACTCTGTTGGTCAGAAACGGGTGAAAGTCTACTATTGGGACCAGACATCGTGAAGCAAACCAAAGAGCAGATCCGAGTGATACGGGAGAAGATGAAAGCATCCCAAGACAGGCAAAAGAGCTACCATGACAAGCGCATCAAGCCATTGGAATTTTCAGTCGGAGATCGAGTGTTTCTGAGAACCTCTCCGAGTAAAGGAGTCGGACGAGCCTTAAAAAGTGGGAAGTTAAGCCCTCGATACATTGGACCTTATGAGGTGTTAGAACGGATCGGCCCCGTAGCATACCGCCTCGCATTACCGACTCACTTGTCCCGGTTGCACAACGTATTTCACGTGTCTCAACTAAGGAAGTATTTGCATGACCCCAGCCACACGATGCCTGACGACGAGGTAGAGATCAAGGAAGACCTAACCACTGTGACTACACCGATTGGAATCGTGGACCGATCGGTAAAACGCTTAAGAAACAAGAACGTAAGGCTGGTTAAGGTGAAGTGGCAGCAAGGCAAGACCACCTCCTGCACGTGGGAACGCGAAGACACCATGCGACAGCAGTACCCCGAGTTGTTTACCTAGGTGAGTACCGACTGAATTTCGGGGACGAAATTCTTTTTCAGTGGGGGAGAACTGTAACATCCCAGTTTTGAAACTAAATGCCGAATGAAGAATAAACCATTAAGACTTGATTTCAACTAGAAAATAACTGTTAATTATATTTAAGCCATTAAAAAAAAATGGTGGTGGTCAGGGGATGGGGTGGAGTGCACGTGGTTGCTGAGCTCACACTCTCCCATCCCACTCTTCTCTTACTTGTGCGCATGTACATATATATATAACACGTAAGCCTATGGTGATGAACACACTCACTATTCCTTTAGACTCCTTCCTCCGTCACTTCATCCTCTACTTTCCTCTCTTCGTCTCCATCCTCCTTCTTCCTCTATCTTACTCTTCGCTCCTGGGGATCTTGATTGCAGCACTGGAGAACGGACCACACTCCATCCCAGAATCAGGCGCAGGATACGACAAAGCCATGAAAGACCGAACGAACCAGGAGAAAGACATCGGACCCAACGACAAGGACGGAAAGATTTCTGAGGTTCTTCTAAAAGGTAGGGGGCGCTTGCATGTCGAATGCATGGTCTAAGAACGGTACCGGGTGAACGTACTGCTGAGTGTGGGTGTGTGTGTGTGCATGTATTCATAATTATTAAAACTGATGCATGATTTAAGATTCTGATAGTGATTTTCATGGCGATGGTGTAGCCTGTTAGTGGATGATAATGATGGATGATATGCATGGATCTATTTTCTTGTCACTATGAAAAATATGTATGTGCATGCTCTTAATTGGATTGTTCAATGTTGTTAGTCTGATGACCGATTGTAACATGCGCTGGAGTGATTGACTGAATGATTACGAGTAGTGTGGGGAAAACCGCTTTGCTTAATGACTACGGTGAAGGTGTTCGTGGCGCGATGATGTGTATTAATGAATGTGTTAGTTGCATGAGTGAGAGTGGGGCGACCCATAGAAGGTCAAGAACCCCAAGGGAAACGACTTCCAGTTACCAACCCTGGCTAGATCCCGATAGTGCTCGTGGTAGCCGTTGGAGCTAGAGAAGAGAGTCTCGAGACGCCGTGGGGAGGCCGGTGCCACCTGGTAAGAGCTGAGGGACGAGGGGCCAGAAGAAAAGGGGACCGTAACTGAGAGTCTTTACCCGAGTCGGATCCGCAGGCATGCATATAGAAATAAGGCCGATTGTGATGATGTATAAATCTATATATATATGTGTATGATTTGAATGCATGAATATAGATGTGCGTAGGAACTCTGAGTGCATGAATATATATGGATGTGGGATAAACTCTGCGTATTATGTGTGTCATGAATATTGTTTGAACTGCATGAACTTGGTTACTTGAGAAGGGTTGAATGATGGCAGGAGCGTGTACTGACGCTGATACCGAGTCTGTGAGTATCATTTTACATGTAAAAGCTCACCCCTGCAGTGGCCATTTTTCAGTGAATGTCTCTCGTGAGGAGGATCAGAAGCAGAACTGGAACGCTGAGCGAAGTGTTGATGCATTTGGAAGGCTTAATTAAGGCGATGTTAGATTAAGCCCTGACTGGTTCATACCGGATGTTAATGTTTTGGGATAAATAGAACTTTATGGACAAGGAGAAATCCGATTTTGTGTTGTAAATATTGACATACACTCTTATGTATATATGGATGTACGGTTTTGTGTGTGTGATGCTATGTGCTACCTTGTTTCATAATTGTGCTTTAATGGATACGCAGGGACAGTATGATTGAGCAGGCTATAGCCAAGTCAGAGTGAATTAAGAATTGTCTTAGGAAAACTTATGTCGGATACGTTGGGCGGAGTCGTACCCCGCCCGAAGTATGGGGACATTTCGCCCAAGCGAGAGGACTAAAAGCGCTGGAGCGATGTAGTTGTTAGAGTGGGACACCGTTCAATTACCTTTCCTATCCGTTGTGATGCTAATGCAATCCAGACCCCGGTGTTGACCCCTGATTTGGGCGTTGTGGTTGAGTCCGCCCAGGCGTTGTCATAATTAGTTGAGTTGGGCGGAATAGGTTCAGACTCCTCCTTCCTCCACAATCTACTACCGCATATGTACCCTGTAACTTCCCGTTTTTCCTGAGTGAAGTGCGAGCGTGAGGATTTACCTAGTGAACCCTTGTCCATATCCGATTGAGGAATTACCTTGTGTTTGTGTTGATGAGGCGTTGTGCTGACCTCGTTTAGGCGGTGTCATACCTCGCCCAAGTAACTAGGAGGGTTCGCCCAAGCGCGTGGGACCATACTGAAGCAAGCAGATATCAACTTGAGACTTCACCTACGTACCTTCCTCCTCCATTGTCGCATTATTCTGCCTCGCAGGGCGGTGTTGGACATCGCCTGAGTGAGTGAATGTCGTGATGTAGTCCGTCCAGGTGTTGTTGTGCCTTGCCGAACTGGACGACGGTGTAATCACTTCCTCTTTTCTTCACAAACTACTCCTGCATATGTATATCTCTCTTCTTCTTCCCTTACCTGTCCTCTGAAGCTGAACGTCCAGTGTTCTCTGAGAAAGGGTCAGCCCGTAGGAACGAATAGACGCTAATGTAAGGTCTACTTGAAGAGTTTCACGTCTGATGTTGCATTGCCACACATCATTTAGGCGGTGTGAGACAAAGGTTGAGCGAGTCACCTTCGCCCTGGAGTCCGCCCAGGACAAACATACCCCGCCTAGCCAGGTAGGATGATTCGAACTCCGCCCTTCTACCGAGTGCTACGCGTGTGAATGTATTAACATCTTTCCCTTATCTATTTCCTCCTATTGAGTGACCAGTGTTACTCGAGGGAAAGCTTTCCTTGTGGAATTCCCTCCATCCGCTGTTGCATTACCATACTCCGCCTGGACGGTGTCAGACCCCGTCCGAGCGAGCAAACGGTGTTGTGTAATCCGCCCATTGTTGGTGTGTTACGATAAACCCAATGAGCCAGTTCCAGTTTTAGCTTCTCTGTAGGTTGCTATATGCGTGTGAATGCTCTTCATTTTCCCCCCTTGCCTGCTTCCTTCTAAATCGAATAATACGTGACTGCCTTTGTGAAAAATTTTCTCATATTTTTGGAATTATTAGTTGCAAGCAATAAGGTGTTACAATCTGTACACTGTGTACACTACAGCGGTATAGGTACCCATCACTTGGACTTGAGGCCTTCTCGCCATTCACCATTCTGACCTACATTAACTGAAAAATATAGCCACAGTAGGGGTGAGCATTTACATATTAAATGACAGTTATTGACTCAAATTAATCCTCAAAGTCTCCATCATGCAATTACTTATCTCAATCAACAATAACATACACTGCCATTCAATATGGACATTCACACAACATCATTCGATCGAAATTATTCAATTCATACATGGCTATATAATTCATATTATTCATAACAACATATACCACAACCATGCCATCATATTGCACCTGGCAACAGTATCAGTATACATACATCCATCCAGTCAGAATTCACTCAAGTCAATTCAAGACTATATTATTCATGTTATTCTCAATAACATTTACACATATACAATTCACGTTGAGCTCAACAACAATTATAAGCGTGCACACATCATTTCAGTCGGATCTGATTATTCATTATTAATTTTCATTGTTGCTACATAGGCTCCAAGCCTTTTTCTCAGCTTCAAGCTGATCCGGCCGTTTTTCTGGTACCAAACCGTTTGCCCTCTCATGTAACACAGTCGCTCCAAGTGACAACAGAAGTGTTACGGGCTAAACCCCGAGCCTCGCTCAAGAGGTTTTCCTGAGCCTCGCTCAAAGGTCTTTGATAGCATCCAATGCATAAGTTAAACCCCGAGCCTCGCTCAAGTGGAGTGCCTGAGCCTCGCTCAAAGGTCTTTGATTGAATTTCACACATATTCATCTGATTGCCATTTATATATTGAGCGTCCCACGCTATATGCTCTCAGCATTTTCAATGGCGAATCAGATGCATATGGTCGTATTCATCAAGTGTCCCACGCTATATGCACTCGGCATCATCATTTTATCACATGCATCCCTTACAGTTTAATATAAAACAACAATCGGAGATTTATCTACTGTCACATAGTATAATGCACTCGGCAATCATAATAACATTCACATGCATCTTATGCATTTTAACATAAAATAACAACAGAGATTTATTCACTGTCTCATAGCATAATGCACTCGGCAATCATAATAACATTCACATGTATCTCATGCATTTTAGCATAAATCAACAATAGAGATTTATTCACTGTCTCACAGCATAATACACTCGGTAATCACAATAACATTCACATGGATCTCATGCATTCACTCAGTATCCTCATGTTGATCAACATACATCTCATGGACGGAAATCGACATACACCACACAATTCATAATCATCACACATTCGGGCTATCACTCAATCGAAATACCACAATCAACACATTATAAGTACAACACAACACAGTGAAGCAATTTCACCCAGAACCTGTCCATAAACCATGCATTTGAGATGTAAATCAGCCCCCTACCTGGAATAAGGATTCCAGAAGCTCCTCGAGCTTACAACTCCGATCGGTTGCTCTCCGATCGCTCCATTGGTCACTCGTTCTCAACAGAACGACCCTGCTTCCATTCGTCCAACCCAGTACTCTGCTTTGGAGGAACCCTAAGTCGTTCACTCTCTCAAATAGCCCTGTCTCCAAGACACTCCATGCTCTGCATGCAAGGACAGTGGGGAGTTCCAAGCCTCCAAGACACAATGATGTCCTCTCTCTCAGTCCAGTGAAGGATTCCGAAGCCATTCCCTCACTCGAACAGTCCAATCCTCACCAACAATGGAGGACTTTCAGACTTCCAGGCACCCAACGCTGTTTTCTCCCTCACGAGCAGCTTCGCCTCAACAACAGTAGACTATTTCCACAACTCCAAGGCACCCCACGCTGCAGGCTTCCCAACGAGACTCTGAAAGTTTTCGAGGGGAAGAAGAAGAAGAAGAAGGAGAAGAAGAATATCAAAAGAAGAATAAGGCTGGTTGCATGCACAAGGAAGAAGTGCTCACTCTCTTAAGTCTTTTCTCTAACAGCGTGACAATGAATGAGTGAGAGAGAGGGACCGAGGCCCTTTATACCATCAAGGGGCACATGCGTCATTTTCCTGGCATTATTATTATTATTATTCAGCCATTAGCTTAATCGGCAATGTATCTTAATCAGCACTTAATTTTAGTCGATAATTAAATCTAAATCAGGATGTTACATAGAGCAACGTTTTTTTGTTAATTGAAGTGTTATGTGTATTTTGTCTTGGGTACATTATGCATATATTGTCTCTTATGTGCATATACTATTTTGATATGTAAGGCAATTAATTGCCATATCTCTTTTGTTAGGGCTGGTTTTCTAAGGCAAATGATTGTCAAATTTGATTTGTTGGGGCTAATTATCTAGCTATTACTACTTAATTAATGTAAGGATATGGAGCCAACCTATGTAAGGCTTTAAAGCCAACTTTTTTTTATATACAGGGGTTAATTTGTAAGGCAATTAGCTGTGAAATTTCTCTTGTTAGACTTATTTATAAAATTGTTATATGCTACCTTTTTATTATATATAGATTTTCCTTTTAAAAAATTTAGACCATATGACGTGGAAAAATAAAATAATTTTTTGGTTAAATTTATATAATTAATAATTCAAAAGCCTTGCTAATTACAATACAAAATCAGGCTTACAAATGGTTAGAATTGAAAAAGAGAGTAATAGCAATGATTATAAAATTTGTTCATTTAAATGGGCAACGGGTCAAAACCATTGTATTAGAAAAAACAACGGTTATATAACTATCCTATTCAGACACAAGACAATGGTTTAAGATATGTGGCCACTATATGAGGCAACGGCTGAAAACCATTCCATTAAATAATAGGCAACGCTTAGTAGCTGTTGTTTTTATCATGTAATAAACTATGGCTAAAACATGTTGCTAAAATTTGCTACAATTAAAAATCATAGTCTATACACAGCTTAAAAACCATTGCCATTCATGATAAAATAAGGAACGCTTTTTTTGTACCGTGGCCAAAAAGTAAAAAATCGTTGCCTTTTACATTGGTAACGGCCGAATAAGCAATGGTTTTTTAACCGTTGCAATAGAGTCAGCAACGGTTTTATCTACTTAGGCAACAGTTTTTAGCCATTGCTATAGAGTTAAAATGTTGTAGTGATCCTTTCAAGAATCCCTTCTCATTTAAGTGGCATATCACGTTATCCGCATATTCAAAATTCATGCATCCGCACTTATACCAAGGACAACGGATCTTTTGGTTCGCTTTAAACTCAAGGGTGTTGGTCGTAGCGAATGGAATAAACTCACACAACCCCATCATTGATGTGTCGGAACCTCCATTCACGATATCTAACGATAATAGGATTGGTTACTTTGATTAAACAAAACCTAACTATTGTTTGTGAATCACTCTCTATCTCTTGGATGTTCTAAGTAAGTGGGTGATATTGTATTTCTAATGATGGAATAGCGGCAAGTTTTTCATATTGAAGTGTATTATATTAAAGTGTCGTTCCATTGAGGAGTGGTGTTTCAACAATATAGTTTCATATGATCTAGGTAAGAAATAAGGTTTTGATACAGTTAATATGATATAACTAAAAATCTAAAGAGAACGTTAAGTATTAAATAAAACAAGGTAAGCAATGGCAAGTATGAAAATCAAATGAGAGAAAGTGGGATTGGATTCATCTATCTCCCCCTAACGTACAACATATACATTAATATAATCGACTTTCAAACTATTGATTTTTACATCACAATCTTAAATCATTCATATCGATTCCTCGACTACGAAATCCATAAGAATATTTCCAAACCGTTGATCCCTCAATCAATTTGCAAATATTCCAGCCTTACACCTAATTGTTTTGACGTTCATTGCCTTGAATATTATTCCTAATAATCAAAAACAATGAGTGTTCCATCTAAGTCGTCTTTCAAAAGGTATTTTCCAATAACTAGAGAAAACTAAGATCAAGAAGCTAGTGATCAAGTAGATTCAAGCATTAAGATCAGAATGGAAAACAAAAGCCAATAGAACGATTACCAAATATATAAATATATAACACAATACGTTAGGTTCGAGTTGATTACATCCAATCCCTATGAAAAGATTAGCTACTCATGTTATCTATACAAACCCAAGATGATTGAAGAAGAAAAGATGATAAGAGATGGTCTTCAAATGTTTCTTTATGCCCTATAAGAAAAGAAAATCTAACCCTGCATGCTAATCCAAAAATTTTGAAGTTTTCTTTGAATATTACCTGTCTCACTTAAGCTAGAGTAAGCTCGCTTAAGTGAGCCAGGTTTCTTCACCCTGAAGGAGCCTTTTAATCCTAATTATTCCCTCGCAGACTCCCTTGGGCGAGTGGTTCACTCAAGTGAGTATAGTCCCTTGTTTCCTTTGTTCTATTTGCTTGAGCCCAGCTTGATCTGCTCAAGCGAATTAGAATTAAATTTGTTTCTGGCAATTTTCGCTTGAGCGGCTTAAGCCTCACTCAAGCGAATTCTTTAGCATTAGTTTTTGGATGAATTTAGCTCAGGCCATTGCTCCTTCGCTCAAGTGAATCCTCTTAGTTTGCTCTCTGGTCAATTTTTACTTGACCGAGTTATGACTCGCTCAAGCGAGTTCTTCACTGATGCTTTTTATTTTGTTCTGCCTATGACTCGTTCAAGCAGAGCTATCATCCGCTTGAGCGAGTGGGTCACTTAAGCTAAATTCAAGCTTGCTTAAGCGAGTTCCTCTGATGTTTGGCCTGTTCTTGCTTTTTCAAGGGGATTTCTATGTGCTGCTCCTTCCTTTTCCTCTTCTTCATTCCTAATCACCTATAATTGCATAAAACATAGAATAAAAGTCTCCAAAAACACATATTATCAAAGATTTATCTGGAATTGTGCATTTTAATCAATTTAACTTATAATTTCTTCCAGATATCAAGATTTCCTAACAAAATAATGCTCAATTTAACTCAAAACATATATGCAATTTGAGCATTATTAGTGGGACTCTATCACATTCAGAATGAAAATGTAACCATCTATAACTCATCTACGTGATTGCATCAACCTTGTGTTGTTAATGTTCATTTGGAATTTCATAAGCATTTCGCATTAGTCCCTGGGTACCCAGAGGTACGTACGGGTCGAAACACCACACACAGATATACACTCAAAAACAACATAAAATGCAAAAACCAGAATTTCAATTGCATATTAACAACACAAGTTTCACACAAACACCAATATTTATGGGTTATGCCCTACTGGTTATAGATTCATCCTAAACTATCCAACCGGGACAATTCAAGATCCAACACAACACGGTGTACTGACCTGTTGTGTTGATGCTTGAACGGGAACCTAGTTGGGTACACACACGGTCTAATGACATAGGGAGCCTACCAAAATTTTGGCAGAGTCTCCCTTGTAAATTAGACATTTCAAAATTTAACACGCACCCTAATACACACAAAAAACAACCCAATACAATTGAATATATTCTTCTATGAATTATACAGATGAAATTCAGGCAGATAATTACTAAAATGTCTAATAAAATATAAAAAACTATCAACAGGGTACTCTTTAGAAAATTATCAATTTTATAAAACTCATATTTAAAGCTAATTTTACATTCTTCCAAAATTATAAAATTAACTAACAAGTATAACTAGAAAGGTAGGCACTATAGTGTAACACTCCCTAGTTTAGATAAAATTTCTCAACAACTATTTATAATTAACAACAATAAGTAAAATGAATAAAAGAGGTTAAATTGCCAATAACAATATGTACAAAATCAATTCATGCATCTTAGTTTTGTTCTAAACTCTCACATCTAACTTTTCTATTTCAGTTTAAACAAGAGAATAGTTACATGAAACGTGTACCTTGGAAGAACAGAGTCGAACTTGCTGTTGGAGAAAGACACACAGGACTATGACGAATACAAGTTGCTAAGAGCAATATCAAAACAGGATGTTTGTTAGAGAACAAACAATATATTATACACAAGTAATAATAAAAATAAACCGTGCCTAATTCACTCCCAAGAATTAGGTATGAAATGAGGATTGTCATAAGCCTTATAAGAAAAATTGAAGTCATATTCCTAACCAAGATTATGATAATATATTTTAATTTCATATTGTTATTAGGTGCAGTTTATTTTTATTATCAAAATTAATATATTTTAATTTCATAAATGTGTGCTTATGCAAATCTAGATGATAGGCTAATCTCACAAATGAAATTGCGCATATGCATATATTATGTTTAGCTTGAATTTGCTTTTTTTCTTAAATACAAAACACGCTATTTCACTGAATCAATTGTTAAAAATTTTAAAGTCACATGCAAGCTCCAATATAATAAAAAGTTCAATTTAATTTTTTTTCGGTTCAATTTATAATGTTTCCATATGACTGAATTTGAATAGGTTGAACATATCAAAACCACTAATGCTAAATTTGTTTCTTTTTGTCACCCTGTGGCTTGAAAATATTACTACAGTCAAAATAATTTGAAAGGCAATTTGTAGTATAGGTGGACTATAATTATAGTTATATTAATTGTGGTGTAATTGTAAAGTTGTCATCAATTGAAAATATTACTACAATCAAAATAATATGTTAGCGGTGATTTATAAATGCAGTTTCTTATGGTTTTTTTAAACCCTGACAGGACCCGCAAGCGCACGGGTTATGTCGCGTAATATAAAAGATTATCGTTCTCCACAGGGACTGTTTTCAAAGTACCAGCATATTGAAATTTAATCATCCACACAATTAATTTTTAATGTTTTTGTAAAATAAAACACAAATTAAAAATAAATTTAGAAACAAAATTTACTTGACACTTAAAAATTTAGAGTTGAGAGTATCTTGGGATTTCGGGAGATCAAGACTCTATTTTATGTTAATGAATTTTAACTTTTCATAAATAAGAATCAAATTAAGTTTTCCAAGGCGGATTTTCCTTAAGCTAATTAATATGTTCCTCTCGGAATCCTATTAATGTACCTAACCTATGGAAAGTGCTGCTTAATCCTTAGAAAAGGCCCATTATCGTTTTGTGAAAATCCCTTATTTATTCCCCAAAAGATTTTGATTACTTTCACGGTTTTACCGATGTCACAAAAAGTATTTCAAAACCTTAGGCTTAGTTTAAAAACTTTCCAGTAATAACAAATCTCTCGATTCTATTAATTACTTAAACTTACTAATATACCCGCAAGTATACAGTTTTATCACTTAGGTTCTTGTTAGGAATTACTAAGAGCATTGAGCATTTTTTAAACTAAATGGAAAACAAAAATTTATTTAATTCAAAGTCAAAAAAATATTATCATAAAATATTATCACACCCCCTTCATCCCAAGATAATTAATTTAGTTACTCATGAAATAATTCAAATTCATATATATGATGGAAAAATAAAACATACAAGACATGGTAAAAATAAAAACTTACGGGTTTCTCCAAAAGCTCAGAATAATTTTACCACTGTATTTTCTTGTTGCAATATTCCTCCACCAATTACAAATTTGAACACTCAATTTCACAATTCACAACTATTAAAATAAAAGAAAGAAAAAGAAAATAAAAGAGAAAGAAACGGGACAGAGAAAAAAAATGAAAGAGAAAGAAAAGAAATGGAGAAGAAAACGAGAAAGAAATGGAATGGAGAAGGAAACGAAGGAAAAAGAAAAGAAATTAAAGTACAAAGGAAAGAGAATTGAATCAAAAGTGACGCTCTCTTGGCTTCAGACCTCCCCCCTATTTATAGAAATGGGGAACGGCGGCTAGTGGGATTTCTCGTTTGTCTTCTTGTTAGCCGCCCCACGAGATCAGCTTGGATACAGCCTGGATGGTGTGGTGGAGAAACAACTTGTACCTAAACAGCTATAGGGAACGGTGGCTAGTAGAATTTTTTTATTATTTTCCCTTTTGTTTTGTTGTCAGCCGCCCCCTTATAAGTCAAGGATCCACTTGGATAGTGGAAATCCAAGTCAGCATGGGCAATCGGTGGAAGTATGGATTTGAGGAGCTGAATGTTATGGGTTGGACGGTGTTGAGAGGAGAGCTGGACGGTGTTGTGGTTATGTGATTTATGGAGCCGGTGTGTAATTGGATGGAGCCGGTGTTGTGGCTGTGAAGAGAGCTGGACGAGCAAAGCAACTCTGATTGAAACATTTACTTGGAATCAATTAAAGAGTGACTCGGAACCGATTGAAACATTCATTCGGAACCGATTGAAAAGTGATTCACTCGGAACTGATTGAAGATTGATTTACTCGGAACTGATTAAAGAGTGACTTGGAACCGATTGAAAAGTGATTCACTCGGCACAGGTTCATGCCCTCCTTCTTTCACATGTGACCCACTCAGGATCGGGAAGTTTTCATTCAAATGATTCAATCGGCATCCTCAAAATGTTTCACTCGGCTATGTCTCTGGAATTCAACCACTCAGAGAAACCTTGCTCGGGAGTAATTCAGTCGACCCTTCCTTCACTCCTTGAAATGATCCACTCAGATACATTCATTCGGACACATTCACTTGGAAGTCCGACTTGCTTCTCACTCGGAACTGCCTCAATCGTCAATCAGCCCATTCGGTTGTATTCACTCAGGAGTTGGCCTTGCCTTTCACTCAGAAATTTGGAACTTGAGAGACTCTGGATTCTGGCCGATAGAAGCTCTTCACAGGTCCGAGCCTTGCTTTGCTCGGAAATACAGCTCTCTGCCCCAACTCACTCGGAAGTGCCTTCCTGGGAGACATCTCACTCGGGCTTAGTTTGAAACTTGAGAGTCTGCCCGAAAGAGACTCATTCCCGGTCGGACTCTTTTCCTTGCTTGATAAGGCATTTTCTCCGAAACAAACTACTCGGAAAGGACCTATTCTTTGCTTGAGAATGACATTTTCTCCGAATAACACCACTCGGAGACCTCCTTATTCAACAGGAGTTCATTCAGTGGCTTCTTCTGCTTGGAATCAACTCACTCGGGAGTCCTCCACTCGGAGACAGTTTTGCCCAGAAAAACACTTGTTCCCCAATCAGATTCGCTTCAATCAGCAATCCTTTCACTCGGACAATAGCTTTGGGCAGTCCCTTTTTTCACTCAGATTAGTTGAAGTCGGGGAGCTTCCACTCGGATTTACTTCCAACCGAGACATATTCCACTCGGCAACACTCCATTCTGAGTCATCTTACTCGGATTTTATCATTTCTGAGTCATCCTACTTGGATTTTATCATTCTGAGTCGGAATTTAGTATAAAAAGAGCTTTCTTTCCACTTGGGCTTGTTCTTCTTGATTCTTTATCATTTGATGGTCGTTTTTCTCTTGTTATTGACCCTTTTATTACCTTAATTTCTACACAATAACATACCCAAGTAGAATATAGTGGAAAGAAAGCAAAAATCACAATAAATAAAGGAAATACAGTGCATAATGATTAAAATCCTAAGCAAACTAGATCTAATTTATTGTGTTATAAAGCACTTATCAAAATACCCCAAACCAAAACATTGCTTGTCCTCAAGCAATTACCATATTCACATGATAAGATACAGAAAACACTAAGCTCAGCAAACTAAGGAATCCAAAGTAGAGAAAAAGATTTATTCAAATGCCAATATTAATTTTCTTATGTGAATCAATTTTCATTATCAAGATAGAGGATACTCTTTTCTCAATTTTTACTCAAAGTGTTTCATGGTTTGTGTATGACTCAGATCATCATAGTCAAAAAATATTACCATAAGCTTGTTAATAAACCAGAAACTCCACAGTTTAGATAGAAAATATGTCAAAGTCTAAAGGTCTTTCAAAGGTTGTAACGTGGCCTTGGGTTGTATTGTTAGGGTAGGAATTTCAAGAAAAATGGAATACAAAAGGGCTTTAACAGTCATGAATGATTCAAATTACTATCATAAATTTAACAGAGTAAATTTTTGAACTTTTATGGACTTTTTGGAATTCATTCAATATCATCCTTTTGATTTTCTTTTCTTTTTCTTGTTTTTCTTTGCATCCAATACATATTTTTCTTAAGTCTTTTTTTATTTCTTTGCTCCACTAAATTTCTAACTTTCTTCACCATTAAGAGAAGATCAGTCAATGAAAGGCTTCAAAGAAAAATTTTTACTTTTAGGCTTAAAAGGGGCAACTAGGGGTCAAATTGTGTAAAATTCTGAGGCTTAAGAATAAGGCCTAATTGTGCCTTTATCATCCTAAGACATATAATCAAAAACCATTTTGAATCGGTTGAAAAACAAGTTCTAGAATATTAATGACTATGAGATTCACTCAATCAAGAAAATATGGGTTTGAAAATTTGTTTGATAAATAACCCATTTTGGCTCAAGTCTAACCATGGAAAGTCTTTTCAAAGAAAATTTTAATCACATAAAGTTTATTTAGACATTGATTTGGCATTTAAACAATCAAATTTTGAAAAATTTTACTCAAAATTTTGGGGTCCTTAGATACATTAGCCTTGTGGTCAAAGTAAATTTATCATATAATCATGGTAAATTACAAGATTACAAACAAAACAAGGAAAACACACATGCATGAAAAATATAACAATCACACAACGTAAACAAAATAGTTAAGTTTTCTTATCTACCACCCCAAACCAGAATTTGACATTGTCCTCAATGTTAAAATGGATGATAAAAGGATAAGAAAACTTACCTGTAGTAACCCCAAACCAGCATTTGACATAGTTGGTTTTTTTTTTAGAGCTCAAAATGAAACAACAACTTTTTATAGGGTTACCTCCCTATCAGTGCTAAGTTTTAAGTCTTCAGCCAGACTTCTCACCGTTTGGATTTACTCATCAGGAGCATCAAACAAGTCCAAGTCACTTGTTTGTCGTATTGGTTGACCTGTCAAGTAGTGCTTTACTCTCTGTCCATTTACCCTAAATGTACTAGATTTCTCGCTCCATAGTTCGACAGCTCCAAAGGGAAAGACCTTTGTTAACTTGAATGGTCCCGACCATCAGGATCTCAGTTTACCTGGAAAAAGCTTCAGTCTGGAATTAAACAGTAAAACCATATCACATGGATTAAATATTCTCCGTTGGATGTGATGATCATGCCATTGTTTGGTTTTTTCTTTATAAATTCTGGTATTTTCGTATGCATCTAGACGGAGTTCTTCAAGCTCGTTTAATTCCAACAATCTTTGTTCACCTGCAGCCTTATGGTCAAAGTTAAGAGTTTTAACAGCCCAAAAAGATTTATATTCTAGCTCAACAGGTAAATGACAGGGCTTCCCATATACTAGCTTAAAAGATGTGGTTCCAATGGGAGTTTTGTATGCGGTTCGATACGCCCATAAGGAATCATCTAATTTAATAGACCAATCCTTACGTGATGTATTAACCACTTTTTGAAGAATATTTTTAATTTCCTGATTGGATACCTCAACTTGTCCACTAGTTTGTGGGTGATAAGGTGTAGCAACCTTATGCCTAACTCCATATTTCTTTAGAAGGGTCTGAAAAGTTTTCTCAATAAAATGAGACCCTCCATCACTTATAACACATTTTGGGACCCCAAACCTTGGAAATATTATTTTCTTAAAAAGTTTAATAACAGTCTTAGCATCAGAATGGGGTGAAGCAATGGCTTCCACCCATTTTGACACATAGTCAACTGCCACTAATATGAACTGATTTCCAAAAGAGGAAGGAAAATGTCCCATAAAATCAACACCCCATACATCAAATAATTCAACTTCTAAAATGGTATTCAATGGCATTTCATGTCTCTTACCAATGTTACCCTGTTCTTTGGCAAGCATCACAAGTTAGAACATACTTACGTACATCCTTAAAAATATTTGGCCAATAGAACCCAGCTTGCAATATTTTAGCGGCTGTCTTAGACGTACTCATGTGCCCTCCACAGGAAAGAGAATGGCAATGATCCAAGATAGCATGAACCTCATCTTGTGAAACACACCTCCTAATTAAACCATCTGTACATTGCTTGAATAGGAGTGGTTCATCCCAATAATAATGCTTGACATCTGCATAAAACTTTTTCCTTTGCTGAAAGCTGAGGTTAGGAGGTAAGATACCACATGCAAGAAAATTTACAAAATCAGCATACCAAGGAACACGTTGGATACTAAGATTCAAGAGTTGTTCATCCGGAAAAGATTCATTGATGGGAATATTATCTATTTCTTCTTTTTCAAATGTCAACCTAGACAGGTGGTCAGCGACCAAGTTCTCGGTACCCTTCTTATCCTTAATTTCCAAGTCAAATTCTTGCAATATTAGAATCTACCTAATTAACCTAGGCTTTGCTTCCTTTTTGTTCAATAGATACTTAATGGCAGAGTGGTCAGTGTAAATAGTAACATATGAACCTACCAAGTAAGATCTAAATTTATCAAAAGCAAAGACAATAGCTAACAGTTCTTTTCCAGTTGTGGCATAATTTGCCTGAGCATCATCTAGCGTCCGGCTGGTATAATGAATTACATGGAGCTTTTTATCCTTTCGTTGCCCCAACACAGCCCCCACTGCGTAATCACTCGCATCGTACATCAGCTCAAACGGGAGTTTCTAATCAGGTGGTGGCACGATGGGGGCAGAGATTAGAGCTTGCTTAATCCTGTAAAAAGCTTCCATACAAGATGAATCAAAATTGAAAGGCACATCCTTACCTAGAAGAGTTGTAAGAGGCTTTGTGATTTTGGAGAAATCTTTAATGAACCAACGGTAAAACCCTGCATGTCCAAGAAAACTCCGAATACCTTTCACATTTGTAGGTGGAGGCAATTTTTCAATCACTTCCACTTTAGCCTTATCAACTTCTATACCTCTCTCAGACACCAGGTATCCAAGAACTATGTCTTCTCTTACCATAAAATGGCATTTTCCCCAATTCAAAACCAAATTGGTCTCTTCACAACGCTGCAAGACTTGGCACAAATTTGTTAAACAATTATCAAAATCCAAACCATGCACTGAAAAATCATCCATAAAGACTTCCATCACATTTTCAATAAGGTCAGAAAAAATTGCTTGCATACACCTTTAAAAATTCGCAGGTGCATTACACAAACCAAAAGGCATACGCCTATAAGCATAAGTTCCATAAGGGCAAGTGAAGGTAGTCTTTTCTTGATCAGATGGATGAATGGGAATTTGATGAAAACCTGAATACCCATCCAAATAACAGAAATAAGAGTGTTTCACAAGTCTTTCAAGCATCTGATCAATAAAAGGGAGGGGAAAATGATCTTTTTTCGTGGCGCTATTTAACTTCCTATAATCAACGCACATGCGCCAACCAGAGACAATCCTAGTAGGAATCAAGTTATGTTTATCATTTTCAATCACAGTTATTCCCCCCTTTTTAGGCACCACATGAACAGGACTTACCCATTTACACTAGTGCAAAATATAACTACTAAGACAGGATTTGAGCACGGTCCTGGGAGAACCGTGCTTAAAAAAAATGCGGTGGCATTTTTGTGATTTTAGTGAAGGATTTTAAACACGGTTGAGTACTAACCGTGCTCATAGGGGCTTTTTAATCACGGGTTTTAGACAACCGTGCTTATAGGGGTGTTTTAATGACGGTTTCTACAAAACCGTGTTCGTAGGCTGGGAGTTATTAACACGGTTCCATGGTAACCATGCTTATAGGGAGTTTTCAAGCACGGTTGTGTGTGCAACTGTGCTCATATGTGAGCGCGAAATTCGAAATTCGATTAAAATACCTACACTCTTCATCTTCCTCTTTCATTTCAACTGATACACTCTCAAACTCCTCTCTCCTTCCACTCGGTTTCCTCCCAAACCCTTCTCTCCCTCCATTTTGAAATCCCAAGTCCCTCCCTCCCTCCATTCGAAAATCTTGAATCCCTCCCTCCCTCCAATTTGAAATGTAGAATCCCTCTCTCCCTCCATTTTCCGTTCACGAGAAGCTCCATTTCCGAAGCTCCATTGACGCGGTTCACTCCATTTCTGAAGCTCCATTGACGCGGTTCACTCCATTTCCGAAGCTCCATTGACGCGGTTCACTCCATTTCCGAAGCTCCATTGACGTGGTTCACTCCATTTCCGTTCTTCTTCTCTCTTTCTCTCCATGAAGCTTTCCATTCGTGTTCCTCTTCTCACGCTTACAGGTTCTTATTTTTATCCCTCATTTTCATTATTATTTGTTTGTTAGGAATTGTAATGAGTTTATATGTTAAGCTTAGTAGTATTTGGAAAATGAAATGCTATATATTAGGAAAATGGGATTAGGGATTTAAAATGTTGTTAGCTATAGATTAGGAGTGTTAGGATTGATTGTTAAATTTATTGTGTATTTATGTGTTTATTAATTTGGGTAATTTAAATTAATATTAAAGTTAAAAAATGATATTTTGAACTAAATAAATACATAAACATTGGATTTATATTCGTTACATTAGTAAAAAAAATTTAAACACATGAAAATTGATATTTTGAAGTAGATAAAAATTTAGTTGTAAATGTAAAATAATAAATTATATGAATTGTAACAAAATAATTAATAGGAGTTATTTTTGTTGATTAGGCAATTAAAAATTTTAATTACATAATGAATTGCATGACCTAATTAATTTAGTTTATTATACATTGTTTACTTTCTTTAATTGCTTTTTATTATGTGTTACTAATTTTGTGGGTGTAATTTATATTTGTTATAATTTCAGAATTTGATAAGTTTATTTAGTCCCCTTTATATGAGTTTATGATTTATTAAATTGTATGAGCGAACCATAGTTTCCCGTTTGAGATTCGACACAAATGGTAATTAAATTATTTGATTTCATCGTTTGTGTTGAATCTTGAATTGTCTGTTTAGATAGTTTGGGATGAACAATTTTTTTATGCATCATTGTTATATACAAGTTAGGACTTATTTTAAAATTTGATAAAGTTTTGGTTAGTTAAGTTTTGTATTGTTCTCTGGGTGCATATTTGATTGTGGTTGAATTTGATTTTACCACTTTCATTTCGTGTACTTAGAGACCAATGGGAAATGCTGCCGAAATTTTATCAAATTTTAAAATGACTCCTAAGTTGTATGTGGTTATGAGGTATAGAAAAATGTTCATCCTGAATGAGTAGGACCACCACCTTTGTGAAGAAAGTAAGATTCATAGCACTGTTAAATTTACGGGTATTGTAAACAGTGAGTATGGATCGAAGTTGGATAGCTGCATCACGTATAAGTCCAGAATATGAGGGTGGAGTTGAAACATTCATAGAGTACATGATACGAAATGCTGAAGAGGTGAATGGAATGTATTTTTGCCCTTGTGTTAAGTGCTTAAACATGCGCCGACTAGAATTGGCAGAGGTGCGAGAACATCTGTTGTGTGATGGATTTCTTCAGAGTTATACGCGATGGATATGGCATGGTGAACATGTTGAGGTGCCAAGTACTAGTTTTCAAACAAAAGACCAAAGATTTGCTCATGAGGTTGATGATGACATGGATGACCGACTTGAGGATATGATCCGTGATGTAGGGGTAGAAAGTTTTAAAAGAGCTCACGTATATGCGAGTCTATGTGAGGATTCTGAAAAGCCGTTGTATCTGAACTGCTCTAATTTCACGAGGTTGTCAGCAGTTTTACGATTATTTAATTTGAAAGCGATAAATGGGTGGACAGATAAAAGCTTCACTGACTTGCTTAAGTTGTTGAAAGAAATGCTCCCAGTTGGTAACACTTTTCCAAATCGTAACTATAAGGCTAAAAAGGTGTTGTGTCCTATGGGCTTGGAGTATACAAAGATACATGCATGCCCAAATGATTGTGTATTATACCGTGGTGAGTACGAAATGCTACATCGATGTCCTAGGTGTGGGGTGTCACGGTATAAGAAGAAAGAGGTTGATTCTGATGATTTCTACAAAAAGGGGTCTCCTGCGAAGGTGTTGTGGTATCTCCCTATAGTTCCAAGACTAAAGCGTCTATTTGCCAATGCAGATGATACGAAGCTTATGAGATGGCATGTTGATGAAAGGGTTGTTGACGGATTAGTTAGGCATCCGGCAGATGGATTACAGTGGAAGAAAATGGATACGATGTTTCCAGATTTTGCCTGTGACCCAAGAAATGTTAGGCTTGCACTAGCCACAGACGGCATGAACCCATATGGGAACCAAAGCACAAACCACAGTTCATGGCCTATTTTGTTGTTTGTTTACAACTTGCCGCCATGGTTGTGCATGAAGCAGAAGTACGTTATGTTATCAATGATGATTTCTGGTCCACGACAACCAGGGAACGACATTGATGTATACTTATCTCTGTTAGTTGAAGACCTGAAAATGTTATGGGAAGAGGGGATTGATGTGTTTGACGGGCTTATAGGACAATCATTCAATTTAAGGGCTATGTTATTCTGTACGATCAATGATTTTCCAGCGTATGGTAACCTCTCGGGCTATAGCGTCAAAGAACATAAAGCGTGTCTTGTATGTGAGGAGGGAACTAGTTCTGATCGACTACATCATGGAAGGAAAAATGTTTATCTTCGACATTATAGGTTTCCCACACCTAATCATCCACTTCGTAGGTTGAAGAAGTCATTCAATGGTGCACAAGAGTTTGAAATGCCTCCCCCACCATTGTCTGGTCGACAAGTATATGAAAAGGTGAAAGAAGTCAATGTGGTTCTTGGTAAGTTTGAGAAGCAGTCTATCTCAAAAAACACATGGAAGAAAAGGTCAATATTTTTCGATCTGCCATATTGGAAAGAGCTTGATGTGAGGCACTGTATTGATGTGATGCATGTAGAGAAAAAAGTGTGCGATAGTTTGGTTGGAACCCTGTTAAACATACCTGGAAAAATGAAGGATGGCCTGAATTCGCGTCTAGACTTGGAGTTGTTGGGTATACGTGAGGAGTTGCACCCACAAGTAAAGGGAAAATGAACATATTTACCGCCAGCATGTTATACCTTGTCTAGAAAAGAGAAGCAAAGTTTGTGTGAATCGTTGTGTAATGTCAAAGTTCCATCTGGGTACGGTTCCAACATCAACACTTGTGTTTCCTTGAAGGATCTGAAGTTAGTTGGTTTGAAGTCACATGATTGTCATATGCTAATGCAACAATTTCTACCCATTGCCATTCATGGCATTCTCCCTCAAAATGTCAGACATGTGATAACAAGGGTGTGTTTATTTTTCAATGCCATATGTGCCAAAGTAATCACCCACAATGAGTTGGAAGCGTTGGAACAGGAAGGGTTTCTTATACTATCCCAGTTGGAAATGTATTTCCCTCCTTCATTCTTTGACATAATGGTACATTTAATCATCCATTTAGTGAGGGAGGTCTGTTTGTGTGGGCCAGTGTTCTTGAGGTGGATGTATCCTGTTGAGCGATACATGAAAATTTTGAAAGGTTATATGAAGAACCAACGTCGTCCCGAAGCATCGATAGTAGAAAGGTACATTATAGAGGAAGCAATTGAGTTCTGCACAGATTATATGTCACAGGCTGAAAGCATTGGTATTCCGAAGACTCGTTACAAAGGGCGACTGGATGGGAAAGGTACCATTGGGAAAAAAATAAAAAGCATGGCACGTAATGAAGTACTCCAAGCACACTTTTATATTTTGAACAACACGGACGCTGTGCTCCCGTATTTAGCTGCACATAAAGACATAGTTAAAAGAAACAACCCTAGAATGGCTGAAAAGTGGGTGTTGAACGAACACAACAAAACGTTCATGCAGTGGTTCAAAATGACCCTGACTAAAGATACATCTGCTTCTGAGACGTTGCATCGACTGGCACTAGGACCTAACTTTGATGTAATCACTTATTGTGGCTATGACATAAATAATTATTCTTTCTATACAAGGATTCAAGATGACAAGAGTACGGTGCAGAACTGTGGAGTTATGGTTATGGCCGAATCAATGCATTTTTCCACTTCAAAGGACAAAAACCCTGTCATGGCTGAGTTATGTTATTTTGGTGTCATTGAAGATATATGGGAAGTTGATTACGGTCGTTTCACAGTGCCTGTTTTTAAATGTAAATGGGTTGATAGCAAAAGTGGTGTCAAAATAGATGATTTTGGTTTTACATTAGTGGACTTAAACAAGGTTGGTCATAAGGAGGAGCCTTTCATTATGGCAGCTCAAGTAAAACAAGTTTTCTACATTGTTGACCCATCAGATAAACGATGGTCAGTTGTTCTCCAAGGTAGACACAACATTGAGGATCCATGTTTTGATGTCCTAGACATACCTTGTCTAACAACACGTACACCAACGGACGTTGTGGAAGATCTCATAGATGATATAGTTGCGACTCGTAATGACCACCAGGAGGGTCTGTGGGAAACATAGGGTAGGGTTATATATCATTCCTCATGTTTATATATCATTCACCATGTTTATATATCATTCACCATGTTTATATATCATTCGTCATGTTTATAAACTGATTCTTGTTTTTTATGAACAGATACCTATGGCTGATCAGGATTCACATGCGAGATCTGGCTCCCAGAGCACAAATTCCTCGGCTAGGAGGAGAGGTGTTACCCGGATGACCAGTGTTGCACTTAGGCGCCATCAGGGTCAGAGGACCCATGTTGACATTGATATTTGCACCGGGAGGACTTCAGGACCCAACGCCGCCAAGTTTCAGAGTTACTTAGGTGTCTTGGCATGGTCGAAGGTGTCCATCATTATCCCTGATTGGGATAGTGTTGAGGAGGTCGTGAAGAATGCAATTTGGGCTGATGTTGTTGTAAGTATAATTATCTGTACATTTATTTACTCGTATTGTAGTTTTTTATGCGTAATAATCTCATCCTTGTTTATTTGGCACTTGTAGGATGCTTGGGATATTCCTGCAGTTGATACACTACGTAGGAAGATCATGTCTGAGATCGCTGACCGATGGAGGACATTCAAGAGCAACCTGACCTCCACGTATATTTTAATTTTAAAATATAAATGTTTAAAATCATCATGTTTTAAGTTATCAATTACTTAATTCAAATATTTAAATTTTAGGTATGTCTATGGGAAGAAGCAGGGTGAGTTTCCTGGAGATAGATACACATCCATAGATCGGCAGACTTGGGATGCGTTTGTGGCATCCAGGCACACGGACGACTTTATTGTATGTATCTTTAGGCTGATTATGTTTTTATAGTTATCAGAGAATGTATAACATATAAATGTCTTTGAATTGTTTTTGATGCAGGCCAAACGCATGAAAGCATAGGAAATTAAGGGGAAAAATGACTGCCCTCACAGGTTGTCACGTGGGGGTTACTAATTGTTGGAGGATCGGATAATGGAGGAGAAAGCTAGGCAACGTCAAGGTAGCCACCCTGACGCCACTATTGTGGATCCCCCCTCCCCACCTACACGACATGAAAAATGGAAGCGTGTCAGAACGAAGAAGGGTGGTCAGTACACTTCATCACATGTTGAGGAGGTTGTCTCAAGGATTGTAAGTACAAAGCTTAATACTTTTTATGAAACGTTAAATATCCATCAAACCCTAACACTAATCACTGATTTTTGGTTGCAGGATTCCTTGGTTGAGCAGTCGACCCAAGGGTCATTTGTGTCACATGGTAGGGATGATATATTGACCGCCGCCATCGGTTGACCAGAGCACCCTGGACGAGTACGTGCAGCTAGTCGAGGTCATGGTACGTTTACATTAATAGTCTTAGATTCTGTATGATATTCATTTTTATTTCTAATTATTCTTTCTCTGTAGGCCTCCGAAGCTATTTCGGCCATCCAGCCACCCCTTCCCAATCCATATCTGATTTGGAGAAGACCTTTGAGGACAAGGTTGCCGCAGTGAAGGCAGAGGCAAAGGAGGAAATTCAGAGGCTGCTTCAGGAAGAGATGGCACGATTTCGAAGTGAGATGATGGCGTCATTCAGTCAATAATGTCAACCTACGCCACCGGTGGTGGACCCACAGGTTACATTGTACATTATTTAATTGAATCACCTATGATTCGTTATCATTATTTCTTGAATAACTTCAAAATGTTGTGTAATTATGCAGACTAGGCGGGTCAGCACAAAGGGGTCATGTGCTGCACCTGACGGTGACGATGACGATGTAAATCTTAGAGACTGCCGTCAGTGTGACCTATTTGTGGATGGAGTGGAAGAGCCAGTTGCCATTGGTTCAGTGTATAACCAAGGCTCTTTGGTTCACCATCAGAAATTGCCTGATGGTGTGTCAAGGATTTTAGTTGTACAGGTCCTTGAGGCAGATGCAGTTATTCCCATTCCAACATCTAAGGTACGTCTGGTCGGCCAGGCTGTAGGACACTTCCTTATGTGGCCGACCAGACTTGTGTCAGATTCCGGTCCCCAGGTATGCTCTTTACCCAAGCATCAATTATATATTAAGTTATGGTTTCAATAATCATAAATTACTTCTAATTTTTTAACTATTTTAACAGGGTGTTGCCCCATCAAAGAAGCCAGAGCCCCCCTTGATCCGATGGAATGACTATGGGACATATCGGCTGGGCTTTGCAATTGCACTATCCCGGTCCCATGGGAGGAATCCATTTTTGGTCTCCCAAGTGAGTTCCCAGTGTACATTGCACGACCTGACTTGTGTGAGGTCCTAATGGGGAAGACGATGTTGAACATTTCAGTGATTCAGTATTGGGAGCTGTAAGTATAATGTTTTTCGTTCAATGATAGTGTCAATTAAATTTATATTTTTTACAACACTAAACGTCTACAAATTTGATTAGGTTTTTACATAGACTTTGCATAGAGAGAGGTGTCGATGACACTTATGGTTTCCTGGAGCCCTCTCTAATACAACTTCGTGGGAACAGCAAGGAGGAGATTCAGGCATACATCCAGAATTGGATGCATGCCTCGGACAAGACTGTGTACCTTGCGCCATTTCATAGAGAGTAAGAGTCTAATAAATATTTAGTTATTTTTGTTAATTTAATAATGGATTGTGTTGTTACTATTCAATGGTACATTGCAGCCTTCACTGGCAACTGTTGGTCATTTGCCCGAAGGACGGCATTGTTGCATGCTTCTGTTCGTTGCATGGGAGTCCTGGTGCAAACTACATGAAAATACTCGACGGGTAAGTTGATTTTTAAAAATAAAACAACTTTACATATTTGATTAAGTCATTCTATTAACTAAACTGATGTTTTATTCTCTTACAGGGCTTTAATTGGGTACCATCTACTACACGGCAAAGTGAGCAAGAAAAGACTAGAGTGGGTCTTCCCAAAAGTAAGCACTTCAATTAATAAGCATTACTTTTAAAGTTACCTCAATTAGTAACAAAAACAATAACTAATTGTGAAATCAATGTATGGTACCTTGTAGTCTTATTGGCAGGATGGCACCTTTGAGTGTGGGTATTTCGTGATGAAGACGATGCTCACCATTGTCCAATCTGGTATAGTAAACGGATGGACAACTATAAGTTTTTACTGCCTACTTTAATTTATTTGGTTTTTACATATTACTATTACAATTTGTTGCTCACCTATTAATGATTATGTCTTCTTTGCAGCACTTTCGAGACTCTTCCTCAATGTTCCCTGAAGGATACATTGACGAAATCAGAAACCAATGGGCCATCAGCCTTCTTCAACTCAAGGAAGGACTCCAATAGACTTCTGTCATTTATTATATTATTACTGTGTAGTTATATACCTATTAGTGTAGCTTAATTACTTATTGTGCATTTTATATACCATATTTGATGTTTAGATAGTTTGATTGAATTTTTTTAAACGTTCATTATTATTTATCATTGGACTGTCTGGGACTGTTTACAGGTTTTTGGGAAAGAATAAAAATTTAAAAAAATTAAAAAAAAATAAGGTTTTAAGCACGGTTATGGTGTTAACCGTGCTTAAAAGTCGCCCTTTTAAGCACGGTTATGCTTTAACCGTGCTTAAAAGTGCTGAAGAAACAAGCACGGTTCAGGAGGAACCGTGCTTAAAGGTCACATACAATCACGGTTAAAATGGAGATACGAGCACGGTTCAAAGGAACCGTGCTTAAAGGTCACATACAATCACGGTTAAAATGGAGATACGAGCACGGTTCAAAGGAACCGTGCTTAAAAGTCCCACACCTACGAGCACGGTTGAAGTTAACCGTGCTTAAAAGCCATCTACAAGCACGGTTGGGAACCGTCCTTAAAAGTCCCCATCTACAAGCACGGTGGGAACAAGCACGGTTCTGGAATCGTGCTTAAAGGGTCACCAGAACCGTGCTTAAAAGTGCTTTTTCCACTAGTGTTACTACTAACAATAGGATATATGACTCCAGCATCAAGCAATTTCAAAATTTCCTTTTTAACCACTTCTTGCATTTTTGGATTTAATCTCCTAAGTGGTTCTACTGTGGGCCTACTTTTATCTTCTACAGTAATCCTGTGCATACATAGAGAAGGGCTAATCCCTTTGATATCATCCATTGTATAACCTATTACCTTTCTATACAACCTAAGTTGTTTCAAAAGTTTTTCAGTTTCACATGGATTCAATTTAGCATTAACAATCACAGGATATGTGGAATTAGGACCAAGAAACTCATACCTTAAAGTAGCTGGTAAAGGCTTTAATTCCAAGTTGGGGCTTACCACTTTGTCACACATGACCTCAATATCATGTTTTAGTGGGTCCTCAGAGCAATCAGATGTTTTTGTCGGCTCAATCATGACAACAGTTTCAAACGGGTCATTAAGAAGGGTTGCTTCCTTTACCACTTGTTCAACAAAATCCACACTACAGCAAACATCATTAGAAGGATTTTCTAAAACATTTTTCAAGTTAAAATCAACCTTTTGATCTCTAACAGTTAGAGACAACTTACCATTCTTGACATCGATCACAGCACCTACAGTTGCTAAAAATGGTCTACCTAAAATAATAGGAATCAAAGAATCTTCATCCATTTCAAGCACAACAAAGTCAGCAGGTATAAAAAATTTTCCTATCTTAATAGGAACATCCTCTAAAATTCCTACAGGATATTTTACAGATCTATCAGCCAATTGCAAAGACATCCTAGTAGTTTTCAGCTCACCCAATCCTAACTTTTCAGTAACAGATAATGGCATTAAACTCATACTCGCTCCTAAATCACAAAATGCTTTATCTATATTCATGTCACCAATCATGCAAGGAATAGAGAAACTACCTGCATCTTGGAGCTTGGGTGGAAGCTTTCTTTGAATTAGAGCACTACACTCTTCAATAAGTGCAATTGTACCATCTTCCTCAAGTCTTCTTTTGTTGGACAAAATGTCCTTTAGGAACTTTGCATATGTGGGCATTTGCTGCAAAGCATCTGTGAAGGGAATATTGATATATAATTTCTTTAAAACATCAAGAAACTTACCAAATTGTTTGTCCAACTTTGCTTTAGCCAAGCACTGAGGAAATGGAATGGGAGGTTGATATGGCTTAACTTCCTCCTTCTTTTCTTGTGGTTTCTCTTCTTCAATCACTGGATGAGATGAAGATTCATCCACTTTCTTTTCCTCCTTTGCAGTCTTGTCAACTGGCCCATCATATTGAGTACCACTCCTAAGAGTGACAGCCATGGTTTGGTTAGATGGTCCAGCCTCTGGTTTTCCAGGAAATGTTCCTGGTGCTCTTTGGGAGTAGGAGGCTTGTTGGGCAATTTGATTTTCTAGTATTTTGTTATGGGTGGCAAGACAGTCCACTTTTGAAGCCAAGTTTTTTATTGCATCAGAGAATTCATCATTTTGTTTAAGTTGAGTAGCTACAAATGTCTCCATCAATGATTCTAGCTTTGATTTTTGTGGAATATAGGTTCCTTGTTGAGGTTTGTAGTTACTTTGATTACCTTGGAATTGCGGTGGCCTATTTTGGAAGCCAGGTAGACCTTGTGGAGGTCTGTAGTTACCTTGATAATTTCCACCATAGTTTCCAATAGCATCCACCTGATGTATTTCTTGTTCTTGATTATGGGTCATTGCTAAATGGCAGTTTGCAGCTCCATGTCCTGAAATACCACAAACTTCACAAACAATATTAGTAGCACCTGTTGACCCTATTTTATCAAGTTTTAATGTTAATGCTTCAACTTTGGCAGAAAGTAGGGAAAGAGCATCAACAGAGTACTTACCTGGTGTTTTAGCAGGTAATCCTCTCTCAGAGTTCCATTGGTGAGTGTTTAGAGCTATTTCCTCAATCAGGTTCTCAGCTTCATCAACATTTTTACTCATGAAGGCTCCTCCAGCTACAGCATCTAAAGAGATCTTTTGTGTGGAAGTTAGTCCATTATAGAAAATATGGATTGTCAACCGCCTTTCTATCCCATGGTGAGGACATTCTCTTAGCATCTCCCTGTATCTTTCCCAGGCTTTATACAAGGATTCATCATCTTTTTGTGAGAAATTTATGATTTGTTTTCTCAGCACATCGATCTTGTTCCTTGGGTACCATTTATTGATTAAAGCACTGGACAATTGTTCCCAAGTCGTGATGGATCCTTCAGGAAGAGAGTATAACCACACCCTCGCTTTATCTCTTAAGGAGAAAGGGAAGAGTCTCAAGCGAATGGCATCATTGGTGGCTCCGTTCATCTTCAGGGTGTCACAGTATTCAAGAAAAATTTAAAGGTGAAGATTTGGATCTTCAGAGGGTAATCCTCCGAATTGGTTCTGTTGAACCATAAAGAGTAGTGAAGGCTTGAATTCAAAATTGTTAGCCTCCACTGTGGGTCTAAGGATGCTAGATCCTCTTCCATTTGTACTTGGAGCGGTAAAATCTCTTAAGGCTCTGTTTTGGTCTGCCATTTGTTTTTATTTTTCTTCTTTTTGTTGTTTTTTGTTGTTTTCTTAAAGCTCTAAGGGTACGTTCTATCTCAGGGTCAAATCCTAAGTTTAGATCGACACTACGGCTTCGTCTCATAAAAAGAAAATAAATGACAAATAAAATAAACAATTACAAAAATAAAACAACAACAGATACACAAAATGAAGAACAAAATACAAAGTAACAAACAGAATAAAAATAAAGATAAAAATAAAAATAAAAATATTAACAAGTATGATCTAATCGAATTTCAATATTGCCGATATTTGAGGGACAAAAGTCCCCGGCAACGGCGCGAAAAACTTGACAGGACCCGCAAGCGCACGGGTTATGTCGCGTAATATAAAAGATTATCCTTCTCCACAGGGACTGTTTTCAAAGTACCAGCATATTGAAATTTAATTATCCACACAATTGATTTTTAATGTTTTTGTAAAATAAAACACAAATTAAAAATAAATTTAGAAACAAAATTTACTTGACACTTAAAAATTTAGAGTTGAGAGTATCTTGGGATTTCGGGAGATCAAGACTCTATTTTATGTTAATGAATTTTAACTTTTCATAAATAAGAATCAAATTAAGTTTTCCAAGGCGGATTTTCCTTAAGCTAATTAATATGTTCCTCTCGGAATCCTATTAATGTACCTAACCTATGGAAAGCGCTGCTTAATCCTTAGAAAAGGCCCATTATCATTTTGTGAAAATCCCTTATTTATTCTCCAAAAGATTTTGATTACTTTCACGGTTTTACCGAGGTCACAAAAAGTATTTCAAGACCTTAGGCTTAGTTTAAAAACTTTCCAGTAACAACAAATCTCTCGATTCTATTAATTACTTCAACTTACTAATATACCCGCAAGTATACAGTTTTATCACTTAGGTTCTTGTTAGGAATTACTAAGAGCATTGAGCAATTTTTAAACTAAATGGAAAACAGAAATTTATTTAATTCAAAGTCAAAATAATATTATCATAAAATATTATCATACCCCCTTCATCCCAAGATAATTAATTTAGTTACTCATGAAATAATTCAAATTCATATATATGATGGAAAAATAAAACATACAAGACATGGTAAAAATAAAAACTTACGGGTTTCTCCAAAAGCTCAGAATAATTTTACCACTGTATTTTCTTGTTGTAATATTCCTCCACCAATTACAAATTTGAACACTCAATTTCATAATTCACAACTATTAAAATAAAAGAAAATAAAAGAAAATAAAAGAGAAAGAAACGGGACAGAGAAAAAAAATGAAAGAGAAAGAAAAGAAATGGAGAAGAAAACGAGAAAGAAATGGAATAGAGAAGGAAATGAAGGAAAAAGAAAAGAAATTAAAGTATAAAGGAAAGAGAATTAAATCAAAAGTAACGCTCTCTTGGCTTCAGACCTCCCCCCTATTTATAGAAATGGGGAACGGCGGCTAGTGGGATTTCTCGTTTGTCTTCTTGTTAGCCGCCCCACGAGATCAGCTTGGATACAGCCTAGATGGTGTGGTGGAGAAACAGCTTGTACCTAAACAGCTATAGGGAACGGTGGCTAGTAGAATTTTTTTATTATTTTCCCTTTTGATTTGTTGTCAGCCGCCCCCTTATAAGTCAAGGATCCACTTGGATAGTGGAAATCCAAGTCAGCATGGGCAATCGGTGGAAGTATGGATTTGAGGAGCTGAATGTTATGGGTTGGACGGTGTTGAGAGGAGAGCTGGACAGTGTTGTGGTTATGTGATTTATGGAGCCGGTGTGCAATTGGATGGAGCCGGTGTTGTGGCTGTGAAGAGAGCTAGACGAGCAAAGCAACTCTGATTGAAACATTTACTCAGAACCGATTAAAGAGTGACTCGGAACCGATTGAAACATTCATTCGGAACCGATTGAAAAGTGATTCACTCGGAACTGATTGAAGATTGATTTACTCGGAACTGATTAAAGAGTGACTTGGAACCGATTGAAAAGTGATTCACTCGGCACAGGTTCATGCCCTCCTTCTTTCACATGTGACCCACTCAGGATCGGGAAGTTTTCATTCAAATGATTCAATCGGCATCCTCAAAATGTTTCACTCAGCTATGTCTCTGGAATTCAACCACTCGGAGAAACCTTGCTCGGGAGTAATTCAGTCGACCTTTCCTTCACTCCTTAAAATGATCCACTCGGATACATTCATTCGGACACATTCACTCGGAAGTCCGACTTGCTTCTCACTCGGAACTGCCTCAATCGTCAATCAGCCCATTCGGTTGTATTCACTTAGGAGTTGGCCTTGCCTTTCACTCAGAAATTTGGAACTTGAGAGACTCTGGAATCTGGCCGATAGAAGCTCTTCATAGGTCCGAGCCTTGCTTTGCTCGGAAATACAGCTCTCTGCCCCAACTCACTCGGAAGTGCCTTCCTGGGAGACATCTCACTCAGGCTTAGTTTGAAACTTGAGAGTCTGCCCGAAAGAGACTCATTCCTAGTCGAACTCTTTTGCTTGCTTGATAAGACATTTTCTCCGAAACAAACTACTCGGAAAGGACCTGTTCTTTGCTTGAGAATGCCATCTTCTCCGAATGACACCACTCGGAGACCTCCTTATTCAATAGGTGTTCATTCAGTGGCTTCTTTTGCTCGGAATCAACTCATTCGGGAGTCCTCCACTCGGAGACAGTTTTGCCCAGAAAAACACTTGTTCCCCAATCAGATTCGCTTCAATCAGCAATCCTTTCACTCGGACAATAACTTTGTGCAGTCCCTTTTTTCACTCAGATTAGTTGCAGTCGGGGAGCTTCCACTCGGATTTACCTCCAACCGAGATATATTCCACTCGGCAACGCTCCATTATGAGTCATCTTACTCGGATTTTATCATTTCTGAGTCATCCTACTCGGATTTTATCATTCTAAGTCAGAATTTAGTATAAAAAGAGCTTTCTTTCCACTTGGGCTTATTCTTCTTGATTCTTTATCATTTGATGGTCGTTTTTCTCTTGTTATTGACCCTTTTATTACCTTAATTTCTACACAATAACATACCCAAGTAGAATATAGTGGAAAGAAAGCGAAAATCACAATAAATAAAGGAAATACAGTGCATAATGATTAAAATCCTAAGCAAACTAGATCTAATTTATTGTGTTATAAAGCACTTATCAAACCCCACAAATGATTTTTTTAAGAATACATGAGCTGCCCCTCCTGTGAAAACCATGGAAAATGTGTTGAATGTATACTTCTTGCTATAAAAACAGAGAAAATAAACCCTAAACTACATTCAGCAACAAGATAGTTTAGCCTTTCATGATTAATTTTAGAGTGAAGTCAGTAGCCTAATGTGTGCCTAATGACAAAGAAAATGTGTGCCTAGTGACAAAGAAATTGCTTTAACTTTGATTCTTGATGTAAGAAAATTTAAGAAGCACCAGCAATAAAAGAAGAAACAACTTTGAATATCAACAATTTTTCATTTACCCCAGGCAAAAATGCTTCCGTATATTTGTTCTCAACACAAGTTTCATTGATGCAAATTAGCATTCCTTGTGCCTCTTTGGATTGTTTCCTATCAATCTTAATATTGTATTATCAAAATATTGTCTTTAATTATATATTAAGATAATAATGGGGTATTTTGTTGCAATCAGTGTTAAAAGAATACATTTTTTAATAAAGATGGTCAGAAATTCTCACATCACTTTATGTTAGTAACAAATTTTAAAAGAAAAAAAAGTACATTTTCTTATAGTTATCTTTTTTAGGATAAATATTTCATGCTTAAAGGATGGTTATGCATGTTATAATAATTGGAACATCACATCAACCCACTAAGAATTTTCGTGGGTCTTCACTAAAATCTCGTTAGAGGTCATGATTACAGGAACCATACAACAGGAATTTTGGGATTTGGAAATTCCACATTTAAAATTAATCTAAAATATTACTAGTCTACGATATAAACCAGCACCAAAAAAAACACATCGACAGTAACATTTCAATTGAAAAATAAGAAGAAAAGTATTATATCTTAGAGGTAAACGACCATGTTTCGGATTGATTACTTGTGTGTAAAAAGAATATAGGGTATATAATAGAGGACCAAGGATAGCAAATGATATTTTAAGAGAAATCTTAAAACTATATATATCCTACATGGATAGTTTATATTATTTGTAATAATTATTAATAGCATTTCAACTCCAAATCAAGCGTGGGGCAAAGATCTAGAGTAGGTTTGGGAAGAGAATATTTGCAGGAGACACAACTTGTCCCTTAATCCTAGTACGCATGCAGAATTGTGACCTTTACGAAATTATGTTGTTCATTTGAATATGTATGGCATTTCCTTTTCTTTCTTTTTTGCTTTCAGTTCTGTGGGATAGTGAATGATTCATTAGTCCCACTATTTCAATCTGCGGCCTAGTTATCATGGACGGTAAGCTGAGACTGTTTCTGCCATTTAAAGATCCAAGGCAAAATATTTGATATCAATTAATGAGATTATTTCAAATGATAAGCAGCTCTATATATAGTTTTATCAAGTTTTCAGATTTGATATTGTAAATGATACAAAACAAACAAAATTATCTCTGAAAATGATATTTATGAATAGATTAATCTTATGTTAGGGATTCATAACGATTTAGATGATATGACTTCAAGGACTTAAGATTAATCCAATGATATTATTGAGCTGATGTAATTATTAGTCTAAATTTCACTAAATGTCTTTAGTGTCACATTTATTTAAACTATAATTGACTTAGAATTTAACCATAATTAAATCCATAACAATAAAAAATTAATATATATTAATTATTTAATTAATTTATAATTTAATCAGTGGGACTAATGGAATATAATGATGGTGCTTTGAGCAGCATGGTGCAAAGAAGAGAAGAGTGATAGGACTTGAGAATTGAGATGTTGTAAAGGAGTGTGGAGTGTGCTGAGTGGGAAAGTGAACTACCTAACTATGTCCACGACATTTGCTACCAAAATTCACACTACATTGCATTTTCACAGACCCAAAAACCCTTTTACTTTCTTCTTATTAAATGAGTCCTTGTAGCTATACCTCTATTTGTCGGATATTCATGTTACATGGCTCCAAATCATATCAAATCAACTGAAAACCATCACTATACTTATTATTATTGCACATTCATGTAATAGTATAGTATATCAATAGTATTTATTAATTTGATATAAAACATACATAGACACCTAAGTATTTTATTTTATTTTACCCTTAACATTTATGTTATGAACATGCCTTGTTCACCAGCCTATAATATAAATTTTTTATATTAATTTATGCATAGGGAGAGGCAAAGGAAGAGAACTCACCTGAGGCAACAGAGACAAGGGAACCCGTGGAGACAAGAAAGGGGTCGGAGAAGGGACGATACGATGTTGTTGAGGGAAATGAGAGGTCGTCGAGCGGTAGAGTGATGACATAATGTCATCGTTAGAGGTTGTCGTTGGAGTGGGCTGAGAGGGTTTGGAGAGGGAAGACAAAGGTCGGAGAAGGGATGACACAATGTCTTCATCGGAGGTCTCGCCGAAAAAGGGGATGACGGGCTGAGAGGGTTTGGAGAGGGAAAAGGGTCTGAGGAGGGAAGCAGAAACTGATGAAGGGGAAAGGTCTAACTTGGATAAGTTATTAGAATTAGTGAAACGAGACCCGTCGCTAGGTTAAGTGATTGGACAGTGTCAAGAATAGCGACCATGAAACCTTGTCGCTACATAACAACAGTCCCAGCGACCACTACTCTTGATTCAAAGTAGTGACTTGAATATGGTCGTCATTAACTGATATTATCATCAATATTTAATTGAGTGGCGGACAACCACTTGTCGCAAACATTTTATTACTGACGACGTTGACCTGTCGCTATGTTTTCTACTCTTAGCAACTGTCAAATGTCGTCGATACCTATGGCACCAACAACAAAATTGGAGGGAAACCAAAAAAATGGAGGGAATGTTGCCCAATGTAGCAATGAAGTCTATCTATCGGTTGTTGACTTGGTAGCATATTCTCTTTTGGAGTTCCTTTTCCTAGTATTTAGCAACGAATATACTTCGTCGCTACGTTGGGCACCAATAGAACCCTTGGAGGGAAACCAAAATATTGGAGGAAAGTAAAATGTAGCGATAGATATGGTGCAGCGACAAAGGTAGCGACGGGTTTTTGCAAATTTTAGCGACTGTGTTCTGTTGGTCGCTGACTTAGTAGCTAATTTTCTTTTCTAGGTTCCTTTTTGTGTCACAGTTGCTAATTCGATTACGAATTAGCGACGACCCCTTGTATTCACCAAGTTAAAGTAACTATCAGGTTTTTTTTTTAGTAGTGTGAAGGATATAATCATGAAGAAGGGATAGATTATGAAGAAACTTATGCTCTTGTTGCTAGACTAGAAGCTATTAGATTATTCTTTGCTTTTGCATGTTGCATGAATTTCAAACATTATCAAATGGATGTCAAAAGTGCATTTTTAAACGGTTATATACAAAAGGAAATATATGTAGATCAATCTTCTGGTTTGAAAGATCGGGACTTTCCTGAACATGTTTTTAAACTTAAGAAAGCCTTATACAGTTTAAAACAAGCTCCTAGAGCTTGGTATGAAAGGCTAAGTAAATTTCTTTTAGAAAACAATTTTGAAAGAGGAAAGGTTGATACTACACTATTTATTAAGTGTAAAAAGCATGACATCCTATTGGTACAAGTGTATGTTGATGATATTATATTTGGAGCTACTAATTAGATTTTATGCAAGGAATTTGCTAAGATCATGCTGAATGAATTCGAAATGTCAATGATGGGGGGAGCTCACATTTTTCCTTGGACTTTAAATTAAGCAATCAAGCGAAGGAACTTTTATAAGCCAAACAAAATATTGCAAAGAATTTCTATAGAAGTTCGAGATAGATAAAGAAAATGAAAGTGAAACTCCTATGAGCACATCCTACTACCTAGATAAAGATGAAAAAGGTAAGGACATAGAAATAACTAAGTTTAGAGGCATGATAAAATCTTTATTGTGTTTAATTGCTAGTCGTCTAGATATCATGTTTGTTGTTTATATGTGTGCTTGATTTCAAGCATGTCCCAAAGAATCCCACTTAACTGCTGTTAAAAAATAATAAAATATTTAAAAGGAACTAAAAATGTAGGGCTATGATATCCTAAAGGGGCTAACTACACCCTTATTGGATTTTTTAATTTTGATTTTGTTTGTTGTAAGCTTGATAGGAAAAGCGCAAGTAGCACTTGCCACTTGCTTCAAAATGGCTTGCACTTTATTAGGATCGAGGGCAATGCCTTCACTTGAAATGACATGTCCCAAATAGCTTACAGTAGAGACACCAAAAACACATTTCGAAATATTAGCATAAAATTGATGATTCTAAAGTAACTCCAAAACCAATTGTAAATGTTCTAAATGATTTGAAAAAGTAGAACTAAAAATAAGAGTATCATCAAAGAAAACCAACACAAACGCCATAGATAGGGACGTAAAAGATCATTCATTACGGACTAAAAAGTAGATAGGGCGTTAGTTAAGCCAAAAGACATAACTAGGAACTCGTAATGACCATTAAAAGTGCAGAAAACTGTTTTCTGGGTATCTGGGGGTGAAATTCTAATTTAATGGTATCCTGCTTTTAAGTCAATCTTAGTAAAGATAGTGGGAGAACCCAATTCATCTAGAAACTCATCAATAATAGGGATAGGGAATCGATCTGGGATGGTAACGGTATTAAAAGCTCTAGAGTCCACACAAAAATGCCAAGTTCCATTTTTCTTTCTTACTAATAAAACTGGGGAGGAGAATAGGCTAGTAATAGGTATAATAAGGCCCTATTGAAGCATTTCTTGAATATTCTGGGTCATTGCTTCTTTATGGGAATGAGGGTAACGGTAAGGTTTGACATTGATAGCACCCCTACTACCTCTTTGCCCATTAAGAAATTAACCCAAGCCCAGATGCAAGAACGTCGTGCTCAAGGCCTATGCTATAACGGTGATAAAAAGTATGTGTTTGGCCATAAATGCACCACTAATCGCTTTTTCCTTTTACTAGTGGAAGATAACACTAAGTCTAGTCCTAACCTACACTCCCTTACCCTAGACCCTCCTCAACCAGACCCCTCACTCAGCTCACCTGCCCAACTTCCTATAGACCCTTCCCTCATTCTTGAGTTTGAAGATGCTTTTTATTTTCACTTATCCCCCTAAGCCCTTACAGGTCACCCTTCCCCTAGAACCCTTAAATTCCAAGGCTATATTTTTGGACTCCCTGTGATGATTCTTGTTGATACAGGAAGTTCCCATAACATCCTTCAATCCAAACTCGCCTCCCACTTAAATTACCAATTGAACCCACCCTAAAATTTTATGTTGGTTGGCAATGGGGCCCTATTCACTGTATTGGGTTTTCCCTCAAGTACCTATATCCATACAAAATCATGCTTTTCATCTTCAATTTTACTTGTTACCTATTACAAGTGCTGATGTAGTCCTTGGCATGGAATGGTTATGTACCCTGGGCCCAATCCACTCTGATTTTGCCATCCCTAGCATGACCTTCGCACACAAAAATCAAACCATTACCCTTACTAGAGATACCTCCACACCTTCTCCCACTACTTTTCACCAACTTTCCCACCTAATACATACACACGACATTGCTTCCTTTCACTTACTTACCCTACAACCTTCTTCCTCCTCTTCACATTCTTCTACACCTTCCTCTCTAAAAAATCTTCCTTTGCCTAACATAAACCTTATCCAAACCTATAAACACATTTTCCAGGAACCTCAAGGCCTACCCCACCTAGACCTCATGATCATCATATCCCACTCTACCCAAATACCCTTTTATCAATGTCAAACCTTATCGTTACCCTCATTCCCAAAAAGAAGCAATGGCCCAGAATATTCAAGAAATACTTTAATAGGGCCTTATTATACCTATTACTAGCCCATTCTCCTCCCCAGTTTTATTAGTAAGAAAGAAAGATGGAATTTGGCATTTTTGTGTGGACTATAAAGCTCTTAATATCGTTACCATGCTAGATCAATTCCCTATCCCTACTATTGATGAGTTGCTAGATGAATTGGGTTCTACCACTATCTTTACTAAGATTGACTTAAAAGAGGGATACCATTAAATTCAAATTTCACCCCCAGATACCCAGAAAACAGATTTCTACACTTTTAATGGTCATTACGAGTTCCTAGTTATGCCTTTTGGCTTAACTAACTCCCCATCTACTTTTCAGTCCGCGATAAATGATCTTTTACGTCTCTATCTATGGTGTTTTGTCTTGGTTTTCTTTGATGATACTCTTATTTTCAGTTCTACTTTTGCAAATCATCTATAACATTTACAATAGGTTTTGAAGTTACTTTTGAAACATCAATTTCACGCTAATATTTCTAAATGTGTTTTTGGTGTCTCTACTGTGAGCTATTTGGGACATGTCATTTCAAGTGAAGGTGTGGCCCTCGATCCCGATAAAGTGCAAGCCATTCACGTTCTCTCACAGCTCTCCGTGGTTTTTTAGGTCTCACCGGCTTTTACAAAAAAATTGTTAAAAATTACACGACACTCGCCGCTTCTCTCACCGATCTTTTACGTTCCACTAAATTTACATGGTCTACATCAGCCTCTGAGGCTTTTATAGAATTCAAATTGAAAATGACAAAAATGCTTGTCCTAGCACTGCCTAATTTTGATCAGCTTTTTGTAGTTGAAACAGATGCTTCAGGGATTGCCTTAGGTGTTGTGCCTTCTCAACAAAAACATCCCATTGTCATTTTCAGTAAGCGTATAAGTCTGCAACTGCAAGATGCCTTTGTGTATGTTCGTGAAATGTGAGTTGTCACTGAAGTAGTAAAAAAATGGCGTCAGTATCTTATGGGAAGACATTTTCAACTCTATACAGATCAACAAAGTTTAAAGCACCTCATTACTCAATCTTTCCAGACACCAGAATAACTCAAACGGGCTACAAAATTATAAGGCTATAGTTTTGAAATTTTTTTACCGACCTCGGATTTCTAATCGAGCCGCTAACGCCTTATCACGTATGTATGGTGATGATCCACCACTGCTCTTTGTGATTTCTTCTCCCATTCCTTATTAACCCAGTCGGATAAACCCTCTTGTACAAAATCAATACTAATCCAGTGATGCAACAAAATTTCCATTCTTCTCATGGTATCTTATACTTCAATGATAAAAAAAAATTATCCCAGACTTATAGGTAGGGATGTCAACGGGGCAGGGCGGGTATAGGTACCTCTTTCCCGCTACCCGTGCCCGCGGATAAAAATAAAACTCATGCCTGCCTTTTACCCACACACGTACCCATTTATGGGTTTTTTCAGGTAGTTACTATTCACGGGTATCCACGGATATCCACGGACACCTAATTAAAACGGAAAATAAAAATAAAAATAAAAAAACATTAAACTAAATTATAAATTAAATATCCAGCATCACATTTTTTAATTTGAAGGTATAAATCTATGTAATACCTATATATATTAGAAATAAAATGTCTAGCTAGCTAAAAATTTAAAATACAATATCATAGATAATCTAAAATAAAAATATAAATAAGCAAATACATTCAAAGTACATGTTAATAGATAAACAAATATTAAATAAAAGGTACAAAAAGTCTTATTAAATATAATTATGTATTAATAATAGAAAAGGTATTTGTGTAATTTTATATATACGAGTACCCAGGGTACGGATACCATTATATCCGTACCTGTACCCGTGCCCGTTCCTTAACGGGTAGTACAAAACCCGCCTTTGTTCTTCCACGGGTACCCATACCCGTGGCTTTTTGTACCCATAACAGGTTTTTATCCGTGGGTATCCACGGGTACGGATATTTTTGACATCCCTACTTACTGAAGTTAAGGCAGAAATTGCTTTAGGAATTTCATGCAACCCCCTCTGCTGGTCATTCCAGTTTTAACCCCGCCTTGGCTCGCCTAGCTATTTTCTTCTACTCGACAAAACTCTTCAAAGACATTAAGCTCTATGTTCAGCAATGTTCCACTTGTTAGATGAATAAGTACCTACCAAAGAAGAAACAAGGGTTATTACAACCATTACCTACACCTCAACAAGTCTGGGAAGAATTATCAATGGATTTCATTACTCACTTACCCTTATCTTTTGGTCAGACAGTCATCTGGGTAATTTACGATTGTCTTACCAAGTTCATTCATTTTCTGACCCTTTCCACCAAATTTACATCCCCTAGTCTGGCTTCCTATTTTTCCACCAAGATCTGCAAGTTGCATGGTGTACCCAAGTTTATCATCTCTGATCGAGACCTATTATTTCTTAGCCGCTTCTGGAAGGAACTTTTTGGCCTGCAAGGGACTACCTTAAAATACAACTCCTCTTACCACCCAGAAATGGATGGCTAATCAAAGGTTACCAACTATTGTCTGGAAGCATACCTTTGTTGTTTCATTTTGGGCAACTTGCTTGAGCGAGGCCTTGCTCGCTTGAGCGAGATCATCACCACCCGCTTGAGCGAGCCACGCTCGCCTGGGCGAAATTTCTCCAGTGTCATTTTCCCACACGCTCGCTTGAGCGAGGCTTCCCAAGGCCAACTACTTGCTCGGGCAAAAATACTCCAGTATAGATCCCCTGCTCGCTCGCTTGAGCGAGACTCCACATGCTTCATTACTCGCTTAAGCGAGATTCATCCAGAACCATTTTTCCATCTCACTCGCTCAAGCGTGGCAACACCCGCTTGAGCGAGATTCATCCAGTAAACATCCCCCTGTTACGCACGCATCTCGCTTGAGTGAGACCTCTTCTCGCCTTAGCGAAATTAGGCCAGAGGCCACCCCTCTGATACAGGGGACTCTCACTTGAGCGAGATCCCAACTCGCTTGAGCGAGTTAACCATCATACGCTCAGCACTTAAGTTTTTCACTCTACTTCACATGCCTATATCCTTCTCATATATAGTTGGCATAATTTAACGCCTTACATATATTTAATCATGTATTTAGGCCTATCCTAACAAGTCATGCCTCTTTATTTTTAATTCTAATTCATCAATTACATAAGGGAGGTTTTAAAATACTTCTCACTACTACCCCACTCATCTTTCTACATAATTATCATAAACAATACTTTACACCTCAAATAATTATCTATTCATAGATTTTCATCAACAATCAATTCATGTCCAACCAAGGGACAATCAAGCACTCATCTTCATTTCACATATATATATATATACATATATAATTCCTGAGTAATCAACAAAAGCCAAACCATCATTCATCATATCATCAATTCAACATTTAACACATTTATGGAAAGGAAATGCATGAGTTCATATATATAGATAATTAACAGTTATTCACTCATACAATTTGAAATGCAAACTCCTCTCCTACCTCGAGAGAAGAACCGCAATCCAAACGCTCCGATTATTCCGCATCATCGTCCGGAATACAATCCTATCAATAAACATATATATATATATATATACATGAAGTTAATAAGCCATCATAAGGCAACATCTCTTAAAACTCATTATCAAGTCCTAGACTTATCTAAACTCTAATTCACATGCTTGTATTAGGCTTCGGGAATTCCTTTCCCAAAACTACGATTCTCTAGATCTTAAAGAGCTGACCAACTTAATAACATCCTTCACTCACAAGTCTTCCAAATCACCATTAAATTACTAACCCATCTTCACAATTCATTCAAATTCATTATAAGCCTCTTAGCTCCATTTAAGACTATCACCAATCAACAAACTCTTATAGTATTTATCATGGCCAAATTACTCATCAACTCAAGTATCCATTTCCTTAATCCACTATCAATAGTTTGCAACCATTATTATCATCATCATAAATATTAACACTCAAGATCAATTCCTCTAATCACATATATACTCACATGCATACTCTCCCAAACCTCAAGAATCAATACCAATATTTCAAACACTTATTTCCCCATATAAAATCATTATAAGGCATCATAATCATTTAACTCATTAATTTGGCCAAAACCCCCAAACTATCAACACTTAGGGTTTTATCAAAATCACCTAATCAACAACTTCAACCCATTCTTTAAATCCATATGAATACCATAATCCTCATTTTCATATACTCACAAAACCATAATCAAAATCATTTCTTAAGCCATCATGCCTAGGGTTTACATCATCTTCTTTAACACCCATAACTCCTAACATTAGCATTTCAACTTAAATAACTCAAAAACCATAAATGAAATAGCAAGGAGGCAAGAAATCCTTACCTCACATCCATGCTTCTTCAAAACGAAAATGGGGGAGGAGGAAGAAGAAGATGCTTCAACATTGGCCCCAATGTTCCATATTTACATCATGAATCCATGTTTAGATGTTGATTTTGGTGAAAAATGGGCACACCATGAGGGGGCCACGGCTTTGTGTAAGAAGAGGTGAAGAAGGAAAAGAAAATAATGAATGAAGTGAAAAGGAAGAATGATGCATGGTTGGGAGGAGAAAGAGAGAGTAGTTTAGTGTAAATTGGGTATTAACCATTGGATAAAGCAATGCCACATTTTACTTTTACCATTGGCTCATCATTCCCATTACCCTTTGTGTAAAAGAAAGCATGAAATGTGTAGAATGGGTACACGGTTATGAGAAAAAAAGAAGGAAGAATTTTTAATTTCTTTTAATTCTATTTGGCTTGTATTTTCCTCGTTTAAAAACATATGTCGAGTCTAATTAATTATCTCCTTAGCACTAAAAATTATTTCAGCTATACTACCACAACCACAATAATTTTCCAAACATTCTAGACCCATCAAATATCTAATTTGACTAAGTAGGTCCTACACTATTCGTTAAATCACCCGGTTCTGGTAGTTCTCAATTTACCGATAATTCACCTCTAGTGTCTAATAAAATTTCCCATAATTATTGGACCATCATTAATCAATCATCATTATCTAACGATTTTATTTTTGTTAAAATGTGAGATGTTACAACATCCTCCATGTAAAGCCTAAACCATGGGCCCCGGAGCTCTCCTTGGCCCGAAACTAAAGCTTAACACTAATGGCCTAAATACAAGGCCTAAACTAAGAAAGTTGCAATGTACAAGGCCCAAAAGTGGCCTAAACTAACTTGGTTATGCAAGGCCCAAACTCCTAAAGCCTTTTGGATTTTCCTAAATATTTCTAAACAAAAGTATAAAATTCTAAAAATATTTACAAATATATACATGAGACCAAAATGAGGCTCTATATGGGCTAGGTCCTCATCACCTCATAAGGTGAATGTTACAGCACATTTTGTGTTATTTGAAAATCTACCTAGTTGACTTTTTAGATATAAACTATTTTTTATTATCTTTTCTGAATCACAAACACTCAATTTAGATCTCAAAATCCAACGATAATAATAACAGTATGGATCAAATTTTGATCTCAAAGTTAAAGGTACCATTCAAGGGAAAATCAATTTTTTAAGCCACTTGTGTACTAAAAGAAATAATCATTTGATATGTATCCTATATTTATTAGGTATTCAAATGATGTTTAATGATTTATATATCTTTACTACTCTAAGCCGTGAAACTATAAGATTGGATGATTGGTAAAGTGATGTAATGATTTTTTATCTGACCTAGGAACCGAGGTCAAATGTCTAAGGTATCTTAAGGAGTACTATAATACTAGGTCAGTATGCTTTTTTTTTTACTGATGTTATCTCTAGCCGAAGTACCTATAAAAATACTTAAAAGGAACCGAAGGAATGTATCCCTTAAGGCATATCTATTGCTTAAGTTAGTAGATATTAGAGCTAAATAATTGGTATGACAGTAAAGAGCTTTTAAGGGGTCTCAAAGTCTATTTTTGAAGTGGATATTTATATAGAGAATGTATAAATGTAATAATACGTGTGCCAGGTGCCTTTTCTGGAATTGGCGGTGATATGACATAAATAATCAGTATCTTGTAGGAGGTGTCTTGAGAATGGTTAGGGATGTATCGTCCGAGGGCATCCTTCCAAGGAGGTGTCATAACATTGGTAAGGGAGGTATCATCCAATAAAGCATCCCTCTCAAGAGATTTCTTGTTAATGGTGAGGACGTATCATTTGAAGGAACATCCATCCCAAGCGGTACCTTGACATACGTTCGAGAGATATCATCTAAGAATGCATCCCTCTCGGAGGTGTCTTGCATAAGTTTGAATCTAGGCCAACATAGGCTCAGCCAACATGTCTGGATAAACACGTCTCATATGACACAACTATATGGCTCTAGGCTGACATAAACCTAGTCAGTATATCTAGATCATATGCTCATCAATTCAAGTCATTATTGTAACAACTGTTTAAACTAGTTTGCATAAAAATATAGAATATAGTTCGGATGAGATATACTATGTCAACTAGGATTTTTATCTAAGGTGAAGCCAAAATTGAGATCAAGGCTAAACCAATGTCATGACATATCCAAAGTCATAGTTACTCCAAGGTCAACATAGCTCTGGTCAATGTGTTGGCTTAAGTTGAATCTTGGAACTCATTATCTTTTAAGTGTCAATATGAGATAACTGAGGTGAATTAAACCAAGATGTAAACAATTGATATATAATCATGGCTAAGATCATCAAAATTGAGATGTGAAAATCTAATACACAGTTTTAGAGAGTGTGGGCAAAGTGAGATGTGAAAACAGTTACATGGTTGTGGCTGGTATCAACAAAACCGATATGTGAAAATCAATTACATAGTCATGGATGGTGTGGACAAGTCCATGATATGAAAATCAATTACATAGTGGTGGCTGGTGTGGACAAAAGTGAGATGTAAAAATCAGTTGTGTGGCTATGGCTAGTATCAAAAAAATTAAGATGTGAAAATTAATTACATAGTCATGGCTAGTTTTGACAAATCCGATATATGAAAATCAATTACATAGACATGGGTGGTGTGGACAAATCTAAGATATGAAAATTAATTACATTGGTTAAGCCTACATTAAATATGTAAGCTTGGCCAAGGTTCACGTAAAAATCGATGTTAGTTGTTACCATTAACTAAGTTTAATAATAACCTGATGACAATCGTTACCACTATGGGTTGATATTCATAAGGCATCGAACTTAACCAGTTCATGGAAGTTATTGTAACTGCTAAGGGATGAGTTTAACTTTTGGTTATTTGATGTTCTTAGAAATCGAAGTTAACTAATTGATGAAAGTTAGTCGTAACTGCTAAGGAACAACCTTAACTTTTAGTTAATTGATGTCAAAAAGATCAAGCTTAACTAAAGTATTAAAAATGATTGATTTGAGACCCTGAACATCGAACTAAGATCCTCCAAGTTAAAACTGACATGACCAAACTAATGTCTTAGGAAAGATAGATATGGATCCTAAACATTGAAATAAGATCCTCTAAATCATAACAGACATGCTTTTAACCTAAATCGGGGTGTTAGAAATGGTAGATATTGGATTTTGAACCTTGAACTAGGATCCTTTAATTCAAAACTGACATGCTTTTAAACCAAATTGAGGTGTTAGAAATGGTAGATCTTAGATCCTGAACATTGAACTGAGATCCTCCAAGTCAAAATCGCCATGCTCTTAAACTCATCTGAGGTGTTAGAAATGATAAGATCTTTGATCCTAAACATTGAAATAAGATCCTCTAAGTCAAAATCGACATACTTTTAAACTAAATGGAAGCGTTAGAAATGGTAGGTGTTGGATCCTGGATATCGAATTGGGATCCTCCAAGTCAAAACCGATATGACCAAATCGATGTTTCAAAAAAGATAGATTGTGGATCCTAGACATCAAACTGAGATCTTCCAAGTCAAAACCAACATGACCAAACTGATGTGTTAAAAAGATAAATCGTGAATCTTGAACATCACATTGAGATCCTCCATGTCCAACCCAACATGATTTTAACAAAGTCAAGGGGTTACAAGTGGTAGATCTTAGATCTTGGACATCGACAAAGATCCTACAAGTCAAAATTGACATGATCAAATGAATGTGCTATATGATATTTATTGCATGTTACTTGCTTGTTAGTATGCATGATGTAGATGTGGAATTCCTTTATCAGGTCCCACTGGATGCGCCAAATGATCTGTCCTAAGAACCAAGGTTAGATGTCTAGGGTGTCTTAGGTAGTACCATTATACTAAGTCGATATACTCCTTATGGTGAATGATCCAACATCGGAACTAGGGTCATATGTTTAGGGTGTCTTAGGGAGTACCATGATATTAGGCCGGTATGCTCTTTGTGACTGATGTGATCTCCAACCTAGATACTTGTGAAAATACGCAAAAGAGACTAAAAGGGGGAATGTCCCTTAAGGCACCTCTATTGCTCAAGTCAATAGAAATGGAGCAAAATAATTGGTATTAGAGTAAAGAGCTTTTGAGGGGTCCTATAGTATACTTTTAAGGTGAATATCTATAAGGGGGAGATGTACAAATGTAATAATGAGTATGTCAAGGCCATTTTAAGGATTGTTAGTGGCATAGCATAAATAATCGGAATCCTATAAGAGGTGTCTTGATATCGGTCAGGGAGGCATCGTTCGAGGGCGCACCCCTCTTGGGAGGTGTCTTGATAATGGTTAAGAAGATATCGTGTGAGGGTGCATCCCTCCTGAGAGGTTTCTTGATAATGGTTAAGGAAGTACTATTTGTTGGAGCATCCCTGTGGAGGTTTCTTGAAAATGGTGAGGAGGTATTATCCAAAGGTACATCCCTCTTTGGAGCGTCTTGACTTAGATTTAGGAAATATCATCTAAGGGCACATCCCTTTTAGGAGGTGTCTTGCATAAGTTCCTACCTAGATTGGCATAGATTCAACTGATATGTCTGGATGAAAACATCCCATGTCTTGTGGTTATGTCTAGTCAATATAACTAAATCAGTTTATTTATTCAATTAAGAAGTATTTTGTAATGAAAAATGTTTGGGAAAATGTCATTCATATTCATTATTGACATATTGACACATTCTCAAGACTTTTGCTCTTTATGTTTAAATGTAATCCCTAGTTAAGATTATAGAAGAATGTTCCCACTTTGATTATCTGGATTCAATAGAATTTGTCCCAATTATATAAACTTTTTTTATTTATGTTTAAATGTAATCCCTGATTAGTTGTGGTTATGTCTTTTGAGTCTAACCCGAACTCAAAGATCATATCAATGTCTTATCAGGAAAATTGACCTTGTCCTTTGTAACATCCCAAAATTTATAAAAATGATTAATTGAGGAGAATAAATAACAAATAATTATATGAGTTGATTTATGTCCCAAAAATTTGGAAATAATTAAATTGGGATTTATTATGGATATTTATAATTTATTGAGATTTAAGGAGCTAAAATTTCACCCGGTTAAAATATAGGTGTCAAACCAAGTATCTCTGATTGAGATGCCGTTGGTCAGGGTTATTAAGAATATTATTGGGAATCCAAAAATGTCTTCGGAATAATTTTTAGATAAAGTATTAAGCCCGAACAGAGATCCTGTATGTTATAAAATGGCAAAGTTTAATGAAAGAAGTAAAATTTAAAACAAAACCCTCATTTCTCTTCTCCTTTTCACGTTGTCCCTTTCTCCCTCTCCACTTCATTTTTCATTCTTCTTCTCTTCCCCTCCTTCATGAGCAAACCGTGGCACCCCCTCCATGACCACTACCCACTAAAATTCCTTGGGTTTTATGGAATCATGAAGCTTGCATTTGACATTGGAGCAAAGCTAGGCTCTTCTCTTCCTCTCTTTCTCTCTATTTTCCTATTGCCCTTTGAACTTGGAAAAGAGGTATGATTTTTGAACACCCATGGCTTTTGTTGATGGTTTTGAGCTTATTTAAGTATAATGATGGAAGATTGGATGTTATTTTGATGGATAATGGCATGTGAAACCAAACCCTAGGCTAGAAAACCATTGGGGATTGTTGTTGTTGTTGTTGATGGTTAGAATACTATGTCGTTAGTCCATGGATGTTTGAAATGATGTATATAATTGGTTGGAATTGATGATAATGGATTTTAATGGAAACCCTAGGAATTGAGATTTTGGGGCTTTGGGAAATCCTTAAGAAAATTATGAGTTATTGATATTGGAGTGGTTATATACATAAGAATGAGTTTTTGAGTGAGTAATATTGATTGTTGATGTTGAGATATTGTTAGTAGAGACTTGAATTTGAGGATTTGATGAGGCCTTATGTAACGCCCCGGCCGTTTTTCAGGAATGAACGACTCTCCCCACAGACCAACACGAGACCTTTCCAATGCGCTTTTGTCCTCACTCACACAATTCCTGAGAACTTCCCAGGAGGTCACCCATCCCAGAATTACTCCAAGTTAAGCATGCTTAACTTTGGAGTCCTTATGTGATAGGCCACCGAAAAGGCTAATGCATTTGTTGGTATAGGTAGTACGAATTCATTTCTTTAAGCTATCCTCGACTGTATAGTCCCATACCTATACAGTCTTTGGATCCCTCTTACTCCGGTATATATTCGATTTGTTCATGTGTCCCTCCCACTGGAAGCCTGCCAGGAGCCGCTCCTTGTCCGTGCCCATGCACCGGCGATCACTCCCCGCCCTCAACAGTGCCCGGGATGTCACATTCCCCGCTGGAAGCCTGCCAGGAGCCGCTCCTTGTCCGTGCCCATGCACCGGCGATCACTCCCCGCCCTCAACAGCGCCGGGATGTCACATGCCCACCAGTTTCCGCCTGGTTCGTCCTCGAACCATACCGCACTAGGAGAGGCTAGGCTCTGATACCACTGTAACGCCCCGGCCGCTTTTCAGGAATGAACGACTCTCCCCACAGACCAACACGAGACCTTTCCAATGTGCTTTTGTCCTCACTCACACATTTCCTGAGAACTTCCCAGGAGGTCACCCATCCCAGAATTACTCCAAGTTAAGCACGCTTAACTTTGGAGTCCTTATGTGATAAGCCACCGAAAAGGCTAATGCATTTATTGGTATAGGTAGTACGAATTCATTTCTTTAAGCTATCCTCGATTGTATACTCCCATACCTATACAGTCTTTGGATCCCTCTCATTCCGGTATGTATTCGATTCGTTCATGTGTCCCTCCCATTGGAAGTCTGCCAGGAGCCGCTCCTTGTCCGTGCCCATGCACCGGCGATCACTCCCCGCCCTCAACAGTGCTCGGGATGTCACATTCCCCGCTGGAAGCCTGCCAGGAGCCGCTCCTTGTCCGTGCCCATGCACCGGCAATCACTCCCCGCCCTCAACAGTGCCGGGATATCACACCTTAGGCCATGATATGGGCTACTTGAATTTGTGGATTGATGATGGCTTTGAATGGAGCTAAGAGGCTCATGATGAATTTGAATGGCAAATGATAGTTTAAGTGATGGTGAAAGAGATGTTGTTGTTGTTGGGTATGGTTAGCCCTTTAAGATTTAGAGAATCTTGGTTTTGGGAAAGGAATTCCCGAAACCTAACACAAGTGTATGAATTGGTGTTTTAACAAGTCTAGGACTTGATATTGAACTCTAAGAAATGTGTCAATTATTTAAACTTGTGATGATGCCTTGTGTTGGCTCATAAATTAAGTACATGTGTGTGTATGTCTGTTAATAGGAGATAGCATTCCGGGCAATGTGGCGGAACATTTAAAGCAGGTGAATCGTTGCGGTTCTTCCCTCAAGGTAGGAGAGGAGTTTTACATTCTAAATGCATGAGTAGAATAATTGATGATTAATGTATGTGTGGTTACTCATGCTTTCCTTGCCATAGTTGTATTAGTTATATGATGAATGTCATGCTTGGCAATGGTGGATTCTTGAGAATGATATATTTATGTATATATGAATTGATGATGAATGTTTAGTGCCCCTTTAATGGGAGTAATGCATTGTTGAATAACCCATGAGGGGTTAAAGTATGCATATACCATGTGAATTTAGAATTCCATGTGATTTTGATGAATGAATATTGGTAATGAGAGGCTAAGGCCAATTGATGGCATTAATGTTTATATTGATAGAGAAATTGCTCAAAATGTGAAACTAGGTATTGACATTAATGCATAATTGAGGAACTAATAGAGCCAAATAGAGTTTTATGAGGATTGAATGGCATGGGATAGTTCCAATAGCTTCCGTGTATAGTTTATGACTTGTAGAAACTGGAACGAGTCAATTCCATTGAGAAATGACCCTTGAATTGCATTAAAACGACTTAAAACGGGTAAAACGTATTTATATGCGTAAGTCACTCACTTTAAGGAATTTTTGAGTGAGGCTGGTGGCCACGCGTCACAAATAATGTGTATTTATTGGGGTTAAAATTTCGTAGCGTTTGGAATTCGTTAGAGGGAGTTATGGTACTTAGAAGTGGGAAAAATCAGCTTTTTGGGGCATTTTTCTGCATAATGTTGTCTTGAATCGATTCAACATAGTGCATGAATCGATTCAAAGCTCTTTGGAAGTGCTTGAATCAATTCAAAGACCTTTGAATCGATTCAAAGACCTGTTATGGCCACTGTTATGCTATTTTTTCCGACTAATATGATTTCTTTGCTAGTTTTGGCCCGTTTGGGTATCTTAATGACATTTTTGACCTTTGACTTCTTCATGAAAGTTGTAAATAATTATGTTATGGAGGTGTGAGAATTGGTCTCACTTTAATTGGAGTTTTCTAACTTTCATTAGGCATAAAATACCAGACCCACTACGTTGAAAAATTCAAGTTGAAGAGGGTTTTGAACCCAACTTTTTATGGTTGTCAAATTGGGACTAATAGGTGATATTTGTGACATGTCTCACCATTTTTAAGACTAAAAGTAAGCTTTTATCATGTCTTAATATTGAAATTTTTCATGAGCTCATTATTGCACAAAACCTCTTTATTATGTAAAAACAAGAGATTGTATTAGGGGTATATGATGATGGTGTGTCTTGGTGGTGTGGATATTGATTGAGACATGTTATGAAAATATGAAAGTTCACTACTAGTGATATGATATGATGATTTATAATGAAAAGTAAATGTTGTGGTTGTGTGACACACCCTTAAATGATGATGAAACTAATAGAGGGACAATGGCATGGCAATATGAATGTATAATTTGATGAATAGGAGATATTATTAATGGTATGCCATCTGATGCTATTGTTACTTGGCAAATGATAATTACTAATGATGAATGAGTTGAGTATGAATGATGAGCATATCTAAATTATTGATAAAGAATTGATGCATATCCTTAATGTTTATGATTGATGCAAGTGGAGCTTGCTATGATAAATTAGAAATTATTGTTGATAAGAGATTGTTAATGATGAACAAGGATATGGTTGTTGTGGGTATATGTATGATTGCCACACATATTGAATGATGAATATGCCTTGATTGATTTCCATGTGCGGATTAATGTTATGATCTTGCTATGCTTCTTGATTTCCATGCGTGGATTGATATGAAAGTGATGTTGTAGCCATTGAGATGTCAAGTATGTGAATGATGTTCCTTGAGGGGCTTTATGAATAATTGTATGCTATTGATTGAAAATGCCAAATTAAAATATATCCCTAAATGAGAGGGTGAGATATCCTTGCGAGGTTAAGATTGGCATATGCATTATTACATTATTGCATTCATGGCATGGCATAGCATTGATTAAGTGGTTGCGATCACTTGGTACTTGAAATGAAAAGGGGCTTGTGAGTTCCTATGATATTCCGTGGTTGCGATCACGAGGAAGGAGTACCCCTTGCGAGGCGGGAAACCATTATGAAATGATTGATATGTGGTTGCGATCACAATGAGACATCTTGCGGGCTTGTATGATGATAAGCCAGTGGTTGTGATCACTTGGTACTTGAAATGAAAAGGGCTTGCAAGTTCCTATGATGTCCTGTGGTTGCGATCACGAGGAGGGAGTACCCCTTACGAGGCGGGAAACCAAAATATTGAGCATTGATATACGTGGTTGCAATCACAAGAAAAGCACCTTGCGAGGCTGCTAAAGGGAGTACCCCTTGCGAGGTGGGAAACCAATGTGAAATGAATGATATGGTGGTTGCGATCACCTGATGGAATGAAATGGATCCATTGCATATGCATTAAACAGTTGACATATGCATTAGCCATAGGTGCATGACATTTGAGATGGAGATGACCAAAAAGAAATGAGAACCTCTTGAGAGAGTGTTAATTGATTAAAGATTTAAATGACTTAATGATGATAATTGTGAATGCCCGTAGAGATGTAGGGCTATGTGAATGTGTATGTGCTTGTGCTTGCGCTTTACATGAATTGTGAATAATAAGGCTTGTATGCCTATGATAATATCTTGATGATGGTTAAATGATGAATTGATAATTTATAACAAAGCACACATGTTGGTTGAATGCATGTACACATAATCACAATGTATTTATATTCATCATTTTGAATGTATAACTCACTCTCCCATGTTGTCTCCTTTTTAGTATTGTGATGCAGGGTTGTCATGGGATGAGTTGGGTTTTTGAATTAAAGCTCTCGAAGAAGGTAAATAGTGGTAATGGAAATGTCTTGGCCGGCAGCGACTATTAATTTTGTTGTGATGAATGAATTGTATAAGATGATAGTTGTTAATCATCGATTTGATGATATTGTATAGATGACAATGTATATGGATAATGTATTGATAATACATAAGCTGAGGTTGTATTTCATGATAGGCAATGAATGATATTTGGATGCTTGCTTGGTTGTGACCTAATAGGCTTATATTATGAAATTGCATGAGTGCTTGAGCCTTTTTCCATAGCTTCATATATGGAACTAGGCGGGTGCCCTGTATACACATTCTTCTTCCGCTGTAAACTCTTAACATTTTGTATACACTTATGGGCGTCTTACTTAGCGTTCTAGTTTATAACTTTATTAAACCTCACTCTTCGGATTTCTGCGGTTCGGGTCTTGATGTAATCGTTGTGGTGTTTTGAAATTATTTTAAACGCGAAAAATTTACTCATATTTTTATTAATTATTTATCTTGATTATATTGGGATTCGGGTCTAGAAAATCGGGGTGTGACATCCTCACAATCCTAATACCCAAAAGCTTGTAAAATTTTTGCATGTGCTCCCAAGTGGATTCTTTAGGACCAAGGCCCTATCATTGAACTAAGAGTTGCTTGGTCCGCGTTTGAGGATGAATCCATGCTTCCACAATTGCAAGAGGATGTAAGACTAGTTTGTTGTTTTGATAGGGAGCGGGTAATAGTATCGCTTCCTTAGTGATCTAATCCTTATAAGGTTTCAGCAAAGACACATGGAATACATTATGAATCATATTATGTTTTGGTAGTTGAAGTTCGTATTATATGGCACCAATGTTCTACGGATTATCTAAAAAGGACTAAAACAGTAAACACTAAGTTTATGATTTCATCCAGCAATGGCCTCTGGCTATTGCGGATATGGCTGCAACTTGAAAATATGAATCTTACTATGTGTTGATAGTTAACGTTCATGTGCTACTGCATCAACCCTATAAATTATCTTAAAAGGACAGAACTAATGAACACATGGTTTATGACTTCATTTAGCAGCCATTGGATATATAGATGCACCTTGACAAGTACCTAGTCTGTCCTCGACAGCAAACTCACGCTCTGATCATTGTGTATAACTTTTGTTTCATCATATTTTGGACTTTTAATAATTATTTCTTAAGACCTTGTAAGCTAGAGTAAAGTTCTCTATTGAAGTTGTTCCTCTACCACTTCCACTACTATACTTTCCACATGAAAACAATGAATATATTGTGTCTGACGCCCATTTGATGCCTGAAATGGAGATATATATGTTAATGGGGGAGTGATATGATTAGTTGTAATAATACTCAGCCCAAGTTGTTTCCAATTCCCGAGATTAATTTGTCACTTCTATAACAACACAAATACTACTCTAATGTTTTGTTCACCATCTCTGATGATTTGGCCCTCTATTGGGGGTGATAAGCAGTACAACATTTCTCATGTTTGCATGTGGGTCATTCATTCATAAAATTCTTGGCATCCTTTCAAATCCAAGCCACCAAAAATTCATACTAGATGCAATGGAATTCTTGTAATCTCCTTTTAGAGAGCATAAGGTCACTATAATAATTCTCCCTTTATATAGTAGGATGCCCTCAACTATACTGTAATCTGCATGTTATTTTCCCACTCCCAATTCATTATGCCACTTCAGAAGTTGGGGAAGTGGTTCGTTCTCCTCCTATCTATATGTGTTGCATGATGTCCAAGACTTCTTTTGCTTCCAAAATTAACCACTCAATAGAGTGCCTAGATAATGGCTAGAAAATGTACAACCTGCAAGGTTTCTTCACCTTTGATCCATAGATTGGACAAGATGCCAATAATGGCATTAGTCATGGATGCATGGCCTAAAGGAGAGACAAATGAAGATTTCATAGCTATTCCTTGACTTCTTGATTGTGGGTTACGAGTGCCATGTAATCTCTCAACAAAAACACTAGCTGAAATGATTGAAACTTTTCACTAGGGACCAATTGAAAAAAAAAACAAGAGGGATGGAAAGGAGATAAAGGAAAACATGAGACTAAAAGGTTCTATTATTATTCCCATGAATCGTAAATAGTCCAACGCTCTTTTTAAGTCTAATAGGTAATACCGCACAAACGATGAATACTGCTTCAATTGCAATCAACTAATTTCTATAACTATTATCTACTTCTCACACATAATCCTCTAACAGCTAGGCTATCTTAGATCTCTTTTGATGTTCTTTTTTATTTACTTATGTCATTTGAATCTAACCTCAACTTAATGTTCACGTCAAGGAAATAGAAAGAGTTTGTAATAGTTTAGCGTTTAACATTTACACCAATTCAATTAGCTTAAGAATCTTTTATCGTGGACCAACATAAAACAACATAAAAATATAAGAGACTAATTTAAAATATCATAAGATATTTTTTAATACATTAATTGACAAGTGACTAAACAACCAACATAAAAACCATTAACATAACTAAGGAGTCAATTTGACAACTAAAAAAAGTATTAAATTGAACAAAAGTAAAAAATAAAGAACTAAGTAGTTATCTAACTTATAGATTACTTACACTACAAAGTTAAGGATCATCCATGTGCTTCCATTTGCAATATCAATATAGTTCCTAAATTCGTACTTGCACATGTTACCTGAGTATGATATACTACTTTTACGACACATTGAATAAAAGGGACATGAGAAAAATAGTAATTTATGGGCTAAATCCCTACTCAGGTCTCCCATCTTTTTGGTTTTTTTAAAATCAAACCCCCATATATTTTTATATTTCAAATTAGTCTATTATCTCTAAAAGTATATCAAACAAGTCTCTTACTAAATTAACTTTTACACCACTATTGAAGATTAAAACTAACATGCCATCAAGAGCTACAATCTTATGATGTGCAAAGGACCATTTGGATCCTTCCAATCATGGGAATTGTTCTCCATCTTTATCCCTTCACACCATTGTGACCAAACTATCACAAGACCGTAACAATCCCAAGCTCTCTCAATTACAAATAACCTATTTCCACACTCTCAACAAAAAAACAGAACTCAAATCATCTTCTCAAAAACAAGGAACCTCAATACAGAGCACTATCCCCTTGAATATCTCAGCCACAACCCACCTCCATCTCCCACCACATTCCATCATATGAGCAATCACTCATAACCAGAGTCATACTCCCCTAACCAAACCCCTCCAATCTCTCACCCCACCAAAAACAGAAACAGAACCAAAATAAAAACAGAGCTGAACCTCACCCCAACTTCAATGAAGGAACCTTCCATTAAACAAAAAAAGAAGGAACCTTTCTTCTCATCACATGCTTATCTTCAAGAAAAATAAACATTTCACCGGAGAAAATTTTTTTGGAAAAATACATATATAATTACTAGGGATTCAAACCTCGCAGAGCTGCGTGACATGATAAAAGAATTTCGAAGTCACAATGCTCCATCAATGAAGGATTAAGATGCTCAAGATCCAATCTTCCAAACCACCATACACTACATTTTATGTCATTTGCAAAAACTTCCCTTGAAAACAAATGAGCAGTAAATTTTAAAGGAAAAAAAACTAAATAATTTAAAATACTGGAAAAATAATAAAGAAAAAAAAACTCAGTCCTTTTTCTTCCAGGGTACAAAGCTATTAAAAGACTCAACTATCAAAATTCCTTTTCTCATACATCAGCCTTCCTCTCCTATCTACATCCAAAGGCAAAAGCAACTAATGTACCAACTTTTGTCTTTCATCAGCATCCTCACGCTCCACCTTAAGACAATGATAACCAAGGTGTAAGTACCAGGTTTTGAGCATAAATGAAATGATAAATATCCCTAATATCTCTAAACTTGATAAACGTCATATGAATGAAAACAATTACTCAAATATGGAATGTGTTTCTACACCACACAGCTCCATAGTCACCTTTGTATTGTTTTTGCTTTTCAAAAGTTACTTCAAAAATTAAGGAATAGAACTAATCATGTTCTACTAACACGGAATTTGACTATAAATTACAATAAAATGGACTAGGATAATTATTTGTAATTAGGAAAGTGAACAAGAATCCAAACCAAGTAAATATCAAGCAAGAGAAAAGGAACATATGAACAAGGATTTATTGTCAGTACACAGATAACACAAGCACAATTAACATATTAATCAAGACAAGAGAGGTTTGGCATTAGGTAATAACTCCAAAAAAAAGGACCATGTCAACCTCTACATGAAAATGAAATTTATCGGGGGAGATAAGAGAAATACAAATGAATGAGGATAAGATATCCTCCTCTACGTCTAAAAATTACACCAAAAGAGAAAACATGGGATACAAGCAAGATGCATGTAGGATAGCATGCCAGCATGCCAATCTATCTGAATATCTGATGAAGACATCCCTTTAAAGAGACCTTTGACCTGACTCCACAAAGGAGCTAGATGAACTACTTGGTCCCAAAAGACTAGACCAGGAAAGATTAAAAAGTCATGAAACACAGTTTTCTTAATTTTATTGAATGTCTACATTTATTTGAGTTATGTCTTTAGTGATGCCTAAGTTTTATGTCTTTTATACTTCCCTATGTTGCTATGGTAACTTTGGGAATTTCAAAGATTATTAGTAGTTCTTAATCAGTGTTGTTCCAAAGTCCATCAATTGTCTTTAATTTATGTCTTAAAAATATCTAGTGTTTTAAACCTTTATTTAGTTGTAGTACTAGTACTACCATTAAATAGCACCTTTATTTAGTTGTGGCCTCCCTCTCGCAGCTTCTTTGATCTCCCTCTGCAGTTCATAATCTTCTCTCTTTCTCTCTCGTTTCTGCAAAGGTGGTCGTGGAGGCTACGAGGGTGGTGCACGAGGAGGCTCTCTCCCTCTCCTCTAGGGCCAGCACATGAAATGATGGAGGGAGGAAGTGTTCTCTTTTTACTTTAGGTTTAGGTTTAGAATTTTTTGGACTATTAGATCATAGGAGTGTTTTTAGGGCCCATGTTTTTTGTTTTGGTGATAAGGGCCCATTTGGTTATTATAGTTTTTATCTTAGGTTTGATTTTTTTAGACTATTAGGGAATAGGGTTTTTAGGGCCTGTACTTGTTTTTTGTTTTGGTTACAAGGGGTTATTATTGTTATTGTTGTTGTTACTATTTATTTATTTATTTATTGAAGTTTCTTTAATTTTAATATTACACATCATGCTTTGTGTAGGTGTTTAGTTTAATATATTTATGTTTATTATGATAGCTTGGTTGGTTTTACATTTCTAATATTATGAATTTAAATTTTAGACTTTGAGTTTTATATTTATTTTGATTTTTTTATATTTATATATAATTTAGTATTTCTGGTAGACTCTTCCGTGTCATCTTACGTTTCACAAATCTACGTTTTGCGAATCCCAGTGATCTCAACATAGAGCCTATGTTTTAACAACCCTGGTTGGAAATGGGTTTTAACTTACAATCATAGTCTTCTGATCTCAACTCATAAATAAAAAAAAAAAAACTAACTTTACACTTATTAACAATGTTTGTTAAAAATAGTTATTTTTATTAATACAGTCAAATATTTGATTCATTTTCTTAAAATACTCTTAATCTCATTTGTTGCACAAAGAATTAGTTTTCTTGAGAATACCTTCAAGAAGGATATATTTGGTTTACAAACATTTGATGCTGTTGGAAAAATAAAGTTTTGCTGATGTTTGAGACTAAAATATTCTTTCAAAAGTTGCTTATAAATTATAATCAGGTTCGGAGGGGGCGGGGGGTCCTGTAGTAGCTCAAGTTGTATATAACATTGGCTGACTATTTGCATTTGTTCAGGTCATTGAACCATCCTTATCAGACCTTATCATGCTTATCTTCCGTCCCAAAAGTCTATCATCTAGCACACATCCTTCATTTTAGCTTGTTTTCTCCAAGATGGGACTACCTACGGAATGAACATAAAAATTTTCCACATCTAATGACCATATATGTGGGAATAGCAATAAACTAAGGGATTGTTTGGGAAAGGAGCTTTTACAGGGAAGGGGAGGGAACTAACTTTTTAATTTAAATAAACATGTTTTAAATTGATAATAATTTAAAATAAAATATATGAAATGATATATTAGTATGAACTCCATATATTAATCATATATTTATCATCATAAACAATATTTAGTTCTCTTACTTCAAAATTTAAAAATTGACCCTCCCCTCCCCTTCAAAAACCTCCTCTCAAACAAAGCCTAAAGTTCCCCAAAGAAGCAGTTAACTTGTCATTCACATATATGATATATCAATTTATAGCAGTACAAATATCAAATAGCATTGAAAAGAACTACCCTCCATTCTTTTATCAGTCTTTTAAAGTTGTTGCATACCCTTTAAGAAATGTAATTAATGTGTCTTTTTACTAATCAATCTTCCTAATAGTCTTTTTTTTCTTTCTATACTTAATATCACTCCCTTAATTAATGTCTTCTTGATGTAAACAAAAAATAAGGGTATAATTGGTAGAGAAAATTTAAGTTATCCTTGAAATCTTAAAAGGACATATATTTAGAAACAAATCAAACCCCCTACAAAAGCAGATCAAATAAAATGGAGTAACATTTTTTGAAAAAAGGAAATAGAATTACCTCAACAAGGACCTTTGCCTTCTTCCTTGATTTGGAATCAAGAGCATTCTTTTCATGTCTCTTTGAAGCTAAAGTCATTTTCCTATTTGCTCTCCTTTGATCAATTGCTTCTGCATCTTCATCTTCGGCACTTTCAGCTGCATTAGTAAGCTCTATTACACTTCTTCCCAAATTGATATTTTCAATTTGTTTCAAAGCCCACAAACAGAGTCTCCTCCTCCATGTGATAGGCTCTCAAATAATGAAAAAAGTACACAAAAAGCACAAACAACCCAGCTGTATCAAGATGCAATTGAGCATTGGAATTACTAGGCAGGTAGAAACTAGCACTGAATATGACTGACTGGTAATGTGTGTTTTACTCTCTTTGTATGGGTGCAGGGTAGAACTTTCTTTATCATTTGCATACTTGTTTGTATGAATTATTATATTATAATAATTTGAAAGCTACCCAAGACATGATTGTAAATCAGTAAACATTGTCATAAATATTTTTCCTTAGTCATGAGAATCATGGTGAAGGTATGATCATAGATGCAAAGACAGGGAAGATCAGACTACAGTCTATAGTATCAAATCTAAAATGAATAATGAAGGCATGTAAGAAATTAATAAAGTATAAATTACACAGCCAATCAAATTCTCTTCCAAAATTTGTGGCACCAATTTTGATGTTGAAACTGAAGCTACTCTCCTATTTGTTATGTTAATCAAGCTCAGATCAAATATGATTCACTTAACAAACCATATCATCCACATCTTATTCAAAATCCTTGTATATGGGTCAGGTATATGTTTCTCATGCATTTGCCAAACTCAAACACAGAGAGCTTCCTTTTCCACATGACAGCTCTCATCACTGACAAAAACTAAAATAATCAACACAAAGGCAACACAGCTGCCCCTGTATCTGAGCATTTGAATTACAAGGTGTGAAGATATCAGAAATGTGACTGGTAATGTGTTCTGGCTTTTGCATTTCATTTTTTGCAGAACTTTTTATATCATTTGCAAAGTTGTTTTTATAAATTATTATATTATAAAAATCTGAAAGTTACCCAAAGAAAGAAGCATGACTGTAAATCATAAAAAAATTGTTTTAAATACTTTTCCCTTTCTCATCAGAATTACCATAATTTTACAATCAAACATGCAAAGACTTGGAAGATCAGAAGACACCAAGTCAAGATGAAATCTAAAACAAATGAAGACACATGTGAAATTACTAAAAAACATTATGAAGAAAATAAAAATGCTCATCATAAAATTTGGCAATTATATTAAAATTGAAACTACAGAAAAAACTACTATCCAATTTATGATCTTAACCAAGCTCAGTGTGAAACACGAGTCACATGACTCACTTAACAATCTTGTATTTGGGATTCAACTATGCAAAAGGTAAATACTTTGTCAAGTGAAAAAATATTTTTAAAACATGTAGAAATAAAAAATCAGGACCTACACAACACTTCCAATGAATAAAGCATGTCATCCATACATAATGTTGAAAGTCCCATGTTACTCAACAATCCATATTTGTCAATGCTCCATATGTTCATTCTCAAGCACAAGCAGGTGTGTTGAAAGTCTCATATTCACCATAGATATGCCCAATCACTAGTATATAAGATAAGAGTAATTTTCTTCCTATAAGCTAGTATTTAGGATTGAGTTACATCAAATATGCAAATTTAAGATATATTTTAACGAGAAAAATACTCAATGTCTATTCCAAATCTTCTAAACAAAACGTTACCATTGTCATCGTCGTCGTCCCCCTGTGACTCACAAATTGAAAAACCACCAAAATCCTCTATGTCATCTTCCTCTTCAAGTTCATCATAACCTTCTACATATTCTACCTCTGGTTCCTGTTCAATACACAAACAAAAATTAAGATCAAACAAATTCAACAAATTAAGAATATAAATACCAAATAGTGGATAGAAACATAATCAACAACAGAGGACAAAATGAATTAGCCCATACCTCTTCATCAGCATGTTGAAGTTTCTCCATATCAAGAACTTTATTGTACTCTTCAAGAGGATAATTGTATATATCACTCTGTTGATATACTCCCTTTTGAAGGCGTTCTAAGAGCTCTTTTTCAATAGTCTGAGTAATATTGAAATGTTCTGATGAGGAAAGTCAAAAAACATACAATGTAATATGCATGGTTAATTTTCAGGCAAAGTATAACCTTTTCTAACAAAGCTGCTTTTTCAGCCTTCTCTTCTCTTCGAACCTCTCTCTTTTTCTGTTTCCTTGGAGTTGTCATTATTTTCTCCCTGTGCATCATCAACCACAATAGCGAACATAATAAATTACACTTATGGAGAAACTGCTACAAACTTTCACTGAAGACAACAGTCTAAAATATAAAGGATATGAAGATTTGTCATAATAAATTACACTTAAGAACTTACCTATATGATATTTAAAATAATATAAATAAATCTAAGAATAACACAGAGAATGAATAATGATAATCACAACATTCTAATAAATTCTAACGTCAATTATGGAAAAGGGAACTTATCTGGAAAATGAATGGGGTCAAGCTGATTAATACTACTAATAACATTGCTGAAAGATTAGTAATTTTACATATGATCATTTGGGACAGAAATAGAGTATAATGCAACACTAAATACTCGGAATGGTTCAATATATAAACAGAACCTATAGGACCACTTCTCTATTATATCAATATTAATTATATTATGACTGCAAAAATATGCCTTGCTTTGGGAGCATTACAATTTACAACTAATTTCTAATACGTGTTTCATAATTAAACAAATAAGGGGCAGGAAATAGACAGAAAAAAGCAGGAAAAACATGAATAAAAAGTCTATGAGAATATAGGTTAGCAATTAGCATATTATTTCTAGTGCAATTTTCCCTCTGATTAACCAGATAGCCGGCCTCTCATTCAATAAATTTGCCCCTCCTTTAGAATTACCTATCAAAGAAAGCATTTATAAAAAATACGTTTTAAATTTCGGTATGTATTTAGGTGACAAATTACCAAAAACAAAGTATACAAGCCATTTTGAAATACCCCTCCAGTCCTTTTTATAAGACCCTTCTCAATTTACAACGTGGATTTATTAGTTTTTTTCAATAAATACCCTTATTAATTACATATTCTCTTATTCTCTCTCTTGATATCAATAGAATTTAAAAAAATCATTTCTCTCTCTTAATTAATATGAAGGGTATATTTGAAAATTTATTACGAATAATTGACAGTTAATGCATTTACCTAAACTTATTAAACCTCTTAATCTATGTGAAATAATGTAATACTAATAGGGTCTGATAAAAAATTTATTTGAAAATTTATTTTCAATTTGTTTCAAAGCCCACAAACAGAGTCTCCTCCTCCATGTGATAGGCTCTCAAATAATGAAAAAAGTACACAAAAAGCACAAACAACCCAGCTGTATCAAGATGCAATTGAGCATTGGAATTACTAGGCAGGTAGAAACTAGCACTGAATATGACTGACTGGTAATGTGTGTTTTACTCTCTTTGTATGGGTGCAGGGTAGAACTTTCTTTATCATTTGCATACTTGTTTGTATGAATTATTATATTATAATAATTTGAAAGCTACCCAAGACATGATTGTAAATCAGTAAACATTGTCATAAATATTTTTCCTTAGTCATGAGAATCATGGTGAAGGTATGATCATAGATGCAAAGACAGGGAAGATCAGACTACAGTCTATAGTATCAAATCTAAAATGAATAATGAAGGCATGTAAGAAATTAATAAAGTATAAATTACACAGCCAATCAAATTCTCTTCCAAAATTTGTGGCACCAATTTTGATGTTGAAACTGAAGCTACTCTCCTATTTGTTATGTTAATCAAGCTCAGATCAAATATGATTCACTTAACAAACCATATCATCCACATCTTATTCAAAATCCTTGTATATGGGTCAGGTATATGTTTCTCATGCATTTGCCAAACTCAAACACAGAGAGCTTCCTTTTCCACATGACAGCTCTCATCACTGACAAAAACTAAAATAATCAACACAAAGGCAACACAGCTGCCCCTGTATCTGAGCATTTGAATTACAAGGTGTGAAGATATCAGAAATGTGACTGGTAATGTGTTCTGGCTTTTGCATTTCATTTTTTGCAGAACTTTTTATATCATTTGCAAAGTTGTTTTTATAAATTATTATATTATAAAAATCTAAAAGTTACCCAAAGAAAGAAGCATGACTGTAAATCATAAAAAAATTGTTTTAAATACTTTTCCCTTTCTCATCAGAATTACCATAATTTTACAATCAAACATGCAAAGACTTGGAAGATCAGAAGACACCAAGTCAAGATGAAATCTAAAACAAATGAAGACACATGTGAAATTACTAAAAAACATTATGCAGAAAATAAAAATGCTCATCATAAAATTTGGCAATTATATTAAAATTGAAACTACAGAAAAAACTACTATCCAATTTATGATCTTAACCAAGCTCAGTGTGAAACACGAGTCACATGACTCACTTAACAATCTTGTATTTGGGATTCAACTATGCAAAAGGTAAATACTTTGTCAAGTGAAAAAATATTTTTAAAACATGTAGAAATAAAAAATCAGGACCTACACAACACTTCCAATGAATAAAGCATGTCATCCATACATAATGTTGAAAGTCCCATGTTACTCAACAATCCATATTTGTCAATGCTCCATATGTTCATTCTCAAGCACAAGCAGGTGTGTTGAAAGTCTCATATTCACCATAGATATGCCCAATCACTAGTATATAAGATAAGAGTAATTTTCTTCCTATAAGCTAGTATTTAGGATTGAGTTACATCAAATATGCAAATTTAAGATATATTTTAACGAGAAAAATACTCAATGTCTATTCCAAATCTTCTAAACAAAACGTTACCATTGTCATCGTCGTCGTCCCCCTGTGACTCACAAATTGAAAAACCACCAAAATCCTCTATGTCATCTTCCTCTTCAAGTTCATCATAACCTTCTACATATTCTACCTCTGGTTCCTGTTCAATACACAAACAAAAATTAAGATCAAACAAATTCAACAAATTAAGAATATAAATACCAAATAGTGGATAGAAACATAATCAACAACAGAGGACAAAATGAATTAGCCCATACCTCTTCATCAGCATGTTGAAGTTTCTCCATATCAAGAACTTTATTGTACTCTTCAAGAGGATAATTGTATATATCACTCTGTTGATATACTCCCTTTTGAAGGCGTTCTAAGAGCTCTTTTTCAATAGTCTGAGTAATATTGAAATGTTCTGATGAGGAAAGTCAAAAAACATACAATGTAATATGCATGGTTAATTTTCAGGCAAAGTATAACCTTTTCTAACAAAGCTGCTTTTTCAGCCTTCTCTTCTCTTCGAACCTCTCTTTTTCTGTTTCCTTGGAGTTGTCATTATTTTCTCCCTGTGCATCATCAACCACAATAGCGAACATAATAAATTACACTTATGGAGAAACTGCTACAAACTTTCACTGAAGACAACAGTCTAAAATATAAAGGATATGAAGATTTGTCATAATAAATTACACTTAAGAACTTACCTATATGATATTTAAAATAATATAAATAAATCTAAGAATAACACAGAGAATGAATAATGATAATCACAACATTCTAATAAATTCTAACGTCAATTATGGAAAAAGGAACTTATCTGGAAAATGAATGGGGTCAAGCTGATTAATACTACTAATAACATTGCTGAAAGATTAGTAATTTTACATATGATCATTTGGGACAGAAATAGAGTATAATGCAACACTAAATACTCGGAATGGTTCAATATATAAACAGAACCTATAGGACCACTTCTCTATTATATCAATATTAATTATATTATGACTGTAAAAATATGCCTTGCTTTGGGAGCATTACAATTTACAACTAATTTCTAATACGTGTTTCATAATTAAACAAATAAGGGGCAGGAAATAGACAGAAAAAAGCAGGAAAAACATGAATAAAAAGTCTATGAGAATATAGGTTAGCAATTAGCATATTATTTCTAGTGCAATTTTCCCTCTGATTAACCAGATAGCCGGCCTCTCATTCAATAAATTTGCCCCTCCTTTAGAATTACCTATCAAAGAAAGCATTTATAAAAAATACGTTTTAAATTTCGGTATGTATTTAGGTGACAAATTACCAAAAACAAAGTATACAAGCCATTTTGAAATACCCCTCCAGTCCTTTTTATAAGACCCTTCTCAATTTACAACGTGGATTTATTAGTTTTTTTCAATAAATACCCTTATTAATTACATATTCTCTTATTCTCTCTCTTGATATCAATAGAATTTAAAAAAATCATTTCTCTCTCTTAATTAATATGAAGGGTATATTTGAAAATTTATTACGAATAATTGACAGTTAATGCATTTACCTAAACTTATTAAACCTCTTAATCTATGTGAAATAATGTAATACTAATAGGGTCTGATAAAAAATTTATTTGAAAATTTATTTTCAATTTGTTTCAAAGCCCACAAACAGAGTCTCCTCCTCCATGTGATAGGCTCTCAAATAATGAAAAAAGTACACAAAAAGCACAAACAACCCAGCTGTATCAAGATGCAATTGAGCATTGGAATTACTAGGCAGGTAGAAACTAGCACTGAATATGACTGACTGGTAATGTGTGTTTTACTCTCTTTGTATGGGTGCAGGGTAGAACTTTCTTTATCATTTGCATACTTGTTTGTATGAATTATTATATTATAATAATTTGAAAGCTACCCAAGACATGATTGTAAATCAGTAAACATTGTCATAAATATTTTTCCTTAGTCATGAGAATCATGGTGAAGGTATGATCATAGATGCAAAGACAGGGAAGATCAGACTACAGTCTATAGTATCAAATCTAAAATGAATAATGAAGGCATGTAAGAAATTAATAAAGTATAAATTACACAGCCAATCAAATTCTCTTCCAAAATTTGTGGCACCAATTTTGATGTTGAAACTGAAGCTACTCTCCTATTTGTTATGTTAATCAAGCTCAGATCAAATATGATTCACTTAACAAACCATATCATCCACATCTTATTCAAAATCCTTGTATATGGATCAGGTATATGTTTCTCATGCATTTGCCAAACTCAAACACAGAGAGCTTCCTTTTCCACATGACAGCTCTCATCACTGACAAAAACTAAAATAATCAACACAAAGGCAACACAGCTGCCCCTGTATCTGAGCATTTGAATTACAAGGTGTGAAGATATCAGAAATGTGACTGGTAATGTGTTCTGGCTTTTGCATTTCATTTTTTGCAGAACTTTTTATATCATTTGCAAAGTTGTTTTTATAAATTATTATATTATAAAAATCTAAAAGTTACCCAAAGAAAGAAGCATGACTGTAAATCATAAAAAAATTGTTTTAAATACTTTTCCCTTTCTCATCAGAATTACCATAATTTTACAATCAAACATGCAAAGACTTGGAAGATCAGAAGACACCAAGTCAAGATGAAATCTAAAACAAATGAAGACACATGTGAAATTACTAAAAAACATTATGCAGAAAATAAAAATGCTCATCATAAAATTTGGCAATTATATTAAAATTGAAACTACAGAAAAAACTACTATCCAATTTATGATCTTAACCAAGCTCAGTGTGAAACACGAGTCACATGACTCACTTAACAATCTTGTATTTGGGATTCAACTATGCAAAAGGTAAATACTTTGTCAAGTGAAAAAATATTTTTAAAACATGTAGAAATAAAAAATCAGGACCTACACAACACTTCCAATGAATAAAGCATGTCATCCATACATAATGTTGAAAGTCCCATGTTACTCAACAATCCATATTTGTCAATGCTCCATATGTTCATTCTCAAGCACAAGCAGGTGTGTTGAAAGTCTCATATTCACCATAGATATGCCCAATCACTAGTATATAAGATAAGAGTAATTTTCTTCCTATAAGCTAGTATTTAGGATTGAGTTACATCAAATATGCAAATTTAAGATATATTTTAACGAGAAAAATACTCAATGTCTATTCCAAATCTTCTAAACAAAACGTTACCATTGTCATCGTCGTCGTCCCCCTGTGACTCACAAATTGAAAAACCACCAAAATCCTCTATGTCATCTTCCTCTTCAAGTTCATCATAACCTTCTACATATTCTACCTCTGGTTCCTGTTCAATACACAAACAAAAATTAAGATCAAACAAATTCAACAAATTAAGAATATAAATACCAAATAGTGGATAGAAACATAATCAACAACAGAGGACAAAATGAATTAGCCCATACCTCTTCATCAGCATGTTGAAGTTTCTCCATATCAAGAACTTTATTGTACTCTTCAAGAGGATAATTGTATATATCACTCTGTTGATATACTCCCTTTTGAAGGCGTTCTAAGAGCTCTTTTTCAATAGTCTGAGTAATATTGAAATGTTCTGATGAGGAAAGTCAAAAAACATACAATGTAATATGCATGGTTAATTTTCAGGCAAAGTATAACCTTTTCTAACAAAGCTGCTTTTTCAGCCTTCTCTTCTCTTCGAACCTCTCTCTTTTTCTGTTTCCTTGGAGTTGTCATTATTTTCTCCCTGTGCATCATCAACCACAATAGCGAACATAATAAATTACACTTATGGAGAAACTGCTACAAACTTTCACTGAAGACAACAGTCTAAAATATAAAGGATATGAAGATTTGTCATAATAAATTACACTTAAGAACTTACCTATATGATATTTAAAATAATATAAATAAATCTAAGAATAACACAGAGAATGAATAATGATAATCACAACATTCTAATAAATTCTAACGTCAATTATGGAAAAGGGAACTTATCTGGAAAATGAATGGGGTCAAGCTGATTAATACTACTAATAACATTGCTGAAAGATTAGTAATTTTACATATGATCATTTGGGACAGAAATAGAGTATAATGCAACACTAAATACTCGGAATGGTTCAATATATAAACAGAACCTATAGGACCACTTCTCTATTATATCAATATTAATTATATTATGACTGCAAAAATATGCCTTGCTTTGGGAGCATTACAATTTACAACTAATTTCTAATACGTGTTTCATAATTAAACAAATAAGGGGCAGGAAATAGACAGAAAAAAGCAGGAAAAACATGAATAAAAAGTCTATGAGAATATAGGTTAGCAATTAGCATATTATTTCTAGTGCAATTTTCCCTCTGATTAACCAGATAGCCGGCCTCTCATTCAATAAATTTGCCCCTCCTTTAGAATTACCTATCAAAGAAAGCATTTATAAAAAATACGTTTTAAATTTCGGTATGTATTTAGGTGACAAATTACCAAAAACAAAGTATACAAGCCATTTTGAAATACCCCTCCAGTCCTTTTTATAAGACCCTTCTCAATTTACAACGTGGATTTATTAGTTTTTTTCAATAAATACCCTTATTAATTACATATTCTCTTATTCTCTCTCTTGATATCAATAGAATTTAAAAAAATCATTTCTCTCTCTTAATTAATATGAAGGGTATATTTGAAAATTTATTACGAATAATTGACAGTTAATGCATTTACCTAAACTTATTAAACCTCTTAATCTATGTGAAATAATGTAATACTAATAGGGTCTGATAAAAAATTTATTTGAAAATTTATTTTCAATTTGTTTCAAAGCCCACAAACAGAGTCTCCTCCTCCATGTGATAGGCTCTCAAATAATGAAAAAAGTACACAAAAAGCACAAACAACCCAGCTGTATCAAGATGCAATTGAGCATTGGAATTACTAGGCAGGTAGAAACTAGCACTGAATATGACTGACTGGTAATGTGTGTTTTACTCTCTTTGTATGGGTGCAGGGTAGAACTTTCTTTATCATTTGCATACTTGTTTGTATGAATTATTATATTATAATAATTTGAAAGCTACCCAAGACATGATTGTAAATCAGTAAACATTGTCATAAATATTTTTCCTTAGTCATGAGAATCATGGTGAAGGTATGATCATAGATGCAAAGACAGGGAAGATCAGACTACAGTCTATAGTATCAAATCTAAAATGAATAATGAAGGCATGTAAGAAATTAATAAAGTATAAATTACACAGCCAATCAAATTCTCTTCCAAAATTTGTGGCACCAATTTTGATGTTGAAACTGAAGCTACTCTCCTATTTGTTATGTTAATCAAGCTCAGATCAAATATGATTCACTTAACAAACCATATCATCCACATCTTATTCAAAATCCTTGTATATGGGTCAGGTATATGTTTCTCATGCATTTGCCAAACTCAAACACAGAGAGCTTCCTTTTCCACATGACAGCTCTCATCACTGACAAAAACTAAAATAATCAACACAAAGGCAACACAGCTGCCCCTGTATCTGAGCATTTGAATTACAAGGTGTGAAGATATCAGAAATGTGACTGGTAATGTGTTCTGGCTTTTGCATTTCATTTTTTGTAGAACTTTTTATATCATTTGCAAAGTTGTTTTTATAAATTATTATATTATAAAAATCTGAAAGTTACCCAAAGAAAGAAGCATGACTGTAAATCATAAAAAAATTGTTTTAAATACTTTTCCCTTTCTCATCAGAATTACCATAATTTTACAATCAAACATGCAAAGACTTGGAAGATCAGAAGACACCAAGTCAAGATGAAATCTAAAACAAATGAAGACACATGTGAAATTACTAAAAAACATTATGCAGAAAATAAAAATGCTCATCATAAAATTTGGCAATTATATTAAAATTGAAACTACAGAAAAAACTACTATCCAATTTATGATCTTAACCAAGCTCAGTGTGAAACACGAGTCACATGACTCACTTAACAATCTTGTATTTGGGATTCAACTATGCAAAAGGTAAATACTTTGTCAAGTGAAAAAATATTTTTAAAACATGTAGAAATAAAAAATCAGGACCTACACAACACTTCCAATGAATAAAGCATGTCATCCATACATAATGTTGAAAGTCCCATGTTACTCAACAATCCATATTTGTCAATGCTCCATATGTTCATTCTCAAGCACAAGCAGGTGTGTTGAAAGTCTCATATTCACCATAGATATGCCCAATCACTAGTATATAAGATAAGAGTAATTTTCTTCCTATAAGCTAGTATTTAGGATTGAGTTACATCAAATATGCAAATTTAAGATATATTTTAACGAGAAAAATACTCAATGTCTATTCCAAATCTTCTAAACAAAACGTTACCATTGTCATCGTCGTCGTCCCCCTGTGACTCACAAATTGAAAAACCACCAAAATCCTCTATGTCATCTTCCTCTTCAAGTTCATCATAACCTTCTACATATTCTACCTCTGGTTCCTGTTCAATACACAAACAAAAATTAAGATCAAACAAATTCAACAAATTAAGAATATAAATACCAAATAGTGGATAGAAACATAATCAACAACAGAGGACAAAATGAATTAGCCCATACCTCTTCATCAGCATGTTGAAGTTTCTCCATATCAAGAACTTTATTGTACTCTTCAAGAGGATAATTGTATATATCACTCTGTTGATATACTCCCTTTTGAAGGCGTTCTAAGAGCTCTTTTTCAATAGTCTGAGTAATATTGAAATGTTCTGATGAGGAAAGTCAAAAAACATACAATGTAATATGCATGGTTAATTTTCAGGCAAAGTATAACCTTTTCTAACAAAGCTGCTTTTTCAGCCTTCTCTTCTCTTCGAACCTCTCTCTTTTTCTGTTTCCTTGGAGTTGTCATTATTTTCTCCCTGTGCATCATCAACCACAATAGCGAACATAATAAATTACACTTATGGAGAAACTGCTACAAACTTTCACTGAAGACAACAGTCTAAAATATAAAGGATATGAAGATTTGTCATAATAAATTACACTTAAGAACTTACCTATATGATATTTAAAATAATATAAATAAATCTAAGAATAACACAGAGAATGAATAATGATAATCACAACATTCTAATAAATTCTAACGTCAATTATGGAAAAGGGAACTTATCTGGAAAATGAATGGGGTCAAGCTGATTAATACTACTAATAACATTGCTGAAAGATTAGTAATTTTACATATGATCATTTGGGACAGAAATAGAGTATAATGCAACACTAAATACTCGGAATGGTTCAATATATAAACAGAACCTATAGGACCACTTCTCTATTATATCAATATTAATTATATTATGACTGCAAAAATATGCCTTGCTTTGGGAGCATTACAATTTACAACTAATTTCTAATACGTGTTTCATAATTAAACAAATAAGGGGCAGGAAATAGACAGAAAAAAGCAGGAAAAACATGAATAAAAAGTCTATGAGAATATAGGTTAGCAATTAGCATATTATTTCTAGTGCAATTTTCCCTCTGATTAACCAGATAGCCGGCCTCTCATTCAATAAATTTGCCCCTCCTTTAGAATTACCTATCAAAGAAAGCATTTATAAAAAATACGTTTTAAATTTTGGTATGTATTTAGGTGACAAATTACCAAAAACAAAGTATACAAGCCATTTTGAAATACCCCTCCAGTCCTTTTTATAAGACCCTTCTCAATTTACAACGTGGATTTATTAGTTTTTTTCAATAAATACCCTTATTAATTACATATTCTCTTATTCTCTCTCTTGATATCAATAGAATTTAAAAAAATCATTTCTCTCTCTTAATTAATATGAAGGGTATATTTGAAAATTTATTACGAATAATTGACAGTTAATGCATTTACCTAAACTTATTAAACCTCTTAATCTATGTGAAATAATGTAATACTAATAGGGTCTGATAAAAAATTTATTTGAAAATTTATTTTCAATTTGTTTCAAAGCCCACAAACAGAGTCTCCTCCTCCATGTGATAGGCTCTCAAATAATGAAAAAAGTACACAAAAAGCACAAACAACCCAGCTGTATCAAGATGCAATTGAGCATTGGAATTACTAGGCAGGTAGAAACTAGCACTGAATATGACTGACTGGTAATGTGTGTTTTACTCTCTTTGTATGGGTGCAGGGTAGAACTTTCTTTATCATTTGCATACTTGTTTGTATGAATTATTATATTATAATAATTTGAAAGCTACCCAAGACATGATTGTAAATCAGTAAACATTGTCATAAATATTTTTCCTTAGTCATGAGAATCATGGTGAAGGTATGATCATAGATGCAAAGACAGGGAAGATCAGACTACAGTCTATAGTATCAAATCTAAAATGAATAATGAAGGCATGTAAGAAATTAATAAAGTATAAATTACACAGCCAATCAAATTCTCTTCCAAAATTTGTGGCACCAATTTTGATGTTGAAACTGAAGCTACTCTCCTATTTGTTATGTTAATCAAGCTCAGATCAAATATGATTCACTTAACAAACCATATCATCCACATCTTATTCAAAATCCTTGTATATGGGTCAGGTATATGTTTCTCATGCATTTGCCAAACTCAAACACAGAGAGCTTCCTTTTCCACATGATAGCTCTCATCACTGACAAAAACTAAAATAATCAACACAAAGGCAACACAGCTGCCCCTGTATCTGAGCATTTGAATTACAAGGTGTGAAGATATCAGAAATGTGACTGGTAATGTGTTCTGGCTTTTGCATTTCATTTTTTGCAGAACTTTTTATATCATTTGCAAAGTTGTTTTTATAAATTATTATATTATAAAAATCTGAAAGTTACCCAAAGAAAGAAGCATGACTGTAAATCATAAAAAAATTGTTTTAAATACTTTTCCCTTTCTCATCAGAATTACCATAATTTTACAATCAAACATGCAAAGACTTGGAAGATCAGAAGGCACCAAGTCAAGATGAAATCTAAAACAAATGAAGACACATGTGAAATTACTAAAAAACATTATGCAGAAAATAAAAATGCTCATCATAAAATTTGGCAATTATATTAAAATTGAAACTACAGAAAAAACTACTATCCAATTTATGATCTTAACCAAGCTCAGTGTGAAACACGAGTCACATGACTCACTTAACAATCTTGTATTTGGGATTCAACTATGCAAAAGGTAAATACTTTGTCAAGTGAAAAAATATTTTTAAAACATGTAGAAATAAAAAATCAGGACCTACACAACACTTCCAATGAATAAAGCATGTCATCCATACATAATGTTGAAAGTCCCATGTTACTCAACAATCCATATTTGTCAATGCTCCATATGTTCATTCTCAAGCACAAGCAGGTGTGTTGAAAGTCTCATATTCACCATAGATATGCCCAATCACTAGTATATAAGATAAGAGTAATTTTCTTCCTATAAGCTAGTATTTAGGATTGAGTTACATCAAATATGCAAATTTAAGATATATTTTAACGAGAAAAATACTCAATGTCTATTCCAAATCTTCTAAACAAAACGTTACCATTGTCATCGTCGTCGTCCCCCTGTGACTCACAAATTGAAAAACCACCAAAATCCTCTATGTCATCTTCCTCTTCAAGTTCATCATAACCTTCTACATATTCTACCTCTGGTTCCTGTTCAATACACAAACAAAAATTAAGATCAAACAAATTCAACAAATTAAGAATATAAATACCAAATAGTGGATAGAAACATAATCAACAACAGAGGACAAAATGAATTAGCCCATACCTCTTCATCAGCATGTTGAAGTTTCTCCATATCAAGAACTTTATTGTACTCTTCAAGAGGATAATTGTATATATCACTCTGTTGATATACTCCCTTTTGAAGGCGTTCTAAGAGCTCTTTTTCAATAGTCTGAGTAATATTGAAATGTTCTGATGAGGAAAGTCAAAAAACATACAATGTAATATGCATGGTTAATTTTCAGGCAAAGTATAACCTTTTCTAACAAAGCTGCTTTTTCAGCCTTCTCTTCTCTTCGAACCTCTCTCTTTTTCTGTTTCCTTGGAGTTGTCATTATTTTCTCCCTGTGCATCATCAACCACAATAGCGAACATAATAAATTACACTTATGGAGAAACTGCTACAAACTTTCACTGAAGACAACAGTCTAAAATATAAAGGATATGAAGATTTGTCATAATAAATTACACTTAAGAACTTACCTATATGATATTTAAAATAATATAAATAAATCTAAGAATAACACAGAGAATGAATAATGATAATCACAACATTCTAATAAATTCTAACGTCAATTATGGAAAAGGGAACTTATCTGGAAAATGAATGGGGTCAAGCTGATTAATACTACTAATAACATTGCTGAAAGATTAGTAATTTTACATATGATCATTTGGGACAGAAATAGAGTATAATGCAACACTAAATACTCGGAATGGTTCAATATATAAACAGAACCTATAGGACCACTTCTCTATTATATCAATATTAATTATATTATGACTGCAAAAATATGCCTTGCTTTGGGAGCATTACAATTTACAACTAATTTCTAATACGTGTTTCATAATTAAACAAATAAGGGGCAGGAAATAGACAGAAAAAAGCAGGAAAAACATGAATAAAAAGTCTATGAGAATATAGGTTAGCAATTAGCATATTATTTCTAGTGCAATTTTCCCTCTGATTAACCAGATAGCCGGCCTCTCATTCAATAAATTTGCCCCTCCTTTAGAATTACCTATCAAAGAAAGCATTTATAAAAAATACGTTTTAAATTTCAGTATGTATTTAGGTGACAAATTACCAAAAACAAAGTATACAAGCCATTTTGAAATACCCCTCCAGTCCTTTTTATAAGACCCTTCTCAATTTACAACGTGGATTTATTAGTTTTTTTCAATAAATACCCTTATTAATTACATATTCTCTTATTCTCTCTCTTGATATCAATAGAATTTAAAAAAATCATTTCTCTCTCTTAATTAATATGAAGGGTATATTTGAAAATTTATTACGAATAATTGACAGTTAATGCATTTACCTAAACTTATTAAACCTCTTAATCTATGTGAAATAATGTAATACTAATAGGGTCTGATAAAAAAAGACCAGAGGGGGTATTCGGTAAGATTAGATACTGAGGAGAAGCCTGCAAACTTACATCTCACAAGTGAGAGAACTAATTTTCCCCAAACTTAAGCAATACAATGTTTCTTTCCCTAAATTGGATGTTTCAGGACCAGAATTAATCATGTTGATAGTAACCAAACATATACGTGGCCTGTCTGGCTGCCAAAAATGATATCAAACAATGGAAACAAACATTTATACCAAACATCCTCTTAATATGCTCTGTACTGTAGTCCATTAATCCTGAAATTTGAGGTTAGCCATTTACCCCAATAAATTGATGTATGAACATATATATGCAGGTATGTTGGCAATTAAAGTAAATGAATCCTTGGATATATTCCACTATTTTGAGGAAATTGAGCCCAAAGTTTATGCCATTAGTAAATCATTGACTGAAATCAGATGTAATATGGCAGGCAGGGCTTTGAAATTTAACCCAAGTGGTATAATTCTTTTATGATAATCTTATTCATTTACTTATATTTCCCACCAACTAACATACAAAATTGCATTTATCAGGTAGGTTAATCAACCAATATAAAATTTAGAGCACCTGAAGAAAAAGTTTTCTCATAATAGATTCTTCAATGTGATAAAACAAAACACAAATGAGAATTTGATTCCGAACCTTGTCTTCAAAGCAAGTTTCTTCATACGTATTCGTATCTGGATCATTTTGGTCAAGCGTTGCTTTATCTTGTGTATAAGAAGCTTTGGCCAATACATCTGTCAATGCAGAAAAGTCAAGCAAACAAAAACTTACCAATTACCATCAAGTAAAATGTCAAACACTTAAACAGTACAAAGACTAAGCCACAAAACCAGATGTTTGTCTATGACTTCAAGTGCCTTCTCGTAATTCAAAGGAAGCTTAACCCTTTCCCACAAATCCTTCGGCATATGAGCTCTTTCTATAGTTTTCATATAAAGGTAAAACACTCCTGCAGAACCCAATGCAATTGTATCAATATTTGCATAATCTGCCACAAATTTCCCACTTATTGCATTTGTCAGTCATCAGGATAACAATTTAGGAGGCATTTGGAAGAGCTATTTCAAATTTATTGTAGTATTTAAGCAGAAAATTGAGTATGTGTAGTTAAGCTTATGAAAGTGACTTACAACCCTTCTGGAAGCTCATTTAAGCATATTTCAATAAGCTTCATGGTGAAGCTTATCAAAATAAGCTAATTGAATTAAGCACCCGTGACCTAAATTTTCATATGATAAGCACCTACACCAAGCATGTCCATAATGGCATGTTGCTTGCATAGAACAAAACCAAACCACATTATTCCACATGGGCACAAGAAGAAATAAACTGTACAAATATAAAGTGAGATATCTAAGTCAATTGGCTAAAATATGCAATCTTCCTGTAGGTTATTCTCTAAAGAACCAAACTTTAACCTCATCTTAGTGACTCGGCCACCACGTGCAGTTTTAATCATAGCCCACAAGCATTTATTTCATCAAAATCAAATACATAAATTTCTAGCCAAAATCCAGGCCCTTTATAATATATAAATATACACATAGAAGACAGAGAGATGTGGGTAAGGAAAAGTACTCTTGTCTTCTCGAATGGTGGCATAGCGACTATTAGCTAAAGGGCACGAGCTTCGGTTACAAACTCCGGTGACATTGTAAGGGTTTCTACAAAAATTCCCCGTCGAAATTCTACAACAAATTAACAAAAGGTAAAAAAGGAAAAGTGAACAATTGGAACTTGTGATAGTAACATCAATGAAAACTCATTAATCAGAAGAGGGAAAATATTGAAGAATAAAAAGTATTTATATTTACTTGGCTAGGTAACTACAATGGTTGTGCCTGATAACTTGCCATATAACCTCGTCATGTTGCATCTTTGGACTGAAATTTTAAGGGCCCACTTTTGGTTTCTAATATGAAGATTGGGAGTGCTCAATACAGGCACAGCTGTGATGATGGAAAGGAAGGAAAGGTTTTTCTTTGAGGGCACCACACACAATGCCTTTCTTTGAAATGCTGCCATTCATGATTCACCACATGTATTTCAAGTAAGATATACACTTAAATACTTAATCCATACTAGGCAGGGAAGCATGTAAAACATAAAATTAAATTAAAATCAAATATTAGGTAAGCATAAACTTAAATAATGACGAGGTAAAGTGAAAAATACAAATCATATTTGAGTTCGTTTTGCAAAAGATCACAGTAGCTCATCAGAGGCACAAATCAATGGCTATCTGAAGCAGACACAATCCAAAATAATACAGAATGCTTAAGATAAAAATTAAGTGTCTGGATTTCTTCTCAGTATAGAGCAGGTGTGCTACACAGCAATAACAAAGCTGAAGAGAATGAAAAGTAAAACCCCAAGGGCGACAGTCCCCTTGTCCGTGGGTAGCAGAAACTAGAGTCAACACGTAGAAACGTACTTTCTACGTGTCAAGCGAGACCCAGCGTCCCACGTTCCAGGCAGAGACGTCTTTGGGTGGAGACGGGGTGGAAACGGCTGGCACAACGCAGAAACGTGAAGACGGTCCTGTTTCCGCCGCACTAGAAACGGCCTTAATTGTCCCGCGCAGGTCTTGTTGACCCGGTTCTGAAAACGCAACCCGGTTATGAAAAATCCCTAAAATCGTGAAAATGAAGGTCGCGTATATGCATGATTTAAAGGGTTGTTGCATAAAATGAATGTATAACAGTGTAGAAACAGCTAACTCACAAATAATCAAACAGAAGAGTCGTGGCGGCAGTGATGGTGGTGGTGGAGCTACGCGGCAGCGAAGGGAATGTTGAGAAGGTGAGCGCCGTTTAATAATAATAATAATAATAATAATGTTATAAAATGATTGAATGGAGGAAGGAACAGAGAAGAAAATGCAACCAATGGAAGAGAAAGGAATTTTGAGCCAATTTTCTTGAATGCATATTGAAGGAACTAAGTCCCTTTTATAGGCAAATGTCAAGCAAATGTGGACATCCACCACTAGAAAAATATTCATAACACTCCTCATTCGATGTTCATATTTTACAATATGTCTCGTTAAAACCTTATTAGGAAAAACTCAGTTGGATAAAAACCTAGTGAAGCAAAAAAAATACAACATTCTTTACAAAGTATATTCATGAATAAAATAAATAGTTAAATTCCAAGTATTTAATTTTCCCCCTCATCATTCGAAGACCAATCTTCTGTACTAGTTGCTCGAAGACTTTGGTTGGTAAAGATTTTGTAAAGATATCTGCTAGATTCTCACATGATCGGACTTGCTGGACATTTATTTCACCATTCTTTATAAGATCATGAGTAAAGAAAAAATTTGGTGAAATATGCTTTGTCCTATCTTCTTTAATATAATATTCCTTTAACTGAGAAATACAAGCTGCATTATCTTCACATAAGATTGTTGGTGGTAATTTTCCAGCATGTAAGACACAGGTTTCTTGAATATGTTGAATCATATACCTCAACCAAACACATTCTCGACTTGCTTCATGTAATGCTAGAATTTCAGCATGATTAGATGATGTTGTTGTGATCGTTTGTTTAATAGATCTCCATGAAATTGCCATTATGAGGATCAGACAAATACCCCGCATTAGCATAACCAATCAGGTTTGTCTTAGATACATATGGGAAAAATAACCCATGTCCATTGTACTTCTAAGGTAACGAAAAATATGTGTTTAATATCATTCCAATGCCTTTTTGTGGGTAAAGAACTATGTCTTGCTAACAAATTGACAGCAAATGATATATCAGGTCGTGTATGACTAGCAAGATTATTAGTGCACCAATTGCACTGAGATATGGTACTTAAGGACCAAGTAGTTCTTCATTTATCTCTTGAGGTCAAAAAGGATGTTTGTTCACTTCAAGTGTCCTTACAACCATTGGACTGCTCAATGGGTGTGATTTGTCCATATAGAACCGCTTTAGCACCTTTTCTGTATAAGTCTTTTGGTGCATTAAAATTCCTTCCTTTAATATTCTAATTGTAATCCAAGACAAAACTTTGTTTTTCCCAAGTCTTTCATCTCAAATTTCCTTTTCAAGCAATTTACAACATTTGAAAGCTCTTCAGGAGTTCCGATGATGTTTAAATCATCTACATAAATAGCAATTATAACGAACTATTTTCTGAATCTTTTCATAAAAACACACGGACAAATCGGGTCATTTTTATACCTTTTTTTCAATAAATATTCACTAAGACAATTATACCACATACGTCCAGATTGTTTTAATCCGTAAAGAGATTTATTCAATTTAATTGAATAATTTTCTCGAGAATTTGTCTTGTATGCTTCAGGTAAATTAGATCCTTTAGGGAGTTTCATATAGATGTCATTTTGCTTCAGGCAAATTAAATCAAGTTTTTCATGAATTGTCAAACTAATCAAGTATCGAAAAGTACTTGTATCCATCACTGGTGAATATATTTACACGAAATTAATATCAGGTCTTTCTGAGAAACCTTGTGCAACAAGCCTTGCTTTATATTGCATAATTTCACCATTTTCATTTCTTTTTCTTGTAAAGACTCATTTGTACCCAACTGGTTTTACACCTTCAGGTGTTTGGACTATAGGCCCAAAACTTTTCATTTTACAAGTGAGTTTAACTCTTCTTGCATTGCATCTTTCCACTTTGGCCAATCATTTTTTTATGCACATTCCTTAACATATTTTGTCTCATGATTCTTATCATCATTTATAATATCAAGAGCTACTTTGAATGCAAAAATTTCATCAATATTGACTTCATGTTGATTCCATTGTATTCCATCCATGACATAATTTATAGAGATCTTTTTATTTTTATCAATTTCAGGTACCTTGATTTCTTCTGGATTTGAAACCTTGATTATGTCAGGAGACTTTTCTAGAGTCTTTATATCCTCGATTCGACCATCCTTTTATTTACTTTTTTTTCGAGGATTTTTATCTTTAGAACTAACAAGTCGTCACGCTTTATTTTAGCTTCAGACTCATTTGTAATTTTAGATTGTCCTGCAGCGACATCAATCTTTATTGGAGTATTAACGACTGGTATGTGTGACTTAGTCACTCTTTTTGGGTCAACAAATGCATTTGGCAATTGGTTTGCTAAATTTTGCAAACTAATTATTTTCTGAACTTCTAGTTCAGATTGCTTTATTCAAGGATTAAGATGAGATAGAGATATCTCATTCTAACTAATCCTTTTATCCAACTATTTTTTCTCTCCCCCTAATGGTAGGAAAACATATTCATCAGAATGACAATCAACAAAATGAGCTATAAATAAATTACCTGTTAAGGGCTCAAGATATTTTATTATGGATGGACTTTCATATCCAATACATATTCCCAACCTTCTTTGAGGTCCCATCTTAGTGCGTTGTGGAGGGGAGATAGGAACATATACCGCACTTCTAAAGATTCTTAGATGGGAAATATTTGGTTCTTTACCATGAACCAATTGTAAAGGGGAATACTCATAATAATTTATAGGCCTGATGCGAATAAGTGCTGCTACATGCAAGATTGCATGTCCCCAAGTTGAAATTGGGAATTTTGATCTCATTAACAATGGTCTTGCTATCAATTTCAAACGTTTAATTAATGATTCAGCAAGTCTATTTTGTGTATGAACATATGCTATAGGGTGTTCAACATCAATTTTGATGGACATACAATAATCATTAAAAGATTGAGATGTGAATTCACTGGTGTTATCAAAGCGTATTTTCTTAATTGGATAATCAAGAAAATGAGCCCTTGAATGAATTAATTGAGCTAGTAATCTCGCAAACGCCTGATTGCGAGTTGGCAATAAGCAAACATGTGACCATCTAGTTGATGCATCAATGAAAACCATAAAATATCTAAATGGTCTACAAATATCACCTTGTATACACTCTAAAAATATGAGTGATTTACTCCCAAATTTCATTGGTGATGGTCGAGTAATTAATTTCCCTTAAGAACAAGCAGCACATTGAGAAATTATTAGTTTGGAGAATTTGTCTGTTGAACAAGTAATGACCATTTGAATTCTTAACTATTTTTCACATCATTATTGTTTCAGGATGGCCTAACCGTTCATGCCAAATAACAAAGTTATTCTTATTTGTAAACTTTTGGTTTACAATAAAATTTGTTTCAACTGTACTAATATAGGTGTAGTACAAACCGGAGGAAAATGAAGGCAATTTTTCCAATATACATTTCTTATTAGAAATTAACTTTGTGATGTAAAGATATTCATCATTTCCTTCATTTATGGTCTCAATATGGTATCCATTTCTGCGGATATCCTTAAAACTTAACAAATTTCTTTGAGACTTGGTATAATATAATACACTATTAGTGTTTAATTTTGTTCCTCGAGATAACAAAATATTGGTTCTACCGGAGCCTTCAATTATATTTATACTACCAAATATAGTATTAACATTGGCTTATTGTTTTACTATATGGTAGAAATATTTCCCATTCTTGAGAATAGTATGAGTTGTGCGAGACATATATCTTCATTATTCACATGAGCATTCATTCTTCATCAAATAATAATAGATAAATCATGAGTGAAAATATATTTAACAACAATAAATATTTAACATAAATTCATAACAAAACAAATTACATGAAACATAAGATAATTTATTTAGGGGCATTCCCCTCTCTGGTCAATGTCTTCTTCAGGAAAAGTAAGGAAATCATCAACATCAAAGTGAGTATAAACATCAAGGGATGTTTGGTATAGATCAATCAGATGTTTTAGTGTGTGACAAACCCGAGACCAGTGGCCTTAGCTACCACAATGATAGCAAATATTTTTAGTTTGTTCGCTACTCTTAACATCTTTTTCTTTTTCCATACATTCTTTATTTTTCCATACAAATTATGATTTGTTATCATTTCAACCATGACCACGATCATGAGTATAATGATCATATATTGCTACATTCACTTCTAGGAATGGAGCAGTACAAGTTGGACAAGACTCATGATTTTACATAAGTAATTTATTATATATTTCTTTTTCAGCCACAAGGAGACAAGTATAAATAAAATTTCATATAAGTAACCCGGTAGTAAAATTTAAAAGTTTTCATAAAATATCATTCAAGTATTAGTGGCCTAATGGTAGAATGATAACTTACCACGGTATAAACTTGAGTTTGATTCCTTTATATAATAAAATAAAATGAAGAAGAAGTACACAGTAGAGAAGAGAATGTAGAGAGAATGGCTCAGCCAATTTTAGGCACACCAACATAAAGGGAGTAAGTCCCCTAGCTGTTCCAGTATAATTATGCAATTTAATTTATAAAATACAAGAGCAGGTGTGAAGTTATAATGGAAAACAAAAATATAAAATAATCACAAAGCTGCGGATCAATAGTATGTAGTATATAAAATAAATTGAAGTGGCATTAGCTATCAGCATTATGTAGCATATAAAATAAATTGAAGTGGAAAATAAATGGCTGAATGCATAAAGTAGAACAATAAAATAATCAAAATAATCACATACGCTGGAAAGCATTATGTAGCAATTGAGATCAGCATATAAAGTTACAGTGAGTGGAAAGCAAAAATAATAATATAAAATGTATATAATATAAAATGAGCAAAGCTTATATAATATAAAATGAGCAAAGTAATTAGACCACGCAGTGCTATATAAGCTATAAGTTATTATATGTTAAAATAATTTTGCAAATCAGGCACAGTGCTATATAGTATAAAATGAGTACGGAGCAAAGCACTAATGCTATATAATATAAAATGAGCAAAGCTTATTAAGCAAAGGTATAATCAGATAGTAACTAAAAATTACAAATCTGATAGAAATCAGCTAAAGGTAAGCACAAGGTAGATAAAATGGCAGGTATAATCAATCAATTACCCTATGAAGTTACAGGAGGTATATTAAATGCATAAAGCTAAAACATAAAGCATAATTTATATATATATATATATATATATATATATATGTTACATTGTTATAGTTCTTCAAGAACTATTAATAAATATTTTAAGAATTTTTCAAGAATTCTGAGTAAGGATATTTATAAATAAGTTCTTCAGGAACCTATTTTTATTTATTTATTTAGAGTTAATAAATGAAAGTATAAAATAATATTAACAATAGCAATCAATGGAACAAATAAAGTAGCTAGCAATGTGGAACGCATAATGAAAAAAATAATTTAGCAGGTAATGAATTATTGAAAGCACAGTACAGCTAAAGCTATAAAAAGGTAAACTAATTACTATAGCAATCATACTATAGCAATCAGTGTGATTTCAATGTGAAATGCTAATTACTATAGCAATCAGTGTGAAATGGTCCGAGAAATGAAAAACAACTATATAATATCAAATTATAGCAATCAGTGTGAAATGGAAATAAGATAAAGAAGTATAACGAGCAATGGATAAAGCAATTAGCATATTAAATGCTTCCTGAATTAATAAATATTTTTAAGAATTCTTTAAGAATTATAAGCCATTTGACTATTAACAATTATACATCCTGCAAGGATATTTATGAATAAGTTCTTCAAGAACCCATCTTTCATGATATAGGTATAATCTTATACATCCTTTTGGAATGTTTAAATATAAGTTCTTCGGGAACTTTTATAATATATACATAAATAATATAAGGTATATAAATTAATATTATCAAAAATGATAATTGAACTGGTCTGAGCCGGGGTCTAGGATCCGGTGTGGGACCAGCCACAAAAGTGTATATATTTTAGTGTTTATACACCGGTATAGTGGGTATCCGGTATTGTAATCCGGCCTCTCAGTGGGAGAAACCAGTCTCGTTGTCCTGGAGATCCTTCACACCAGAGTTTCGCGTTGGAGTGGGTGAAAGGTGGTGTCACCTGCGAAGATTTTCCGACGCTCAAGTTAGAAGAGTGTATAAGAACTCAATGAATACTCAAGCTATTCAATAGTGAGATGAGAGTTAGAACAACGTCACCTTGCATGTGTATTGGAATATGCTATTTATAATTGAGCGTAGAAAATGAATCGTTGGGTGCCAGTGGGCCCATAAGTTCTGATGTCGTGTATAAAGTGTCAATTAGAGTGGCTCAGTATTCAAAGTATGCCAGGGGGTAGGTCAATTTTCAGTGTACGATTCTGACATAAGGATGGAGGATAATCACCTTTTCCGTAAATTACGCCTGTGATTGTACCTAATCCTTTCGGTGAATGAAAGAGACATACTCCGCTATGCAGAATACCTATCTCATTAAGTAATGACTCCTTTTATCTCGTTATGACACTCAGGCAAACGGTTTTAGGTGACGGATGAATGAGATCGGATAAAGTATCTGGTGTCTCAGACGTTACTTCGGATGACCGATGTAGGAGAGACTTGCATCATATATTTGCCGACCAGATCATTATCTTATGATACCGGTTGACCTTTAGGATGGCTAAGATGACTTCTTAACCTTAGAGCCGGTATCCAAACCGGATATATATTAAGCTGTCCGGATCATTATCCTGTGATACCGGTTGAACTATAGGATGGCTAAGATGACCTCTTAACCTTAGGGCCGGTATCCAGACCGGATCATTTGTCCCCTAGCTTGTGTGAGGGACTGTAAGTTGCTCATATAAGCTATGCTGTTCACGAGAGGTCTGTATGCCGGCATATCCTGCAAGAATATTTGTTGAGACACGTATAAGTTCCATGTTGACACAATGCTTGTTAGGCCATCCTGTGAGTGAAAAGGAATTCTTTGAAGGTCTAACCCTGACTATCCCGCTGATCTTCGACGTGGGAAATGACGTGCCTCTTCATAGTACTTGTTAACCGTTGAATATTGTCCCCAGGCGTTATTGAGTGAACGGTTCTGAGTGAGTGATTCTGAGTAGGCATTTGACTCTGAGTGAGCGATTCCAAGTGAGGTAGGTTCTGACCTTGTCACCTGGGAAGTTCCATTACCTGGAGCCTCCTCGTGTTATTTGGTAAAAGTATGTGTGCTATTCGAGTCCTCTATTTCTTTGGTGCCGAGGGCTCGTGCCCGGGCTTGTCTTAAAAATACCGAGTGATCCTTCCGGATGGAAGATTTCCAAGTGATCCTTCCGGGGTGGAAGATTTCCGAGTGATCCCTCCGGGGTGGGAGATTTCCGAGTGATCCTTCCCAGGTGGAAGATTTTCGATTAATCCTTCCTGGGTGGAAGATTTCCGAGTGATCCTTCCCGGGTGGAAGATTTCCGATTGATCCTTCCTGGGTGGAAGATTTCTGAGTGATCCTTCCCAGGTGGAAGATTTCCGATTAATCCTTCCTGGGTGGAAGATTTTCGAGTGATCCTTCGACGGTGTTCGGTTTAACCATACTCGAATTTCGATTTTAGTCCTATAATCCGAGTCTTCATTCGGGTAGGAAGTTTCTGAGAGCAACGTTCCCGAGTGGGATGTATCCGAGTGTGACACTTCCGCGTGGGATGGCACCAAGTGAGACATTTCTAAGCGGGATAACACCGAGTGATACATCTCCGATTCCCGCGTGGTATGGCACCGAGTGAAGCATTTCTGGGTGAAACGCTTCTGGACAGAGAAAGGCTTTGACTTCGAATGAGTACGTTTCGGGTAGAGATATTTCCGAGTTGAATATTTCCTGAATGTGACTTCGAAGTGAGATATTTCCGAGTGAAGAATTCTCGGGGAAAGTACTTATGAGAGAATTCAATAATGAGGATGACGATTGATTCTTCCACAACGTTCGGCCAAACCTACTAGTCGTACTTGGAGTTCGGTTTAATCCTACAATCCAAGCCTTCGATGGCGTTCGGTTTAATCCTACTAACCATACTCGGAGTTTAGTTTAATCCTACAATCCGAGCCTTCAAATGGGGTTCGGTACAATCCTACAACCCATTTCCTGAGGTTCGGTTTAATCCTACAACCCAGGTCTTCACCGGTGTTCGGTTTAATCCTACTAACCGTACTCGGAGTTCGGTTTAATCCTACAATCCGAGCCTTCGAATGGGGTTCAGTATAATCCTACAACCCATTTCCTGAGGTTCAGTTTAATCCTACAACCCAGGTCTTCACGGGTGTTCGGTTTAATCCTACTAACCGTACTCAGAGTTCGGTTTAATCCTACAATTCGAGCCTTCGAATGGGGTTCGGTACAATCCTACAACCCATTTCCTGAGGTTCGGTTTAATCCTACAACCCAGGTCTTCACCGGTGTTCGGTTTAATCCTACTAACCGTACTCGGAGTTCAGTTTAATCCTACAATCCGAGCCTTCGAATGGGGTTCGGTACAATCCTACAACCCATTTCCTGAGGTTCGGTTTAATCCTACAACCCAGGTCTTCTTCAATCGGTGTTGGATTTTACTCATTCACCGTTCTTCTTCAATGGGTGTTAGATTTTACCCATTCACCATTCTTCTTCAATCGGTGTTGGATTTTACCCATTCACCGTTCTTCTTCCACTACAAGAAAATTCAGATTTAGGGAGGAAGAAAAATGTCACTAAATGGTAGCTAATGTCTCACAAAATCTATTAGCGAGACATTAGAGAAAAAATAGCTAGGAATCTTTTCATAGCGAAAAAACAAGTCGCTAATGAGCTACGAATGTAATTTCTCACTAATCTGTCCCTACTTATAAGATAGTGAGGAAACGTTAGTCTCTAGTTTGTTGCTAAGTTACAGGAACATTTTCCTAGCAACTTTGCTATGGGATACTATTATGGGTATTGTGTCACAAAATTGTAGCTAAACTTCCTCGGTGATCTGCATCAAATCCCTCGCAAGTTGTTAGTCTATTGCTTTTCTAATTTCCTCGCATTACTGTAGCAAATCATCATAAAAAATCAAATATTTCCTCACTGATAGCCTCACAAATTCAACACTATGCTATAGCAAATTCCTCGCTAATCTGTCACAAGTTATAAAATAGTGAGGAACCATGTGTCTCTAATTTGTCGCTAAGTTAAAGCTATATTTTTTTAACAACTTTGGTAATACTACTATCGGTATTTTATCGCTAAAGTATAGCTAAAATTTCTCACTAAAATGAAACAAATCCCTCAAAAGTTTACTAGTCTATTGTGTTGGCAATTTCCTTACTTTAATGTAGCAATATATCATTGTAAAAACTCAAATAGTTCCTCACTCATAGTCCATAATTTCCTTGTTAATTTAATTATTTTTTATAAAATAAATTTAAATTATTCATAATTTATTTTACAAAAAATAATTATTCATAATTTATTTTACAAAAAATAATTCATAATTTATTTTACAAAAAAATTATTCATAATTTGTCAAATAGACACCAAATGGAACTAGTTAAATTAATTATTTGACCAAAGAAAAATATGGATTCTTCATGATGATTAAAGATGGTATAACAATTCTTCAAACCACCTTACTAGTTTTTCTCTAAAATGTGAAGCCTTTATACATCAATGCCACTAGCCACTACCATAACTCGGCACTAACCTTTTTGGCATACAAAACGTTATCAGCCAGCCATGTCAGACATTAACAACTCTTATTAATTATATAAAATGATAAAAAAAAGGTTACTTTTTAATTGTTAATGATTTTTCCATCCATCAAAGTTGTTTTTCCAGCACCAGTGGAACCTATTAGTGCTGTGAGAACACCAGGCCTAAAAGCATCACTCACACCCTTCAAAAGCTGTATCCTGAAGAACTCCTTGATTCCTCATTTCCTGCAAATGTGCAATGATTTAGTAAAACTTATATTTTTTTTAACAAATATAGTTGTCTGGAAGTTTAATACGAGTATTTTCCTATGTATTTTTTGTCTTCTTTCCACATTACCTGTGGCACGTCAACAGAATACGTTACATCATCAAAAGTGATGGAATGTGGCTCAAAAGGAAGAACCATTCCTCCTCTTCTGCTATGATTACTATTAATTGTAACTTTTATGTCTGCAGATACATACTCAGCAGTGTTTCCATCATCTTACTCATTGCTCTAAGATTGCTCAGGTTTAACAGCCTGATGCTGCACATGTGAATAAATGTAAGGAAAAGATAGGAACAAAAATAAGAGAATATAAATATAAGGAAAAGACAAGAAACTTCCTGTGTTTGTTACCAATTGCATAAATGCAACAGGTCCACTACAATTTTACTGGAACAAAAATAACACTACAATCCTAAAGAGATTTATTTGATGATTTAAGCAACTAAAGAATAAACAAAGCTCCTCATCTTGAATCTGTGCCATGAATAGGCCGATTATATCAGTACATCAAACTCTGCTCAGAAATTCAACTCCATAATCACCCTCACCTCCCCCTTTCTTTGTGCTTCTATCTATCACATCCAAAAAATTATGTTCCTCTGCACAACATTAATTAACAAACTTAATAACAATGGACAGATTTATAATTTTCTTGATCAATTTGAGAAAATCAATCCCCACTAATTCGAATCTTATCAATAAGGCCCCGCAGTAAAAGTACTAATTATAATAGTTTAGTCACATTTTTTTACATAGTAGTTTGATAAAGTCCAAATCTTATCATGACCCATATGAAGATTTATTTTCATTTTTTAATTTAAATTTATAACAAAGAGGAAAAGAAAAAGATGCAAGTTTTTGGAATCATCTTGAATACCTGATGGAATATCTAGTGAGCTTCTCCATTTAGTTTTGTAAATAACACTATTATAACCTACTATCTGAAGCCGCCTAGAAACTTCCCTCATTAAACAGTTTCTACAACTGGTGGCAGCCATCTTTTGTTTCCCGCAGCCACGCACCATGTCTTCGCTTTGTATTCCCTAAACTGCTTTGGTTACATGCCATATCCTTGACTCCAATGAACTTGTTCTATATATATTTTCCTGCTCAAAGATTAAACGCCAGTTCTTTAACAAAATCCAAAGTATTATTATTGTTAATTTGTAAATAAGAAAATTTCATTCTAAGTTCTTTGCAAACAACTACGATTTTTTTATATAAAAAATCCATTACGTTACAATCTCACATGACAAGTTATTCTCGGGAAGACACCTTCATAGGCTATTGGCATGAAGTTAGTTACCCTTGATATTGGTGATCTAATAGAGTAAAAACAGATTTTTATACAAATCAAGACATCTATAGCCCTAAAATTGGATCAATTTGAACGAACCTAAAGGACTCATCAAATGCCCCTAAGCGGTAGGGATCTTCTTAAGGAGAATTGCCCAGTAATGTAGGTTAATGGGGATGTTAAAACATAGGAAAGTAAAAATTAAGCATATATACAGAAACATTACAGTGAATGCTACCTGCTAAACTTGTGTTGGGTGTCCCAAAAGTTTTGTTTTGTTGAATGACATCAGTGGGATCCTTGTCATCGTCGTCTTGATCGAAATCCATTTCATTGGATTGATTAGAGTCGTCACTGGTAACATATTGAGCTAAAAGCATATCCCTGTCAGGAAGAAATTCAAACTTAACATTTTGCACAGATTCAAAAAGTAAATTAGAAACTGAAGCATAGTCATGTGATAAAGGACAAAAAATTCTTAAGCACCAATACCTGGAATCAACCATCATATCATTTTAAAGCTTTAAACTACAAAGCTCTTTGCCACCTCCCATCTCTAAAAGAATTGAAAATGTTGATAGAGATGATACAATATTTTTCCACGCACTTGAATATATTATAACGATTAAGATTAAAGAAAACAAAAAAAGGAAACCATTCAACACAACAGAAAATATTAATATTTAGCTGATAAATTCAATAACATTAAGAGGATATCATTATGTCTCCACTAGGATCATATTCTGAATATTTAGCTAATAAATTCATCAACATCAAGATTAATATTTAGCTAACAAGTACTCAGTGAAAAGTCTGCCTTAGGATCACATTCTTTCTCCAATAGTTTAAATATATCCTATATAACAAACAAAGCAGAGGAAAAAATGGATATAAGCGATATCAACTTTTCTTTGAGATCAATAGTGTGTATAGTGATGGTTTGGTTAGAAAAGTAAGAGTTTATATATGTGAAATTAATTTTATAACTATTCCATGTTCAAAACTTCAAGAATTAACAAGTAAAGTACATAAAACAACACAAATTCATAAGAATAACTTAGTTGGAAAAGGAAATTAAAATCAGAAGAGCAAAGTGATAGGTAACATGCCACTCACCCAATCTGAGAACAAATATTGCTATGACGGTGTTGTGCTGCTTGCGTGAACGACGGTGTCGTTTGTGTGAATGAGGTGCCGCTTGCGTGAACGATGGTTCCTCATCTGTCTCTCGCCGCACCAAACTTTAATGATTTCAAGAATTAGGGTGATGAAGAATGTGGCGAGAAGGAGAAAGGGGAACAAAAATAGCACAATACAATGAGTTACAAAAAATGCACGATTGAGGAAGAAAAAGAGGAAAGAAAATAGCACAGTACAATGGGAGTTAGGTTTCCTTATTGCCTGATGTTTCAATTGTTTCCTGGTTATTGATTAAGAGTGGGAAAATTAGCAGGATTAAAAAATTGAGGAGGGAAATTTTTTATACTTATAATATAATATAATAATCAAGAATGCTAAAATAATTAATTAAGGATTTGGGTAACATATAATTATTATATATATATATATATAATATTAGGGGGATGGTAAAAAAGGGGAGGAAAATTTAAGTACCATCATATAATTACATAATATATAATATTAGTGGCGTGCTAAAAAATTTGATGAGTGACAATTTGGGTAACATTATATAATTATTAGTAATTTGACCTGTGTGATATACAAGATTTTTTATTTTTAATTTTGTTTGTATTTCATATTTTCGTACTTCATATGGGAGAAAAGTAAGTATTTAAAAATATTATACTAAATGTAATTCAATATAATTAAATAGTAATTGACAAAAATATTTATAATTATGATATATATTATTTTGGCCTATATATAATAGTATTTTTATTTCAGATTTTTTATGCTTCTCGAAGAAAAAAGTATTTATTTAAAAAATCATATAAAAAGATCTTCAATAATTATTTATATTATTTTAATAAAATATTAATGTTTTTAAATATATTAAAATAAATAAAGTTTAATATAAGTAAATTATGAAAAGAAAAAATGCTTATTCCCTGAGAAAAATTTCAAACATAATATTTTGATACTATAGTTTAAATATATTTAAAAATATCACAATCTAATAAAAAATAACTTCTAAAAAAACTTTTATTTCATTCATTCAAATATTAAGTTGAAAAAGTTGACTAATTTATATTTGTTAAGAGTTATGATTAAATGAAACATATGTTTCCATCCCTAAAACTCACTTATTATAATCTAGTGTTTTGATATATGCGTTGTTATCAGAACTCGATCTGACCAGCCAGTCCAACTGGTTAAATTATGAACCGATTAGGTGACTGCTCAAGGTTCAACCCTGGTTTGATCACGTTTTGCTTGAACTGATACCTTCACCGATTCCGTAACTAGTCTGGTTATGAAATCATTAGATATATGTAATCTATGGATTAGTATTTTTATGAGTTATTATTATTAAATCTTTATTTCTTATCATATTCTAACAGTTTCTTTTATTACACAAAGAAATAATTTGTAGTTCATAAATTATTTTTACATCAGTTATCAATATATAAGATTTTCTTCATAAAAATTTGATATATTTAATTACATATATGTTTGTAGTTTTTTTATTATGATGAAAATAAATGTTTTATTTTAAATAAATATATACTAATATTAATTTTTCAACCTCATAATATGTAAAAAATTATTCATTTAGTTTAAATATTAAAAATGATCATATAAAAATTTGTTTGTCAAATACAAGTTAATTTTGACACAAATATTACATATTTTTAATTTCTTTATTAAATAAAATACTTATTTTATTGTTAATATTTATATTTTTTCTTTGACATGGGCCCGTCAAGATAGTTCACCTCACCAAGGTTTTGGCCCGTCAAGCAAGCCGGGCTGTGACGGGATAGCGAGTTGAAAATTTTGTCTGCTCTGCCTTAGGCTGGCCCGCCCGTTTTGTCATCCCTAATAAAAATGTAACTCTCTCCATTATAAAAATATTTATTTGTTTGCCTTGTTAATAAAATATTTATTAATTTGTAATTGTTAATTTTTTGTAAAGGGAGGATTCTCAAAGATACAGGAGGGAGATAATGAAAATTAAAATGAAAATTTAAATATTAAAATAGCGAGGGAAAATCTTGTAGCGAAAATGGTTAGCTAGGAAATAATATTTATGATAAACAATATCCTCACTATTTTCTCACTAAAATCTATCAAATTTAAGAAATCCAACATCCTGTGAAAGTTACGAGAGATTATAACACCTTCGAAACTTGGTCACTTATGCTTCACTAATTAGAAACAGTTTAGCGAGGACCATTGCTGTAGCAAAATTCTTATAGTGAGCTACCTAGGGAAATATTTTGTAGCTAACAAGTTAGCGATAAAATTAAATGTTGTGAGAGAATGGTCTAGCAATTATTTCACTAATTAACTATTAATTTGTGAGGAAAACTTGTCCTCGTTAAATTTCATAGCTAAAATTAACATCTTTCTTGCATAATTTTATAATAAATAATATTATTTAAAAAAAAGTAATGTTGCTAAGAATTAGCTAGATAATTTTCATAGCAAAAAGAAAAAAGAAAAAAGGAAAAAATATTATCGTGCTTTGGCTAGGGAAATACTTTGTAGCTAACAGGTTAGCGACAAAATTAAATGTTGCTAGAGAAATTTCCTTGTTATACCCTCGCTAGATACTCACCAATTTTTACAAAACCAAAAATTGAAATTATTACAAGAAGTTTTAACTCCTCATAAAATCCTCGCTAATTTTTCACCTTTTAGCTACAACTTAGCTAGGAAAAAATTTGCTCGCCAACTTTTATAGCTAATTCTTAATTTTCTTGTAGTGTTCAATCGGTGTTGGATTTTACCCATTCACCGTTCTCGGGGTTCAGCGTGGCCTGAAAAAGGGACCAGCTTAATACGCCCAAGCCTTCACCATATGGTTCACCCTTTCTATACCTTCGAAGAGGTTCATCGCCAATAACGGATACGTTATTAGGATCGTCCGTCCTGAAAATATCTTGTTCACAACAGCGTTGTGCATTGAATAAAATCATAGAGACAATGAGTGAACATAAAGAATTTTTCATTAATTATGAATTACAAAAGAGAGAAAAAGAGCTGAGTCGGGGTCATGCCTCGTTAGACCTCCTTGGTAAAACTCAAGTAAGGAAAAAGAGTGCACATCGTCTTACCAATTAGCTATATTAGTGAAAGGCATTATTGGCCTTGATGGACTGATTCCTAATCAATGACCTCCCAACGGCCCTAGAGTTGTTGTTGGGGCATAACATTTTGCTGTGTAGACTCGCCAACCATAATTCCCTTTTGTTTTTCAGAAGTAGTAAATCTTCTGATCGGAGTGGAACTATCGTCATCGCCGTACTCGTGATACCTTTCTCTTTTCTCAATCCGATCTGGTTCATCGAAAGTCCCTTCTTTGAAAAGGTACTGTTTAAGCTTACCCTCTTAGATCAGGGTCTCGATAGTATTCTTTAGGGCCTGACATTCATTTGTTGAGTGGCCCTTTTGCTCATGGAATTCGTAGTATTTCCTAGGGTCACCATGTTTGCGAAGCTGGGGCGGCTTCCTGACCCCGTATGTACTGAGTGTTGGCCATCCGATCTCCCTCAAAATTTGTGAACACTTAGAGTTTAGCGGAGCATAATTGCCAAACGCATCTACTCATTTTTCTTGGTGTTGCGGAGTAGGGCTATCGAAGGTGTTGCCACCGAACGGTCTCTCCATGCGTTCTGATCTGGGCCTGTCCTTATCTCTTCGTTGTTGTTGATGTGGCGTTGGGGATTTCCCTTTCGCCGCTGTTGCTTCCAAGTGCATTTCAATGCCCACATACTTGGATGCTTTCCTCCTAAATTCTTCCAAACTCACCGGAGGACTTTTCGCCAACGATAGGGCGAAAGCAGAGTTCGGTTGCAAGGCCTCAATCACGATGTGCAACTGTAGTGCCTTTGCCAAGTTTGGAACAACGGCTACTTCCTTGTAAAACCTCTTCAAGAAGTCCTTGAGAGTTTCACGTTCCCCTTGCCTAATCTGGGCCAAAGTATGAGATGTCCCAAGAATATCTCTGGAAATGACAAAGTCGTCCACAAACGCTGTTGCCATTTCTTCCCATGAGTTGATGGAACCTGATGGTAGCCCCCTAAACCAACTAAGGGCATCATCCATAAGAGTCTGAGGGAACATCCTGCACATGACATCTTCATCTGCCCCCAGGTACATGGCTTCAAATACATAAGCATATGCTTAGTAGGATCAATTTCACTACTATATTTTCCAATAGAGAGTGGTTGAGTAGTCTGCATGTGCTTAGGGATATGTACACTCATAAGTCTCCTTGAAAAAGGAACATTGAGTTCGTATGCCCCAGAAGTCATCACTACCTGCTCCTTCCTCCTTGCACTGGTTCTGTCCCTGGAATCTTGAGTTTGTTCTCTCTTCTCATGAGTAAGAATCTTAGAATACCGGAGATTTGTGGACTTCTCTCTCGTAGATGCATGGCGAGTATCCTCTGCCTGAGACATCACTCTGTCCCCGGTTCCTCTTTTCTCCTTTTGCAACTCCATTAACTCCTCCCTAAGTTGCCTTATGACTTCATCTTGAGGGTCAGGGGTTGCCACTGGTACCATTCTCCTTGAGTGGGTTGCTGGCGATTCGGAAACGAGTCTCCTACCAACTTGTTGATGGGTCACATCTTCCACATGACCATCCATAAAATTACGTCCATCTCCTTCCATGGTCGACTACTAACTTCTACAGAACGTGGGAATAACTCTACCGAGTCCCACTGGGCGTGCCAATGAACTGGTCTGAGCCGGGGTCTAGGATCCGGTGTGGGACTAGCCACAAAAGTGTATATATTTTAGTGTTTATACACCGGTACAGTGGGTATCCGGTATTGTAATCCGGCCTCTCAGTGGGAGAAACTAGTCTCATTGTCCTGGAGATCCTTCAAACCAGAGTTTCGCGTTGGAGTGGGTGAAAGGTGGTGTCACCTGCGAAGATTCTCTGACGCTCAAGTTAGAAGAGTGTATAAGAACTCAGTGAATACTCAAGCTATTCTATAGTGAGATGAGAGTTAGAACAACGTCACCTTACATGTGTATTGGAATATGCTATTTATAATTGAACGTGGAAAATGAATCGTTGGGTGCCAGTGGGCCCATAAGTTCTGATGTCGTGTATAAAGTGTCAATCAGAGTGGCTCAGTATTCAAAGTATGCCAGGGGGTAGGTCAATTTTCAGTGTACGATTCTGACATAAGGATGGAGGATAATCACTTTTTCCGTAAATTACGCCTGTGATTGTACCTAATCCTTTCGGTGAATGAAAGAGACATATTTCGCTGTGCAAAATATCTATCTCATTAAGTAATGACTCCTCTTATCTCGTTATGACACTCAGGCAAACGGTTTTAGGTGACGGATGAATGAGATCGGATAAAGTATCCGGTGTCTCGAACGTTACTTCGGATGACCGGTGTAGGAGATACTTGCATCATATATTTGTCGACCGGATCATTATCCTATGATACCGGTTAACCTTTAGGACGACTAAGATGACTTCTTAACCTTAGAGCCGGTATCCAGACCGGATATATATTGAGCTATCCGGATCATTATCCTGTGATACCAGTTGAACTATAGGACGACTAAGATGACCTCTTAACCTTAGGGCCGGTATCCAGATCGGATCAATAATAATAATAATAATAATAATAATAATAATAATAATAATAATAATAATAATATGTATTACCTCTCATAGTCTTGAATAGATCTCAGTTGGTCAGAACTTTGTACTGATAACGTGTTATAAAATGATTGAATGGAGGAAGGAACAAGAATGCAGAACAAAGAAGAAAATGCAACCAATGGAAGAGAAAGGAATTCTGAGTCAATTTTCTTGAACGCATAGTGAAGGAACTAAGTCCCTTTTATAGGCAAATGTCAAGCAAATGTGGACATCCACCACTAGAAAAATATTCATAATAAACAACAACAATAATAATAGTAATGATAATAATAATGATAATAATAATAATAATAACAATAACAATAACAATAATAATAATATTATGGAGAAATGATTTTACAAATCTTGATTTTTAAGAAAGCAATGACATCTTGATTGTCCTATTGATAGTGGTGTTCTAATTGTATTGAATCGGTATCTACTAAGATAAACTCATAAAATGTTCAAGTTTTTCTTAGATGTAGGAATATATTGATAAGGTTATTGTAAGATAAACTCCTGAGCAAGTTACTACTTCCTTTTCAGAATATGGGAATATAACTTCAAAAGAATTAGAAATAGCTAAAATAGAAAATGCCTTTGACAATTGGTCAATACCTATAGTAAAAAAGGATCAAGTCTATAAGTAATAATTTTTATGGAAATCAAACTTCAGTGAACATGATAGCAGTTTTAGAAAGTAACCTTCATGATGGACCAGCTTTCTTTAATTGTTATCCTAATTTTTCTATGGATATAAGAAATAAATACACTCCTAAGGCTATAAAACTCTATTTAAAATCAACAGATACGATAAAAGAAGATGCGAGTCCTTAGTCCCTAATATCTTGTTTAAATTCTTCCGCTTCTTCCTTTAAACTACGATATTCTTGTATTAATACATGAAGAGGTTTGTTAACATGTCTTCTATCTCTAGCCCTAAGTATTCTACAAATTTTAGGACCATCAAACTTGTTCATATATAGGCTCAACTCCTTCCTATTAAATCTCATATAACCTTTATATTTTTGCCTAACATTTTCTTCATAAGGACTCTTTCTAGGTTGAATAGTAACATATTGAACATCATTATGAACTACCTTCTCTTTTCCCCTACTAGGTCCTGGCTCTAATACCAGGTTCTTTGTTGGGATTAATTGAGGAGTATACCATTGAGGAATATACATATTAATGGCCAAGCTAGTTGTTGTATCTTTTGAAGAGGAATGGCAGAAAAAATTAGAAAAAATAAAATCTCTTTCATGAGAATCTTCCTCATCTTCTTCTCCAAACTCAAGATTTGGAACTGCAAAATGAAGACATGTGTTATGACATATTTGATTAAGAGTGTCAGCAAAGATCAAATTCGTTCATATATAAATTCATCTCTTTCCTATTAATTCTCATATAACCTTTATATTTTTGCCTAACTTGCATTTCATAAGGACTCTTCTTAGGATGAACAGTAACTTCGTCTACCTTCTCTTTTCCCTTACTAGGTCTTGGCTCTAATACCAAGTTCTGTGTTGGGATTATTTGAGGAGTATACTATTGAGGAATATACATATTGAAAATATTACTAGGATCAGAAATTGAGACTTTTATAAAACTTTGGGTTTCAAAATTATAATATGTAATATGAGTATCCATATTTGAAGAATTCATAGTAAATAAAAGAGATGAACAAAATATTGAAAGCAAAATTTTATTATAAAAGAGAAACTTAGAATCGAAAAGCTACACATGGAGGAGACTTCAGTAGATAGGCTTCTTCAAGTTTTTCACTCTGCCTTAACTAAATTCTATTTCTTTTATTTATACACAAAGAATCGCACTATTGGCGATAAGATTACATATTTTTCAAATAAGATTTTCTAACTATTCAGATAAGGGAGTCAATTATATTATCCTTTGCGATAAGATTCTGTTGTCCTTTGATACTGTAGGAAGATGCTGGTCTATTAAAAATCTTTCTTTAGAATCTTTATTTTATCTCTACTGACACTGTTAATCAAACATGCCATAACACATGTCTTCATTTTGCGGTTCCAAGTCTTGAGAAAAGTCTAGATTAATTAAATTTTTTGGAGAAGAGGATGAGGAAGATTCTGATGAAAGAGATTTTATTTTTTCCAATTTTTTCAGAAGATACAGCAGCTAGCTCGGCCATTATCTTTTGTTTTTCGGCTAGGAATAATGAGGTTTTCTGAGTTATTGTTGGCTCTTGAAAGGAGGGTTCAGAAACTTGTTACAACTTTACCCATTGGTCTATCCTTTCCTTTGAAATAATCTCCATATTAAATTTATTCCACAATTTAATTTTAATGGTTCTAGTAAGAGAATGGAGTTTAAGAGTCTCATGAGTAAGATTTGTTGAATAATCCCAACTTATTATCCAAGTGATAGATTGACTGGCAGTAAAAGAGATTAGTCGATATCTTGATACAAAAGTGGTTTTCTCTTTGATGTAAGTATATAAGTGTTGAACTTGCTTTGGGAATAATTGGGTGATTGGTCCCCTCAGGTAAAACCACTAAATAAACCATTTTGGGAATTTTAAAGAAATTCCTCTTCTAAACTAGATGAACCATGAGTGGGAGTAAGGTCTTAAATATAGTATATTATAACAGGCCTCCATATAATCGAAATAATTATATGAAGGGGGTCAAACTTTCTTGAAAATTCTTTGGTGATTATCAAGGAAGTACCCTAGTCTTGAGGAGAAATGATTTTACAAATCTTAATTTTTAAGAAAGCAATAACATCTTTATTGTCCTATTGATAGTGGTGTTCTAATTGTATTGAATCGATATCTACTAAGATAAACTCATAAAATGTTTGAGTTTTTCTTAGATCTGTAGGAATATATTGATAAGAAGAGAGTAACTATTCTGCAAGTCTTTGAGGGTCTATTTTAATCCAATCTTTTTCTAATGTAATAATGGGTAATTTTTCTGGTTTCTCAAGGTATCCGTCTTGAGCTACATAAGGAACACTTTTTGCTAAATCAGAAGGTTTAACTAAAGTATTGATATATTGAAGAGGGGAACATAAGGGCTTTGGTGGAGGAGTTTGTACTATTTGAGAAGTGGTTTTTTAGGGTGTCTGAGGAGAATGAGAAATTAAGGATGATGAGAAGTACAATGGTAAAACTCTTTTAGGAGAATCGTATTAATCTTTTGACACTACCTTTCCTTTATTACTCATGATAATCCCTGTAAAAATTCTCGGGTTAAATTATCTGGAAGGACATTTTTCTCTCCTTTTATGTGTTCAATATCAAACTCAAAACAAGATAATAAAGATTGCCATCTAGCAAAAATATATTTGGAAATAAGATTTTGAACATCTTTATTTAAAACACTTGAAGCAGCTTTACAATCATTCCTAATTAAAAAAAATTACTAAATAAATCATCTTGAAAGTTTAAAACACATAAGACTATTTATAAAACTTCTTTTTTAACTATAGAATATTTTTGTTGGTCCTGATGCCAAATTCCAGAATGAAAGCATACAATTTGCTCTTTAGAAGAATTAGAAATTCTTTATTTTAATACTCCTCCATATCCCAAATCAGAAGCATCAGTTTCTAAAATTAAAAAAGCTCTTGGATTGGGAATTCCTAAACAAGGAAGTTTTTTAGTTAAAGATTAGTCATTTGATCATCCCAAGCAGGGGGATCTTTTTTGGGTCTTTTATAAAGTGGTGCACAAATAGTTCTAATATTGGGCATAAATTCTGCTACATAATTGATACATCCTAAAAACCTTTGTAATTGCTTTTTATCTTTAATTTCATTAGGAAATTTATCTGCAAATTCTAAAGACCTTTGTATAGGAGTAATGGTTTCTTGATATATTTCATACCCTAAAAATCTTACTTTTGTTTGGAATAATTTTATCTTTCTACCTGATACTACTAGTCCATTTTCCTTTATAATTTTAATAAATTTTTCTAAGTAAGAAATATGTTGATTGATTCCTTTTGAGGAAATTAAAACATCATCTAGATATACTATTGAGAATTCCATATAAGGATAAAAAAATATCATTCATTATATTTTGAAACTCACTTGGAGCGTTTTTTCATCCTTGAGGCATTACATTCCATTCATAATGTCCAAATGGGACTACAAAAGCTGTTTTATATCTACCTTCTTCTTTTACATAGATTTGATAATATCCAGATTTCATATCAAATTTAGAAAATACAGTTGCATTATGTAACCTCTTAATTAAGTCCGATTTATTAGGTAATGGATACCTTATCCATTTTAATACTTTATTTAAAGGCTTATAATTAATTAATTACTAATCTTGGAGCTCCTCTTTCTTGTTCAGAAGCATTCATTATATAAAAGCCTAAACAACTCCGAGGAGATTTTGAAGGCCTAATTAATCCTTTATCTAAATATTCTTGAATTTCCTTTTTACAATATTCTAAATATTGTTGATTCATTGGTATGGTCCTAGCTTTGGTGGGTATTTTTGTTTCATTAAAACTATCTTCATATGGTAGCACAATTTCATATTTCTTTCTATTCCAAAAGGCTATTGGATTAGTTTCACAAATTTCTTTTTCTATTTTTTCTTAAAAGTTTTTAATAGTTTGTTGAAGTTTTGGAGTTTTTAATTATTCTTCAATCCTTTTATATTGTATTTCTTTATTTAACATATGAATTTGCTTTGTTTTTCTTTCTAAAAGATTCACACTTTTTATTGAATTTTCTTTTAATAGATTTAGTTCTCTTAATCTAGGAGGTTTTATAAATTCAATGCAAATTTCTTGACCCATAGTTTTAGATACAATTCCTATTTCTATTACTTCGAAGGGATATAAAAGTGTTAAAAATGGAGTTCCTAATATTAAAGGAGTAGTCATATTTTTTATTAAGACAAAAGAAGTTCGATAACATATTTTATTTTTACAAATTTTTGCATTTGATAGTTTATGTTGAATATTCATTTTTGACCCATTAGCGCTACTTACCCCTTCATTAGTTTTCTCATAGTATTTAGTAGGTACTAATCCTTCTTGAATACAATTTATATCTGCTCCAGAATCAACTAGGGCTATCATGTTAAATATTTCTTCTTTTATTACTAGTGACATTTCTATTAACTATTTATGTAAGGTTATAAGACTTAATAGATTTATATAACTCTCGTTTAATTCACCCTTATCGTTTTCTTTAGTTTTTCTTGTGTTTCAACTATTTTCTTTCCTTCTAGTTCTAGGAGTCTATATTTTAGAGAATTATCATTTTGTTTTAATTCTAAAATTTCTCTTTTTAATTCTTTTATTTCCTCTTGCAAATCTTTGATAGTTACTAAACTAGTGGGTTGTTTAAATCGTTTTAAAATGTCTTTTATTTCTATTGCTTCTATAGTTTGAGCTTTATTTTGTTCTTCTTTTAAAATTAAATCATTTAATTGGTGTAAGAACTCAGTCTTTAGTAGAGATTCTTCCATTTTGTCAATTATTGATATTAGAGTGGACGTTTGATCTTTAGTTATCATATTAACTGTTAAACAATTTGAACAAGAACATAATCCTGGTCCTAAACAATATTTTTTTCTTCTTCTTCTAATTCTTTGTCAGAAGAGGAAGTTTGGTTTAACTGATATACTTCATTTTTAGATTCTAGATTTTCTTCTGATTCAGTTTCATCTTCAGGTTCAGAATTAAGCAAAACATTTAATAGGCTTTCTTTTAATATCTCTTCTATTTCTAAAGCATTTATTTTTTCTTGTACTCTATAATTTTTAGCTATATGTCCTTTTCTTCCGCATTTCCAACAAGCAACTGTTCTTTTTCTTTGGGAGTTATTAGTTTTCTTAGGGACTACTTTTATAGGGTGATTTTGTGGGACTTGATTTTTATTATAGTTTTTTCTATTATTTTAGTTCTTTGTGCTTGTTGTTGCTCTTTTCTTTTTCTTCTTTTTCGTTGGGTGTTAGGGGCTGCTATACTTTCTATCTCATATTGAGCACAAAATGTTCCTACTTTCCTTTTATCAACAATACTTTCTTTTCTTATTTTATTCTGTAATTTATAATCAGTACAAACATGTATTCTAGTATCTATAATGCAATTATGTAATTGTACATAAGTTAAGCTTTTATAATTTATTTCAGGTCCATAAGTTTTTTGTAAATTTATTTTTACCTTTTCTGAAAATAACCTAGGTAATCCGGCTATAAATTTTTCTTTACAAAAACTTTCATTACCATTTTCTCTCATGGTTACTTTAGCTAAAAAGTTATGTTTATACCATCTATAATTCGACATAGTTGGGCAATGTAAATTTGTTAATTGTGTTGAAAGTCTATCTTTAAACATATGCAGATCCCATATAAAACTATATTTAATAGAATATGCTAATATAGCTACAACATCAGATTCATTATTTTCACTTTTAACACTATTGAGTATTATACTTCTTTCTTGAGGAGTTAATAAATTATCCCACCATCCTTTTAATTGTCCAATAAATCTTTGGATTAATATATTGCAACATCTCTTTCAAATATCTTTTTTGTTTTATATGCAGTTGCACATATAGTCATATGAGTTACTACATCACGAATAGTTTGTTCACTTAATCCATCTACATTCCATTCTACAATATCATGTCTTGAATAATTTACATTAGTTAATTCTCCTCTTTCTTCAAACTGTACATCAGCAAAGGTTGGTCTTGGATAATAATTTCTTAATAAAGGGTAACTTTTGGGTTGAGTTCTTATTTTATTTAGAGTAAAATTATCTTTTTCTAAATACATTAACTGAGTTTCCAATATTCATCTTTTTTAATTTTTCTTTGATTTCTTCTATATCTATTTCAAAATTAGTTTTAAGTCTTAAAGAATTTAAATCCTTTTTTGGTATGTTATTAAATTTGTAAATAGGACTTTCTATAGATTGTTTTGAATTATTATTATTATTATCTAATTTGTTTTCTATCCTGACTAATTGTCTGCTCATAGTGTCTAATATAGTATTTGAAAAGTTTAATTATTGATGAATTTTCTTTATGTCTCTTTTTTCTATAGGTGCTTCTGCATTATCCACATGCTTATAAGGAGTAGCTTCTATTTCTAGATCTTTGGAGGCTAAGATTTTTATTCCTTCCATTGGAGGATGTTCCGACTCAATATTTTTATCATTAATAGTTTTCCATGTACTAGTAATTTTAGTTATGGGTTGTATTGTTTTGTTTATTGTAAAAGGATATTGTATATTATTCTTTTGACAAAAATCAGCAAACCAATCAAAGAAATATCTATTTAACTCATTTTCTTCTATATTTTTGTAAAATAATTCTTGATATTCTATTATTTTTTCTTTTGAAAAATTTGAGAAGTACCAATCTCTTTTTTCTTTATTATAAAAGGCTTCGAAATATTGCCGAATCCAATTTTTATCTATTTCAAAAGGTAATTCTCTAAAATCCAATGTAAATTTAAGACCTTACTCCCATTCATGGTTCATCTGGTTTAGAAGAGGAATTTCTTTAAAATCCCCAAAATGGTTTATTTAGTGGTTTTACATGAGGGGACCAATCACCCAATTATTCCCAAAGCAAGTTCAAGACTTATATACTTACTTCAAAGAGAAGACCATTTTTGTATCAGGATATCGACTAATCTCTTTTACCGCCAGTCAATCTATCACTTGGATACTAAGTTAGGATTATTCAACAAATGTTACTCATGAGACTCTTAAACTCATTCTCTTACTAGAACTATTAAAATTAAATGGTGGAATAAATTTAATATTGAGATTATTTCAAAGAAAAGGATAAACCAATGGGTAAAGTTGTAACAAGTTTTTGAACCCTCCTTTCAAGAGCCAATAATAACTCAGAAAACCCCATTATTCTTAGCCGAAAAACAAAAAATAATGGCCGAGCTAGCTACTGTATCTTCTGAAGAGGAATGACAGAAAAAATTGGAAAAAATAAAATCTTTTTCATTAGAATCTTCCTATCCTCTTCTCCAAAAAATTTAATTAATCTCGACTTTTCTCAAGATTTGGAACCTCAAAATGAAGACATGTGTTATGGCATGTTTGATTAACAATGTCGACAGAGATAAAATAAAGATTCTAAAACAAGATTTTTAACAGACCAATAACATCTTCCTACAGTATCAAAGGACAAAAGAATCTTATCGTAAAGGACAATGTAATCGACTCCCTTATCTGAATAGTTAGAAAATCTTATCTGAAAAATATGTAATCTTATCGCCAATAGTGCGATTATTTGTGTATAAATAAGAGAAATGGAATTCAGTTAAGGCAGAGCGAAAAACTTGAAGAAGCCTCTCTACTGAAGTCTTCTCCATGTGTAGCTTTTCGATTGTAAGTTTCTCTTTTGTAATAAAATTCTGCTTTCAATATTTTATTCATATCTTTTATTTACTATGAATTCTTCAAATATGGATACTCATATTACATATTATAATTTTGAAGCCTAAAGTTTTATAAAAGTCCCAATTTCTGATCCTAGTAATATTTTCAATATGTATATTCTTCAATGGTATACTCCTCAAATAATCCCAACATAGAACCTGGTATCAGAGCTAGGACCCAATAAGGGAAAAGAGAAGGTAGACAAAGTTACTGTTCATCCTAAGAAGAGTCCTTATGAAACACAAGTTAGGCAAAAATATAAAGGTTATATGAGAATTAATAGGAAAGAGATGAGTTTATATATGAACAAATTTGATGGTCCTGAAATTTGTAGAATTCTTAGAGCTAGAGATAGAAGATATGTTAATAAACCTCTTCCAATATTGATACAAGAACTTCGAAGTTTAAAAAAAGAAGCAGAAGAATTTAAACAAGATATTACAAATTATCCTGAAACTGCGTGGGCAGAAGTTACAAAAGAAGACTTAAGAGAAAACTATAAAAACCAGTTTACAATAAAAAGTAGACTAAGGTATTTATCTTATTCATAAATGACGTGTAAAGTTTTATCGAAATACAAAGAGTGCAAAAACTACTTAGTTGTTTTAAGACATACTTACAAAAAAGAACTTATCAAATTAGGAAATATGAGTGTGACTAAACAAAATTACAAAAAAAGACAATAAATTCAAGATATAATAAATAAAACTAAGTTAAAGATCATTGAGCAAGAGTTAGTATTGGCCTGTTTAAGAGAAGTCTAAAAATAATCTAATCTTTCTTGAAAACAAAGAAAGCTGAAGGCTTTTAATAGAATAGTTTGTTTACTTTTAGTTAAAGTTCTTAGTGTTTTCATGGTCCTGACTGTAAAGCCCAAATAATAATAATAATAATAATAATAATAATAATAATAATAATAATAATAATAATAATAATAATAATAATAATAATAATAATAATAATTACATTTTGTTTCACCAAAATAACACCATAATTAATTTATGCAAAGTTTTCATTTGAATATAAACATTTATAAGTTAGTATCCTAAAATGCATAGAATTTTTCTTTTCATTTTAAATAAAACTTAATAGTCATAAATTATTATCTAAAAATTAAAACGGGTTAATATGTAAAATAATAATATTTTAAAAATCTATAAATTATTATACCATATTATATTTTAGAATTTTGATATTTTTACCTATATTTTTTAAATAAATATAGTTTTAAATTTTTTATTTAAAATAAATGCATATTTAGATTTGTTATTAAGTGTTAATTATATGTATCATTGCGTCGATTGTTAAAAAATTGTCATATTTTATTCTTTAGAATTTTGTTTCCAAATTGGGTGTGTTTAGTTGACATATTATTTCTTCAATTTTTATTCTTTCATTTTTAAGTATGAAAAATTTAAAAATATATTCAGATAGTATATTGATTTTTCAGTTTGAAAAACGTATTCAGATAAAACAATTTTTCATTTTATTTTTTATTTTTCTTTCACATTTTAGAAACAATTGGAATATTTTATTTTTCATTATTCTTATTTTGAAAAAAACTGAAATAATGACAAATTTTACAAACTATTTTGAATAATTTTTCAAATAGTGATTGTTTCCTTGAAAAAAAATTAAAATACCAAAATTTTCAATTTCCAATTATTTTTTTTTAAAAATTTAGTGTATGAACATATTTTTCATTTTTTTCATATATTCTTAAAATCTTCTTTTATTTCTCCTGAAAACCCCGTTATTTAAACATATCCTTAAAACTTAAATTTATCTATTTTTTTAACAAAATTAAAATTTCAAAGCTCGGACTAAATTTAATAATTTAATAATAATTAACATATTAATAATTATTAAGAGAATGTTTAGGATTATAAAAAAATTATATTCAACAAGGCTAAAAAACCCCAATAAAAAAAAACTAAGACTGAAAAATCATCCGGAATCCAAAATCCCCGATAATCCTTTCTAAGCAACCTTTCCAAAGATCGAGGACAAGCCTGTTTGTGTTTAATGGCTTCAATTTTTTTGTTTTTCACTTTAAATTTTATTAAAGGCTCTATTAATAATTTTGTATTTTTTAAATCAAAATTAGTCTTTTTTTTATAAGGAGAGATACTAGTTGAATCCTACCATGATGGTTGTCAATCCCTTTTTACAATTGATGGAACTACTGCTTCTTCGTAAAAAAAATTGCATTGCCTTCAAAAGAAAAAATTAAGGACAAACTGAAAAATAACTAACACCTAACTGATTTCAAGTATCGTCAAAATAAACATAAAATTTTATATTGTCAAAATTAGGTTTTAAAGGTTTTTCTTAAAATAAGTATTATAAGTTTTAAATAGCCATCCTCATAAATTTAAAGGGTTTTCTTTTTAAAAAATTAAGTATGATATTTTTATTAAAAAGTTTTGTTGAATAATATCATTAAAGTTTATTTGTCATCTTAATAAAATTCATTTTAACTTATCATAAACCAGTGAGTTTACGAGTCAACTTCGATATTGATTGTGATAGTTATCAAATTTGTGGATCCATTCATAAACTCACATGGGTTTACGAGTTTACCAAAAAAAACTAGTTAACTTGTGGCTCTTTAAATTCATCTAGACTTGTGCAAACTTAGTTAGACTCGTGAATCACTGGCGAATCCAAAAGTTCATGGGTTGAAACTGCATTATTGATTAAACTTCTAGAAATGATTGTATTTTGCGTCCAAGACCTAATTTTTGTGTGTGTTTCCTCTTCTATAACTATGTGAGAGCTTTTATTTCAGTCTTTACTCTGCCTCTTATTTGTTTTGTCATTTTTCCCTTCGTTTAGTCGAACCTTTCTCAACGTTCTCTCCTAGTGATGTTATCGTATTTTCTCATGCCTCTTCCGACCTTAGTAGCTTCTGCTCTTATTTGGTGCTTTGGATCATTATATTTTTGTATTTTAACTTGCATTAAATACTTTAGTACTTTATTGTTTTAAGTTTAAAATTTGTTTTTTTTCATGTTTTATGCCTTTTTTTTCTAAATAGTTATAGTTTTTATTGTTTTAATATTTTTTTCAATAATAGACAGACTTTTAGGATGTTACAAGTTAATTCTTGAGTCGAGCCTATGTTACCTAAACAAGTTTACCTAAACTCTCAAGTTTGATAACCTTGACGACCGTAGTGCCCCTCACCACCATCATTGTTTCTAGTGAGACTAAATTGGTTAACAAGTGCACAGTTCTTGTGGTTAGAGATAATGAACCTTCGCGAGCCCATGTAATAACTCTTAAACCTAACCAAATACCAACCTCTTCTATCAAAGTTATTATACGCACACTAGTGCTCTTGGGTCTTTGAATTGGCAACAACCTCCAACAAGCCATTTTCTCCAATGCAAAACCTTCAACTTCACTATCGTCACCACCATAAAAAATAATAGCCATTGATCATTCTCTTCTACACCCCTATATTACATTATGTGGTCTAAAGTGTGAATTTGGGGTTCAATTTTAATTACAGATTTAATTTCTATAATGGAGTATGTATTCTTGTCGATATTAAGACTTGATGGAATCATACTTCAATAATGGTTTGTTACAAAATCATATGTAGACGACATCATTGGCCTCGTCTAAAAGAGACCATATCGACGACCTTAGGAAAATTTTTTAAAGGCTCAAGATATGTACAATATATTGTGGCACACCGCCTAATTTTCTGGAATTTACCCCAAGGTCTAATAAAATTAGAGAAAATTTTTCACATTTTAATTAACATGACCCCGGTGAATAAATCCTATGAACCTAAGTGACACACAACTTAAAACAAACAATAGAAACAGAAGCAACAAGCCATACAGGCTAAAGAATGGACCTACCTGAAGCTAAGGTCCTTAACAGGCTACCCTATGATTAGTCTATTTATTTAATTCTATCATAGGTTTAGTCTTACTTTAATTAGGAATCTCTTTAAATAATATAACATTAGAAAGGATTGAAAAACTAGAGAAATTTAGCAAAAGTGCAAGTCAGTTTTTCACGCATAACTTAAGCAACGAGTCTCTGATTGAGGTGAATCTAGCGGCTACACCTCCGTAGCTCAAACACCTACAACTTTAATGGAAAAAGAAAAGGCTAATTCAGTCTAGGTTGGGCCACGTGCAACATTATGCAAGTCTACCCTGTTGGGAGATTCTGACAGAGGTATATTTCAATTTTTCATGTATAAGTTGAGCTATAAAACTCCAATTGAGGTGAAACCAGTGGCCACACCTCCATAGCTCAAATACCTATAACTTTGATGAATGAGGTAAGGGATAATTCAACCTAGTTTGGGCTTGCAACATTATGTAGGTCTGCCCTATTGAGAGATTCTATTAGAAGTATACTATAGTGTTTTATGCATACATTGAGCTACAAAACTCCAATTAAGGTGAAACCAGTGGCCACACCTTCGTAGCTCAAATAGCTATAACTTTAATGAAGGAAGGAAAGACTAGTTTGGCATACAGTATTCCCGACACATCAAAATGTAGATTTGCCCTGTTAAATTACCAAAAATTACAAAAAATGTGCATTTTATTTTAAAAGTCCAATTTACTCGAGTGCTCAAGCTGTCCAAACCTCATCTGAATAGGACCAAAATTTACCGCAAGCATATTGACACTAATTATGATCTATTGCCACCAACTGGGCCTATAAATTCCCCAAAATAAGGGAAATATGCGATAAAATACTGATCCGGTCTTGATACCAGATCATGGGCAAGGATATAATTTCATCTGTCTTCTCTGTGCTACCGGTCTCGTAGGTACGCCTCCGGACTATAAACCTGTATGAGGCGTTCTCCTTATACCGGTATGTCCAGGTTCATACCTCGCACACCAGAAGGCATCCATGTCACCCGATAGAAGGTACAAGGTATAGTCGTAGGGGGGCATTCGCAGGAGACGCGGCTCTCCCCGCATCATGTGTCAGAATCATACATTGAGCAGTGTACTATTTGTCCCCTGGCTCAACCTGATGATTCATTCTCCATGATTCATCTATAAATAGCTTATTCTCATGCTTAGAAAGGGTTAGACTCAATTAATTTATTCATTCTTGCTGCTTACTGTTCCATTGCTCTCTTAACTTGAATTCTTACTTTTGTTACTGACTTGAGCGTCGGAGAATCTTCACAGGTGACACCACTTTTCGACCCTCTATAACACAAAAGCTTGGTGAGAAGGATTTCCAGGACAGCAAGGCCGGTGTCTCCCACTGAGATATCAGATCATTAATACTAGATACCCAATGTACCGTGTATAAACACTATCTATAGTTGACTTTTGTGGATGGTCCCTACACTGGATCCTTGACCCCAAACTAGACCAATTCAAATACAATTCGATCATTTATGGGTTAATAACTCCTACCAAACCCATTAAAACTTGTCCTAATGGTTCTTTTATGGTTCTAACACATTTCAAACATGACATAGGTACTATCTAGCCTATCCGAGAACATCAAAACCTTATATATCAAAATATGTCCATCCAGTTCATATTTTAGTCTAATTCTTCATCACTAAAATGATATGTTATCATCTCCCAAGCTAGCAATGCATTTCTAAATTAAACTCCAATAGTCTAAAACCATCTCAACTAATTAATACAAATCATGACCTATGATCCTAGCCACCCCACACACACATCATTCAAGCCATACTATAGTTTACGCAACATATTCACACTAATATATAATAAACTAGGTTTTTCACCATATAAACTATCAGGCTAAATATATTTGTTGGTCTTTTATCTTTTAAGTTTTGTTCAGTTTGGTCCCCTATGTTTTTTTTGTTTTAATGACATCCCCTAAATTTCTAAAGACGTGTCAAGTTGATCATTTCGTCATACAAAGGGTAATGTCATTTATGGGAGTTATTGATATGGAAAGCCATTCTGACACGTATACCCATGTGTCAATTATTTATTTATTGAGTTGGCATTTCAAAATGACACCATTTTTAGGAATGACAATAAACAATTATAAAGTTGGACACTTCATCTTCTTTGTTGTGTTATGTAGAGGAAGGGTGACCTAAGCAACAAGAAAGGCAAAGCTCTGACAAGATAGCAAGAAAGTTTCACTTCTTGGATTATCGACGTCTTGTTCAATAGTTAAGGTATGTCATGTATCCGAGCTGCATTTTTAGTTTCATTAACAATGTCATTATTGTTGGTCAATATGGTGGGTGTTAAAAAGCTTAAGGTCAATTTGGTTATTTTGCATTTGAAAATGATGAGGAAATAGAGTTTGAATCAATCAACCCTCATCTGTCCTACCAACACTGACATAGTTTACTAATTTACACATATCTTGAGTTGTAGATGTCCAAATGACGTGATTCTTCCTTAAAGATTTCAATAAGATAAATATCTATAACTTTTATGCTGAAAGTTTGGTGAAATTATGTCATCTAAAGGGTTAGATTCGGCGTATAATATGGAAAACGTGAAGAAGAATGAATTTCAAAAAAAAGTACCATTATGTTTTCTTTGAATTTATGTAATCTCAATCCCACCAATGTTAAAATAATTGCATCAATGTTCTGAACAAGAATGTATAGTGCTCTAATACGTATCTTGACTATAAATTGATGTTTAAAGTTGTAAGGAAGACACAAGAGATACACAATAAATACATTCTTAAGTTTTCATTACATTTCTATGTTTTTGCTTTAGTTTCTTAAAATTTAGTTTTTCTTTCTCTTGCTTTATTTTTTTGCTCTATATTCCATTCCTCAAGTTATGATTTTCATTTCCCTTTCTCAATATGAAGTAAGTCAATTTTATTATTTTTTATTTACTTTTATTATCAAAGTTATAATTAACAAATTTATCTTTCATTGTTTAAAATCATCATGGAAGCTTAATCTTTTAAAATCAACTTAAGGAATTTAATTTTTCTTTATGTTAACTTTGAGTTCCTGCTCTTAATATTTTGATTGAAGATAATTACTTTTCTTTGTTTCTCAAAGACTTATGATAGTAGATTACTTAAGTGTACAATCGATAGGTATACAATTAAACAATCTATAATATAAAATAATGTTGGTTGGTTAATCATTAATCAATTTGAGAACAAAGACTAAGTCACTAAATAAGAGATTTCTATTTAGTTTCTTGACTCAACCAAATTATGGTTTTAAAGTTATCTTAGTAATTAATAAGAATATATCGATTGATTATTCTTATTAGTTCATTAATTCGATTCTAGAAGATTTTCTAGAATATAATCATTTAGGGATTCCAAGGGATTCAAGGTCAAGAAATTAATTATATTTAATCATATTTGTGATCAATGATTAGTTAACCAAAGATTTATTAATTCCTTGGGTTAGTTGTTTCTAAATTTGATTTATCACCCATTCATAAATTTACTTTTCACATTATTATATAATTATTTAGTTTCCCTTCCAATCTTAACTACAAACCCACCCTTTTTGTTACAAGAGTAAATAAGTAAATTTAGTGTAACTAATTTGTCTAAGGTCCTTGAGAAACGACTAAAGTTATTTACCTTGTACTACATTAATTTAACTTTTTATTTGACCCGACAATGACGTGTCAGGAGCCCCAAGGACCCCTCTCCCCCTCTATTTTAAGGAAGATATCTTTGATATTCTGATTCCTCTTTATTTTTACAGATGATGGTATCGCTTAGTAATTAAGCCGAAGTCAACGCCCCACTTTTTACCTATTGTATAAATAAGGCTTTAAAGCCTCCTTGTACGGTAAGTGAATTTTTTAAGTAATAAACCTTAATTTTCTTAGAATAATTCTCCAAGGTTTTTAATCTTACTTACTCAAAGTTAACAATTACTATATATTAAAATGAAGTCTTGGATTATCATTTCATTAGGAATTTCCAAAAGGAATTCATGAGTTATTATTATCTTTTATCAATGTTTTCTTAAATTACGAAAATATGGAACTTCAGAAAGAGTAATAACGAATAAGATAATGTAATTGATATAATTGATTTATTCTCTTTCACTAAAAAATAAAGCTAGAACCTGACGATTTTCACATTAATGTAAAAGATTTATAAGTTTTTTAAATAAAGAGTTGAAATTTGGAGAATCGATCAATATTCATCAAGTAAATTTCCCAACCAATTTTATACATGAACTTTCCATTTACGCTTATTATTTATTTATTTTACGTATATATTGTTATTAATGTAGTGTCCAACTGATTAAATTGGTTATATAGGTTAGAAAACTCAAAAGGAAAAAAGACAAAACATGATATGTATTTTTATGCTTCTTTATTTCTTTTTTGTGTTTAATGCTTAGAAAAGTTCTCATCTCATCTCATGATCATATGATCAGACATTGTCACCTCAACAAGTCACTATTGAAAAACTAAGGTAATAACTAATGGTCCCTTTTAATTTTTTGAATTTTAAAATTATTTAGATGTTAACCATTTAAGTATCGGATTTATGGTTGAAGTTGTTCTTATTTTGTGTTAGCTACAAAGGTTGTGGTTGTGATATTTGAAAATGATTAATAACATGCAATTTGATAATTGAGGGAAAATTTGACTCCCTAAAGGGGAGAAAATGTATAAAGTAAGAAAGGAAGGATGTATTTATCATTAATTTTAATATTGTCTGAGACTTTTATTGTGATATTAACTTGTGATATTTTATCCCTTTTATATTGGTTTTGTTTTTTATCTTATACTACATTTGTTTCTAAATATAAGATCTATTTACCTAGGTTACACATATTAAAAAAATTGGTTAAGTTAGTTAAAATTATTAAATTTACTTAAAATTTATAGTAATTTTCTAAACATGCCCTTAAAGTGATTATCACTCATCATTAAATCTTCTTTACTTATTCTCTTCACTTACTACCCAATTATCACTAGAGAGATAAATAATTTAATTGATGTATGTTATAAAAATTTGAAAGATGGTCTAATATTAACAGATAACTTCTTTTAAAAAGAGTTTTATATCTAGGGACGAAGATAATATATCATGTCCATCGACACTCAGATTTATTTGAAAACAATAGGAATTCTAAGGATGAATGGGTAGTTAGTACAATATAGATCCTTGAAATGGTTAAAGGCAGGATCAAATTGTCAATTGTAACTTGCTTTGATTGCTAAATGTAATGTTGTTTGCCTAAGAAAGATCAAAATACTAATTGAAGAGACATCATCTTAGCAACTTCGAATCTTTTGTTGCCTATTATAAGTTTATTTTGAATGTCAATATGATAATAAATTGATTTTAAGATCGATTATACACTTTTGAAATTGATAGTGTTTGTGTTTATATCAGATTATTTTTAAACTACTACTTCCCTTTTTATGTATATCCTTTTGTATGTTTCATGTAAGATGATCTGATATTATTTGATACTATTTGTTTTGTGTATATATATATATATATATATATATATATATATATATATTATGCTTTGGTAATATTATCCATCTTCTTTTTAAAATAAATCTTTTATTAGTTTCTATCCCATATTGCCTTAAGCCCTTACTAATGTCATTACTTGACAACTTTTATGCAATTGATATAAAAGCTTATCTTTATGTTCGTTCCTTTTCTTTTATGTTTTTCTTTCATGTGAATGGATATCCAGTAGGTTTTAGTTTTCTCTTGGAAGCTAGATTTTTAAACCTTTAACTGGATCTAACGTGTTTTAGGTCATTTTTTTATTTTTTTATTGATAATCATGAACTATAGATTTGATTATTCTAGACCTAAGACCTAGACCTAAGCCACTTGTATAACATTCCTCCTTATTTTATTTATTTTTAAACTTGATGTTATTTTGTTCGCTATATTTAATTAATTATAGCCTTACAGACTTAGAGGAAAAAAAGCAACAAACTTGAATTAAACAAGATGAAAGTAGACTTTTGAATAAAACAGAAACCTCAATAGACTCAGAAATTTAGATGCAGTCATGTGCTTTGGACAAAACAACAGCAAACTTTAAGAAATAGAGAGTCTTGAAAGTAGAAACAATAATAGCAGACTCAGAGTTAGGAACAACAGACTCAAATCCGCAAACAGAGACAGTAGATTTATGACCCATATACTGTAGAGCCAACAAACGTAGAACAAAACAGTCACAACAGACTTAGTTATAGAGTCTACAGACTTGGCTATTAGGAAACCATATGTATAAGTCTGGGTCTGCCCCAGAGTCTGGCTTTGCATACCCAAGTTTGGGTCAGCCTTGAAACTAACACCCAACATACAAACAACTTCAAAACTTATTTTTAAAACTTCTAAAGCTCACCTTGACCACTTTCAGCTTTGATTCTGTCCCTCTTTGTCTAATGGACTCTCGAAGCTTGATCCGCTACCTACGGGTATCGAAACAAAGAACCGTTAGCGATTTACCAACACCCACTGTCTAAAATTTTTCTAAGCTCTACATGGAAAACCATAACCCCCATGCTCAACACTATCTTCGGCCTGAAGAAAGAAGCATGGAAAATGAAAAATGAAGCCACCATATGACTCATGTCACTTTCACGATCACAATGTTACCCTTATTTTTGAATTTTAGCAACAATTCTAGTCTCTATCAAGCTATGCAATATACGACCATGTAAGAGAAAAGAGTTCTCATTCTCTCGTGGTACCTCACGCATGAGAGGAAAAAAGAGGTGGATTTTCCTTTTCTTTAAGCCTAAAGGCATTTAGCTCATTTTGCATTTTCTCTTTTCTTTTCCTCTTTATTTAATCAAAGGTAATTGAATTTACCTTCTACCCCTTGGTAACTCTCCCTTTTACCATCTTAGTTAGTTAACTCAATTCAAAATTTTAATTACATGGTGTTCTTATCTACTAACAACCCATAATTTAATTTAAATTATCGCTCAATTAATTTAATTAATTTATTTAATGTAATAGTATTTAATTTTAAAAAATTAGCATGTTATATACACCCCCTTAAAAGCATTTCGTCCCTAAAATCAATGTACCTTGTAGAATAGTTCAAGGTACTGCCTCCTTACTTTTGATTCCAACTCCCAATTGCAGGATGTTCCATTAAAGTTCTGCCATAGAACCTTCACTAATAGTACCTGTTGAGACCAAGTTTGGTTTGAAAAAGAAATGTGATAATATTTATTTACCAGACCCTTAGTTGCGCTAATATAACCAGACCCCAACATTTGTTTATAACACACATCAAGACATTTAAAATAAATGAAGTCTACCCATGTGTGATCTAGTTTAAATTAAGTGTTTCTGGAAACAAATTCTAAGTACACAAGTTACAAAAGAAAGGGAAAGTCCATCAAAACAAAAGTTTGATTTAATAAAAGTCTGATTCTAGCTGCCCTGCGCATTCTAGAAAAGCTAATTACAATCAGCTCTTGTGCCAGGAAGTTACAAAGAATCATTAGTAATGTGCTCTGCGCATTAATCAAAAGAAGAAAGCCAACAATTAATCTTATACTCTGAAGATCTCAAGGAACTCTATTTTCATACAAGCTTCATAGTTTCTTGATACTAGACCTTTGGGGCATCTCATCATCTTCTCAAGGTCTGGTACTTATAATCAAGCAAAACTCCTTCAAAGGATTTCTAACAATTATATCTCCTTACTAGCTCCTTAAACGGTCATCTTGAGTGACCTATATATTTGGAAAATATTCAAATTTGAAGAATATAGATCAATAACAACGTAAGAAAGAACCTCTGTGATCTTTGAGCTCTTGTAATCTCTTCTTAGTTTTATTTGACAAAGGCATTCTTTGTTGTTCTACCTCTAACAGACCTTGGTCCTCTTTGTCTATCTTACTTAGTGTATCTGCTTATTATTTGTATCTTTTTGTACACTAAGTTCTTAGAAATATCTTACACAATCTATCTTTTCAAATCTATTGTTATGTAAAAAGTCTTATGTGTTTTGATGTGTTACTGTCGCGGTCCGTCAAATTAATACATTAAAAATAATTAATGTAGTACTAGGGTGTCAACCTAGGTCGTTCTCTCGAAGATCAACACAAAAATTTAGGAAAATCAAGTTTTAAAATAATTTTTACAAATAGAAGTTCAACAAACATACAAATACATTTTGGGGGGGAGGGGTTGATTGGTTGTCACAATTAAAATCAAAACAGAGTAAATATAAGATTTAGAACAATAAATAACAAGTGATTGATTTTATTGGAGTATTGTAATTAGATTTATCCTTGGTTCACAAAAGATGATTTGTACACTTTTATTATTGTTGATTTCTTAGCTCAATTTGAATTAATTAACTAAGCGTCTTTTTAATTCACAATTCCTTTACTTTCTTTTAAAAATGAATATTTTAATCAAGCATCCTAATTAAGCAAAAGGAGTCAAGATCGTAAAATCTAGGAATTATTGAGCATATGTAAGAACATCGCCTACATACATAATCTATTATCAAATTATGGAATTAAGCAAACCATAATTATTAAAAGTGATTATGAAAATATTCATTAAGCATGCATATTTCCTTAATCCATTTTAATTTAAATCTTATTTTATTCCATTTGTATAATTAAATCGATTAAACAAACAAATTTAATTGAACATAATGGAATTAAATAAGCAGAGTAAGATTATGAAGAAATTAACAATAATAAAAGCATACTATATTAAAAACAAGAACCTCAAAGTCATATTACAATAATTCTCCAAGAAAATCAATCTAAGGGTTTTAGCCCTCCATAATTAAAACAAACTAAAAATAAGAAAGACCGAACCCAGAATGGAAGAGCTCCTTCAGAAGCCTTCCTCTGCTTCTCCAAAGAAAGAAAGAACGAAAGAGGAATTTAGAGAAGTATGAAAGAATGGTGTGTCCATGAAGCCCCAGGTTCTACACTATTTATAGCGTTCAAGGAAGGCTTCTGTTACAATAAAATATTTCATTCGACGTAGTGCTTCCATAAATTGCGTAGTGATGTTTTCCTGTTTTTCGTAGTGCCTGAAAACATTCTTACTTTTCCTCCATGATTCCATCCATGATTTAATGCGGGAATGGATTCATTCAGTTGAAAATTGCGTCAGAAACATCATATGAATCGATTCTTGAGGTAAGGAATCGATTCCTAAAGCAAATGAATCGATTCCTGGGGAGATGAATCGATTCCTAGGCATGATTTAGTGTAGGAATCGATTCCCAGGTTGGTGAATCGATTCCCAGGCCTGTTCTGGTGCTCTTTCTTACATTTTTGACCATTTCTTGAGGCGTGGCTTCTTTCGTTTGACCTGTGGTAATTATTTTTCAATTGTAGGTTCAATCATACACTACAACACAAGAGAAACCAAGATTTCATTATTTTTATTAAAAATTAATCCTTAATTCATTTTAAAAATCAAATATTAAATAAGGCTTAAATTATGAAAATGTGTCAAAATGCAATAAATCACACAATAAGTAATGGCAAATTATACACATTTAAACTAAGGAATTAAGGATAAATCATGCATCATCAAATACTCCCACACTTATTCTTTTACACTCCCAGACAAAATCAGAATAAAAACAAGTTTTACAATTTATTAAAAATATTAAGTTGAAAAATAGTAAACACACAAAACTAGCATGCTCATCATGAAATCTTAGGAATATACAGAGAAACAAGAGTTATTCAACATGCAAGATACAAAGCATCAAGATATGTATGAAAATCATCCAAACACTTAGGCATGTGAGAATTAAATCAAACTAAAAAGAAGATCATAAGTGACAGAACTTCACAAGACATACTCTCAACTTTCAAGTGTTTTGGGTTTGTGTATACGCTTAAAATATTTTCCTGAAAAACAGACAGTCCCATAAATTTGGCAAGTTTCTCAATTCCACAATCAACACAAATGTATGTATCGACCAACAGGGCTTTTCACGGTTGTAATGTGGCCAAGGTATAATTGGGTGGTAAAATTTTGGAAAATAAGTTTAGATACCAAAAAGAATGATGGAGCAATTAATTTAACAAGCAAACAATGAGGGTAAAATATTTGTTCGATCACATTTGGTCGCAAACATCAAAATTTATATATATAATTTATTTTTTATTTTTATTTTTTTTATCTTTTTCTTTTGCGATTGCATAACACTTAAACCAAGAGTTGCGACTTCTTTTTGTGCACCCCCACACTTATTTGAATGCCTACTTTTGACTTGATTCCAAAGCTCCAATATATTCCTTAAGGTAGGTATATTTTTGGTTTTTTCGTCCATGGCTTATTTGAGCTACAACAAAGAAATGGTTAAATAGGCTCAAAGGGGTTAACAAAGGATGATTTATTCATGGTAGGCTTATATGGCTAGTGGCTTAATTGAACAAAATGCCAGTGTCCTTTCAAATACATTCATATGAGTTTCAAGTATCATCAAGAAACAAGACAAAGATTGAGATGTAAGCATTTAGGAATAAATCACACATGAAACAATTAAGATGGTATAAAGTAATCCATCAAACTTTTAAGGCTCAAAAATCTCGCAAGGCATAATTCTATCATATATGATCATCTCTTAATTATCATGTCATTCTCAACATACAAAAAAATGTCTGAGTTCAAATCATAACATATCATGAAGCTTATATCAACATGAAAGAAATCACCTATTACTCATGCATATCCTAAAAATTCCAATAAAACATACCATTTTAAACAATTTTTTTTTATTTCACTATAAAATAACCACAGTCACACACAAAACACAATGAAGACACAATTAAAGAATAGTCCCACCCCCATACTTGAATCATACATTGTCCTCAATGTAAGACAGAGCATACAGAAAAGACAATAAAATGAAAAAGTAAAGAGATGGTTAAGAAAAACTCCCTCAAGGGGGATCAAGAAGTGGTTCCCCTAAAACATGCTCCTCCATTGTGACATCTACAAGTGAAGGATTTTCATTAAATGGCTTCAAGCGCTGTCCATTAACCTTGAAGATTTTGTTGGAGTTCTCACTTTTTATTTCAACAGCTCCATAGGGAAATACATTAGTGACAATGAAAGGTCCTTCCCATTTGGAGCGTAATTTTTCGGCCATCAGTTTCATCCAGGAATTAAACAGTAACACTTTCTGTCTAGCAGTAAACTCCTTTCTAGCTATTGAGCTATCATGGAATTTCCTTGTTTTCTCCTTATAGAACTTTGAATTCTCATAAGTTGCCAAACGGATCTCATTAAGCTTATTCAATTATAATTTCCTTTCTTCACTTGCTTGATCAAGTGCTAAGTTGAAAGCTTTTACAGCCCAGTAAGCATGATGCTCAATCTTCATTGGAAGATGACATGCCTTACCAAAAACAATTCTATAGGGAGACATTCCTATAGGTGCCTTAAAAGTTGTTCTATATGCCCAAAGAGCATCATCCAGTTTCCTGCTCCAATCCTTTCTATTAGGTTGTACTATCTTCTCCAGGATTCTCTTAATTTCTCTGTTAGAGACTTCTGCTTGTCCATTGGTTTGGGGTGATATGGAGTAGAGACTCTATGAATAACCCCATACTTCCTAAGCATAGCTTGCATAGTCCTATTACAGAAGTGTGTTCCCTAATCACTAATGATTGCTCTCGGGATGCCAAACCTGCAAAAAATTTAAGATCTAACAAAATCCACAACAACTTGAGCATCATTAGTTCTGGTGGCTTTAGCTTCCACCCATTTAGAAACATAATCTACAGCTAACAAAATATATGTAAAACCAAAGGATGGAGAAAATGGACCCATAAAATCAATGCCCCAAACATCAAATACTTTATAAAGCAACATAGGTTGTTGAGGCATCTATTGATGCCATGTGATAGCGTTACCAGCTCCTTGGCATTCCTCACAGGTGTTACAAGTTCTCCATGCATCTTTAAAAATGGTGGGCCAGTATAAACCAGAGTCCAACACCTTCCTTGCTGTTCTTTGTGGATCAAAATGTCCACCAACTGGTGAAGCATGGCAGAATCAAAGAACTGATTCTATCTCATGATCAGGAATGCATCTTCAAATCACCTGATCATTATATAACTTCCACAAATACGGGTCATCCCATATATAATATTTTGCATCACTTTTTAATTTTGAAATTTGGTTTCTGGATGCATACAGTGGAAAAACATAAGCAACAAGATAATTAACAATGTAAGCAAACCAGGGTGTATCAGAAGAGTTAGAAACACTCATGAGTTGTTCATCGGGAAAATGGTCCCGAATAGGTGCCAAATAAGGAGCATTCTCAATTTTGCTTAAATAGTCTGCCACTAAGTTTTGTGTTCCACTTCTGTCATGAATTTCTAAGTCAAACTCTTGGAGCAAAAGCATCCAATGAATTAATCTTGGCTTGGACTCACCTTTCTTCAATAAGTACTTCAGAGCTGCATGGTTGAGATGCCCCAAAAATTGGGGTTAAATTTTTCATGTTTTACAAGTCATTATTTGATACAGTAATTAAAGTGGTGAAATTTTAATCAACACCCTAGATCTATGAAAAATCTATCTCATATATGGAGATATGAGAAGGCGAGTTAAAAATGATTAATGAAAAATTTTCAATTAAAAACAGCAGAAAGAATCGTTTAAATTGATGTTCTATGATTGGATTTAAAGAGAATGAATTTCATGAAATTTAATGGTTCATAATATATTCAAAGTATTATTAAGATGATTCAAGAAGGAATATTAATGCAAAGGAATATCAAAGTAATTGTCACAACAACATTTTAAGGGAATCAGGTGCCACTCGCTCAAGCGAGTACCACACTCCCTTAAGCGAGTTTGCGTGGTCACGCTTGGGCGAGATACGAAATATGCTTGAGCAAGGAAGAGAAGAGCATGAGGTACTGATTTCACTTGAGCAAGACACGATCGCTTAAGCGAAAATGGGACAGAACCTCACTGTCCACATTTCGCGCGAGTGAGTCTAGGCCCGCCTAAGCGAAGACCTTCCAGAACCGATTTTCCCCCGCTTGCTTAAGCGAATTGCCATGTACTGACCATTTCGCTTAAGCAAAAATGGTCCAGTAACTCTCTTACTCGATCTCGCTCGGGTGAGGCCCTTCCCGCCTGAGCAAATTGTGGCTAGTGGCCACACCCCTGTTTCATGAGGAATCTCGCTTGAGCGAGATTGTCACTCGCTTGAGTGAGATTATCACTCGCTTGAGTGAGATTATCACTCGCTTGAGCAAACAGCGAAAACATGCAAAATTTCACACAACTTAGCATACCAAATCTCATTTCATGCCATTTTAGCCTATGCTAATACACTAGATACATTCAACCATGCATTTAAAGGTTCATCCAATTGTTTATACACTTCAAAATCAATTCCCATTCATTTGATGCATAGGATTTAAATCATTTTTACAAAAACTTCATGAAATTCTACAAGTTATGAAATACACCATTCATTCATAAAATTTATCATCAATAAGCATCATAATTCATTATCTTACATCACTTAGGTCATTAATGAAAATTGGCCATACACACCAAGGTCCAATTTTCATACATATCCCTTAAAATCATAAAGCTACAACCTAGATGGTAAAATAAGCATACATGTACACTATATGCTATACAAAAATCTAGATTTTCTGGCCAAGGTGTTTCCTCTACACCTATTTACCTCCTTCATCAAAATGTACTTCAAAAGATTTACTCCACCCATGAGTGCCCTGCATAACAAGTCTAAAAAGTAGACAACATGGGAAAGTGAGTCATATATTCCAAAGGAATGAATATGAATACCATATGGTCATGTGCATATGTATCATAACATGTTTACTTTGCATTCACACATATTTCATCATCAACTATCATCACATATTACAAATATCTTTGTAAATCAAGCAAAGTATAAAATCACACACATGCTCTAATCTTTCAATAGATTGGGCTATTACACCCCTCATCATTCTATTCAAATTATTATTATTTGGTATTCACATCTTTTATGTTGTCTAAATTCATTTTCTCATCCTCAACACAACCATCATCATATCTCATCACCTTTGGCATACTTCCTTGCTATATGCAAATGCTCTTAAGTTAATGTATATGCACAACGGAATATTTCAACAATTACAGATCTAACTGTGGGAATATAAAAACCAATTGTGGGATTCAAGTATGATCATCTACCATACCTCTACTGTAGTAGTAAAATGTGTACACTTATCATCCAATTGCATGCATTTCACTAATCTTTTATTGGTACCAAACCGCATCGCCCATATTGCAACACCTGGTCATTTTCACCATGACCGCGGTAACATATATTCAACATATAGTGTTGCGGGCTAACCATGACTCATATCATGGCAGCTGTGATCCTAAAGACCACCGGGGACACCTGCTCATCAAGAGCCACCTCCCACAAGGGTCAACCACATGTGGCTCCCTGTAGCACATCATGGGCAGCTTTGTGGCTTACACACCGAGTCATAGGGGAAATAACAAATTGCTCGTGCACCGAGCTGCCCTCCCACTGGGCCAACCGGGGGAATCCCCTAAAATTCCAACACTGACAGCTATGCAAAATGCCATGGATGCAAATGCCAATCATATGCATTTCTCACTCTATGCATCCTAATCATGCCACTCATCAATCATCATCATCATCATCATCATCACCAACATCACCACAAGGCTTTTAGTGATATCATTATTGTTGGTTGTCATCATTAGTTTAAATTTTCATATGGCATGCTCAATAATTCTCATAAATATAATTCAATTCCATCATCAAACACAACAACATCAATCTTTCACCATCACTCAAGGTATGCTATTTATTCACATCCATTCTCAATCAAACATCACTTATAATCATTTCACATTTATGGTGGACATAAGTATAACATTATATTCAAGACACCACATTGTCAAACAATCCACACCACTACACAGCACACCACAAATATTCTAAATGCAACAATGCATGTTGCCAAGACACATCACCAACATCATACATAACATTACAATTCTTCATATCATTACAAGCAAGGGACGTGCATATTGTCACATATGACAATCAAATACTATTCAACTCATGCATTTAGAACATAAAGACTCCTCTCCTACCCCAAGAAAAGAATTCTGATTGATACGACGTTCCTGCCTCGTCGTTCAGAATGAGTCCTACATTAATATACATGTAAAATCCCAATCAATCAACTATTCAAGACACAAATTCAACTCTAATTAGCCATAATCATATCTACAATTTCATAACATGTATAAAACATGTTATAGTCATCATTTTCCTTTATTTATTAGGCTTCGGGAATTCCTTCTCATCAAGCCTCATTCATTATGTTTAAAGTTACAAAATGAACTTTAAACCCCAACATTCACAACACCTTATGTATCACTATCCATATTCTCAATGGCTTGTATTTGCCCTTGAATACATTACCCAAACTACATTTATCATTTCCCCAAATCTTAAAGTTTGGGTTTTCACCAAACTCAACCACACTCATAAATGCATCATTAATCCTTATCTCTTTCCAACCTTAAATTCATATACCTCATTTATTACCATCAAGGCTTGCATTTATGATAACCCACCTTAGGTTTCTCACATTTAAAGCTTCCATTAAATACCCCACTCACATACATTGCTCTCCCAAGCCATAAAACTCATAAACATAGTATTAAACTAAAACAAAATGGTGAGAAAGCTTACCTCTCCCCAAAAACAAAAATGGGTATCAAAGAGGGAGAGACTAAATGAAAATGGAGAAGGAGGAGAAGAGAATCCAAGCTCCAATGGATTCCTTCAAGCTTTCTCAAGTGGAAATGGAGGAATGAAATGGATTACTACCTTTGCTAGGGTTTTTAGAAGAAGATAAGAGAGGAAAATGAAGAAGGAGGATAAGAATGAGTGTTTTTGCCAATGCATTCAGCAAGCCCACAAAAAAAGAAGAGAAAATATGGGTTTTGGCTTTATTTTTTAATCTTCCACATTAATATTTCATCATTCTACCACAAACAGGATCTCTATTCGGGTTTAATACTTTATCTAAAAATTATTTCGAATACACATTCAGACTCCCAATAATATTCTCAACAGCCCTAACCATATCGTCCCAATCGGAGATACTTGGTCCGACACCCATATTTTGATCGGGCTTAATTTCAGCCTATTCGGCTTCCACAAATCACCAATAGTCCCCAAAAATATTAATTTAACTATTTCTGACATTTTGGGACATTAAATAACCCATATTCAATTATCTAATATTTATTTTCTTAATTAGTCCTTTATTTTAAAATTTAGGGTGTTACAATCCACCCCACCAAAAAGAAAATTTCATCCTCGAAATTCAACATACCAGATTTGAATGCATCAGGGTATCGTTCCCCTATATCATCTTCACGTTCCCATGTAAACGTCTCTACATTTCCATGCTTCTAAGCGACTTTCACCAAAGGTACCAACTTGTTCCGCAATTTCTTCACGAAATGCTCAACAATGCGAATAAACATAGAGGAATAGATAAATCGTCCCGCACATCCACATCATCAACAGGGATCACGTGCAGAGGATCATGAACATATTTCCTTAACTGTGACACATGGAATACATTGTGTAGATTCGTGAGATGCGGAGGGAGTGCAATCTGATAAGCAATGTCGCCAATCCGCTCCAAAATCTCATAAGGTCCAATGAATCTAGGGCTTAACTTTCCACTTTTCAACACCCTTCCAATCCCTTTATCACGCGAGACCCTTAGGAACACATGATCACCAACTTGAAATTCAAGTGGTTTATGCCTCTTATGATAATAACTGTAACACCCTAATTATCTACAACTAATAAATCCCAAAATGTGAGAAAATTTCTCACAAAAACAGTCACGTAACATTTGATGTAGAAGGGAGCAGGCAATGGGGAAAGCTAAGAGCATTCACGCGCATAAAGCAACGTACAGGGAAGCTAAAGGTGAGGCCGGCTCGATGGGCTTATCGTAACGCACCAACACTAGGGCGGATTGCACAACACCGTTTGTTCGCTTAGACGGGGTCCGACACCGTCCAGGCGGAGCATAGTAATGCAGCAGCGGATAGAGGAGATTTCGCACTGAGGCTTCCCTTCAAGAAATACTGGTCACTTAACAGGAGGAATAGATAAGGGGAAATAAGTTAATACATTCACACGTAAAGCATTTGATGAAAAGGCTAAGTTAGAATCATCCTACTAGGCTAGGCGGGGTATATTTATCTTGGGCGGGCTGTCCTAGCTACATGGGCGAGGTATGACACCGCCTAAACGAAATCTACATAACGCCTCTTTAACTCAACTACAAGGTAATTTTCCTCCATCGGGTATGGTCAAGGGTTCACCAAGTAAATCCTCACACACTCGCCTTTCACTCAGAAAAAAATATGAAGTTACAGGGTACAAGTGCGATAGTAAGTTATGGAAGAAGGAAGAGTCTGAACCTATTCCGCCCAACTCAACTAATTATGATAACGCCTGGGCGGACTTAGCCATAACGCCCAAATCCGGGGTTCAGCACCGGGGTCCGGATTGCGTTAGTATCACAACGGATAGGAAAGGATAATGGTCGATATTTCGCTCGGGCCATTACTCGCTTCAGCGTGAGTTCTCGCGCTTGGGCGGATTGCTTCCCATACTCCAGGCGGGGTGCGACTCCGCCCAACGTATCCGACATGAGTCTTTCCTAAGACAATTCTCGGTTCGTTCGGACTTAACTATAACCTGCTCAATCAAACTGTCCCTGCTTATCTATTAAAGCATAATTATAAAACAAGACAGCACTTAGCATCACACACACAAAACCATACATCCATATGTACATAAGAGTGTATATTAATATTTACAAATGCAAAATCAAACTTCTTCTTGTTCATAAAGTTCTATTCAGCACAAAACATTAACATCCGGTATGAGCCAGTCCGGGCTTCATCTAACAACGTCTTAATTAAACCTTCGAAATGCATCAGCACTCCGCCCAGCACTCCGGCTCTGATTCTGATCCTCCTCACGAAAGATATTCACTGAAAATTTGCCACTGCAGGGGTGAGCTTTTACATGTAAAATGATACTCACAGACTCGGTATCAGCGTCAGTACACGCTCCTGCTATCATTCAACCTTTCTCAAGTAACCAAGTTCATACAATTCAAACAACATTCATGATACGCATAATTCACAGAGTTTATTCCACATCTAAATATATATATTCATGCATTCAAAAGTCATACACATGCACATATACAGATTTATACATCACCACAATCAACCTTACTTCTACATGCATGTCTGCGGATCCGACTCGGGAAAAGACTCTCAGTTACAGCCCCCTTTTTCTTTTGGCCCCTCGTCCCTCAGCTCTTACCAGGTGGCACCGGCCCCCACGGCGTCTCGAGACTCAATTCTCTAGCTCCAACGGCTACCACGAGCCCTATTGGGATCTAGCCAGGGTTGGTAACTGGAAGTCGTTTCCCTTGGGGTTCTTGACCTTCCATGGGTCACCCCCACTCTTACTCATGCAACTAACACATTCATTTATACACATCATCGCGCCATGAACACATTACCGTAGTCATCAAGTAAGAACGGATATCTCCCATTATTCATCATCATTCAGTCAATCACACCAGCGCATGATACAGTCGATCATCAGACTAACCACATTGAGCAATTCAATTAAGAACATGCACATACACACTTTTCATAGTGACAACAAATAGATCCATCATTATCATCCACGAGCAAACTACGCCATCGTCACGAAGATCACTATCAAAATCTCAAATCATGCATCAGTTTTAGTAATTGTAAACACATGCATACATGCACAGCATCAGTTCTAATGATTTATAAAATACATGCACACATACACACTTGGCAGTACGTTCATCCGGTACCGTTCTTAGACCATGCATTCGACATGCAAGCGCCCCCTACCTTTTGAAGAACCTCAGAAACCTTTTTCCGCTCTTGTCGTTGGGTCCGATGTCCTTCTCTTGGTCCGTCCGGTCTTCCTTGGCTTTATCGTATGCTGCGTCTGATTCTGGGATGAGGTGTGGTCCGTTCTTCAATACTGGAATCAAGATCTCCAGGAGCGAAGAGCGAGATGGAAGAAGAAGAAGAATGAAGACGAAGAGAGAAAACAGAGGATGAAGTGAAAGAGAAGAGAGTCTGAAGAATTGGCAAATGCGTTCATCACTAAGGCTCACGACATATAAATATAAGTGTACATGTGCATGCGCATAAACAAGAGACGAGTGGGATGGGAGAGTGCGTGCCCGTCAGTCACGCGCACTCTACCCCGTTCCCTGTCAGCCACCATTTTAATATTTTAATGGCTTAAACTCACTTAGTTAAATGCACTTAACAGTTATTTCTAGTTGAAATCAAGTCTTAATGGTTCATTCTTTATTCAGCACTTAATTTTAAAACGGGGATGTTACAGTTCTCCCCCACTGAAAAAGAATTTCGTCCCCGAAATTCAATTGGTACTTACGTAGGTAAACAATTCGGGGTACTGCTGTCGCATGGCGTCTTCGCGCTCCCACGTGTAGGAGGTGATTTTGCCTTGCTGCCACTCCACCTTAACCAGCCTTACGTTCTTGTTTCTTAAGCGTTTTACCGATTGATCCACGATTCCAACCGGTGTAGTCACAGCGGTTAGGTCTTCCTTGATCTCTACCTCGTCGTCAGGCATCGTGTGGCTGGGGTCATGCAAATACTTCCTTAGTTGAGACACGTGAAATACGTTGTGCAATCGGGACAAGTGAATTGGTAACGCGAGGCGGTATGCCACGGGGCCAATCCGTTCTACTACCTCATAAGGTCCGATGTAGCGAGGGCTTAACTTCCCACTTTTTAAGGCTCGTCCAACTCCTTTACTCGGAGAGGTTCTCAGAAACACTCGATCTCCGACTCGAAACTCCAATGGCTTGATGCGTTTGTCATGGTAGCTCTTCTGCCTGTCTTGTGATGCTTTCATCTTCTCCCTTATCACTCGGATCTGTTCTGTGGTTTGCTTTACGATGTCTGGTCCCAGTAATAGACTTTCACCCGTTTCCAACCAACAGAGCGGGGTTCGGCATCTACGCCCATATAATGCCTCGTAAGGTGCCATGCCAATGCTGTGATGATGGCTGTTGTTGTACGTAAACTCGATCAAGGGAAGATACTGCTCCCAGTCCCCACCGTACTCTAACACACACGCTCTCAATAAGTCTTCTAGACTCTGAATCGTTCGCTCGGATTGTCCATCCGATTGGGGGTGGTAAGCAGAACTAAGCCAAAGCTTCGTCCCCAGTTCTTGATGCAAGCTGGTCCAAAATCTGGACGTAAATCTAGGGTCCCTATCTGAGACGATGGAAGTAGGTATGCCATGCAGTCGAATAACTTCTTGAATGTAGATTCGAGCCAATTTATGCAATGGGTACTTCATATTTACAGGTAAGAAGTGTGCGCTTTTCGTCAATCTATCAACAATGACCCAAATGGCATCATGGCCCGCTCGGTTCCTGGGTAATCCCATGATAAAATCCATCGCAATTGAGTCCCATTTCCACACGGGGATTTCCAGAGGCTGCATTGCACCGTATGGTTTTTGGTGCTCTATCTTCGATTTCTGACAAGTGATACACCGGGCCACGTACTCCGCCACATCCTTCTTTAGTCCGGGCCACCAAAACTGTCTCCTCAAGTCGTGGTACATCTTCGTGGTTCCGGGGTGAATGCTGAGTAGGCTTTTGTGGGCTTCATCAAGCACCATTCTTCTCAATCCTCCTTCACTTGGTATGTATATTCTGTTCCTCACCCGGAAGATCCCGTCTGACCCTTCTGCCAAGGATAAATCCTTTCCTTTAGCCTGAATTTCCTTCATTTCAGCTAGGTAAGAGTCCGCCTGTTGTTGTTCGTACACGGATTTTAAGAATTCGTTGGCAATCCTCAACGTACCGATTGTCATCTTCTGAGAGGAAGGGGCGTCAACATGCAAGTTCATGTCTCGGAACCGCTCCAACAACTCAACTTCTTTTGCCATCATGGCTGCTATGTGGAGGGATTTTCGACTCAATGCGTCTGCTACGACGTTTGCCTTACCTGGGTGGTATTTCAACTCGAAATCATAGTCCTTCAAAAACTCAATCCATCTTCTCTGCCTCATGTTCAGCTCCTTTTGGTCGAATAGGTATTTGAGGCTCTTATGATCGCTGTACACTTCAAATTTGGATCCGTACAAGTAATGCCTCCAGATTTTCAGTGCAAAAACTACTGCTGCCAACTCCAAGTCATGGGTCGGATAATGCTGTTCGTGGGGTCTCAATTGTCGAGAGGCATATGCTATGACTCGATCTTTCTGCATGAGTACACATCCTAATCCGAGTCCGGACGCGTCACAATAGACCACGAAGCTTTCTCGTAACTCAGGTAATGCTAACACCGGAGCCGTTGTCAACTTATTCTTCAGCTCTTGGAAGCTGCTCTCACACTCCGGACTCCACACAAAAGGAACGTTCTTCCGAGTCAATTTAGTCAGAGGTAATGCCAACTTAGAAAAACCTTCGATGAACCTTCTATAATAACCTGCCAAGCCCATAAAACTCCTTATTTCCGAGACCGATCTGGGCTTCTCCCACGCTATTACAGCGGCTACCTTCGCAGGATCCACCGAGACGCCTCGCTTAGAGATCACGTGCCCGAGGAAGTGGATCTCATCCATCCAAAATTCGCACTTGGAAAGCTTTGCAAACAATTGCTTCTCCTTCAACACTTGGAGTACCGCTCTGAGATGCCCTCCATGCTCCTCCGATGTCTTAGAATAAACTAGAATGTCATCGATGAAGACAACAACAAACCGATCTAAGAAGGAATGGAATATGCTGTTCATGTAATTCATGAAAACAGCAGGGGCGTTTGTCACACCGAACGGCATCACTACATACTCATAGTGACCATACCTAGTCCTAAAGGCGGTTTTAGGAATGTCCGAGTCCTTCACTCGGATTTGGTGATATCCGGATCGTAAGTCGATCTTTGAGAAGACTGAGGCTCCACGCAGCTGGTCAATTAAATCATCAATTCTAGGCAGTGGGTATCGATTCTTGATTGTGAGTTTGTTAAGCTGTCGATAATCTATACAAAGTCTCAAGCTGCCATCCTTCTTCTTAACAAGTAGCACAGGTGCGCCCCATGGTGACACGCTTGGTCTAATGAACTGCTTCTCAAGTAACTCATCCACTTGTTTCTTCAATTCTACCAATTCAGTTGAGGACATTCTGTAGGGTGCACTGGAGACCGGTTCGGCTCCAGGGATCAAGTCTATAGAGAATTCAACTTCTCTATGAGGAGGTACACTCGGGACGTCCTCTGGGAACACTTCTGGGAATTCGCAGACAACCGGAATTTCGTTCACTAGGGGCTCATTCTCATCTTTGGTGAGACAAAGCATCATAAATAATTGGGTTATACATTGTGCCGTGCCATCTTCAGTGGGTTGTTTTGGGAAAACGATCTCTCGGTTTCTACAATCTACTAATACCTTATTGGCTGAAAGCCAATCTATTCCAAGCACAATATCAAGACCCTTTAAGGGCATGCAAATCAGATCGAAGGCGAAACTCCGATCATACAACTCAAATGCTACATTTTTACATATGGACGATGTGAACACAGTAGGGCCAGTGGGGCTGGCCACTTCTAGAGTCCGGTTCATAGACACAGTTGGTAGCTTCAACCGTTTCACGCACTCATCAGCTATAAAAGAATGGGTTGCCCCCGAATCGAAAACAACATTAAGCGTATTCATCCCAAGTGAGCACTTACATTGTACTAGATCGTTTGCTGGTGCAACATCCTCTGCATTGATGGTGTAGATCCTTCCTGGCGCTGTTGGGCCGGTGTTCCTCTCTCGACTGTTCGGGGCATGCATCATGTTTCCTCTGGTTCCATTGCCTCTGCCACCAGGTCGTTGGTTATCATTCACTCTGGTCCGATCTTGATATCCTCCTTGACGCACATTAGTGTTTGCCTGGCGGAGTTGAGGGCAGTCCGGACGAACGTGTCCCTTCTCTCCGCAGTGGTAGCATTTAACATTCGTATCGTTGCATTCCTTAGCAAAATGATCACCACCACATTTAAAGCATCCGCCATACCTTGGCCGCCCACTCATCTGTCTCCCTCGGTCATTATGGTCCTGATATCTAGTGAAGGGTACATTCCTCCTCACGTCCCCTGGCCTCTTGAAACGTGATTGCTGAGGCCTCAAGTGTTGGTTGGCTCTGCTGCACTGGCCCGAATGGGCCCTGTCATCCTCTTCGAATATTCTACACTTGTTCACTAAGGCAGGGAAACTCCGGACTTCATGGTATCTGCAGGCCCTCTTGATATCCGATCTCAGTCCGTTCTCAAACTTAAGACACTTGGAGTGCTCCGTTCCCGGTTGCTGGAAGGGCGGATAGAACAGGCACAGTTCTTCAAATCTGGTCGCGTATTCTTCCACAGTCATGGAGCCCTGTTTTAACTCCATAAACTCCAGCTCCTTCCGACTCCGCACTGTGTCGGGAAAGTATTTGTCTAGGAAGCAGGCCTTGAAATCGTCCCACGTCAGTTGATTGTCATCTTCGGGGAATTGGCTTCTAGCTATTTTCCACCAATTCTCCGCTTCATCTCGCAGCATATACACTGCACATTCCACCTTCTGGGCTTCGGTACAGCGAAGACCCCTAAAAATTCTCTCTAATTCCTGAGTCCACTTGAACGCAGCCTCAGGGTTCCGTCCTCCTAAGAATTCACTCGGCTTCCTCTTCAGGAAGCGGTCCAGCACATGGCCATCCTCAGGATGAGTTTGGCCTTGCCTTTCAAACACATCAGCAAAGCGTTGGAATGCTGTGGCTATAGCCTCCATACTTTGACGATGCGCCATTCCTTATCCTGAAATTGACATTTAAGGATAAGTACACGGAGCCACTTACTACTGATCTAGTTATTAGTCCAACGATTAATAACTTAGCACATTATGCTATCTCTATATATGTATATTATACAATCAATAGGACCAGGAGGGGCAACACCCTCCTATCCGCAAGCCAATATCAATCAAATTCAACCAATATCACAACAATTTCAACCATTCAATCAGAAGACACAAACACCACCGCTTACACTTGGTAAGCATACTTTGGCCTTGGACTTTTCGGTCCGCTCTGATACCAAAATGTAACACCCTAATTATCTACAACTAATAAATCCCAAAATGTGAGAAAATTTCTCACAAAAACAGTCACGTAACATTTGATGTAGAAGGGAGCAGGCAATGGGGAAAGCTAAGAGCATTCACGCGCATAAAGCAACGTACAGGGAAGCTAAAGGTGAGGCCGGCTCGATGGGCTTATCGTAACGCACCAACACTAGGGCGGATTGCACAACACCGTTTGTTCGCTTAGACGGGGTCCGACACCGTCCAGGCGGAGCATAGTAATGCAGCAGCGGATAGAGGAGATTTCGCACTGAGGCTTCCCTTCAAGAAATACTGGTCACTTAACAGGAGGAATAGATAAGGGGAAATAAGTTAATACATTCACACGTAAAGCATTTGATGAAAAGGCTAAGTTAGAATCATCCTACTAGGCTAGGCGGGGTATATTTATCTTGGGCGGGCTGTCCTAGCTACATGGGCGAGGTATGACACCGCCTAAACGAAATCTACATAACGCCTCTTTAACTCAACTACAAGGTAATTTTCCTCCATCGGGTATGGTCAAGGGTTCACCAAGTAAATCCTCACACACTCGCCTTTCACTCAGAAAAAAATATGAAGTTACAGGGTACAAGTGCGATAGTAAGTTATGGAAGAAGGAAGAGTCTGAACCTATTCCGCCCAACTCAACTAATTATGATAACGCCTGGGCGGACTTAGCCATAACGCCCAAATCCGGGGTTCAGCACCGGGGTCCGGATTGCGTTAGTATCACAACGGATAGGAAAGGATAATGGTCGATATTTCGCTCGGGCCATTACTCGCTTCAGCGTGAGTTCTCGCGCTTGGGCGGATTGCTTCCCATACTCCAGGCGGGGTGCGACTCCGCCCAACGTATCCGACATGAGTCTTTCCTAAGACAATTCTCGGTTCGTTCGGACTTAACTATAACCTGCTCAATCAAACTGTCCCTGCTTATCTATTAAAGCATAATTATAAAACAAGACAGCACTTAGCATCACACACACAAAACCATACATCCATATGTACATAAGAGTGTATATTAATATTTACAAATGCAAAATCAAACTTCTTCTTGTTCATAAAGTTCTATTCAGCACAAAACATTAACATCCGGTATGAGCCAGTCCGGGCTTCATCTAACAACGTCTTAATTAAACCTTCGAAATGCATCAGCACTCCGCCCAGCACTCCGGCTCTGATTCTGATCCTCCTCACGAAAGATATTCACTGAAAATTTGCCACTGCAGGGGTGAGCTTTTACATGTAAAATGATACTCACAGACTCGGTATCAGCGTCAGTACACGCTCCTGCTATCATTCAACCTTTCTCAAGTAACCAAGTTCATACAATTCAAACAACATTCATGATACGCATAATTCACAGAGTTTATTCCACATCTAAATATATATATTCATGCATTCAAAAGTCATACACATGCACATATACAGATTTATACATCACCACAATCAACCTTACTTCTACATGCATGTCTGCGGATCCGACTCGGGAAAAGACTCTCAGTTACAGCCCCCTTTTTCTTTTGGCCCCTCGTCCCTCAGCTCTTACCAGGTGGCACCGGCCCCCACGGCGTCTCGAGACTCAATTCTCTAGCTCCAACGGCTACCACGAGCCCTATTGGGATCTAGCCAGGGTTGGTAACTGGAAGTCGTTTCCCTTGGGGTTCTTGACCTTCCATGGGTCACCCCCACTCTTACTCATGCAACTAACACATTCATTTATACACATCATCGCGCCATGAACACATTACCGTAGTCATCAAGTAAGAACGGATATCTCCCATTATTCATCATCATTCAGTCAATCACACCAGCGCATGATACAGTCGATCATCAGACTAACCACATTGAGCAATTCAATTAAGAACATGCACATACACACTTTTCATAGTGACAACAAATAGATCCATCATTATCATCCACGAGCAAACTACGCCATCGTCACGAAGATCACTATCAAAATCTCAAATCATGCATCAGTTTTAGTAATTGTAAACACATGCACACATGCACAGCATCAGTTCTAATGATTTATAAAATACATGCACACATACACACTTGGCAGTACGTTCATCCGGTACCGTTCTTAGACCATGCATTCGACATGCAAGCGCCCCCTACCTTTTGAAGAACCTCAGAAACCTTTTTTCGCTCTTGTCGTTGGGTCCGATGTCCTTCTCTTGGTCCGTCCGGTCTTCCTTGGCTTTATCGTATGCTGCGTCTGATTCTGGGATGAGGTGTGGTCCGTTCTTCAATACTGGAATCAAGATCTCCAGGAGCGAAGAGCGAGATGGAAGAAGAAGAAGAATGAAGACGAAGAGAGAAAACAGAGGATGAAGTGAAAGAGAAGAGAGTCTGAAGAATTGGCAAATGCGTTCATCACTAAGGCTCACGACATATAAATATAAGTGTACATGTGCATGCGCATAAACAAGAGACGAGTGGGATGGGAGAGTGCGTGCCCGTCAGTCACGCGCACTCTACCCCGTTCCCTGTCAGCCACCATTTTAATATTTTAATGGCTTAAACTCACTTAGTTAAATGCACTTAACAGTTATTTCTAGTTGAAATCAAGTCTTAATGGTTCATTCTTTATTCAGCACTTAATTTTAAAACGGGGATGTTACAATAACTCTTTTGTCGGTCTTGAGCAATCTTCATATTCTCTTGTATCTTCTTAATTTGCTCGGTAGTCTCCTGAACAATCTCCGGCCCTAAAGCCAAATTCTCACCAGTCTCCAGCCAACATAGAGGTGTTCTACATTTTTTGCCATATAGTGCCTCATAAGGAGCCATACCAATACTACTGTGGTAACTGTTATTATAAGTGAACTCGATTAATGGGAGAAATCTCTCCTAACACCCGCCATGCTCAAGAACACAAGCCCTCAACAAATCTTCAAGGCTTTGGATAGTCCTCTCAGATTGCCCATCGGTTTGGGGATGATAAGCGGAACTAAGCTTCAACTTAGAACCTAACTCATGATGCAAGCTTCCCCAAAATCGAGAAGTAAATCGAGGGTCACGATCGGATATAATACTAGATGGCACACCGTGTAATCTAACAATCTCCTTTATGTACAATTGGGTTAATCTTTCCAATGAACTCTTCATATTCATGGGTAAGAAGTGAGCACACTTTATCAATCGATCCACAATTACCCATATAGCGTCATTTCCAGCGTGAGTTCTAGGTAGTCCAGAAACAAAGTCCATAACAATGCTATCCCACTTCCAAACAGGGATCTCCAAAGGTCTCAAATAACCAGATGGTCTTTGACGCTCGACCATAGCCTTTTGACAAACAAGGCAAGATGCAACAAAGTTCGCCATATCACGCTTCATAGCGGGCCACCAAAAGTTCTTCTTCAAATCTTGGTATATCTTGGTGGAACCAGGATGAATGCTCAATACACTTTTGTGAGCTTCCTCAAGTACATATTTCCTTAAATCACCACTCAAGGGAACATAAATTTGGCTCTTCGTAAGCTAAATGCCATCATGACCTTCCACAAGAAACAAGTTCTTCCATTTTTCTTGAGTTCTTCTTATCTCAACCAAGTATTCATCCTTCGGTTGTTGCAATTTCACGGTTTCAAGAAACACATTAGCAACAGTCAATATTTCAAGGGATATTTTCTTTGGAGTATATGTTTCCACGCCCATATTTAAGTTTCTAAATTGTTCAATTAATTCCAACTCTTTCACTATCATTGTGGAAACATGCAATGACTTCCGACTTAAGGCATCGACAACCATATTTGCCTTTCTGGGATGATACCTCAACTCAAACTTATAGTCTTTTAGAAACTCCATCCATCGCCGTTGGCGCATATTAAGTTCTTTTTGATCAAACAAGTACTTAAGGCTCTTGTGATCACTAAAGATCCCAAACTTAGAACCATACAAGTAATGTCGCCATAACTTCAAAGCAAAGACCACCGCCGCCAATTCAAGATCATGTGTTGGATAATTAACCTCATGTGGTCACAACTGTCATGATGCATAGGCTATCACACGTTCACACTGCATCAACACACAACCCAAACCATGCATAGAAGCATCACATATACCACAAAGTCATCCAACAAATCAGGCAATGCTAGCACTGGTGCGGTAATAAGTCTCAGTTTTAACTCTTGAAAACTTTCTTCACATTCACGGGTCCACACAAATGGTTAATTCTTACGAGTAAACTTCGTCAATGGTAAGGCTAAGCCGGAAAATCCTTCAATAAACCTCCGATAATAACCGGCAAGACCAAGAAAACTTCTTATTTCCGTCACGGACGTCGGTCTTTCCTAAGCCATAACAGCTTCTGTTTTTAATCTATCAACGGCAACTCCATCACTGGAAATCACATGACTAAGAAAAGAGATCTCATTCATCGAGAATTCATATTTAGAGAGTTTGGCATATAACTCTTTCTCTCGAAGAATGGATAATACAAGGCGAAGATGTCTTTCATGCTCTTCATGGCTCCTAGAGTACACCAAAATATCATCAATAAAGACAATGACAAATTGATCGAGATATTCATGGAAGATGTGATTCATGTAATCCATGAAAATCACAGGAGCATTTGTCACTCTGAATGGCATCACTACATACTCATAGTGTCCATATCGTGTTCGGAAGGCAGTTTTAGGAATGTCCTCGGTCTTCACCCGAATTTGGTAATATCCGGAATATAAGTCAATCTTAGAAAACACAACGATACCCTTCAATTGATCCAAAAGATCATCAATGCGAGGAAGAGGATACTTGTTCTTGATAGTTAGTTTATTGAGTTGGTGATAATTAACGCACAATCTTATGCTCCCATCCTTCTTTTTCACCAATAATACAGGAGCACCCCAAGAAGACACGCTTGGGCGGATAAACTCCTGTTCAAGTAATTCCTCGACTTGCTTCTTCAATTCGGCCAACTCCATAGGAGACATCCTATAAGGAGCTCTAGAAACAGGTTCAGCACCAGGAATGAGATCAATAGAGAATTCCACTTCATGTGGAGGAGGTAAACCAGGAATCTCATCCGGAAAAACATCAGAAAATTCAGAAACAATAGGGATTTCACAAGATTGGGAAGTACCATTTCCATCAATCATGCAGAACATCACAAGAAGCTGAGAGATACCTTGTAGGTCATAGTCTTCAGCGTTAGAAGTCGGAAAAATCACCGTCTTGTTATGATAATCCACCAAGACTTTGTTGGCAGACAACCAATCCATGCCTAGAATAATGTCCAGGTCTTTCATAGGTAAGCACACGAGGGATACGACAAACTTCCTTCCCTCAAGAGTCATCTCGACATTCTCACATCGAGTCACCGATCTTAAACAAGTACCGGTCGGTGTAGTCACCATTATAGAACCTCTCATAATACAAACAGGCACTTTCAAGCGCCTCACACAATCCTCAAAAATAAATGAGTGCATAGCACTAGAATCAAATATAACATCTACTGAAGTGCCAAGGATTTCACACTTACCACGAACAAGATCTTTAGCTTGTGCGGCTTCTTCACTGGTAATGGCAAAGACTCTTCCAACTGCCTGTGGTTGCTTAACACCATTACGATTACCATTTCTTGCACCATGGCCATTGCCTCGACCATTTCCATTTCTTCCACCATTATGGTTTCCACCACGGCTACTGTTGCGGCCACCATTATGACCATTACCGTTTCCACGACCACAGCCTCCAAAGCCACCATGGCCTCCACGGTTACCATTAAGGTTCACACAAGCAAGAGTATCAACATTTACATTCCTTGTATTCAATGGACAATTAGGGTGGATATGCCCCGGTTGATTGCATTGGTAGCATACTACATCATCTTGAGGACAATCTTTCACCAAGTGGTTAGCACCACACTTAAAACAAGTAAGGCCTTGGACATTGCCATGACCTTGGTTACCAACTCCATGACCACCTCTAAAAGCACCATGTCCTCTTGCATTGGAAGATCCACCATGAAAGAACTTCTTCTTCTTGAAATTTCCATGCCTCTTGAAACTAGAGAATTACCCCATCAACTTGGGCTTATGTTTTCCATGACTCAAAGGAGTCATATCGTCTTCTTCATAAATACGACACTTGTTCACCAACATAGGGAAACTTCTAATTTCTTGATGTCGTATAGCCCACTTGATTTCCGGTCTCGAACCATTCTCAAACTTCACACACTTCAAAGCCTTAGTACCCTCTTGTTGATAAGGAGGATAGAACACATAAAGCTCATCGAACTTGGAGGCATACTCCTCCACAGTCATATTTCCCTACTTAAGCTCCATGAACTCAAGCTCTTTCTTGCTTCTATAGCTTCCGGAAAGTATTTCTTTAAGAACTCAACCTTAAAGTTTTCCCAGACCAAGTGAACATCAGCAGATATCATGCGTCCTCTAGCAAGATGCCACCATGCTTCAGCTTCATTGCGGATCATAAAAACCGCATACTTCACTTTTTGTGTTTCAGAACACTCGAAGCTTGCATAAATTCTTTCTAAATCGTTGATCCATGCATATGCATCCTCAGGTTTTTAACCTCCATAAAATTCAGAAGGTTTCCTCTTGAGAAACAGATCAAAACCTTGGGCACCTTGTCCCACATTCAGTTGGCCTTGTCTTTCCAAGAGATCAACAAAGCGGTTCCAGGCGTTTGCCATAGCAACAACCTTACGATTAGGTCTACAAGCCATATCTTAAGCCTATTCATTAAAACACAGCTCACACATGAGTAATCTAGAACAAACATTAGATTTTTAACCTATAAATCCAAATGTTTCAACATTCATTAATCCCTTATGCGTCATATACATAATCATGTCAATCTCAAAACATAATCACAAGATATTCGTTATTAAAGGTAAATAGTGTAAGGAATCTTGGCCGGACTCAACAACAAGTATATCAATTTCAATTCAATAACAAATAGCCATAAATCAATTAAATAATCCATAGCTCAATCAATTATAGCTCATATGATCCAATCATAAGTGACAATTACTTGAACAACACCAATTATGTCTATATCAAGAGCAATCAATGCTCTGATACCAGGTTGAGAAGCCCCAAAAATTAAGGGTAAATTTTTTATGTTTTACAAGTCATTATTTGATACAGTAATTAAAGTGGTGAAGTTTTAATCAACACCCTGGATCTATGAAAAACCTATATCATATATGGAGATATGAGAAGGCGAGTTAAAAATGATTAATGAGAAATTTTCAATTAAAATAGCGGAAAGAATCGTTTAAATTGATGTTGTATGATTGGATTTAAAGAGAATGAATTTCATGAAATTTAATGGTTCATAATATGTTCAAAGTATTATTAAGATGATGCAAGAAGGAATATTAATGCAAAGAAAATCAAAGTAATTGTCACAACAACATTTTAAGGGAAACAGGTGCCACTCGCTCAAGCGAGTACCACACTCGCTTAAGCGAGTTCACGTGGTCACGCTTGGGCGAGATACGAAATACGCTTGAGCGAAGAAGAGAAGAGCATCAGGTACTAATTTCGCTTGAGCGAGACATGACCGCTTAAGCGAAAATGGGATAGAACCTCACTGTCCACATTTTGCCCGAGCGAGTCTAGGCCCGCCTGAGCGAAGACCTTCCAGAACTGATTTTTCCCCCACTCGCTTGAGCGAATTGCGATGCACTGACCATTTCGCTTGAGCGAAAATGGTCCAGTAACTCTCCTACTCGATCTCGCTCAGGCAAGGCCCTTCCCGCTTGAGCGAATTGTGGCCAGTGGCCACACCCCTGTTTCATGAGGAATCTCGCTTGAGCGAGATTATCACTCACTTGAGCGAGTTTTATAGAAACAACGAAAACATGCAAAATTTCACACAACTTAGCATACGAAATCTCATTTCATGCCATTTTAGCCTATGCAAATATACTAGATACATTCAACCATGCATTTAAAGGTTCATCCAATTGTTTATACACTTCAAAATCAATTCCCATTCATTCGATGCATTGGATTTAAATCATTTTTACATAAACTTCATGAAATTCTACAAGTTATGAAATACATCATTCATTCATAAAATTTATCATCAACAAGCATCATAATTCATTATCTTACATCACTTAGGTCATTAATGAAAATTGGACATACACACCAAGGTCCAATTTTCCTACATGACCCTCAAAATCATCAAGCTACAACCTAGATGGTAAAATAAGCATACATGTACACTATATGCTATACAAAAATCTAGATTTTTCGGCCAAGGCATTTCCTCTACACCTATTTACCTCCTCTATTAAAATGTACTTCAAAAGATTCACTCCACCCATGAGTGCCCTGCATCACAAGTTTAAAAAGTAGACAACATGGGAAAGTGAGTCATATATTCCAAAGGAATGAATATGAATACCATATGGTCATGTGCATATGTATCATAACATGTTTACTTTGCATTCACACATATTTCATCATCAACTATCATCACATATTACAAATATCTTTGTAAATCAAGCAAAGTATAAAATCACACACATGCTCTAATCTTTCAATAGATTGGGCTATTACACCCCTCATCATTCTATTCAAATTATTATTATTTGGTATTCACATCTTTTATGTTGTCTAAATTCATTTTCTCATCCTCAACACAACCATCATCATATCTCATCACCTTTGGCATACTTCCTTGCTATATGCAAATGCTCTTAAGTTAATGTATATGCACAACGGAATATTTCAACAATTACAGATCTAACTGTGGGAATATAAAAACCAATTGTGGGATTCAAGTATGATCATCTACCATACCTCTACTGTAGTAGTAAAATGTGTACACTTATCATCCAATTGCATGCATTTCACTAATCTTTTATTGGTACCAAACCGCATCGCCCATATTGCAACACCTGGTCATTTTCACCATGACCGCGGTAACATATATTCAACATATAGTGTTGCGGGCTAACCATGACTCATATCATGGCAGCTGTGATCCTAAAGACCACCGGGGACACCTGCTCATCAAGAGCCACCTCCCACAAGGGTCAACCACATGTGGCTCCCTGTAGCACATCATGGGCAGCTTTGTGGCTTACACACCGAGTCATAGGGGAAATAACAAATTGCTCGTGCACCGAGCTGCCCTCCCACTGGGCCAACCGGGGGAATCCCCTAAAATTCCAACACTGACAGCTATGCAAAATGCCATGGATGCAAATGCCAATCATATGCATTTCTCACTCTATGCATCCTAATCATGCCACTCATCAATCATCATCATCATCATCATCATCACCAACATCACCACAAGGCTTTTAGTGATATCATTATTGTTGGTTGTCATCATTAGTTTAAATTTTCATATGGCATGCTCAATAATTCTCATAAATATAATTCAATTCCATCATCAAACACAACAACATCAATCTTTCACCATCACTCAAGGTATGCTATTTATTCACATCCATTCTCAATCAAACATCACTTATAATCATTTCACATTTATGGTGGACATAAGTATAACATTATATTCAAGACACCACATTGTCAAACAATCCACACCACTACACAGCACACCACAAATATTCTAAATGCAACAATGCATGTTGCCAAGACACATCACCAACATCATACATAACATTACAATTCTTCATATCATTACAAGCAAGGGACGTGCATATTGTCACATATGACAATCAAATACTATTCAACTCATGCATTTAGAACATAAAGACTCCTCTCCTACCCCAAGAAAAGAATTCCGATTGATACGACGTTCCCGCCTCGTCGTTCAGAATGAGTCCTACATTAATATACATGTAAAATCCCAATCAATCAACTATTTAAGACACAAATTCAACTCTAATTAGCCATAATCATATCTATAATTTCATAACATGTATAAAACATGTTATAGTCATCATTTTCCTTCATTTATTAGGCTTCGGGAATTCCTTCTCATCAAGCCTCATTTATTATGTTTAAGGTTACAAAACAAACTTTAAACCCCCAACATTCACAACACCTTATGTATCACTATCCATATTCTCAATGGCTTGTATTTTCCATCCAATACATTACCCAAACTACATTTATCATTTTCCCTAAATCTTAAAGTTAGGTTTTCACCAAACTCAACCACACTCATAAATGCATAATTAATCCTTATCTCCTTCCAACCATAAATTCATATACCTCATTTATTACCATCAAGGCTTGCATTTATGATAACCCACCTTAGGTTTCTCACATTTAAAGCTTCCATTAAATACCCCACTCACATACATTGCTCTCCCAAGCTATAAAACTCATAAACATAGTATTAAACTAAAACAAAATGGTGAGAAAGCTTACCTCTCCCCCAAAACAAAAATGGGTATCAAAGAGGGAGAGACTAAACGATAATAGAGAAGGAGGAGAAGAGAATCCAAGCTCCAATGGCTTCCTTCAAGCTTTCTCAAGTGGAAATGGAGGAATGAAATGGATTACTACCTTTGCTAGGGTTTTTAAAAGAAGATAAGAGAGGAAAATGAATAAGGAGGAGAAGAATGAGTGTTTTTGCCAATGCATTCAGTAAGCCCATGAAAAAAAAGAGAAAATATGGGTTTTGGCTTTATGTTTTAATCCTCCACATTAATATTTCATCGTTCTACCACAAACAGGATCTCTGTTCGGGTTCAATACTTTATCTAAAAATTATTTCAAATACACATTCAGACTCCCAATAATATTCTCAATAGCCCTGACCCATATCGTCCTAATCGGAGATACTTGGTCCGGCACCCATATTTTAATCGGGCTTAATTTCAGCCTATTCGGCTTCCATAAATCACCAACAATCCCCAAAATATTAATTTAACTATTTGTAACATTTTGGGACATTAAATAACCCACATTCAACTACCTAATATTTATTTGCTTAATTAGTCCTTTATTTTAAAATTTAGGGTGTTACAGTGATCAGTAAAGACAACTACTCGAGAACCGAGTAGGTAAGAGCTGAACTTACTAATGCAAAAACAATGGCTAAGAGCTCTTTTTCAGAAGTGGTTGTAATTTACCTGGGTGGCATCTAAATTTTTAGATGCATAGTAGATGACCCTAGGCTGTTTGTCAATCTTCTGAACAAGGACAGCTCCCAATGCATAATTAGAGGCATCATAAATCAACTCAAATGGGGCTGTCCAATCAGGTGCTTGGATTATTAGTGTAGTGGTCAATGCTTGCTTGAGGCAATTAAAAGCTTCCTTTTGAAGCAGACTGGATAGTGGTCTAGCCTTCTTACTGAAATCCTTTATGAATCTTGTAACATCCTGATTTAAAACAAAGTACCGGGTGAAACAAAGCCATTAAAATAATAATATCAGAAGTGGAAAATTATTTATTAATTACTATTAACTTAATTAATCAAATGAGGGCTGATTAAGTGTGTTTAACTATTGATTGTTGCTGATGGTGACTGGGTGACGTGAGCAGACTGCTGCTTCATATTTTCCCACCCCACCTTTCCATTCCTTCGTGCATGCATATATGATTGGTCGATGGATCTCCTTGCCATTCATTCCTTCAGATTTCCCTCTGCAACTTCTCTCTTCTTCTTCCTTCTTCTCTTCTCCTTCGTTCTTCTTCTTCTCCTTCCCTGCTCTCTATTTCCATTTTCTGCTTCCAGAAGCCACGTTGACGGTACTGCAGAGGAGTCGGAGCTCCCTCATGCTAGTGAAAGGTGATCGTCGAAGTGGAAGAAGAAACAGCCCCTGTTCCTGAGTCAATCGTGGAAGACAACAGTGTTTAAGAGGAGGCCGAACGAGTGGAAGTAACGAGTGAAGCAGCAAGGCAGAGGACCAACATCCAAGCGGAAGAGTCTCTCGGAGTTTTGTAGTTGGTAGGGGGAGTACCTTATATTTTAAATGCATGGGTTATGGACGGGTTCCGGGTGCGGATGATTGTTGTTTTTGTATTCTGTTTATGTGTTGTGCTTGCATGAGGAGTGTGTAATACCCGGGTGCATGATGAGTGAGAGCTGAGTGTTGCATGTTTAGTCCCGTCCTTGAAATGCATGCTGATAGCTTTAAGAATGTCGAATGATTGCATGGAAAGGGTGTGCTGAATTGTTGATGATGATTACCGTGTGGTTTATGTGACATGTAAGTTGTTACGAATATAAAATACTGACTGCATGTGATTGAATGTTGACGTAGTGAATCGGGTAATATATCACACTGATGCATGTGTTGTCTGAGTCCTGATACCGCTGAGTACCGATTGCATGATATGCTTGTGTTATTGGATTACTTCATTGAATCCTGATACTACTTGACATCGACTGCATGGGACGCGTATGTTATTGTATTCATCTATTTGAGCTATGATACTGATTGCATGAGAAGCATGTGTGTAGGACTAATATATTGAGTTCTGAGAATGCTTATTACCGATTGCATGTGATGCATGTATGGTTGAGTGAAAGGTTGTGTATAAGAATTCTGTGTTGTGTGATGAATCCGCGTGTGGCGCATGGGATGCGTTGTGCTGGGAGCACGTAGTGTGGGACACTACCATCGGTTAATTAAAAAGCGTGGGACGTTGTGAAATCCTTTGAGTGGGACTCAAGGTAGCCTCCGAGTGGGACTCGGACTGCCCGTGAACACCTCCGTTGATGCTGAGAGCGTTGGTGTCACCTTGTGGGCAAACGGTTGGGTACCTGTAAAACGGCCAAGTAGCTGGGAGCTAAACGGATAGCTGAGAGCTATGTATAAAAAGGTTGGGAGCCTACGTCAAAAACTGATTACACACGAATGCGGAACCGAGTGAATTATTCTGTGTGTATTTATTGTTAATATCGATAGAAATCTGTTCTGTGAATAATTGTGAATGTCATTGTATTGTTATGTGCATATATCCGAGTGAGACTGACGGACTCTGATCGTGAAATGTTGAATGAGTACGTTCTGGTTAAATTGGTATTGTGTTTATTTGATAGTAGCCATGTACTTTATATTACTGCATGATTAAGGATAATCCGAGTCAGTATCTATCATTTAATATCTAAGATACTCACCCTTACTCTGGCAATTTTTCAGTGAATATCCCTCGAAATGAGGAGTGGAGGAGGAGCTGAATGCCGAGTGAAGTGCTGGTGCACTATGGAGATTATGTGTTTATGTATATGCTGTGTATATGTCTTGTTAAGCCTTGGTCGGCTCGTATTTCAGTCGTAGTCTCTTTATACTAGAACTTGAACCCTCTTGGGTAGAAGACAAGACTGTGTGCCTATACTTATTTATATCCCTCTCTTTATCCATCATACTGTGTCTTGTTCTATATTGCGTGAATGATCCGAGTAATATATGTATGCGTACTTACTGAGTGTGTGAGGTTGGTATAACCATGGGTACAAATGGGATTAAGAGTTGATAGGGGGGAGTGAGACAGTGATTTATTCTGAGTGCCGAAGGGTTTAAGTATTTCCGAGCGAATGAGAGCACGGAACACCGAGTGAGAACTGATATAGATACTTTCCGAGTGATAACTGGTAGGATTTTCCCGAGTGTAGAATAATTAACAATTTTCGAGTGAGAATCCGCCGAGTGAAGGTTTCCCGACAGAAAAGTGACACCTAAGGCTCCAAGTGGACCCCATTGCAGTAAATTATTAGTAGCAAGGGAATCTGAGTGAGTCTTGACCTAGTAGGATAACTAGAATAGGAAAGATTATGGTTACCGAGTGAAAATGAGTGAAATACCCCGAGTGGCGAAAAGGACGTGAAAATTATTCCGAGTGAGAGGTCTTCGTAGATTCCGAGTGAGTGGCGATGGGAATCATTTCCGAGTTGTTTGTATAAGTGTCCGATTGAGTGAAGTCGTGGAATGCGTTATGTTTTTTGAATGGGGCTGGTATGTTTAATGGCCAACCCGAGTGAATAGAGAGTGGACCTTTCCGAGTGAACCAGGCGCTGAAATCCGGGTGCGGTAATGCCGAGTGGAGTGAGTGAGTGCCGAGTGTAGCCTTCGCTGAGCGAGTGGGGTCGCTGTGTGATCCGCCTGAGCGTTTTTCCTTCTTTCGCTGTCAGCTCCTTGAGTCAGTTTTATTCCTCTTGCCACCTTTTTCCTTATTTCTTTCGTGCCCGATCATTCTGGTTTTTAATTGAAAAAAAAAATTTCTTTGTTTTATTATTTATTATTTATTAAAATTAGGGTGTTATAAATCTCCTGTAGGAACCTACATGACCAAGAAAAGAATGAACCTCTCGTACACAAGAGGGGTAAGGTAAGTGTGATATGACTTCTATCTTGGCAGGATCTGCCTCAATTCCTTTCTCAGAGATTACATGCCCTAAAACTATTCCTTGTTCTACCATCAAATGACATTTTTCATAGTTCAAGACAAGGTTAGTTTCAATACATCTGTTTAAAACTTTATCCAAACAATCAAGGCATGCATTAAATGAAGATCCATAAACAGTAAAATCATCCATAAACACCTCTATGCAATTTTCAATGAAATCATGAAAAATACTTATCATGCATCTTTGAAAAGTTCTAGGAGCATTGCATAGGCCAAATGGCATTCTCCTATAAGCAAATGTGCCAAAGGGATAGGAGAATGTAGTCTTTTCTCGATCCTCAGGTGCAATGTGAATCTAAAAATATCCAGAGAATCCATCAAGAAAATAGTAGTGAGACATACCTATGAGACGTTCAAGCATTTGATCTATGAAGGGTAAAGGGAAATGGTCCTTCTTCGTCGCCTGATTTAGTTTCCTGTAGTCAATACAGACTCTCCAACTATTTTACACTCTGGTAGGGATCAATTCATCCTTTTCATTTTTCACAACCGTGATCCCTATTTTCTTATGAACCACTTGAATCGGACTCACCCATTGGCTGTCAGAGATAGGGTAAATGATTCCTTCTTGTAGAAGCTTGGTAATCTCCTTCTTAACCACATCAAGGATTACAGGGTTGAGTCTCTTTTGAGGCTGTCTTACTGCTTTAGCATTTTCCTCTAGAAATATCCTATGCATGCACATGGATGGGCTAATTCCAGGGATGTCTGCCAATGTCCAGCCTATAGCCTTCTTATGCCTCCTCAAAACCTGTAGTAATTTTTCTTCTTGATTTTCATCAAGAGAAGTGGAAATTATCACTGGGAGCTATTCATTGTCCCCTAAGTATACATACCTGAGGTTCTCAGGTAGGGGTTTTAACTCTAATTTAGGTGCCTGCAAAATAGATGGAACTAACAAAGTAGATTTGGATTCCGCTGCTTGCACCTCAATAATTTTGTTAGAGTTTTCTTGAAATCCTGCATTCAGGTTAATGCATTCTAGCTCCTTATGATTAGCAGGCATATCAAAAGATTCTAAATCACATTATATGTATTTATTAATTTTAGTATAAAGATCACAACTTCCAGAATCATTGCATGTAAAACAATTGTTTAAATCATCTATACATTCCAAATTAACATTTTTAGAGATATCAGAAAGATATTCACAAATCAATTCGTCCATAATGTCAATATGAAAAATAGAGTGATCTTCATATGGGTATTTCATAGCATCAAGAATATTGAATTGAACTCTAGTGCCACCAAATTCCATAGAGAGGGTTCTAGAATGAACATCTATCTTGGTTCGGGTTATTTTCAAAAATGGTCTTCTTAAAATTATAGGAACAGGAATCTGAGGCATACCTTCTTCCATATCAAGTATAGAAAAGTCAGCAGGAAAAACAAGTTGATCTACCTGAACCAAAACATCCTCTATGACTCCAGCAGGGTAAGCAGTACTTCTATTGGCTAGTTGAATCACTACACCAGTAGGTTGTAAAGTTCCAAGAGATAGAGATTTAAAAACAGACATAGACATAACATTTATTGAAGCTCCTAAATCTAACATGTAATTTTCAAATTTGTTATTGCCTATGATGTAGGGTATAGTGAACGTACCTGGACCTTTACATTTCTCAGGAATATTTAGAATTTCCTTACCAAGTAGTGCAGATACATTTCTTCCCATGCTTATCCTTTCATTGCCCTTGAGTCTCCTCTTGTGAGTACACAGCTCTTTTAGAAATTTTGCATACTTGGGTATTTGCTTGATTGCATCAAGAAGAGGTATATTTACTTCCACTTTCCTAAAAGTATCCAAAAATTTTTTGTCCACTTCTTCCATCTTCTTGCTTGGAATTGCTTTTGGTAGGAATGGAAGAGGGATATGAGGTGGAAGTTGGGGTGGTTGCATCTCAGACTTCCTTGTGCTTGAATAGGGTACATCATTCTCAACTATTGTGAGCACATTTGTTTGTTTCTCAGGTTCCTTGGGTATGGGTACTTCAAGGTTCTTACCTGATCTTAACTGAATTGCACTCACATTACTTGGATTTGCAGCTAGTTGAGATGGTAAATTGTCAGAGTTTTGAGATTGTAATTGGTTTAATGATGATGCCAATTGCCCAATTTGATTGCTCAAGCTTTGGATGGTAACATCATTTCTCTATTGATACTCCAAGTTCTGTGCAGCCATTTGTTTCACCAGTTCTTCCAAAGAAGGGCCACTTGTGGATGGTTAAGGTGTAGGTCTTTGGAAGGTTGGTGCATTGATTTGAAATAAGGGTTGGGGATTTTTTTTGTTGGTTACCCTATCTCAGGTTTGGATGGTTCCTCCAACCTGGGTTGTATCTGTTGGTGGAAAGGTCATGGTTTTGTTGCTGCTGTTGTGGTGGAGGTCTATCATGGTAGATGTTGGTTGTATAGGCTTGAGGATTTTTATCATCCTTTTCTTGTAGAGAAGGACAACAATCAGTGGGATGCTCTTGTGAAGTGCAGATGCCACATAGTTTGGCAATCATGGATTTTTGATTCACTGCCAATTGTGTGACCAGAGTTGTGAGAGCGTCAAGTTTGCTCTCTAATTTAATGCCAGATGCATTAGAATTTGAATCATACATGGGTTTGAAAGCATCATTTCTAACACTGAATTGTTGGAAATTGGACGACATATTTTCAATCAAGTTTCTTGCTTCAGCAGCAGTCATGTCTCCTAAAGCTCCTCCACTTACCGTATCTAACATGTTGTGATCAACGTGGTGCAGACCTTCATAAAAGTACTAAAGAAAAAGTTGTTCAGAAATTTGGTGGTGAGGGCAACTTGCACAGAGTTTCTTGAATCTCTCCCAATACTCAAAAAGACTTTCTCCAGAGAGTTGCCTAATTGCAGATATGTCCTTTCGGATTGCAATAGTTCTAGAGGTAGGAAAGAACTTTTCCAAGAACATTTTCTTAAAGTCATTCCAACTTGTGATTGATCTTGGAGCAAGGTAGTAGAGCCAATGCTTAGCAACACCATCTAAAGAATGAGGAAACGCTTTAAGATAAACATGGTCTTCTTGAACGTTTTGAGGTTTCATTGTGGAGCACACAATGTGGAGTTCTTTGAGGTGTTTGTACGGATCTTCACCCGTAAGACCATGAAACTTAGGCAACAAGTGTATAAGTACAGTCTTAAGCATAAAAGGGACATCCTCTTCAGGATATTGAATACATAATTTTTCGTATGTGAATTCAGGTGCAGCTAGTTCTTTAAGAGTTTTTGCACGAGGTCTAGCCATATTAGAAAAACTAGCAGTGGTACTTTCAGCAGATTCAAATGAGATACTATCACTATCAATATCAACAAAGTTATTATTAAATCTAGCTTCTCTAACTAATTTATGAAAAGTTCTATCAATTTCGAGATCAAATGAATATAAATGTCCAAAAGTCCTTCTAGTCATACATAGCATACAACAAGATATTTCATGATCATGAGCAATACATCATAAGAATCCTAAATCATGCAAAAGAAACAAACAAATAATTTTTTATATATATATATTTCTTTAATTTTTAATTTTATATTAAAAAAATTTATTTAAAATAAGAATTTTCCTAAACATTATTGATCCCCGGTTGTGGCGCCAAAATTTGACGTGTTACTGTCGCGGTCCGTCAAATTAATATACCTTTCTTTATTTGTTCTACCTATACGCTAAGGGATTCTGCCCAGGCTTTACCAACCAATAACGCAAGAGCTACAGGAAGCTTTGTTTATTGGTGGGTTATAAGCGGTTATCACCTATAACATCCAACTTTGAATAAAAAGTGTCAAAAAAATGAAAGAAAGGCCCTAGCAAAGTTTTATTCTTAGTCTCTTCTACTCAACTACTTCTAATCCGGTTGTGGCATCCAATTCGGGTTTGTTGGTCTTGCAGCAGGGGTTTTCTTGGCCCTTTTAAAAATAATTAATGTAGTACTAGGGTGTCAACCTAGGTCGTTCTCTCGAAGATCAACATAAAAATTTAGGAAAATCAAGTTTTAAAATAATTTTACAAACAGAAGTTTAACAAACATACAAATACATTTGGGGGGGGGGGGGTTGATTGGTTGTCACAATTAAAATCAAAATAGAGTAAATATAAGATTTAGAACAATAAATAACAAGCGATTGATTTTCTTAGAGTATTGAAATTAGATTTATCCTTGGTTCATAAAAGATTATTTGTACACTTTCATTACTATTGATTTCTTAGCTCAATTTGAATTAATCAACTAAGCGTCTTTTTTAATTCATAATTCCTTTACTTTCATTTAAAAATGAATATTTTAATCAAGCATCCTAATTAAGCAAAAGGAGTCAAGATCGTAAAATCTAGGAATTATTGAGCATATGTAAGAACATCGCCTACATACATAATCTATTCTCAATTATGGAATTAAGCAAACCATAATTATTAAAAGTGATTATGAAAATATTCATTAAGCATGCATATTTCCTTAATCCATTTTAATTTAAATCTTATTTTATTCCATTTGTATAATTAAACTGATTAAGCATACAAATTTAATTGAACAGAATAGAATTAAATAAGCAGAGTAAGATTATGAAGAAATTAACAATAATAAAAGCATACTATTTTAAAAACAAGAACCTCAAAGTCATATTACAATAATTCTCCAAGAAAATCAATCTAAGGGTTTTAGCCCTCCATAATTAAAACAAACTAAAAATAAGAAAGACCAAACCCGGAATGGAAGAGCTCTTCCAGAAGCCTTCCTCTGCTTCTCGAAAGAAAGAAAGAACGAAAGAGGAATTTAGAGAAGTGTGAAGGAATGGTGTGTCCATGAAGCCTCAGGTTCTCCTTTATTTATAGCGTTCAAGGAAGGCTTCTGTTATAATAAAATATTTCATTTGGCGTTGTGCTTCCATAAATTGTGTAGTAATGTTTTCCTGTTTTTCGTAGTGCCTGAAAACATTCCTACTTTTCCTCCATGATTCCATCCGTGATTTAATGCGGGAATGGATTCATTCAGTTGAAAATTACATCAGAAACATCACATGAATCGATTCCTGAGGTGAGGAATCGATTCCTAAAGCAAATGAGTCGATTCCTAAGTGGATGAATCAATTCCTGGGGAGATGAATCGATTCCTGGGGAGATGAATCGATTCCTAGGCCTGTTCTGGTGCTTTTTTTTTGCATTTTGACCATTTCTTGAGGCGTGGCTTCTTCCATTTGACCTGTGGTAATTATTTTTCAATTGCAGGCTCAATCATACACTACAACACAAGAGAAACCAAGATTTCATTATTTTCATTAAAAATTAATCCTTAATTCATTATAAAAATCAAATATTAAATAAGGCTTAAATTATGAAAATATGTTAAAATGCAATAAATCACACAATAAGTAATGGAAAATTATACACATTTAAACTAAGAAATTAAGGATAAATCATGCATTATCATGTTGCCAACCTTTAGTTTTATTGGGAAACAAGAGGCTTTTGAAAGAATAATTGGGTATAAGCCAAGAGTGGCTAGAGTCAAGAATACTTGTGGCACAATTCTGGTGCTGTTATTGTAAGGGAGATTTTATAATAATGGAAATCCTTTAAATTAGAATGGACTGGACATAGTTTTTGTGTAGGAAGTGAACCAGTATAAATCTCTTGTGTTCATTCTTCTCTACCCTACTCTTAACAAGTCTGATTGCTTACACTTTAATTGTTCAAATACCACAAAGAGAGTCTAAAACTTATTCAACCCTCCTTCTAAGTTTAACTATAGACCATCAATTGGTATCAGAGCTTGTCCTTTGGGTTGATCACTCCCACGAGTAAAAAGGAACAAGATCTATGGCAACTTCTCAGAACAATTAACTTATTGTAGAAGGTTCTTCTATCAATAGGCTACCCACTTTCTTTAGTGAAGATTACCCATATTGGAAGGATAGAATGAAGATGTTTATCAAATCCACTCAGTACAGCCTGTGGGCAGTCATCATAAATGGTGATTATGAAACCCCTATTGATGAAGATGGAAAGCCTAAATCAAAAGATAAATGGACTATGATTGAAATAAGGAAAATGGAGATCAATGCCAAAGTCAGATCCCTCCTTACTTGCGCTCCAAATGAGTCAGAGTACAATAAGGTATTTAGCTATAAATCAGCTAAAGAAGTCTAGGATGCTTTTCAATGTAATTATAAAGGAACCTGTAATCCAAAAAGATACTATTGACAAAGCAATATGATACTTTCAAGATGGAGGATCATGAAATAGTGGATTAGATGTTTGGAAGATTCCAAACTTTGCTGAATAAGCTTAAAGCTCTTGGAACAACACCTTCCATAGAAGATATCAATGCTAAGCTTCTTGGAAGTCTACCTGAAGAATTTGAGGTTAAGTGCTTAGCTCTTGAGGAAGCTAAAGATCTAAGTACCTTATCTCTGGATATACTCCTTGGAGTACTTAGAGTGCATAAAATGAAGCTGCAACATAAGAAAGTCACCAAGCCTTCCTCCTCCAAAAGCATTTCCTTGAAGTATGATGAATCGAGCAAGATGTCAAAGGCCTTGAAGGCTAAGGAGCCCACAAGCTCAGAACCAGACTCTGATGAGCTAGGAGCAGATACTGATGAAGAATTGGCCCTTGTCATAAAAGAGATTTCATAAGTTGGTGAAGAAAAAGAAGTCTAGACCTAATAAATTCTAGAAGAAAGATCATAAAGGTAAAAGTCAATTTAAGTTTAAAACTAACAAATCTACTCTGGAATGTTTTAACTGTAGGAAACACATGAAAACAAAATATCCTATCTTGAACAAAGACAAGAAGGATAGAAGAAAAAAGAGAAAATTCCCTAAGTAAAAAGGATTAATCACTTGGAATGATGAAGGTTCATCCAGCTCTAAAGAGTCTAATGAGGTGACAAAGTCTGCCCAGATCTGTCTCATGGCTGATGAGGAACTAGACTCTGAAGTCAGTTCAAGTGACTCAAACTGAGGAAGTAAGCTATTCTGAACTCAAACAAAATTATGATTTATTGTTCAATGAATTTTCAAAGATTTTGAAAAACTTTAAGAAGTTGAAAATAAAGCATGTTGATATGATCACTGACTTTGAAAATCAGATTTCAAAATTAAAAGAAAAAGATTTTAATAAAAATATTCAGAAAAAATAGAAGAAAATAAAAGAATGCATCTAGAAGAATTAAGCAAACTAAGATAAGAGAATCTTGTTTTAAAAACCAATTTTGAAAATACCAAAGTTTGCTATAACTTTCAAGCTGATGAAATCATTAAGCTACAAAAGCAAGTAAGTTCACTTACTTCAGACCTGAGCAAGTTTATTAATGGCAGTGAGAATTTGAATAAGCTTTTAGGAAAATCTTATGGTGACCACATACCAGGTCTAGGCTATGTAGAGAAAAATGATTTCAAACAATCTTTATCTCCTTCATTTGTTTCAAAGAAACAAAAGCATGTTAAGTGTAATTATTGTAAAAAACATGATCATGTAATCAATGATTGCAGGAAAAGAAAGAAAAGAAATGAAAAGGTAGCTAACCATGTAAGACCCAAGAAGATTTGGGTACCAAAATCATTAATTATTGCTATTGAAAATGTGCTTAGAGACAAAGACAAAGCCTTTGCATTGGTATTTGGATAGTGGATGCTTACATCAAATGACAGAAAGAAGGTCTATGTTCCTAGACCTACAACAGTTTAAAGGTGGAATAGTCACCTTTGGAGGAAACCAAACTTGTAAGATCAAAGGGTCTGGTAGAGTTGGTAAAATTCTTTTACCTGTCATTGAAAATGTTTATTTGGTGAAGGTCTAAGGCATAACCTACTAAGCAATAGTCAATTTTGTAACAGTAGGTACAAGGTCTCTTTTGACAAAGAAAAGTGTACTATCATCAACCATGATGAATCCATACTCTTTATTACAAACAGACATCATAACCTGTACAAGGTTGACTTGAATAAACTGAATGATCAAAATGTAACATGTTTGTTTTCAAACTCTGAAGAGAGATGGACCTGACACAAAAATCTTGGGCATATAAGTTTAAAGCATATTTCAAAACTTCACAAAAAATATGTTGTTAAGGGACAGCCTAAAATTTCCTTCAACAGTTCTTTGCCTTATGAAGCATGCCAAAGAGAGAAACAACATAAAAATTCTTTTGAAAACAAAAATGTTGTTTCCACTGTCAGGCCTTTAGAATTATTACATTTAGATTTGTTTGGCCCATCTCAAGTACAAAGTTTAGCGTGAAAGAAGTATGGATTTGTCATAGCTGATGATTACACAAGAATGACATTAGTATACTTCCTAGCACACAAGGATGAGTCTGTAACAGTATTCAAGATTTCCTACAAGAAAATCCAAAATGAGAAAGGATTATGTATAGGTAAAATAGGAAGTAATCATGGTAGATAATTTGAAAATGAGATTTTTGAAAAATTTTGCAATAAGTCTGGCATAACTCACAGTTTTTTATCTCCAAGAACACCTCAATAGAATGTTGTTATGGAAAGGAAAAACAAATCTCTACAAGAAATGGCTAGAACAATGCTTTGTGAAAATAACCTTCCAAAATAATTCTAGTAGAGGTTGTGAGCACTCCTTGTTATATTCAAAATAGAATCCTTATCAGACCAATACTGAATAAGACTCCTTATGAATTGTGGAGGAGGAAAAGACCCAACATTTCATATTTTCACTCTTTTGGTTGCACCTACTATATCCTTAACACAAAGGATCATCTGAAAAATTTGATCTAAGTGTGATAAAGGGATATTCATGGGGTACTCAACCAAATCAAAGTCTTACAGAGTTTTCAATACAAAAATATCACGACCAGGATCGCGACTGGACGACCGACCCTCAAAACATTAAGTAAGAAAATGGTTCAAAAATCCTTTTGAAAAAACAGGGAGTCGCCACCAATATTTTTTAGGATAAAAATATCGGGAAAAATCACTTTTAAAACACTGGTTATGAAAATGAAATTCTAAGTTCGGGAGTCGAATTACAGATGAGGAAGGTATTAGCACCTCACAACTGTCCATTATAAAATAGTTACCTCAAATTGATAGCGCTTATTTCAAAATAGTCTAGAAATTATTTTAACTTCTTTTATGAAAAGAAACATATATAATGATAAAGCACATGAAAACAGACAAAATAGATATGAAAGTTTGAAATAAGATTAACAGGACGTCTCGTCCAAATTAATCTTAAATTGCACAACCTGACTAAGCAAATACAATGAAATACCAAACAGTGACAGTAAGGGATTATGATAAGAAACTAAACAGTAAGAAAACAGTAATGGTAGAAGACTAAAAGTGATAGTGAAAAAAAGAAACAAATAACGACAGTAGAGGATTAAAACAGTAACAATAAGAAATGACAAAGCAATGACAGTAAGAAACTCGACAAAATAGTGACAGTAAGAAGCTTAACAAAACAATGATAATAAGAAACGACACACAGTGGTAGTAAGAAACTTAGCAGAATATCGACAGTAAGAAAGAGTAAAAAACAATAACAATAACAAACTTAACAAAATGACAACAGTAAGAAAAAGTAAAATAGAGTGAAAGTAAAGGTTAACAAGACATCTCATCCAAATTAACCTTAATTTGTACATAAATTTAAAGATTAAAATAAAATTAATGATATAATAAATAAAGTTGATTAAGAAAATATTAGTTTTTAATAAAAGTGTTAAAATCATGAGATTAACAAGACGTCACATCTAAATTAACCTCATTTTAAAGAAAAATATTCTAATAAAAATATTAAAAACACGAGATTAACAATATATCTCATCTAAATTAACCTCATTTTAAGAAAATATTATTTTAAATAAAAATAGTAAAACATGAGATTAACAAGACGTCGCGTCTAAATTAACCTCCTTGTGACAATAAAATTTTAAAATATTGACTATATAAAATTAATCAAAATAATAGCAGAGACATAGAAATTAATAACGAGAAAGTAGGCCTGACAGGAATTGATTCCCGCTCCTACGTATTCTCAAATGTATTGAGAAATCAGGGTTACGTAGTTCTCTGAGGAAATTAATTTTCAAAGAAAAATATTTAAATTGTTTTTGATTGATTTTGATTTTTAATAATGAAAGAAAATTCATGAGGAAGGAGAAATACAAGGCGAAGAAGATCGCACGTGCATAAACCTTTGAGATCCTATAAAGCCGATGTAGGCAAAAGTGATTTTTGCACGACATTGCTTATAAAATTTGATTTAGTATAAGAGATTATTTATTTTTTTTATAAAAGATATATTTAGATCTTGATAACAATCTTATTTTTAAAACTCATCATAAATACAAAACTAATTGTACTTTTATTTTAGAGAAGATTGATTTAGCATAAAAATGATTATTTATTTTTATAAAAGATATATCTAGATTTTAAGTTTAACACAAATAGAGAAACATTTAATATTTATTCTAAGAAGTATTTTTAGATTTTTAATATAAATAAAACCATTTACTTTTTATTCTTGACAAAGATGTGGATCTTAATATTTTCATTTTTTGTATAAGAACTATCTATTTTATTCAAAAGATATTTTGATATTTTTTATTTTAATTTTCACCATAAACAAAAGTTATTCACATATATTTAGAAAAAAATATTTTTAAAATTTTGTGATTTTTATTTTACTGTTAGCATCAAATCTATTAAATTTAAGAATAATTTTTATTTAATATGACAAAAGCTAAAAATTCATTTTTATTATAAATTATTAAAACATTTATTAAATATTTTGAAAATAAAATATTAAAACATTTATTTAACATTGGGCTTCTAAAGCCCATTTCCTAAGAGGAAAAAGTAAAAAAAAGAGTCTTTTTTACTAATGGGCCTCACTAGTTGAGGCCCAAATAACTAAAACCTAAAAGCTTGAAAAAAGAAAAGAAAAGAGTGAAAGGAGAGGGGAGGGGGGTGGCACACCTGCTGAAGGGAGAGAGAAAAAATGCGAGTTTAGAGAGAGAGGGAGAAGAGAAACCAAAAGAGGAGAGGGAGATTGGAGGGAGGGAAAGAGATGGAGAAAGTGGGACCAAGTGAGGGAGATTGAGTAAGTGACAGTGAGGAAGTGTGAGTGAGTGAGTGACAGTGAGGGGGAGTGAGTGAGTGAGTGACGGTGAGGGGGAAGAAACCGAGAAGGAGAGGGAGAAGAGGGAGAGACTGAGAAGGAGAGAGGAGATCTGGAGATGGTGAGGGAGAGGAAGCTTGGTGGACAATGGTAGTGTACCCTTCCTTTTCTCTCTTTTCTTTTTTTGTTTGTGATTTTTTTTTATTTGGGTTGATTTGGTTGTTGTTGGTTTGGTTATTTTGTTGCTGTTGGAGGGGGGTTTTATTGGGTTTTAGTTTGAAGGAGATGAAGAGGATAAAGATAATAAATATTGAATGTTGTTGGTGGTTTTCTGGTTTTGAGTTTTTTTTTGGTTTTTTTTGCTTTCTACGTTGTCTGATGAGGAAGATGGTGAAGAAGGATAAAGAGGGGGAGAGGAAGATGAAGAAGGTGGAGGAGTTGGGAACAGGCTCCTGATTTCGGACGAATTTTTCAGAATGGAGGCATTGGGGGAGTGAAAAGAATATTTTTTATTCTAATAATAAAATTAAATAAACGGGGACAAAAGATGGTGTTTACAAAAAACTTAGACTATTAAGGAATCAATGCATGTAAAGTTTGATGATCTTCAAGAGATTGATAGAAGACTGACAAATCTAGATCTTGATGATGTAGGTGTGCAGCAGCAAGAATTTGAACAAGATCAACAAAGATCAGACTCTACTCAATTAGAACCAGTTGAAGATGGAAATGGAGAATTTGGACAATAGTCATCAGTATCAAAACCAGAGAAGCCTAGGGACTAAAAGTTCAAGGCTTATCACCATTCAAACCTCATAATTGGAGATCAAGTTACTGGAGTCAGGACCAGATTCAAACTTCTCAATCAATCCACCATAGCTCTTATTTCAGAACTAGAACCTAAATTTGTTGCAAAATCTTTGGAGGATACTGACTGGATCGTTGCCATGCAAGAGGAATTGAACCAGTTTAAGAGAAATAAGGTCTGGAGCCTTGTACCAAGACCCAAAAACAAAGGCATTATTGTAACCAAGTGGGTCTACAAAAATAAGCTTGATGAGGATGGAAACATTGTCAGAAACAAAGCCAGACTTGTAGCACAAGGCTACAACTAGCAAGAACGTATTGATTTCATTGAAACCTCTGCCCCTGTAGCCAGACTTGAGGCTATAAGGATACTTCTTACATTTGCTACTTTTAAAGGAATTACATTATATCATATGTGTTAGAGTCAAGAAGACTTTGAAGAAATCTTAGATTTGTTAATAACTAACATTGCATTTTCTAATTCAAATCAAGTCATATTTTGTTAATATATAAAAGTTTGTCTAAGTGTTTCAGGAATTAAAAGAAGCCTGGATTATAAAACAAAAGGGGAGCCCCTTCATTCAAAAGCCTGATAGGACAACCAAAAGTCTGGTAAATGGAAACTCCATGATGAGACTCTTCAAATCAAGGAAAAAGAAGCATCAATTGAAGAAACAAAAACTGGGAACGTGCTCCAAAGTGAAGTACATCATATCTAGATTTATATGAGACCCAGACTCGCTGAGCCATGCTTCAATAATAATATGTGCAAGATTTTTTCTCCTAAAAGCAAAGCTCTTCAACAACAAGACTCTATCTTCATATTTCATCAAGCTAGAACTGCTCCAGATTTCATGAAATATCTTAAGCAAAGATCTGAACTGATTTGCTCTTAATTCATGAGTCTCATCATCAACGCCTATGGATCACCAAACCCAGAATCATTTTAAAAGTATGGTTCTTAGAATGATGTCTCTCTAAAGCAGTTTTCATCAAAGCTTAAAGAAGGTATTTATGACAAAAAGAGTATCCAAGCAAGGCAGATTAAGTTCCAACCCTAAGCATCTAATTTCATCCATACCTTATCATTTCATAAAACCTCTGAATAAGAACTTTCCTTCTTGGTGAAACTTATACTATCCCACTCTGCCTTTATATGCACAAGTCTCAAAAGTTCTCTGCCCTATACCACATGTGTAGAATGGCTCTCTCTGACCAAAAGCCCTTGACCGTTTAAACAAAACACCTCTCAAACGGCTGTATTCTCTCTCAACAATCATCCAATGGGTCTCTTCTTCCTTAGCGCATAAGTTAAGGAAAAACCTATAAATAACAATTCCTCTCTTATTCAAAGTAGTGAGTGTGAGAATTAATAAGAGAAAAAGAAAAGAGAGGGAAATATGCAAGAGAAAAAGACAAGAAAGATGGGAACATAGTCAGAAATGGAAAAAGCTCATAGAAAAGAAGAAGACATATGAGAATTGCCATTGAAGAAAAGGATAGTTCGCTATGTGAATCTCATTCATATTTTAGAAGCCATAGCAACCTAAGTCAGAGTCCTGCAATCAACTCGTAAAACTCTCAAACTAGCTTTCAGACTTAATATGTATCTTTACCTATACTTTTACATATATTACGTCCTTTGTAAAATAAGCCTTTCTTATTTGTACAAGTCTGTTGTACAGACTCTTCACTTAGCTCAGCTAAGTCAAAGTCTTATTAATCTTATTGTGTTAATTCTTCCAAATCTTTATAAGAACAGCTCTACTAGATTTGTTGGGAAACAATGTTGGCCTGAATAGACTTTAGAAAGAATACTTAGGTTTGAACCAGGAGTGGCTTGTGAAAGAATACTTTAGTCTACCCCAGGAGTGGATGCTGTAAAAGAATACTATATTAAGCCAGGAGTGACTGGTTTCAAGAATACTCAGAAGCACATAGCGTGCTTAAGCCAGGAGTGGCTAAAGTTAATAATACTCAAAGGCACGATTTGTGCAGCTCATGTAAAAAGGATAATTTTACATAGTGAAAAACCCTTCAAGTCTGAAAGTACTGGATGTAGCTTTTATGTTGGAAGTGAACCAATAAAAATTTATATGACAACCATCCTAATTAAATATACACTTGAACAAATTTAAACATTCCAAACAATTATGTAAATAACATAAACTGTAAATAAACAAAATAAATACTAAAACTATAAATAAAAATTCACAACATATAAATAAATTTAATTTACTCAAGTAAGTACCCTTGTAAAAAGAAAGAGATTGACAGTAAAAAATATTTACATAACAATAAAAAAAATTTACCTTACAGTTACAAACAGAGTTAAATAAACAAAACTCTCATTCACTAGACATACACCCTATTTGTGGCTCTGTATCATTCTCACTCTCTATTTTTACTGCACTATTTTTCTACTATTTTTATATTATTCTGGTTGTTTCATTGTATTTTCTGTTGTTTGGAGGTTGTTTCACTGTATTTCCCGTTGTTTCTTCACTGTATTCTAAATTCAAAATTCAAAATTACATCTCTAAACTCAAGAGTAAATCCAAGGCATTCTTGGTGCATGATCTCCTTTTCATGGTCTCTTGAAGCTCTAGGAATTAGGCTTATTTATAGTGATTTCCAAGGCAAAATTCTGCACTTAAAAATTTAGCATTATGGATACCAACTTGTAATGTGTGATTAAACGCATAATGGACCCTTTTTCTCTTAGCTTTCACGTTGGCACTTGGTATGATTCCTTGGCTGATTTTGCTTATTTGAATATAGCAAAATGGATTCCAAAAATAGCAATGTGTAGCCATGAATGTACCTTGCCAAATGGAGTATAATTGTTGAATTTTTTAATCAAAGAATTATAGCAAATGGGATGGTTGTTGCCATGAGAACCTTTGGTGAGACACCCTAATTTTAATAAATGAATAAACCAAACAGGGAAATTTTCCAAATTTTAGAGTTAGCAAAACCTACATAATCTGCCCAAATTAATTAAACTGGGCACACAAGGAGAAGAAGGGAAATGGAAGCAAGGAAGATAAAGGCCCAAACAAAAGTCACCCAGCGGAGCCCAACAACGCTCAAGCGAGCCCAAGAGAAACAGCGTGCACTCGCTCAAGCGAGTTCCGACTCCGCTTGAGCGAGACAGCACACTCGCTCGGGCGAGCACTCATTCGCCTAAGCTAAAACACCAAAAGCCTTCCAGCAAACCACGCTCGCTGGAGCGAATCCTTCATTCGCTGAAGCGAAAAGCTACACTCGGCTATTCAGACACTCGGGATCCAGAGTTATCCTACGACTCATTCACTCGGAAAATGATAGCTAGTCCACTCGGCATATAACATCTTGTTCGCTCAGGGAAAAATCATTAAGGGAAATCCCCACTCGGACTTAGTCTAATCTTAACCACCCGGATTATAGATTCTCACTCACTCGGATTTTACATTATTCACTCGGATTATGAATGTCATGCGCTTAGGGTCCATTTCACTTTAAACCACTACACTAACTCCTCTCTCAGGAGGGAGTACTCAAGGTTTCCACTCAGAAATACTAACTCTTCCTCACTCGGGGTTTACTTATATCTTCATTCATTCGGAATCACTCAAGCGTATTCACTCGGAAGGGCCACTCTCAATCTACTCGGATTGGCCTTTAAACATACCAGCTACAATCAGAAACATAACACACTCCTGATTTCACTCAACCGGAATACATATATGGCAACTCGGAAATGATCCCCATAGCCACTTACTCGGAATCTAAGAAGACTTCTCGCTCGGGATAACTTTCACGTCCTTTTTACCACTCGGGGTATTTCACTCATTTTTCACTCGGTAACCATGACTTCTCTACTTTAGCTATCCAGTTAAGTCAAGATTCACCCAGATCCCCTTACTACTAACAATCCGTTACAACGGGGTCCACTTAAAGCCTTAGGTGACACTTTTCTATCGGGAAACCTTCACTCGGCGGATTCTCACTTGGTAACTGCTAATTATTCTACTCTCGGAAAATCTTAGCAGTTATCACTCGGAAAGCACCTAAGTCGATCCTCACTCGGTGATCCGGGCTCTCATTCACTCGGTATTACCTAAACTCCTCGGTGTACAGAATAAATCATTGTCTCATTTCCCTATCAACTCTTAATCCCATTTCTACCCATGGCCATACCAACCTCACACACTCAGTAAGTACATATACATATATTACTTGGATCATTCACGCAAGATAGAGCAACACGCAGTATGATAGGTATAAAAGGGGTATAAATAATTTACAGGCATAAGGTCACGACTTCTACCCAAGAGGGTTCAAGTGCTAGTATAAGAGACTACGACTGAAATACAAGCCGGCCAAGGCTTAACGAGGCATATACACAGCATATACATGAACACATAATTTCCACAGTGCACCAGTACTTCACTCGGCATTCAGCTCCTCCATCATCCTTCATTCCGAGAGACATTCACTGAAAAGTATAGCCACGGTAGGGGTGAGCTTTTACATATCAAATGACAGTCAAGGACTCGGTATCAGTATCAATACGTACACCCATGATCACTCAGTCCTATTCAGATTAAAATAAGGCCATGCAGATTAGAATAATATCAATAATATACACTCTCATACATATTACGTGAAGTTCATTCTCATTCACACAATCACATGCATCGACTCACTCAGAATTCTTTCACATCGCCCCAAGTCATACCACGCGTACTATCCTACTCAACATCATATCTACATGCATGCCTGCGGATCCGACTTAGGCATGACTTTCAGTTACAGGTCCCCCTTACTGGCCTCTCGTCCATTAGCTCTTTCCGCGTGGTACCGGTCTCCCATTGACGTCTCGAGACTTATCTCTAGCTCCCACGGCTACCACGAGCCCTCACAGGATCTAGCCAAGGCCTGTAGCTGGAAATCATTCTTTCGGGGTTCCTGACCTTCCACGGGTCACCCCATTCCTACATATGTAGCTTATGCGTTCTATCAGCAAGCATCATCACTCATCCGACGCATTCTTTGTAACTATCAAAGTGGAAACCGATTCAACATAATTCCTACATTTACTCGTCAATCATACTAGCATGCACAAGATTGTATAACTATTAACAAGATGCTACTAACATACACATGGAATCTAAGGATCAACAATCGTGCATCACACACACAGTCGTTACAGACACATGCACACACTTAAAGCAATACATTCATCCGGTACCGTTCATGAACCATGCATTTGACATGCAAGCACCCCCTACCTACAGAAGGGACTCGGGAAGCTCCTCTATTTCCTGACGTTCGATACGCTGGTCTGTTTTCCTTGTTCAGTCCCCCTTCGACGCGGTCGTATTCTGCAATCGGCTCGGGAACGGAAAGCTACTCCCTTCTGCTTTGGTGGTCGTCCTTCACCAACAGGAGGAACTCTGAATCTTCTGCAGCACCGTCTTCATGGGTTTCCAGAAACGGAGAACAGAGAACAGGGAACAGGGAACAGGGAAGAAGAAGAACGACGAGGAAGAGAAGAAGGAATTAAGAGAAAAAGGTAGCAGAAAAGGAATTCTGAAAAGGAATGCCTATCAACCGTGGCCAGGATATATATACATATACGTATGAAGAGAAGAGAAGAGAAGTGGGGTGGGAAAGTGTGAATTGGCAGTCCACTCACGACACCCACCACTCACAAGCGGCCAACTATCGCAATTACTCAGCCATCATTTCCAAAGTTGAACTAATTAAATCAATTATGGTTGACAAGTAACTTCCACTTTTATAATTATTCTAATGGCTCAATTTCACTCGGTAATTCGTTTTAAATCGGGATGTTACATTTGGCATTTTGGAGGCTTGCTTATCATGGAAAATAACGTGGGACATGGTCTTGAAAATGATTAAAAGCCTTTACACTTTGTGGACCACTTTTCATTAATTAATTAAAGCAAATTCACACCTTAAGAGAAAACATTGTCGTGAATGTACCTTGACCTTTCAAAGCTTTGCACATTAAATTATTGAAATGGAACATTTCAATGTTTGCAAAATGAATAATTTAGTGCACTTTTCAAGCCTTGAATTAACGTGAAAATGGCCTTGAAATTGCCTTCAAAATTTGAATAATTTAATGGCATGATACCATTTTCCAAAATCTAAATTTTTTACCTCAATTTTTCCTTGAATGCATTTATAACATTTAGCTCAGTAAACTTAGGAACCTAATACAGTGAAACTGATTTATTCAAATGCCAAAATTAATTGTGTGATTCAATTTTTAATGTCAAGACAAAGGGTACTCTTCTCACAATTTTTACTCAAAGTATTTTAAGGATTGTGTATCACTTAAATCTTCATAGTCAAGACTATTACCATGAGCTTGGTAATTAACCATAAACTCCACAATTTAGAAAGAAAGCATGTCAAAGTCTAAAGGTCTTTCAAAAGGTTATAACGGGGGTCAGAGAATATATTGTTAAGGTAGGGATGAAATACAAACGAGTTTAAATAGTCATGAATGATTTAATTACTATCTTAAATTTAGAAATTACCATAGCAAATTTTGAATTTTTATGGACTTTTTAGCAATTCATTCAATATCATCCTTTTATTTTTCTTTGCTTTTCTTTGCATCCAATAACATATTTTTCTTAAGTTCTTTTTATTTCTTTGCTCCACTTAATTTCCAACTTTTTCACCATGAAGAGAAGATCAGTTAATGAAAGGCTTCAAAGAAAAATTTCACTTTCAAGCTTAAAAGGGGAAACTAGGGGCCAATTTATCATGCACAAATTCTGAGGCTTAAGAATAAGACCTAATTGTGCCTTTATCATCCTAAAACATGCAATCAAAAACTGTTTTGAATTGGTTGAAAAACAAGTTCTAGAATATCAATGACTATAAGATTTACTCAACCAAGAAAAACACGGGTTTGAAATTTTTAATGAATTACCCTTTTAGGCTTAAATCTCACCATGGAAAGTCTTTCCAAAAAAAAATTAAATCACAAGTGATTTGGGCATTTTAAATAGACAAGTTTCTTTTGGATTCCTAATTTCTAGGTAAGACAGAAATAGGTGTTCACAATCATGCATTGTAAGCATATGATTTTGGTGTAAGGCCGTGTTGAAAACTAGAGCAATAATGGGGTACACTGGAGGACTTTGCGTTCGATACCTAAGTAAGATCTTAGGAGTACTACTGGGTTGTAACTTTAATGGCTCAAGGGTAGATCCCTAAGGCTGAATGTAGCAATACAAACCTAGTGTACTTTGACTAAAAGACGGAATGTAAATATGATCGTTGAGAACCGATTCTGTTTATTATGTGATCATAATGTGGTTATGGAAGGATCCTTTAGAATTGAGGACATGCATGTGTTGTTTTACCCAGATGTTATGGGAATTCAGTGGTCTCTGGTCACTCTAGCAATGGTAATCCTCCCAACAAAAGGTTGTGGAGAAGAAATGAGAATGGTTTTGGGCCCACATGCATCATAAAGGCTAAAGGACAAAGAAAATAATAAATCTGAATTCATACATCGGATGACATGACTGCTCCTTGTTTGACCTGTGTTTTATCTATGATTGCTAGTTATTGTGACATTTGTATAACTATCATATGATATGCTTACTGTAATGAATGATACTATATATACCACATTCATAAAACCAGTTCGTAGTGAGGGAGAGAGGGAAGGGATCAGAGAGTGAGAAATAACCAATAATGGATGAGTGAGGTGGTAAAAATTTAGTATAGGATAACTAATGTGTATCAGGATAGTGAAAGATAGAAGTCAATCCTATGACTAGGAAGAGAGATGTGATAATATAACTTGTGCTATGGGGGAGGGATGTCGGAAATGACAACTCTCCGATGATTATCTGAAGATTATATCCCACCCTTACAATTTTATTCCAGACCCCCTATTGGACCACTCTCACGCCATCATAGGGACTAAGGTATACCACCCGTCAGGGATCGATCCGGCCCAAGTACATTGGCAATCATTGTACAGGAGCCAAATGATGTCACTACTTCCTAGCCACATAAGTCTGATCAGCCCTTCAAGAATGACATAGAGGTGATCGAGTTTTATCCGATGATACAAAGATCGCCTACTGCCTCTTAGAGTAGAGGAATTAGAGGAGCTTGTAGGTTGTGAGGCAGCTACAAGAGTAGACCCTTTAGGACCTTACCCACTACTAGAGCCTCCCCGTCCTCCGAGATCACCTACTTCAGAGTACATTTCGCTTTCCCCAGTTGGAGACAGCAACGATTCTAAGTATTATGGTAGCAGACCCTCCTTTCATCCCAATTCTAATATATCATGCCCTACAGGTTGAGTCTATGGTAGTCTTTGTCCCATATATAGAGATGGAAGTGCAGGTTTGTTAGTGGGACCCTGTCCTATTACTGATGATGAGATTCTTAGCTAGACGATAGTGGGATCACTCGTAGAGCTTTCTCTGTCACATCTACCAAAGCTTCACATATGGTGAGACTGAGGACCTTACAACAATGACAATTGAGCCTGGGACCTATTAGCTGCAGCCTATGATGCCTACCACCATCGTCGCCCCCGTGGTACTCAGTCGTCCACTAGTACGACTCCATCAGAGTCACCTTGGATAGATAATGATTAGGGTAGTTTTATTTTATCTTTTGTACCTTTGGATATTTTGTATGGGAGCTTTTGTGCCTTAATCTTTTAGAGTATGTACAGATGTTAAACTCGACCATGTATAAATTTATTATATATGAAGTATATTCCACCATGTTTGTTAGTACAAAAAAAAAAAACTTCCATATTGTTCATTACTTAGTAACCTCTCAGTTAAGTAAAATGATCTAGTGGAATAGATTATTCTAGTTAACTGAGGGTGTTGCATAAACAAAAGGGCGGCCACACAAACCCGACCCACATCACATATTCTTAATCAAATTTCATACTGCCACTAAGGCACAACAAACAGAATCATATTGTCATACAACCACTAAGGCATGACCAACACAATAATCATATATCATCACACAGACTCAATCTCATACACCATAAATAATAATCGCAAGTCATAGACTTTTAAAATCATCATTCACATCATTTCATCAATTGGAAACGCATTCCTATATTCATTAGTCATATTATTTTCTTTTCAAACTCTAATTGGAGTCGATAACTGAAACATCCTTACTTGATTAAAAATAAGTCCAAAACAAGGAAAATTTTTTCCCAAAAATAAACTAAGCAGTCGGTAATTTAAAAACAACATAAGGGCCAGGAAGCGCAACCGATAACGGAATAACAAGCTTCAGCGGGCCCTCATAAAACGCTCACTCGCTCAAGTGAGATCCAACCCCGCTTGAGCGAGACAGCCCAATACGCTTGGGCGAGCACCCATTCGCTTAAGCGAAGCCAACCCAAGAGCCTTCCATCCATTCCCACTCGCAGAAGCGAATCCTTCATTCGCTGAAGCGAGAAGCCACACTCGGCAATCTATCACTCGGAATCAGGGGTTCCATTCACTCGGAAAACAACCCCAACATACATGCCTCTCCCGGAAGCCCATATTTAATCCCTTATTTTTATCCACGTAGGTCACACACCTGAGATTCATCCAGAAAAGAATAAGTATTCCATTCAGAATCCATAATTTTCCCTCACTCGGAATAACTCCCCATTAACTACCACTCGGTATATTTCCACCTTAACTCATTCAAAAGGTATTTCACGTTCGGCACTTGGCATGTATTTACTTCTCTCACTCGGGGCAACACTTAGACCTTCCTTCATCCTGAAGGGGTCTCCACAATCATACTCCACCCGGAATCTTCCTTAATGATATAACCTACCCAGACTTGACCCAATCTCTCACCACTAGGAAGGGAATTCAGGTTTCACCTCACTCGGATTTACCTTAACTCCCTCATTCACTCGGAATTACGCAAGTTTCAGTTATTCAATAGAATGTAAGATACCTACTTGGACATTCGCCTAGCACATTAGTCACTGATCAGATTTAAACACATAACATCACATATATATATATAGATATATATATATATAAATTCAGTACCGCTCTCAGTACTAAGATAGTTCAATTCTAACATATCCAGACAAAATATTATATTAAGAGCCGGCCAAAGCTTAACAACATTTTTTACACAGTATGTACAATCATATACACGTCTACTGCACAGTACGCCTCACAGAACAGGTACTCTTCCATCATCCATCGTTCCGAGCGACATCCACTAAAATATAGCCACAGCAGGGGTGAGCTTTTACATTTAAAATGACAGTTAGTGACTCGAAAATCCTCAGATCTTCCACTATACAGCATCACATCTCAATCAATTATAATATTAACTGCCATTCAATATATCTACATATAACAGTATCATGCAATCGGAATTCATACATTTAATACACAGCTATATGGATCATATCATTCCCAATACATACACATGCAACGCAATGAGTTCATCACAGTATAAGAATATATATATATATATATATATATATATATATATAATGTATACATATCCATTACAGTCGGATCCGACCCCCTTATTACAAATTTTTATGTTGCAACATAGGCTCCAAGCCTTTTTCCTTAGCTCCAAGCTGATCCGGCCGTTTTACTGGTACCAAACCGTTTGCCCTCACATGTAACACAGTCACTCCAAGGGACAACGGAAGTGTTACGGGCAGCCCCGAGTCCAACTCGGTAGGCTTGCCTTGAGTCCAACCCAAGGTCTTCCATCAAGCGTCCAACGCTAATGCACTCGGCATTGCCTTGAGTCCAACCCAAGGTCTTTTAATTATATTTTACACGTATTTATCAATACAATAGTACCCCTATTCCTCATTATAACCACACTCTGCATGTACCTCATTCATCATCATATAAGCAAACAGATTCATCCCCAGCGTTCACATGCATATTAATATAAGATAGTAATCGAGATCTACCCACTGCCTCCCAGTACAGAGCACTCAGAAATCATGTCAACATGCACAACGACAAATATCTCACATTTAAATATAACATTCCAGCTGAAATCAGTCAGTAGTCACACACCTGCCCTCGGTATCGGAGATCCCCACCTCATGCATTCATGAGTAAGATAACCAACCGGACTCAGTACGACAAACTTAAGACACATGCACTCAATTCACACACGGTCCCATAATTCACACATGCATTCACATATATAACAGCATATCTCATAATCACATGCATTAAATATAAAAACTAGCATCAGACTCAACCATCACACACCCTCGGTATTCAAAAGCTGTCAATCATATATATATATTACATAGCTACCACATTCTCAAACACACATGCATAGGTAATACTTCACCCGGAGACCATTCACAAACTATGCATTTGAGATGCAAAGCGCCCTCTACCTACTGAAGGGATTCGAGGGGTTCCTCTGTTTCCCGATGTTAGTCCGTTGCCTCTGTTTGCTTCGTCACCACTCTCACTCGTTCAGTCTCCATCGAACGCAGTCGTACCCTTTAGTCAGCTTGGGAATAGGACGTTGTTCTTCTTCCACTTCGACAATTGTCCTTCACCAACCGAAGAGAACTCTGAATCCTCTGTAACACCGTGGTCGCGAGTTTATGGAACAGAGAACAGAGGAGAAGAAGAACAAAGAAGAAGAGAAGTAGAGGAAGAGGAAGTCTCGAGGGATTATGGTGAGTGAACAGCAGTGGGGCTTTGATCATATATATACACGCAGAATGAGAAGAGTGGGGTGGGAGAATGTGAACAGCAGCTCTCACGTGTCACACACATCACAATCATGCAGAATCACTTTCTTAAGTCATAATTAATCATAGTTAACAAGACTCTCATTTTGTAATTATCCTAGCTTAGTGGTTTAATCTTATTCGGTAGTTAATTTTAATTCAGGATGTTACAATAACCAAATTCTAATTAAGACTCCGGACACCCTCTTACCTCGATTTCAAGCTTTTGTTAGTTGCTCTTAGTGTCTGTTACGTTCAATGTCAAGCCCTGATTTCCCGAACCCGGATCCGATGTAATTAAAATAACTAGTTCAATAAAAATACGAGTAAATTTTTTGCGTTTTAAAAGGAGTTCAACATCTGTCATTACATTCGAACCCGAATCACAGGAAACCGAAGACTAAGATTTTAGAAATATGAAAGCCGAATCGATAAAGCAAAGCCCTATTATGCACACAAAAATATTTAGAGTTTACAGTGGAAGGAATATGTATGCAGGGCAATACACCTAGTCCCATATATGAAGATATGAGAAAAGGCCCAAAAACGGAAAGGGAATTAAGAAAACAAAGAAAAACCACAAAGCTGTTAGTAGACCAGCCAGCGTAGGTACGCCCATTTCTAGTGTACTTACGCCCAGTGACCAGCAACCAAATAGAATGTCAGCATACTGACGTTGGAGCCCCAACATCCCAATGCGTAACCCACCAGCATGCTTACGCTGAATTCCAGTGTAAGTACGCCCAGTCTCTACCATTTTTCCATCCAGCCACCAGTCTTGTAGTGTGCCCATGCTGAATGGCACAATCATCAGGACTCACATCCAGTATCTCAGCGTGCCAACGCCCTTGCCAGGTGTGCCCACGCTCAGAGCCACACCATATTCCAGCAAGCCAGCGTGCCTACGCCTAGGTTCAGCGTAGGTACGCCCAACTACTACTTAACAGACCCTGTTTTGCAGGTTTTTGTGCCACTAATTTTGCTAACTTTGGGTTTTCATTTCATTAGGCTAATCAACTCCAAATTTCATGAAATTTCATACACAACACACCTACCTTATCATTAACAATATGGCAAAGTTTCATGCCCAAATTCTACCCCATCAAAATGTAAGCTATAGGGTTCATTCACGCATATATGGTTATTCAACAGGACAGGCTAAAATGCAAGTCGGGCCTACTTGGCCACAACCAACCATACATACAAGTCTTAAACATATAATATGAGTTATGAGTGACCCCTATTTAAGGTCCTAGCCTTTCCATGAGAAAATGGCCTATCCACTTCTCAATATTCATACACATTATCTTTCCAACCATCACAATAACTCACACATGCCTTATGAGAGGTTATAATTCATGAATAACATCATTCATTCATCATATTGGCATGCATCAAGTATTACATTTGTCAATGTATATTATTAAGGTCATAATAAAAAATTAGCCATACACATAAGGTTCCAATTTTCACATATGACCTTCAAAAGGAATATTCATCAATCCAAACAAATAATAAGCACATCTCAACATCATATGCTATACAAAATCATCAGTTGTCGGCCAAGGCGGTTCCTATACAACTAATTTACCTTCTTTGTCAAAACATACTCTTTCAAAATAGTTATAATCCCACCCCATGAATGTCCTGCATCACAAGGCTAAAAATAGACAACATGGGAGAGTGAGTTATACATTCTAAGGACGAATATAAATATATTTGTGATTATGCGCATATGCATTCAATGACTGTATACTTTGCATCAACATATAAGTCATCATCAATATTTACATCATCTCATCAACATCTATATATCTTAATCATCTTTGTGATTCATAGAAAAGTATATAAGCATACACACATCCATGCCACTCATCATATTGGGCTATCACATATATCATCACCATACACAAAGTTATTTCTTTGTATTCATATTTTATATGTTGTCTTTAGGTATTCTTTCACCCAATCACAACCATCATGATATCTCACCACCTTTGGCATATCTCCTCGCTATATGCAAATGCTCTTAGGCTAATGCACATGCACAACAGAGTTAATATTGATCGCAGATCTGACTGTGAGAATATAAACACCAATTTGTAGGTTCAAGCATGAATATACGACCATGCCCCTACTGCAGTAGTAAAATGTGTACACTTATCATAAATTTGCATGCATATCACCATATTTTACTGGTACCAAACCGTATCGCCCATCTTGCAACACCTGGCCATTTTCACCATGACCGCGGTATACACCATAATCAATCATAAAGGTGTTGCAGGCCAACCATGATTCATACCATGGCAGCTGTGATCCAAAGGACCACCTCAGAGAGCCACCCTCATAGGGTCAACCACATGTAGCTCCCCGTAGCTATACATAGGCAGTTTCATGACTTACACATCGAGTCACTATGGAAACAACAATATCGCTCGTGTACAGAGCCGCTCTCCCACTAGGCCAACCAGAGGAACCCTTAACATTCCATCACTGGCAGCTATGCAATATTCCATGGATGCAATGCAAGTGCAAATCATATGCATTCTTACAACTATGCATCCTATCACGCCACTCATCAATCATCACCATCACCAATATCACCATACATTTCTTAATGGATTTTATTATCATTGGTTATTGTCATTGTTTCATGTTTTAAATGTGGCATTCACAATATTTCTCATTAACACAATCTCATACATACAAGTTAATACTTGCATTAATCACAATGGCATCACAATCATCAATTACATTCATCAATTGTTCATCAATACTCAAGGTATACTAATCATCCATATTCATTCTCATTCATCATCAATAATGATCATTCCACATTCATGGTGAGTATAACACAACCACATCACATCAAGGCATAATACTTGCCAAGCAAATAACATCACCATATAACATACCATAAATAACCCAATATCAATTGTTCATCAACCCATATCAATTGTTCATCAATACTCAAGGTATACTACTCAATTCATGCATTTAGAATATAAAAATCCTCTCCTATCTCAAGAGAAGAATTTCGAGCGATACGATGTTCCCGCCTCGTCGTTCGAAATAGGTCCTACATTTTATAAAGTACCACATCATTATTTTCTACTCAAGATCACCAAGATTTACATATTCTAATTTGATACTTGGTGCATTCAACATTTTCATTATCAAACCATTTTCCATTTAATTAATTTCACCACAACCACCATGAGTTTGGTGTTCATGTTTATTATCATGCATTTATGACTCTACCCATCAAAGGGTTCATACACCAATGGCCATCAATCACCTTTAATGGCCATCCACCCTCATTAATACTATCCACTATCATCAATAACTATTCTCCTAACATATTTACTCTCACTCATCATTCAAATATCATACATTTCCTCTCAAAATATATTCTTCAATCAACATTCATCATTTTCCCTAATTTTCTAAAATTAGGGTTTCACTATAAACCCAACAACATCATAAATACACATTAATATCCATCATCTTCCAACATAAATTTTGTGTACCCCCATTAAAGGCTCATAAAAGCTTGAATCTAAGTCATCCCACCATAGGGTTTCCATACTTAATGATTCCCCCAACAACCCACATGCATTAAATACTCACCCAATCACCAAAAACCCAAAACCTAGGGTACAAACTCTTGAAAAGTGATAAGGAACTTACCTTAAGTCAAGAGAAAAGTAAGTTTCCAAGAGAGTGGAGAAGGGTGAAGAAATTGAGGGAGAAGAAGGAGAAGAGGGCTTCAAGCTTCATGCTCCTCCTTAGCTTTAAGTAGAAATGAAAATGGGAAAAGATGAATTCCACCCCTTAGGGTTTTTAGAGAAGGAAGATGAAGAGGAAATGAGGAAGAAGAAGAAAAGAGAGATTGCCTATGGGAGAGTAAAAATCCAACATGAAATGAGGAGAGGGGAGTGGGTTTTGGTATTTTAATTCTTAACCCTTCATTAAAATTTTACTGTTTTGTAACAAACAAATCTCCATTTGGGATCAATATTTTATCCAAAAATTATTTGAATATAGATTCAGACTCACAATAATATTCTTAACAGCCCTGACCAACGATACCTCAATCGGAGATACTTGGTCCGACACCCATATCTCAATCGGGTATAATTTCAACTCTTAAAGCCATAATAAATTATGAATAATCCTCATAAATCCCAATTTAATTATTTTTAACATTTTGGGACATTTATTAACCCACGTGTAATTATTTAATATTTATTCCTCATATTTAATCATTTATATAAAATTTGGGATGTCAAATCCAATAACTATGATTCAACATGACTACGAATCCAATTAGTATTCCTATTAGGAAACCATATACATAATCTGCGCACCCAAGTCTAGGTTTGCCCCAAAACTAATACCCATTATACAAACAACTTCAAAACTTACTTTTAGAACTTTCAAAGCTTACCTTGACCTCTTTCAGCTCCGGTTCCAAGTCCCTCTTTGTTCAACGGCCTCTCGAAGCTCGGTCCACTACCTACAGGTATGGAAACAAAGAATCGTTAGCCATTTACCAATACCCACTATGTAAAACTTCATTTCTAAGCTCTATGTGCCAAAAATTCATGGAAAATCATAACCTTCATGCTTAACACCATCTTCGATCTGAAGAAAAAAACATGGAAAACAAAAATTGAAGCCACTATATGACTCACCTCACCTCCATGATCACAATCCTACCCTTAATTTTGAATTTCAGCAACAATTCTATCAAGTTATGCAATGTACGACCATGCAAGAGGAAGGAGTTTTGATTATCTCGTGGTGCCTCTAGCATAAGAGGAAGAAAGCGATGGATTTTTCTCTTATTTAAGCATAAAGGCATTTAGGTTATTTTGTATTTTCTCTTTTCTTTCCTCTTTATTTAATCAAAAGTAATTAAATATACCTTCTACCTGTTAGTAACTCTCCCTTTTACCATTTTATTTAATTAACTCAATTCAAAATTTTAATCCACCAATTTAATTAAATTAGATTTTTTAATTTACTAACAATACACAATTTAATTTAAACTGTCGCTCAATTAATTTAATTAATTTATTTAATGCAACAATATTTAATTTTTAAAATCGAGATGTTACAGCTTGAATTGAAAAAAGAAAGGAGGTAAATTGTGATTATTTAATAGTTTAGACATGTACACAAAAGACCCGAAGGGGAATCACTTAAGGAGAAATCATCAAGAATACAAAAAAATTAGTACCATTTCTTTCTTCTTGTTATTCATTTTTTTGTGAAGAGATATTGAATTAGTTGTATTTTGTTTGTGGAAGTTATCTTTTTTAAGTTTTCTCTCATTTTCATTAATTTTCATAATCTTAGGATAACTTTGTTGTCTAGCTATGATTATTTAGAATTTGGTTTGGAGAGTTTAGCCTACATTTTAGAAAAAGGAAGAAAAATTCACTATTTAGAATGAGTTGATTATTTAATGAGTAATTATTATTGCATATTGGAAATGTCATTGTTATTAATCATTGAACACAAAAATTGGTGGTGGTGTTAGTCATAGAGATTCGATTAGTTGAAACAAAAATATTGATTAACCATGCTCTTTATCATGCATTTTGTATCATTACCATGTTGTTTATTTCTTATCTTTATTTATTTGATTGAAAATCTCTTTTTCTTTGAACTTAAACAATGAAATAATTTTCACTGAAAGATTGAAAATACCACCTAGTTGAAATACCACTTAGTTGAAAAACTTATCTTTTGGTTCTTAAAGTTAACTCTTCATTCATTTAAATTTTTTCTCATTTTAAAATCAGTGCTGAAAGGTTGAAAATTTTCAAATTCTAACCACTTCCATTGTGCATATGAAGTGACAATACATTTGTTTCTTTTGAAGTTGTGTCTGTCATTTCCATGGTCTTCTATTTAGATTTATGAAATATCCATGATTTCCTCTACATTAATTACCTGTATTGGGTTATTTTCCATAGTTTACCACTGCTTAATTTATATGGACAGTACTAACTAAATCTACTATATAAAGATCCTCAAATAGTATATATGAACTAGGATACCATAACAATTAATGTCTTTTATTACGAAAATAATCAAAGAGATACCTTAAGAGATGCGTTAATATTTAGGTACTTTATCTATGATGAAAGTAAATTTATTGATAGGATTAAAGTGTTGTACCTTTAGCTCTACTCAATTTCAAACAGGTAGTTTATTTGAAATATAATGCTCTACATACTTTGAAGTGATTGCTTTCTATATAATTATGATTTAGAATTTCTAATCTACAATGAAACCATGAAACCTTCCTTTTTCTCTATATTTATTTCTGATTTTTTTTATCTAATCTTTTATTAGTAGTTAAAATATAATTGAAATTTCTATAGTTCATTTAAAATCTCATTATACATCAAGTAAGAATTGTTACATGTTGGCAATTTCTTCTTATTATTTATATCAAATGAATCTAATGATATAGATTCACGTATTCTAGAAGGAAGCTGAGCTGGCAAAATTTGTTATTTCAATACTGTAATTTTTGTTGTTGCTGTTGTGGTGTCGTTCAATATGATGCTGTTGCCTTCATTGCTTTTTTTCTTTTCATCCTTTTTCCCATTCTTTGTACAGTTGTAGCCTTGTAGTGGATTTTTTACTCTCTATTTTGGACAGCCTTAGGTCCATAGCTGTGTGTATATATATTAGCTCCTTTCTTATAATTATTTTTCATAGAGAAATATATCTTTACAACTCTTATCTGTCTTTTGCCTCTTCATTGTTATTTTTTGTTATGGTATCAGAGCTCTATTTGCTGCATTCTCTTATGGAAGAAATTCGTAATATAGATCCTTCACAAGATCCCACCTCGCCTAACTACCTTCATCCATCAAAAAACCCAGCCAATGTTATTGTGTCCAACCTTTTTGAGGTCTTTTCGTATAAGTCTCATCTCAAAAAATAAAATAAGTTTCATTGATGGAACTATCTAAGCTCCTAGTCGCACCAGTCCTCTATTTCCAGCATGGGAAAGAGCCAATATGATGATGGTTTCATGGATTCTCCGATCTTTATCACCTATTTCTTAAAACGTCATTTCGATGGAAAATGCTTTTGAAATATGGTCTAAACTCAAAGAGAGGTTCTCTCAAGGGGATATGATTCGTATTATTGATCTTCAAGAGTTAAGTTCCTCCTTCAAGCAAGGAGAGTTGAGTGCCACAAATTATTTTACTGAGCTTAAAATACTCTAGGATGAGCTTGATATTTTTGGTTCATCAGCCACTTGCACTTGTGCTATCAAATACACATGAAATGTTGTTGCTAATGTTAATAAGTATAAGATCCAAGATCAAGCTATTAAGTTTCTAAAAGGGCTGAATGATAACTTTTCCACTGTTAAAACCCAAATTTTGCTCATGGACCATCTTTCTTCTCTTAATCGTGTTTTCTCTCTAGTTATCCAACAAGAAGGACGAATGTTCTCTGAAGCACCTACCCAATCAAAGATTATGGCTATCACTGGTGGAAGAAATTTTCCCAGTAACCATGGAACTGGAAGAAGGAATTCTTCTCAATTTAATGTTGGTTTTGGGAGAGGAAACAACACAAAAGTCTGCACCCATTGTGGAAAATCTGGCCATACCATTGATACATGCTATAGAAAGCATGGGTTCCCACCACAATTTAAATTCACAAACTAGAATCATGAACAGTTTCATGCCAATGTAGTTTTTCAAAATGATAGGTTTAATGTTGATCACGAAATCATTGAAAGTCCTAAGGTTGATCAACAGCCTCAACGGTTTGGTTTAACTACAGAGCAATATCAAGGTCTACTAGCCCTTCTTCAGCAATCTCAATCCAACATCATCAAAGTCTCTAATCAAGTTTCTATGATCCCTTCCATCTCTAGAGAACTTACTCAGAGTGGTAAGCCCTTTTCTAATCCTTTTAGTTCTTGGATACTTGACAGTGATGCTACAGACCACATTTGTTCTTCCTTTTCATATTTCACCTCTTTTCATCAAATTAAACCTATGTATGTTAAGTTGCCAAATGGAAATAAAGTGGTTCCTAATCATTCTGGTAGTGTTTTTCTGACTCAAGATCATGTAATACACAATGTTTTGTACATTTCTTGTTTCTCATTTAATCTTTTGTCTATAGCCAAGTTAACAAATAGTCTGTCTTGCATTCTTACATTTGATTCCACTCACTGTTACATTCAGGACAAGAATTCATTGAGGATGATTGGTTCAGCTGAAATGCATGATAGACTTCATATACTTAGGGTGCCTTCTTGACAAATTCATCAACCAAAGCCTTCATCACATAATATTGTTGATGTTAATTTTACTTCTGGTGACCATGAAACTCTAAGGCATTTTTGCTTTGGTCATGTTTCTAATAAATGTGTTGATGTAATCAAAAATCAATTTCCTTTTGTTAAGTATGATAAGTCATTTGTTTGTGATGTTTGTCATTATGCGAAGCGAAAAAGACTTCCATTTCCTATCTGTACCACTAATTCCAAAACTTGTTTTGATCTCATACACATAGATCTTTGGGGTCCTTATTCCTTCCATACATGGGCATAAATATTTTCTCACCATTGTAGATGATCATTCAAAATACATATGGATATACCTTTTAAGGAAAAAATTTGAAATTACAAAAATTTTATAGAACTTTGTTGCTCTTGTTCAGACATAATTTTAATCTGTCATAAAAATTATCAGGAGTGATAATGGAAGTAACTTCACTATGAGTGATTTCTATGCTGCAAAAGGAATAATCCATCAAACCATATGTGTAAATACACCACAACAAAATAGCATTGTAGAAAGAAAACATGATGTAGCAAGAGCTCTACTGTTACAATCTAATTTACCAAAAATATATTGGTCATATGATATCTTACATGTACCTCACATAATCAATATGCTTCTCGCACCTGTTCTGAAATACACTTCACCATATAAGATTTTGTATGATAATGATCTTGACTTTTCTCAGTAAAAGGTTTTTGGGACCTTATGTTTTGAAAATACTTCTTTTCCACACAGGACAAAATTTGATCTAAGGGCTTGTAAATGTATTTTTCTCGGTTTTAAAACTGGAACTAAGTGTTTTATCTTACTAAATATTCATACCAGGGAATTATTTGTATCTAGGGATGTGATTTTTCATGAGCATATTTTTCCATATTTTAAGTTTGATAATAATAGAAGTAAAATTAACAGTCCAACCACATCCATCCCAAAAACACAACCCATCACCTATGAAGAAAAATATCATCCCCATAATAATGATATTGTTCTTGATCAATCACAAGCACCTCAATCACCCATATCTGGCCAAACAGAAGATCTACCTTCCATTGATACTCCATCTTCATTTGAGTTAGACAACAATGAAGAAAATAGCCCCACCATTGAACCTACTCGCCACAATGTTGGAACTAGAAGGCCTCTTGGATATTTAAAGGACTATTACTGCAATCTTAACCCTGATAATAAGTATCCACATCCTTTATCTTCTATGTTTTCTTATAATTCGTTGTCACTTACTTATTCAGCTTTTGTCATGTCTTTGTCTTCTCATGTTGAACCGAGAATATATGCACAGGAAGTAAAAGATGATTGCTGGAGAAAGGCCATACAAATTGAGTTATTTTCTTTGGAATTAAACTAAACTTGGGAAATTATTGATCTTCGAAAAGGAAAAGTTCCAATCGGTTACAAATGGGTCTTCAAGGTGAAACACAAGGCTATGGAACTATTGAAAGATATAAGGCAAGGTTGGTGGCTAAAGAATATACTCAGACAGAGGGGATAAATTACCTAGACACTTTTTCCCCAGTTGCCAAAATAGCAAAAGTGAGATTACTACTTTCTTTGGCCTTTATTTTAAATTGGGATCTTGAATAATTAGACATAAACAATGCCTTTTTACATGGAGAATTAAGGGAAGATGTTTATATGGCTACACCATTGGGTCTCAATTCCATCAAACAAGGTCAAGTATGCAAATTACAAAAAGCTTTATATGGCCTCAAATAGTCCAGTAAAGAATGGTTTACCTAATTATCCTCTTTCTTGATTTCTGTTGGATATTCTCAATCTGTGAATGACTACTCTTTGTTCATAAAGTCATCTAGTGGCTCTTTCATAACATTATTAGTTTATGTAGATGACATTATTTTAGTCGGGAATGATGTCCATGAAATACAACACATCAAACAAGCCTTGGATGATACTTTTTGAATCAAAGATTTGGGAAAACTAAGATTTTTTCTTGGCTTAAAAGTAGCTCGGAGCAAGGATGGAACAAGGATAAATCAAAGAAAATATGCATGGGAACTATTGTCTGAAGCTTGTCTTTTGGGGTGCAAGCCAGTAACCACACCTATTGACAGTAATTAGTCCTTCACACAATATTCGAGCGAACCATTCATAAACGTTCAAGCCTATAGACACTTGATAGGGAGGCTTGTGTATCTTACAAATACCCGGCCAGACATAGCATTCTTAGTGCAACAATTAGCTTAATTCCTATCTCAACCTTCAAGAATTCATTATAATGCAGACTTCAGAATTTTAAGATACATAAAAGAGGCACCAAGCCTTGAACTGTTATTTCCTAAGAGCTCAGATCTTCAATTAAAGGCTTATAGTGATAGTGATTAGGCAAGATGTCCAGATTCAAGGCGTTTAGTCACTGGCTTCAGTGTTTATCTTGGCCCATCCCTTATATCATGGAAATCAAAGAAACCGAGTATAGTGTCTAGAAGCTCCTGTGAAGCAGAATATAAAGATATGGCTATTATGACATGTGAAATACAATGGCTTACATATCTCCTGCTGGATTTTAAGATCCCTTTCAAGCAACCAACCATTCTTTATTGTGATAATGATTCTGCTCAGCATATAGCAGCCAATCCAGTTTTCCATGAACATACCAAACACACTGAAATTGACTGCCACATTATTCGGGAAAAGGTTCAACAAGGTTTAATTTGATTACTTCTTATTCCCTATTCAAAACGGCTTACAGATATACAAACTAAAGCTTTAGCTCCTCAGCTGTTTCAATCTATATGTTCCAAGCTGGGTCTCATAAACATTTTCTCCTCAGCTTGCGGGGCGGGGATGGAGGGGTATCAAATGAATCAAATGATATGGATCCACATATTCTAGAAGGAAGCTAAGCTGGAAAATTTGTTATTTCAGTAATGTAATTTTGTTACTGCTGTTGTTCAATATGATGCTGCTGCCTTCATTGCTTTTTTGCCTTTTTGTCATTTTTCCTATTCTATGTACAGTTGTAGCCTTGTAGTGGATTTTTTACCCTCTGTTTTGGACAATCTTAGGTCCATAGCTGTGTATATATATTAGCTCCTTTCTTGTAATTATTTTTTAGAGAGAAATATATCTTTACAACTCTCATCTGTCTTTTGCCTCTGTATTGTTATTTTCTGTTAATTTATGTTGACTTATAAGCTAAACCGATATACAAGAAGAGATTAAGGTGAATGGATGAATTGGTCAGTGGATGGAAATACATCAAGTTCATTTTAAGTACAATATAATTTCATAACATGTCCATCACCATTTATTAACTTAATGGTATAATTTTATACTATTATATTTTTCCTGTTATTTTCTTAAAGTATATTATTTTTGTATTATCATCTTTATTTATGTGGAGAAATTACCTAAGATGTTGTTTTATTATTGTAATGATCAAACTGACTCTAGATTTTATATCATCTAATTATTATTACTCATTACACATTACTACCCATGAAGTTCTTAAACATTGTTTTATAGTTTTGAGAATTTGTGGAAATGTCACCTTTCTTTTTTGCTAAATGTCTATAGAAATTTATTTTGATTTAGATATGATTCTTTCTGATTACTCACAAAAAAAGAAAAGAATACTTAATTATGTTAAACTTCATCCTTTTCTTACAAATAGACATTTTTTATTTTGTGTTTATCTTATTTACTTCCTAAACTTTAAGGATTAATGAAGATAAAATTTTAAGGTATTTATTTATCTATAAAAATGATAAAGTTGAAAGATCAATTGAGTATTTTTGAATTTCTCTCTCCAAGATTTAGTAAGGAAAAAGTTTTTAAGTGGTAAAAGATATTTTTATGGGCTTACTCTGATACTCTATAGAGAAAATATTGAAATGATTATGGAACATTGTATAAAATGTGTTAGGTCCATTGTTGCTAGTCTTAAACACTTTTAATTTGTTTGTTTGTATGGTTACTTAAAAGATTGAGTTTGTTACATTTTAAATCATTTTGTGTGTTATAGGTAGCAATTGAATTGGATATGTCTTAAAAGCAAAAGAAATAATGCTTTACTTAGTGCTACTTGTAGTAGAGAACTTATTAAGCATGGTGGAAGTAGTGGTTTTATTTTGTTAATTTCTATGATTTTATTATGAAGCAGCCGGAGCAGTCCTTTTCATAAATGCAAAAAATTTACAATGACTTTTTATTTATTTATGTTACTACGGGTATGTAATAGTTAGTACAAATTAAAATAAATTTATCTATGTAACATCCCAAAATTTATATAAATGATTAATTGAGATGAATAATTACAAAAAAATACATGAGTTATCTAATGTCCCAAAATTTAGAAATGATTAAATTGGGAATTTTTATGATTATTCATAATTTATGGTGACTTAAATAGCTGAAATTAACACCTGATTAAAATATGGGTGTAAGACCAAGTATGTCCGATTGAGATGCTGTTGGTCAGGGATATTAAGAATATTAATATGAATTCGAATATATCTTCAGAATAATTTTTGAATATGTATTAATCCCGTATGGAGATCCTACTTGTGGTAAAACGGAGAAATTATAATGAAGGATTAAATTTTAAAACTAAAATCCCTTTCTTCTTTCTCATTTTCACGTTGCATTCTCCCTCTCAAAGGCAAAACCCTTTTCTTCTTCTCCTTCATATTTCTCTTCTTCCTCTCAAGACACATCAAGTATGTGCGTGCTTTGCCCTCCTCCACTTTCATTTTCTCTCTTCAACAAGCAAGAAACAAATTGTGTGATTAGAAGCCCTCCTTTTCCCTCTCATTTTTGTCTCCCTCTCTTACTTTCCTTGGGCTCATTTTCGTTTGACTTAAGGTAGTTTTCCTCACCATTTTCATGAGTTAAAGCCCTAAATTAAGAGTTATTATGCTTGGAGAGAATATCATGTGTATGAGTTATGGATTGGAAGTCATTTTTATGCAAAGCCATAAGATGAGGTGTGATAAATTTATGGTTTTGTGAGGGTGTACATGGGTACACAAAAATGACACATAATGAGATGGAAGATGATGAGTCACTACCAAAAAAAGCTCTAATAGCTACCTCCAATTAGTGACTGACAAGCCGCTAATTAGCGACCGAGTTAGCGACCAAAGTGTGAGAAAGGGACCAAAAAAGAAGATCAGTGATCATATTAGCGACCAAAATAACGTCGTCGCTACATTTTGTAAATCTCCGTCGCTAACCCGGTCGTTAAGATCATCTCCCTCCAATTTTCTTGTTTGGCTCCAAACTTTTGTAATGCCGCGTATTTTAGCGACGGCCTAATACCGTCTCTAATTTAGTACCCGTCACTATAATCGTCACTGAGTTGACGTAGCGACCGATACATGACCGTCGCTACTCTAATGTCAGCAATGTACCACGCTTGCGACGGTCTCGAGGAGCCGTCGCTATATTTGGATACATCAGCGATGGGGTGTTTGCAGTCGCTAAGGTTCCTGGGGGGAACAAAAAGATTTTAGAGGGATTTTAAAATTTAGCGACGGATTTTAAAATTCAGTAGTGTTAGTAAGTTAGCGACGGACTTCTATAGTAATCGTTGAATCTGTCACTTTCTAAAAATATCCACGGTTTGAGCGATGGTGTGTATCCGTCGCTAAAAGTTACAACTAAACCCACCTCCACCATTCCCTTGGGTCACTTTCTCGAACCCTAAACCCTGTCTCTTCTTCTCTACCCCTTGCTCCCCCTTTTTTCTCGACTTTTGCTCGGTGTTTGCCTAACCGGTTTGCCTCTGTCCCTCACCATTCTAAGTTACTTTTCAAGTTTCTAAGGTTTCATATGTTGGTAAAAATCTTCCTCGCCCCTGTGTGATAAATTCATTGCTGTCGGTGTTTGGCGTTTCTGACATTAAAAGAAAATTATTATTCCTGTTTAGCAAATCTGCTCTTGTATTGACTGATTTAGTAGGATAGCTTCTTGAATCAAGATAGAATTAAAGTGGATGGGGAAGGGGTCGATTAAAATGTTACTTTTTTTTATGGCTATCTTAGCATAGTTTTCTTAGGATTAGAAGTTGAACCTGAGACGTATAGAATATGTTGCATATTCCAGCTTTTATAGTAGTCTCCAAAACCCTTCAGCCATCAACTCCAACAACCTAAACCCGACCACTACCCCTGACAATGTAAGTAACCTGCAAAGCAGAATCACAGGAAAATCCAGGAGAACAATGGCTTTTCCATCTAGCCTCACAAGGTCAGCTCCTAGTCCAACCTCACCAACCAAGGGAAGATTTTGGGTGTTCAACACTACAACCCTTCCATCACCCTTAATATCAACAACCCTTCCATCACCCTTAATATCAACCTTCAAGGTCATACCATTCCGGTGGTCCTGTTTAGACTCAGGAAGAGTAATATTCCCTTCCAACTTCACAATACCTTTCCCTGATTGTTTTCCTACAAGGGTCTTAACATCATTCTCTTCCAAGTCCTAAGCCCTGCCCACAAACTCAATTGAAAATCCAATGAAGATCCCATTGGAACCAGTTAGAAAAAAGTCAATGAATTCACCAGCCTTGTGGGCCTTTGAAGTGTCCCCGAGGAACGGAACAACCAACTCAGTTTCTTCCTTGTTGTACCACCATGTCACAACACCAAATGGAGTGCCAAGGCATCACCCTTCTTGATTGCAACTACCTTCTCTTCTGATTCAGGCTGCACTATTCCAGCAACTCCTTTTCCTATATCAACAAGACAAATCCATAGATAATCACAAAGACAATTGACAACATAAATTCATAATTCATAATTTAAGTATTTGTAAATCATTAGTACTGTTAAGATGTTGAAATAAATCTCACATTAATTAGAAATATGATTAGTATGTAATCTATAATACCTTAGACAATCGTTTACTTATGAACTAATTTTTGGGTTGAATTAAACCTGTAATTTTTTATTAAGTATGAATGAACTATGATCTTCACTTCATAGAAGGTTTTGCTACTTGTCAGTAAAATTAATTTCATTTTAGATTTGTTTTGGGGATTGAAGTAAAAAAATAATAAAATATAGTTGTTAAAACTGTATGAAGTATGCATTTTAATCCTATAATATTTTGAAAATCTTACATTAGTCTGTCACATTATGATGACTTTAATTTAATCTCTTTAAAGATAAAAGGATAGGCAAAATAAAGAATGTTAAAAATATTAAAATCAACGTGCTTTTTGCAATGTCATAAATATGATATTGTTCAGGACTAAACCATACAATCTCGCCACGGACTTGAGTTTACTTTCAAAACAAAATTTATAGCATTCTCTGTAAGATTAGGCATTGAAGTGAAACTTTCACAAAGTTACGGATTAAAATGAATCAAACTTTCGACTTTTTCAAAAAAAATTTTTTATGTCTTTAAAAAAATTAGGGATTGAAGTCAAAGCTACAACAGTACCACGATGATTTCAGTAATAAAGAATCACATAGAAATTTTAAATAATCAAATGATAAAAATATACACCATATTTAATTATTTACTTATACGGTATTTCAAAAAACTTTTAGGATCCAAAAAAAATCTAAGCTATTTATTTTTTTATGATTTCATACAGACAGTTTAGCTTCAACTATCAATGAATCTGGAAATTTGTATTCATAACATAAACCCTCGACACGAATTAAAAAATAAATAAAAACCGAAAACAATTTTGAACAATGATAAATAAAATAAAATAAACAATTCCATGCTCTCAAGAGAATCCATAACTGGTTCTGTTGCCTCCCTTTTATTGCTGAAATTGAACTCAATGGTGCATGATTGTTGCCTCCTGAATATAGGGACAAGGTTGGAGGAGGAGGCATTGTTGGCGAAGGATATAAAGCTTAATGAGTTATAACTGTTGTTGTTCCGGTTCCATTGGTTCTGAGGCTGTTTGCTTTGGTGGAGACAGTGGCATAGTCTGTTCCATTTTCTTTTCAACTGGATAAGTTCATCCTAAAAATGTTGATTTGTTAGTAAATAATAAGCCTTTACTATTTTTCAAATGTAAACATATTTTAAACAATAAAACAAACTAAGTTGAACTAACTCTATATCAAAAGAGCATCCTATGTTCTTTTAATTTGTTTACATAAAAACTATAAAGAAATTTCAATATGAAGAGTTTTGCATATGACAATTACTATAGTCAATTAGGGGGCTGTTATAACTGTATGTTGAGATGATTTTGTTTAAGTGATTTAAAAATGAAGCTTGAGAAATATAAACTCTTAGTTGTTCCACTTTGTGCATTATTCCTGTCTATATATAAATATATGATGTATGGTTGCTATTAACTTGAAAATAAAAATTACTATTTTGTATTCAAACTTGAAAATTAAAAAAATGAAAATAATAGGTTTCAAATAATAGTTCAGCATTGATTGTAAGATAAAGTTGCTTCCACTTCTCCACAGCTTCATCTCTCCTTGTTGTCTCCTCTTTCATCTGCTCAACCAACAACTTAGTGCCCATTAATTCCCACTCTTTCTCACTATTCTTCTCTATCATTCCAACTTCCATCTCCCTAATCTTCTCCTCCTTGTCTTCTACCACCTGCCTCAACTGCTTCACCTCTTCCCCTCTTGCTTCCAATCTTCCTCCTTAAAAGTAAACACCATTATGTCCCTCTCATAGCCCTTTATCTCCTTCTCCCTCTCATACATCATCTCCTTTATTTCCTCTTACAAAACTTTCATTTTGTCCTTCAAATTCCTCTTGCAAGACTCTCTCTACAGTACATTAATATGTAGGGAATGAACAAGGTATATTATATTTATCTTGGTAATTATGTTTAAGAAAAGGTTAACCCATGTGTGATTTCCTAACTACCTAATTAATTAAAAATATACAGGTCTGAATTAATTGAAAATTACTTTTGGATCTATTTAGTCTTTTCTTTTATTTGGTTCAACTTAACTGTTGTTGAATATAAAATCTAAGTTATAGGGGATTTGGAACATACTAGTAAAGTCATTCAAATATATTTTAGTTTTTAGGTATCTAGAGTCTACAATAAAATTACAAATCAAACAGGAATGACAATGATCATGCTAGTTGAACAATCTCTAGTATTTCTATTACAACCATGAGAAAACAATGTAGTTTGATTAACTCCAATTTCTTTGAGAAAATTTAGACCTCATCCTCCTACTGTATCTAAGGGAAGAGGGGATTTAAAAACAATTATAGCCAACTCAAACTTTGGCACAACATTAGTTTCCAACAAGTCAGTCCCAGCAAGACCATGAAATGGAAAACTTTCTCTTATGGCTTTTGATTTGCTGAACTTTGAGAGTGTTCTGTGTTTGATGATGAACTTTGATCTGCAATCTGTAATTTGCTTTGCGTGTCTATCTTTGTTTAGTTTCCTTGCTACTTGTAACTGTCCAACCACTTCTTGGTTTGTCATGCAAACTAGCACACGTTATGCGTGGTCTCTGATCTACTCTCTTCAGCTTCGTATTCATTGCTAACTTTTTTCCCCAGGTAATCCCCTAACGCTGACTTTCTCGTTATGTGTATGCATGTCGATTATTTTTTGTTAGTAGAGAGCAGGGCTTATTAGGCATTGGTTTTGATGTGTTTATAATGTGTTTGATGCATGCGTAATGTTGTTTGTTAATGGAGAACAAAGCTCATTAGGCATTGGTTTTGTGTGCTGATAATATGATTTTTTATGCATGTGTAATGTTGTTTGTTAGTGGAGAGCAAAGCTCACTAGGTTGTTATGATTATCTCTCTCAATTTCATATACAATGCGTAACATATATATTTAACTGTACTGGGAAGTTTTTTATATGTAACAGGGCGTTTCTAAATTTGGGAAATGTCTAGTTTACAGGGGAGACTCTGGTAAAATTTTGGCAGGTTCCCTGGTTTAGGATACATAAAGAAGTATATTAAAGTTTAACAATGTAGGGTTTAGTCGTGTGTGTACCCACTAGGTTCCCGTTCAAGATTCAAGATAACCGACTAACATGCCATGTTGTGTCAGATCTTGAATATTTCCGGTTGGACAGTTTGTGATGAATTTGTAACCAGTAGGGCGTAACCCATAATCGTTGTTGTTTGTGTTCTATCGTATGTTGTTGATGTCAATTTCGAATTCCGGTTTGTGTTTTGTATTGTCTCTGGGTGCATGTTTGTGTGCGATGTATCATCCTGCACGTATCTCTGTGTATTCAAGGACCAATACGAAATGCTGCCAAAATTTCAAATGAACATTAACGACACAAGATAGACCACATACAACATCGATGGGTTACAAATGGTTGCATATTCATCCCGAATGGGATAGGACCCCACCCACTTACAATATCAAAGAGATAGAGAGTGATTCACGAATGATAGTCACATAATGTTTAAATTAAAATAACAAAACTATGCTTGTTAGATCTCGTGAATGGAGGTACCGACAAATCGGCGATGGATGTACAACTGGATAGATCACAGTCGGTGAGTGACTGAGGAGTTTATGATGGGGCTGTTGGAGTTCATTCCGTTCACTACGGCAAACACGCCTGGATTTGAAGTGACTCAGAAGATTTGTTGTCTGTGCTTAAGGTACAAATGCATGAGTTTTAAATACGCGGATGATGTCATGTGCCACATAACTGAGAAGGGGTTCATGGAAACATACCACTGCTGGTACAACCATGGTGAGCAGTTATCGCCCAGGCCATTAGCCGTAACCGTGTAACAGTCTTACTACTAGGTCGAAGGAAACAGGGATATGTATAACAACATGGAGAAGATGGTGATGGATCATGTTGGACCCTCCACCGGGCATATGCTAGAACATGTTGACCAAGCAAGGAATGAGGATGACAATGTAGAGGAGGATCCTAATCCGGAGGTGAAGAGATTTTATGATTTGTTGGGACGGGTGCGAGAGTCACACTGAATTATTCACCTCCCTAGCTGCTTTAAGCCTAAAGGCAGATTATAATCTTTTAGGAGGTTGTTTTAATAGGATGGTCGATCTGATGGGTTCTACCATGCCTAGTAATCATTGAATGTCATCAAACGTGTACCATGCTAAGAAAAGAGTGGCAAACCTAGGGTTGGGTTGTGTGAAGATAGAGTGTTGCATTGGCAGGTGTATGTTGTTCAAAAATCAGTTTTCAGACAAGAGTGTCACAAAATGTGTACATTATAATGAGGAACGCTACAAAACCGTTAAAAGGAGAAGGAAGCTAACGAGGACGACCAGGAAGAAAATATGGTACTTTCCCATAACATCGCATGTTCAACGCCTGTACGGCACGTTGTCCACTACAAAACAAATGCGATGGCACGCTCTAAACCAAACATAGGAGGGTCTTTTGTGCCATCCTTCCGATGGGAAAGCATGGAAGTGTTTGGATGAGCTATATGCGAACTTTTCAGGTGAGCCATGCAATATATGACTTGGGTTATGTATTGATGGGTTCAACCTGTTTGGTCAATACAGAAGAGCGTACTTTTGTTGGCCAGTCATACTGACCCCATACAATCTACCTCCTGATATTTGTATGAAGAGGGAGGTCATGTTTTTCACTGTACTGGTTCCAGGACCCAAAAATCCAAAGGCCAAAATAGACGTCTTTTTGCAACCGTTGGTTGAGGAGTTGTCATAATTATGGGATGTCAGGGTGATGACATATGATGCATCCTTGAAGAACAATTTCATGATGCAGGCTGTTTTGATATGGACCATTAACGACTTCCCGGTGTATGGTATGCTTTCTGGATGGTCAACATCTGGGAAGCTTGCTTGCCCTGTATGCATGGAACATACCGGGGGGAATCACTCCCTGTCAGTGGCAAGACAAGTTTTTTTGACTGTCATAGAAAGTTTCTACCATTGGATCACCCGTTCAAGAGAAACAAAACCGTTTTTAAGACGAACAAGGTTGTTAATGAACCTCCACCCTGTAGGTTATCTGGTGCATGGCTTTGGCAGAGAGTCAAAGAGTATTCATACATTTGGGATAAGAATGTTAAGGAGTTTACGGGTTATGGTAAGGAACACCACTAGGTAAAGCAGAGTATCTTGTGGGATTTGCCATATTGGAAAGACTTGTTGTTAAGACATAACATTGATGTCATGCACTCTGAACAAAATGTTTTCATGAATATTTTTGACACTGTGATGGACATCAAAGGGAGAACAAAGGACAACGAGAAGAGTCACTTAGACCTTCCGATTTTGTGTTCTAGGAAGGAGTTGGAATTGAGGGATGCGGGGCATGGAAGAATGTTTAAACCCCACGCAAAATATGTTTTAACTAGACCTTAAAAGATTGCTCTGTGTGTGTGGATGAATGGGTTGACCCTTCCTGACAGATTCGCATCAAACTTGAGTAGATGTGTCGACGTGAAGGAGGGCAGGGTATTTGGCATGAAAAGTCATGATTGCCATGTGTTTATGCAATAACTACTGTCGTACGTGTTTCATGCCTTGCCGAAACCTATTTGGAAACCACTGGTTGAGTTGAGTCACTTCTTTAAGGAGTTGACAGAAACTTCGTTAACTGAGGAGAAACTTGTGAAGATGGAGGAAAGTATCCCAGTCTTAATTTGTAAGTTGGAATAGATTTTTTCGCCAAGTTTTTTTGACTCGATGGAGCATCTCCCTATCCATTTACCGTATGAGGCCTTAGTGAGTGGCCCAGTGCAGTACCATTAGATGTATCCATTCGAAAGGTGAATGCCACAACTATTTAATTTTGTTGTAAATTGTTCCTAACTATAATAGTGTTATGTAACTTAACATCTGTTTATGTTACTCTAGATTCTTACACTCTTTAAAGGATAAAGTGTCAAACAAAGTGTGCGTTGAAGCATCAATTTGTGAGGCATACTTAGTGGAAGAAATAACCACTTTTGCTTCTTTTTATTTTTTGATGGAGATAGAAACTAGGATGAGTAGAATTCCCCACAATCTTGAGGTGGCAACCTGCACAGGGTTGGATGATCAAATTTCAATTTTTAACTATCCAGGTCGTCTGGGGGGCAAGGTCACAAAATGTTACATTGATAAGAAAGATCGAAAGGTGGCTCACTTGTACATTCTTCTAAATTGCCCAGAAGTGGAACCCTATCTTGGGTAAGTCACAAACTTATATTTTATATTCTAAACTAGCTTTTACTGTATCTAAATTTTTGTTCCGTAAATAGCTTATATGTAGATATGCTAAAACTTGCGCAAAATGATATAACTAATGACTAAATTCATAGTGAGGTATCATCCAAATTCATCGGTTGGTTTGCACAACACGTAAGACCCGTGTACCATGTGTTTTTTAGTTGTACCTCTAACGTTAGGTATCTAACGATGACTTATGTGTTATGTTGTACTTAGATTCAAGACCCTAACAACCATATTGAAGATCCCTTACTCCAAGCCCTTTCTTGGGGGCCGGTGAAAACTATTAAAAAATGGCCCATTTACTATGTAAACAGCTACAAATTTAACATTTTTCAATGGAGTGAAGGGATGCGTACCCATAACTACGGGGTTTGTGTTAAAGGCACAACCGGGCAGTTAGAGGAAGACTTTTATGGAATGCTGATAGAGATTGTTAAAGGTTTTTCTCTAGACAACTGAGAAGAGATATCGTTCTATTCAAGTGTGATTGGTACGACAACACAATCAGTGTAGGAACCAAGGTTGACAAAAAATACGGCTTGGTTGAGGTAAAGAAAAAGGTAGATATAAAGGGTTTGATCCCTTCATTTTTGCCCAACAAGCCAAACAGGTTTATTACACGGACTTCCTGGTACGCAGTAATCAAGGCCAAGGCCCGAGGTCAGATCACTGATAATGTCTCCAATAAGGTTGATGATGCTTATCAGCTTGCACTGAACGAGCTCAACGATAATAATCTGTTGTTCAACATTAATCCAGTGATAATGGATGGGATACTCGCCACTACGGGGGGTGAACACATTGACAAAAATGTTGTCTCCCAATCAAAATGGTCTAGGGCCAATTTGGAGACTGAGGAACCTGTTGAAGCAGATAGCCATAGTGACACTGAAACTGAGGGAGAATTTCAAACTGAAACAGACATAAAGTATATAGTTATTAAATATATGTACATATCATTACATTCTGAGACTAATATTTCTTTTAATATCTTTATCCACAAATGACAGGACGTCGACTGCCCTTCAGTTTGGGTGGTGGCTCAAATACCCCAACATTCGTCTGCAGACTCCTACCCCATAGCAGGCCACCATTCCACCACTACAACAGACCACTCCTTCACCACCATAGCATACTACTCCTTCACCACTACAGCAAACCACACCACAGCAGACCACACCACAACAGACCACCCCAGAGCAGACTCCTCTACTTGGTGGTTTGGAGGACCCTGGCCTCGAGCTGACCCCACCTCTAGCATCCCCTCTACCTATGCTGGTCCCACTACCGATCAGAGATGAGTAAGTATATAATAATTCATTTTAACTTTCTTAGTTGGTAACTTGTTGGGTTTAGTTGTGAATATTAATGGTGGTTGTTGGGTTTTAATTAAACCCTAACTCTAGAAATTAGATGATTTTAAGTGTGAACTCATGATATTTGGTGTGTGGGTGTTGTTAATAATGATAGGGATTGATGATAATAATGATTTGTGAGCATTAAAGGTGAAACCTATAAATGGGTGTTGCCATAAATGCATAATAAATGCATTGTAATGCCTAACCCATGGTGGTTGTGGTGGTTTAGTGTAATAAATACTAAATAAGCCTTGCAATAACATAAACACCAAGTAGTTTAGCTTGAACAATTACATCTTGGTGGGTTTAATGATAATAATTATGTTATATATGTGTGTGGTGTAGGAAATAACCCCATTGATAGAGTGGGATCTTTGGACCACAACGAGTACTACTTCTCTTAAGGTAGGAGGGGATAACATTCCTAAATGCATGATTTCATTCATTATTGATGTGTATGTATAGGTGTGTTTCCATTATGTGATTTGGAATTCATTTAGAATGATTTATGTTATGTGGTGAATGTTATTGGGATGATGATTAAGATGTTGAGTTTGATTCATGGTAATATGACTTATTTATGAATGACATTGAGACCATGATTGAATTAATTACAATTATATTGAACATCCCATGACATGTAATTTGATGAATAATGATTGTCACTAACTATTGATGTGAATAAAATCCAATGATAATTGGTAATGGTTGAGAATGATGAAGATATTGAATTCCACTAAGTGATAGTGGTGAGTTCTTGATTGTGGAGTGAAATTTTAAGATGCACGGTGTAAGAAATGCATTGATTGGCATTTGCATCCATGGAATATCACATGTTGTCTAAGGGTTCCAATAGGTGGGCCCAGTGGGAGGGCGACCTAGTGCATGGGTAAAATTATTGTTGTTCCCTAGTGATTCTTGGAATCATGAAGCTGTCCATAATTTGGTGGCGAAGCGCCCTATGTGGCAGGGCCCAATGGGTGGCTCTGTGATGAGCAAGTGACTTCGGTGTCCCTATGAGGCATGACTCTCTCGATGTGTGTTTGTGAGGGGCCCGTAGCACTTTTGGCAAGTGAGGTCATGTTGTTGATCTGTAAATCACGGGGTGACTAGTGCTACATATGAGTGATAATGGTTTAGTAACTGTAAAAGAAAGATGCTATGCATGCAAATAATGAGATAAATGTACACATTTACTACTGTAGTAAGGGCATAGTATCACACCTATGCTTGACCCATATATTATATGATGTTGTTCCTACAGTTGAATCTATGATTTGATAATGATTCCTTATGCATATGCTTTAGCCATAAGAGCATTTGTATATAGCCAGAGATATACCGAGTTTGGTATCCCGTGGTGGCGATGGATGATTGATAAATAAAGAGAAAGAAAATGGGGTACTAACCTTAAACGTGTGGTTGTACTTAATGAGATTGTTAATGATTTGATACATATATTGTAAATGTGTTGATTGAAACATGTGCTATGTTGAAATGAAATAATATGATGTGTAATAGGATCATACGATTCCTTTGAGGAACATATGTTGTGCACATGTATATATGTATCATCATAATAATGTATGATTTTAATTCATTTGGTATATGTTATTCACCTCCTAGTTTCTATTTTTAAAGGTTGATGTAGGTATGTTGGACATCCTACTCTTTTTTTGGAGGTTAAGTAATGATGAAGGTAAATATGGAAGGAAAGCTTGTAAGACTTGGTTGGCAATCTTTTATAAAACACATAATATGTGTATATGCATATTTTGTATACGAATATTGAATGATGTTAGATATTCATTTTGGGGCCATTTGCAAAAAGTAGGCCTTATGTGTTTGAAAGGCTAATTTTTATTCATGACCTTAACATTGGATAATGATACTTATGATACATTGATTGTTATGCTATATCAATGAATGAATGATTATATTATAAGAATGGTGATTTATTGGAATGAATATGTGACTTGTGTATGATTAATATTGTAAATTGAATGTAAAACAAGGAAGTGGATAAGTCATATTTTCATTTAATGGATAAGACTTCATGTTGAGGTCACCTACAACCCATAATATATGTATGAAACTTGTGTGCATGGTTGGTTGTGGCCAAATAGGCTTAGTTTGCAATTTGGCATGCTTGGTTTAGCTAAAAGAGGGCTTGAATAGCCACTAGAGTATATCTTGATCTAGAAAATGAGTTATTAGATGGGACTTGTTGGAGCAACTCACATTTACATATGTGGATATAAGTCCATAGGGAGTTTAGACCAAAACTTAGCCAATTGCATTTTAGTATGTCATGTAAAATGTCCAAAATATGCATAAAACTACCCCATAGGTTAGATTTTGATTGGGTTGGAATTTGGGCTTGAAACTTAGGCATATAAATAATATTAGGATAGGTAAGTTGTGTATAAATGTTCATGCAAATTGGAGTTGAATAGCCTAGTTAAAAGGGGACCCAAAGTTGGCAAAAACTTAAAGGCAAAAAGCTGCAGAATTTGTGCGTACAGTAGTGAGATCCACGACCAGTGGAATTTCCTACTGCTAGTGGATCCTTTTGTCTCAAAACATAGAAAATTTGGCAGTTTTGGGTGGTCAAAATAGTGGATTCCACGACCAATAGAATCCTCTGACTTTAAAATTTTGAAATCCTGGTATGTAGCAGTGAAACCAACGGCTAGTGGAAATTCCCACTGCCAATGGATTTCTCCAGTGTTGGATTTTACATACTTTTATGCTTTTTGGGGTTATGATTTGCACTTTCTTGCTTCATGGAATGTTTATATGATTGGATATACATGTTTTATCAAATCTTGGCTATCACTTTATGCATACCTAGATCATTTCTCATACTCCCCTCTTATTCTTGAATTAATTTTCATATTTCGTAAATACTTGTGCGGGGATTAAGTGAGTGATTGTGCTAGGTAAATGTTTGTTTAAATTGTATACCTTCTCATATCCTCATATATGAGATAGGTCTTTAAAAAGGTCCGATGTTAATTGTTAAAGTTTTTATTTGTGGTGTTCTTCTTCCAACAGTTGCTTTAAATTGTGAAAAATTTATCTAGTTTCCTTTATGAAAATACTAAAATTTTTAATATTATTTACCGGATTAAGGGTGCCACAATTAGGTGGTATAAGAGCACTAGTTGCTTAATATTGAGACGTTATTACTATAGTTAAACATTGTTGGAGCATGAATTGCTCATTATTTTATAGTGTGATGATTTTGAAAGCATGAGTTGAAAATTCTATGGATGAATTTTGGATTGTTTGGTTATTTATGAATAATGGTGATGATTATATGATTGTTATTAGGTCTGGCTAGGAAATTCCTTTCTACTATTTGTTAGGAAATCCCTAAACATGAGCAGCGGAAAAAAAAGGGATTCCAAAGGATTTGCAAGGTTCCGTGTTTCAAAGCACAAAACAAACACAAAAATCATTTTTCGATTACCTCTTGAAGAACACCGAAGCAGTCGTAGCCTCGTCCTTTAGGAGTCCACACGAGCACTCCCACCAGAATCGCAACACTTGCCAACTGCTAGTTTGACAGCGTGTAGCTCTTGTAACTTTTGCGAATTTGTGTCTCACTTGAGTCAACGGCCTATGAGCATCTTATGCTCTATTTATAGGCTTAGGTTTGACCTAATTTGTTCTCTCTAAAATTGGGCTCCTTACTCATTCCAAATGAGTTAGGCCCAATAGCTTTATTTTAGTCCAACTAAAATAAGACAACATTTTCTGATGGGCTTACTCTATGTGTGTGACCCTACAGGTAAAATACTTGGTCATATTAATAATAAATTATTTTATTATTAATATAAAATAAGAGCGGCATCTAGCAATGCATCATTATGTCCGAATATTATCAACATAACCTATAAGTGATAATTATTTAATATGTTTGTTCCTTTTGTCACGATATCCTAATTGGGCCCAAGGCATGGTCGCGTCATACTTGTATGGCCCAATTTATTTTACTTGATAACGGAGTAGACTGAATCCGAATAAATATCTAATATTTATTCTTTCTAGCATGGCCATGCGTTTTCTTAGTCTTACTCCATCAAGTGGCCTATAGATATCACTCCTGTCACATAGGGGAGACAAATCCCATCTACATCACTCACATCCCTCTGCATAATTTGTTCATTGCCTAATCACAACCTTTATAGTCCTCTTGTTACAGAAGACGTTTAATTGTATTAAAACAATAAACTTCTCATGTAGGAATCGTAGTGACTTCAGGTCGAAGGACTACATATACCATTATCACATTGAGAATCGTTTATGACAATCATGTAACGATCCATGCAACGTTCTCATGGTGGGTCTGTCCAGTACATCATTACTCTTAATGTGTACCCGTGTGAAGACTTGATATCATTTATATCTATGATCTATGAGATCAGGTCATCAGTACACTCACACACTAGTCTCAGTGTATTTACATGTCCCCATGTAAATACTTGACTAGGGACATTTTAGGAATAATTTTTATATGACCTATTACTCCTAGGATAAATACGTTTTAAAACAATTTTAAACTGAAATATTTATTTTATTGATACGCATAAAAAATGATACAAATGAAAAAGCATAAAAGCTCATAGTGCATACACCAACACTATTGACCTTAGAATTATGAATACATTATGATGATATATGTATTGATGATAATAGTTTTTGGTTGGTAAATCTTGAGGAAAGAAACATAAGATTTCTAAGTATTGTTGTGTTATGTGTCTAGATTGATCGATGACGAATAGACAAAATATTGATACAGCCACTATGGCTAAAGCTTTTAACAGGTTTGCCGATATTCTTGAATGGCAACAATAACCTATCGGTCAACCGAATCACGGTCTTAACCGATTCCTCAAGTGAAACCTTCTGAATTTCATGCGGGTTACAAATCGGAAGATACTTATGTTAGGGAATCCTATTAGTGCATAAGCAGCGGAAATACAAGGATTCCCATTGGACTTGCAAAACTTCATGTTTCAAAGCATAAGACAAACATCAAATATTTTATTTAAACATTTTAGGATTACCTCTTAAAGAAAATCGAAGCAGTCATAGCCTCGTCCTTTAGGAGTCCACATAAGTACTCCCACCAGAAATGCTACACCTTCCAAATATTAGTTTGACAGCGTGTAGCTTTTACAACTTTTGCATTTTGTGTCTCTTTTTGGTGAGCTGCCTATGAGCATCTTATGCTCTATTTATAGGCTTAAGTTTGACCTAATTTGCTCTCTCTAAAGAGTGAGCTCCTTACTCATTCTAAATGAGTTAGGCCCAATAGCTTTTATTTTAGTTTCTGATAGGCTTACTTTATGTGTGTAACATTATAGGTAAAATACTCGGTCATATTAATAATAAACTATTTTATTATTAATATAAAATAAGAACGACATCTAGCAATGCATCATTATGTCCAAATATTATTTATTATCAACATAACCTATAAGTGATAATTATTTTATATGTTTGTTCCTTTTGTCACGATATCCTAATTGGGCCCAAGACATGGTTGTGTCATTCTTGTATGGTCCAATTTATTTTACTTGATACCGGAGTAGACTTTATCCGAATAAATATCCAATATTTATTCTTTCTAACATGGCCATGCATTTCCTTAGTCTCACTCCATCAAGTGGCCTATAGATATTACTCATGTCACATAGGAGACACAAATCCTATCTATATCACTCACATCCCTTTACATAATTTGTTCATTGCCTAATCACAACCTTTATAGTTTTCTTGTTATAGAAGATGTTTGATTGTATTAAAATAACAAACTCGTTATGTAGGAATCGTGTGACTTTAGGTTGAAGGACTACATATACTATTATCACATTGACAATCGTTTATGACATTCATGTAATGATCCATACAACGTTCTCATGGTGGGTCTGTCCAGCACATCATTACTCTTAATGTGTACCCATGTGAAGACTTGATATCATCTATATCCATGATCTGTGAGATTAGATCATCAATATACTCACACACTAGTCTTAATGTATTTATATGTCCCCGCGTAAATACTTGACTACAAAAATTTTAGGAATAAGTCTCATATGACCTATTATTCCAAGGATAAATAAAGGCTATTAAACTATTTAAAAAAAAATGTCTTATTCAAAATGATGCGTCTTATATAGGCTCTTAGTGCATATTTCCAACAATCTCCCACTTGCACTTAGAGCCGATAAGGTTAATGCCCAATGACGTCTACAGTGCCTTCATGCTTTTGCTACGCAAGCGGTTTTACTAGTGGGTTCCCAACAATTTTGTTGGTATGCACATTGCATATTTTCACATCTTCCAAACTATTTAAGTATATGCTTGGATTAATCCACTTCCTTATATTGTTCTATGGTGCCATTGTCATCACAGTGGAAACTCATATATTACAAAACATTTGGAATGATTAAATGTAAATCAACTTCTTTTGTAATTTAACATAGAAAAATACTTAGATTTGTTAGTAGAACCAATGACTGTTTCTTGCTTTGAACCTTTCAAGCATACATCGCAATCATCTTGACAACACATATATTTTGATTGCAATTTTAAGTCCTTCAAATTACTCAGAAGGTTGTGATCGATGTAACCTTTACAACGAGCTCATCTTCCATTTATCAAGATTAAATCCTTAGTTCTTCTTAAGTGTTTAAGGATATTCTTGACTATAGAATGAGAATATTAGTTCTAGAAGAAGCATGTCTTCTACATGTAATACTAGAACTATAATTGTGCAGTTACTAACTGTTGGTGTATGCATTACGAGCTATTAATGTATCAATTTTAACTTATCAATAAAATTAGTATTTTCAGTTTTAGACTAATTTTAATGCTATTTATCCCGGAATAATAAGTCATATGAGAATTATTTCTAAAATGTCCCTAATCAAGTATTTACATGGGGATATGTAAATACATTAAGATTAGTGTGTGAATGTACTGATGATTTGATCTCACAAATCATGGATATATGATATCAAGTCTTTACACGGGTACACATTAAGAGTAATGTTGTACTGGACAGACCCACCATGAGAACGTTGCATGGATCGTTACATGAGTGTCATAAACGGTTCTCAATGTGATAATGGTATATAGTCCTTCGACCTGAAGTCACTACGATTCCTACATAAGGAGTTTATTCTTTTAATACAATCAAACGTTATCTGTAATAAGATGACCATAAAGATTGTGATTAGGCAATAGACAAATTATGCAGAGGGATGTGAGTGATGTAGATGGAATTTGTCTCTTCTATGTGACAGGAGTGATATCTATAGGCCACTTGATGGAGTGAGACTAACGAAATGCATGGCCATGCTAGGACGAATAAATATTAGATATTTATTCTGTAAAGTCTACTCTGGTATCAAGTAAAATGAATTGGGCCATACAAGGATGACGATGACCATGCCTTGGGCCCAATTAGATATGGTGACAAAAAGAATAAATATATAAAATAATTATCACTTGTAGATCATGTCGATGATAAATAATATTCGGACATAATGATGTATTTCTAGATACCGCTCTTATTTTATATTAATAATAAAATAGTTTATTATTAATATAACCGAATATTTTACCTATAGGGTCACACACATAGAGTAAGCCCACCAGAGGATAGTTTTATTTTAGTTGGACTAAAATAAAACTATTTGGGCCTAACTCATTTAGAATGAGTCAGGAGCCCAATGTTTAATGAGAGCTCAGGTCAAGACCTAAGCCTATATATAGAGCATGAGATGCTCATAGGCTGCTGCTCAGAAATTAGATTACACTAAAATTCCGTACTAGCATTCGAATCTTTGGTTTTCTGGTGGGAGTGCTCGTGTGGAATCCTAAGGGCGAAGCTACAATTGCTCGAGGAACTTGTTATGCGTCTACAAGAGGTAATCCCTAGATCAAAACTTTAATTACATAATGCTTTGAGACATTTGCATTTGCAATCCTTATTTTTTGGGAATCCTTTGTGTTTTTACTGCCTGAACCTGATGGGATCCCCTAACAGTGGTATCAGAGCCTGGTTTCAAAGCTATGTTTTGGGCATTTGTTTACGTTTCATGATGCCATGTTTTTTATTCTGAAAAATCTTTTAAAAATTTCGATTTATGAAATCGTTTTCATGTTATAAGCTTTATGTTCTATTATGCGAAATTGTTTACGAAACTTGTTTTGAAAAACATTCAAGCATATTATGTATGAAATAATATCATGATTCGTATGCTCTTATGTTTTCTGTAAATTGTATGAGATACTGTTTATAGGCTTTCTTATTTGAAGCATGTGTTTTTGTTATTTTAGAAGCTTGTATGATATTTGCGTTTTCAATTTTTGTATGTGATACATGTGTTGAATTCGTTAATAATCATTGTTGTTATACAAACTGCGTTTTGATAATGCGTTGATCTCCAAGCATGAATAGTTCATGTTATGGGGCATCAAGTGATAAGGTTTAAGTGTTAAACCTTGGCCATTCCTTAACCTAGGGTTCAAACGTTGAAACCTAGGTAGCCGTCATGAGAAAGGTGCAATTTGAATTCTAGGTTTTGAAACCCTAGACGGTACTGCCTACATGTGCCTTGACAGCTGCGTTGTGAAGTGTTCGTAATAAGGAATTAGGGTTTCAAAGTGATTGAAACCCTAGCCGAAATTTTAGAGCTGTTAATGGTCAGTGGCATGTTCTGGCTAGGAAAGACTTGGTACTTAAATGGTCACACCGGACCCACCTCTCTTTCCTGGGATTCCCTAACACTAACCTTTTTATAGTCACAAGATTTATCTTCATTCTTTAATGAGATTCTAGCTTTTAAAAGCTTACTTTAGTCCATAAATGGAACATTTGCAGTTCACATACCTTCCTAGATGTTTCAGGCATAAAAGGCCTTTAGGTTGTGTCATATACACATCCTCAAGATGATTTCCATCTTGACATCTATCTACCATATCTCATAATGGTGGTATACTACGACAACAAACAGGATCTAAATAGTTTTTAAGCTAATTGAATTTTTTCAATCTTTCTTTTAAAGGTACTCTTATTACCATTAATGTTTAGTTTTCCTTTTAAAAACTCACTTGCATCCTATTGGTTTTACCCTTTAGGTGCGTCAACCAAGGTTCATACCTTGTTAATATACATGGAGCCCATTTCAAATCCCATGGTCTTATGCCATGTCTTAGAATCTAAACTTGCATTGGCCTTTTCATAAGAAGCTTGGTCAATTAGCAATATGCCTCCTTCCTGATTTATAAGATATCCATATCTTTCAGATTTGGTGACATATCCTATTTGATCTTACACAAGTCTTGTGCTACCAGAGCTAATGATGTCACAACACTTTCTGATTTTTACTCCAAGTCCATCCTTGACTTTTGAATGCTTTATGATACTTGAATTTCTTCAAGTTCTACTATCCTTCCACTGATTCTTTAAGAGATGTACCGTTATTCAAGAATGCAACATTCTAAGCAACAAGCCTTTTGTTCTTAAATGGATTGTAGAAATGATAACCCTTAGCTTTCTTTGGGTATCTCATAGAAGATATTTATCTAATTTGGATTTGACCTTGTTAGAGTTGGATTCTCTATAAAAGCGTCATAATTCCAAATCATTAATAAAGACATACTAGGTTTCTTCCTAGTCCATATCATATATAGTTTCTTTAAGAAAGTTTAAGATGGAACATGGTTAAGTGTAGAAATTTTGTCAATAATGGAACATTGAAGGAGTTAAAGATGTTTGATAATAATCAATATGTCCAACAAAGTTTGACTTTTCCCCATAGAGATGTTATTATGGCATTCCATGAGGAATGAGTTAAGAGGTAATCTGTGACGACACAGATGTGATCTGATAAATAATATTATTTACATATTAAAAATTGGAGTAAATTTTTCACGTTTACAAACCAATTAAAGAACAAAGAGAAAACCGCGAAGTAATATTTCAACAAGTAACCCCGGACCTTTTTGAAAACCTATCCCATATATGAAGATATGAGAAGATGTGTAAATTAAATCAAGAGTGCTCCTTGGACAATCAATCACATGATCATCAACAAGGGAAAACGGAAGTATAATTTATTTCACAGAATATAGAAGGGTGTGAAAAAGGTTTGAAGATACCTAATTAAGTGCCAAATATGGAGAATATGCATACATGTTGTTATATGGTCATGCCATGGCTCAATGGTACCCAATCATACCTCAAAACTCATGATATTTTGTCAAGACAAGGCCATGAATCGATTCAAAGCCTCCATGAATCGATTCATATGTGTTTGGGACCTAAAACAGGTGAAACAGAGGCCTTTGAATCGGTTCGAGCTCATATGAATCGATTCAAGCATGTTGGAATTGAGGAACAGTAAAAACAGAACCTCTTAAATCGATTCAAGATTCGTGTGAATCGATTCAAGCCATTCCAAAAGCACTTGAATTGATTCAAGGAGTATATGAATCGATTCAAGCTCATGAAGGGGCTCTTGAATTGATTCAAGGGGCCCATGAATTGATTCATGATAGCACCCCTACTGCATAATCCAGAATTTTCAAATTTTTCCAACTTCCAAACACCCTAACTTTCTCATATCAAGTCCAATGGCCACCAAACTTTAACACCAACTAAAATATATCATTTATGACATATAGCCACCAGACGCACTCAAAAATTCCCAAAAATAAGCGACTTATATGCATAAATGCATTTAGTCTATTTTAAGGTATTTTTGTGCAACTCAAGGGTCAATTCTCAATGGAATTGGCCTATTCTAGTTTCTACAAATCACAAACCATATATATAAGCTATTGGAACATTACATACTATCTAAATCCCATAAAACTCTATTTGGCCCTATTGGTTCCTCAATTATGCATAAACCACATAAACATAACTTCATAAATCTATCAATTCATCCATTCATGGATTCCATCCACATAAGTATCATCAACCATGCATCAATATAACATGTAAATCCATTGTATCATAATTAACAACAATCATTGTTAAGGTCACTACCAAAAATTAGCCTTCCAAAACATATAAGACCTAATTTTCCTAAGTGACCCTCAAAACACATGTCTAAACATCATTCATTATCCATATACAAAATGGGCATTACATAGTCAAATGCTTTACAAAAGAATGTCGGCCAAGGCTCATAGACCTTCCTTCCATATTTACCTCCACCATGCTCAACCTCTAAAAAGAGTAGGATGCTTAACATACCTACATCAACCTTTAAAAATGGCAACTAGGAGGTGAGTAACATATACCAAATAAATCAAAGTCATACATTATGATGATACATATACATATGTGCATAACATACATTTCTCAAGAAACATCATAAGCTTCATTCATATATCATATCATTCTATTTCAACATAACACATATCCAAACCAATATATTCACAACATATGTATCAAAATCATTGGCATTCTCAACAAAAGCCATCACATACTTAATGTTAGTACCACAAATTCTTTCTTCTTATCTATCAATCATCCATCGCCACCATGGGCTACCAACTCGACATATCTCCGACTATATGCAAATGCTCTGATGGCTAATGCATATGCACAACGGAATTAATAACAATCATGGATCCGACTGTAGGAAACAACATCATATCAAATGTGGGTCAAGCATAAGTGTGCTACTAGATCCCTACTACAGTAGTAAATATGTACACTTATATCTCAAATCATGCATGCATAACATTACTCTTTTACTGGTACCAAACCGCTATCGCCCATATGTAGCACTAGTCACCTCGTGACTTGCGGATTCACAACATGGCCTCACTTGCCATAAGTGCTACGGGCCCATCCCGAACACACAATGAGAGAGTCGTGCCCTATAGGGACACCGAGGTCACTCACTCACTATAGAGCTACCCACCCACTTGGCCCGCCATATAGGGTACCTCACCACCAAACTATGGGTAGCTTTGTGATTGCCAAAATCACTAGGGAACAAACATATAATTTTACCCGTGCATTGGGCCGCCCTCCCACCAGGCCCGCCTATTGGAACCCCTAACATTCCACATAGACAGTGAATGATATGCCATGGATGCAAATGCCAATCAATGTATTTCTCACACTATGCATCCTAAATGCCACTCAACAATCAACAATTCACCACCAACACTTAGTGGAACTCTACATACTCATCATTCTCAATCCTTACCAATTATCATTGGATTTCATTCACATTAATAGTTAGTGGCAATCATATTTCATCAAATCACATATCATGGGATATTCAACATCATTAAAATCAATTCATTCATGGTCTCAAGCCATTCACAACAAGTATCATTATCATGAGTCAATTCAACATCATAATCATCATCCCAAAATCATATGCCACATAACACCAATCACTCTTAATGCATTCAAATTCATATAAACATCAAGAATATTCATCCAAGCCAATTTATGATCACACAATCATACATACACATCAATAATGGATGAAATCATGCATTTAGAATTGTTATCCCCCTCCTACCTCAAGAGTAGTAGAAATCAACGTGGTCCGATGGTCCCGCCTCGTCGATGGGGTTGTTTCCTACATTATACAATATACCACATAATCAGTTTTTATTTAAACTACCAAGATTCAAGTGCTCATATTTATTTTTTGGTGTTTTATACCATTTCAATTTCAAACCTCATTTATTTCATTTTATCCACTACAACCACCATGGTTTGGTGCTCATAGTTATTCATTATGCAATTTGAGCTACTCCCCTTAATAGGTTCCCTCATTAATGGCTTTCCACCATCATTACCAATTATCTAACCTCATTAATAGCCATCCATCATCAATGTCACCATTTCTCATCATTAAATACATTCTCCTAATATCAATAAATACTCTTTTACCCATATTTTACATTTCCCCCAAATTATAGGGTTAGGGTTTCATCAAAACCTAACAACCATCATCAATGTTCATCTTCTTCCATCATAATAATTTCTATTTTCATGTACCTCTCCATGCCCTCATAAAACTCACATTAAAAGCACCTCACCTTAGGGTTTCATATCATAAATGCCTCTCTAACATCTACCCATACACATTTAACACTCTCCCAATAACCCAACCATATAACCAAGGGTTTAAAGCTCAAGAAAATAAAGAGGAAACCTTACCTCAAGCCAAAGGAAGTGAGCTCCAAGAATGAGAGAGGGAAAACAAAAATTGTAAGAGGGAGAGGGAGAATATCAAACCACCATCATTATCTCCTTCATGCTTGGTGCAAATGAAAATGGAAGGTGAAAGAGGGCGCACCACACTTGCGGTTTTCAAGAGTAAGAAGAAGAAGAAGAAGAGTCGAAGCGAAAAGGAGAAGAGAGAGAGTGAGCTTTGCCTTAGAGGGAGAGGGCCAACGTGAATGAGAAGGGGAAAAAGAGAGTTTTTGAGATTTAATTTTTAACCCCTCACTTAACTTCTCCGTTTTAAATCAAACAGGATCTCTGTTTGGGCTCAATACTTATTCCAAAAAGTATTCCGAATATATACTCGGATCCCCAATAATATCCTTAACATCCCTGACTAACAATACCTCAATCGGAGATACTTGGTTCGACACTCATATTTTAACCGGGTATTATTTTCAGCTCTTTAAGCCATAATAAATTATGAATAATCATAAAAATTCCTAATTTAATCATTCCTAAATTTTAGGACATTTAATTAATTCACGTGTAATTATCTAATATCTATTTCTCTCATTTAATCATTTATATAAAATTTAGGATGTTACATAATCTCTCACTCTATGAGATAGTTATCAAACTTATAGCTCAAATTATTTGCTATCTTCGTCTAATCAGGAGCTTTAATTACCTTGCCAATTTGGTTTTTCACTTCATTATGAATTCTTTGAACTTTTCAAAGACTTTCTAACTTATGTAACATAAATCCACACTCATTGACTTTTCAATTAGTATGTTAAAGTATTGAAAAACATATCTAGTTATTGTTCCAATAGGCCCACATACATCGTCATGTATCGAATAATAAATTACTCATCTTTCACTTTTCAATGAATGAGGTCTCAACTATTTCTCCAATAAATAAGATTTACATGTCTCAATTGATTCTAAAATCAAAAGAGTCTAGATAACCACAATAATGGTATGTAGAAATGTGTTTCTCATTCATTTACCTTAGGAGACAATACCATGTAAGTAAGGTTCAAAATCATTTATTTTAACCTACTTTGATAGTTATGTTATAGATGGGTGTTTTGAGATTTATGATATGGAATCCATTACTCAATTGTGCATCAACATCCTTTTAAAGAAATAAAGTTATTTTATAAAAAAAAACTTTTCTTGTCCAACAAGAAAGAATATGCACAATATCTAGTTCATTAACTAGCCCAATAGGTGAAGATCTTATCTTTATTATAGCAAATTTTGCTCAATTTTACACAGATTTCTTCACCCCTAGCAAGTGATCTACTTCTTTGATCTTTCAAAATGTGAGATCTACTACTAGTATCTGATACTAATGTCAGTGAAGTAAAATAACTTGACTTTTATAACATGACTTGTAACAAGTTTTACTTGCTTTTCTTTTGAACTCCTTCAAGTTCTTTAGACAAATTATTTCAATGTCTTATTTGGTTAAAACTGAAAATAATTTCCTTTCTTGATCACCTTAATAGAGTCTATATATGATCATCATATATCTCCATATATTCATATTGCCTTTTACAGCTCAGAGTTTATGCAAACTCCATAGGGTATTTAATACCCAATGATAGATGATATTGAAATAAGCCAAACATGACACACTGTCGCTTCCTCTTTATTGAAGATAATTCTCAAGTCTTGATACCTATCTGGGTATTTTTCCAGATAGAGTGTCCTTCCAAAAGACAGATTGCAACAAAATAATATTTGGTTTATCATGGTTATTCTAAAACAAATTACATACAAATCTATCATTTCTATTTAAAACATATTTAACTTTTGGTAATTAAATAAATATATTGTCTCCTACTATTTTGATTCAAAGCAAATACCCTTATTGAATCAGAAAAAAATCCTATTGGAAGATTTTTCTAGTGGGCCAAGATCCATATTTGGGCTAGTATTGAGTCAGCTTTGGCTGATTGCCCAACCCTTGGTTATTTAGGTAGGAAACATATTTCCAATTGCATTACATGTAACTCTTGGATGATTAAGTGGGTAACTTTTTACCCTTATTCATCTTATGAATTTAAGCTCAATCCTTACGCCTCTAAGTTATTTTCAATCCAATTGAAAAGCTTACTTAAGTTAAGGCCCAATAAAAACATTTTGGATATTACAATTATCCCATCACGCCTTACTAATACAAATGATAGCACCCTGCTTTGGCAGGCCCACTATTTATTGACATTAGTCTTGACGAGTGTTACTTATTAGAAGGCGTTTAAACTTAATACTAACACTTCTAGGTTCTTCAATCTGATTAAAGTTACCTAGATAAGTCCAATGACAAATGGTTGGATAATCCAATTATCCATGATCTTTTACTAATATCAATAAAAGCACCTTGCTTTGGCAGAACCTACACTTTATTGAAACTAGCATTGATGAGTGTTGCTTATTGGAACGCGTTTTAGACTATTCATACCTTTAGGCTTTTCCAATCCAATTGAAAAATGTCTATTTGAATAAAACTTAATAAGTTATACTTGGATAATCCAATTATACAATCATGTCCTACTAATCATAAATAAAGGCACCCAACTATGGCGTGACCTGCACTTTATCTATATCAAGTTAGATGTTACTACTTATTGGAAGGTATGAATGTTGGGCTTGAGGGATTTCAATTTTCTTATTGTTCATTGCCGACTTTCATTAAACACTTTAATGCAAAATAAAACCCCAAAACATACGATTAGAAAAATGTGAGATGGTTATGGTCTTCCTAGAAAATAAAATAAACCTAAAGGAACTATGGTGCCTCGACTTCATGAAGTCCTACTTCTTGAAACCAGCATCCTCCTGGAGTCACCACTCCTTTGTTCCTTTCAAGGTCATATCCATCAAGAGTCATCACTCTAGGTTTCTTCTATGTCTCCACCTTGTTGGCTTCTTCAAGATTACAATGTAATAAAGAAACTCGTTTTACATACGAGCGAAGGGTTGAGAGAAGAAATTCAAGAATAGAGAATGGCACAACACGCATATTGTATTTAAAACTAAATACAAATCTAAGACCATAATCATTCACTGCTGGACGTGTTAATTAATCAATTAATAGAGGGATCAATTGTATTTAAAATAAAATAAATTTTAAAACACATAATTAAACATGTGGGGTCATAAAAGGAAAACTACGTAACGAAATTTAGTGGTTCCGTTGATCGTTCAACGGATAGGTCAAGGGGACACTACCCTTTATAGGGTGCCGAGTGGCGTTCCAAACCAAAAATTTAGTACTATAATCAGGTTAGTTCCTAAGAAAGAGAGGTGGGTCCGGTGTGACTGCTGAAGTACTAAGTCTTTCCTAGCTAGAACGTCCCACTGACCATTAATAGCTTAAAGTATTCAGTTATGATTTCAAACAATTTGAAATCCTAAATTTTGGAATGGCCAAGGTTTAACTTTTAAGCCTTATCTTTTAACCCCAACAACTATCCTAAAATAAGAATAGTCAAGGTTTAACTTTTAAACCTTATCTCTAAAGTCTCAACAATCATCCTATTTTTAGGAATGATCAAGGTTTAAATTTTAAACCTTATCTCTAGAGTTCAAGATATTTTATTTTGAATTCTATTAAATTTGATAAAGATCTTATCTTTAATTTGTAACTTTTGCAAATCCTATCAAATTTATTAAGAATTAAATATTTGATTTTAAAATTATTAAATTTAATAAAGATCTTATTTTCTATTTGTAACAATTATAAATCATATTAAATTTAATAAATATGAATCAATTTGTAACTCCTACAAATCACATTAATTTTAAAAAGATCACATATGATGCAAATCCTATTAAAATTAATAAGAATAAATTATTTAAATTTGTAACTCTTACAAACTTTAAATTTAACAAACATTTAAAATTTGATTTGCAACTTTTACAAATCAAATTTAAAATATAATATTAAAATCAAATATTTTATATGTAACATTTACAAATAAATAAAATACCATGGTGGCTAGGTTTCAACTTTTGAATCCTAGTTTTCATTACGGCTAGGGTTTAACTCTTAAACTTTCTAAATACAATCTCGCATGAACAATTCATATTAGAAAGAGAAAGCATATAGACATGCATTACATACAACCCTTGATTTCAATTTAATTAAACAAACATAAAACATGCCTTATAATTAGAACACATATAAAACAATCATCATTGAAACATACATGTTTATATAATAAAACACATCCTAAAAACATATTCTTTAATTAAAATGTTGAGAAAATCAATCAATATACACAAAACAAAATAAATTGATACTAGCTTTCAAAAGGTGCAACCTTTGCAACACATCTCATAAAAAAATACAATCTTTGCAAAATGATTCAACCTTTACAATTCTTTTTGTAGAAGAAAATTTTTTCACATGTTCTTTAAACAAACATTTTCCCAAAACACGGTTTCGCAACCAAGCTCTGATACCACTATTAGGGAATCCTATTAGTGCATAAGCAGCAAAAAATACAAGGATTCCTATTGGACTTGCAAAACTTCGTGTTTCAAAGCATAAAACAAACGTCAAATATTTTATTTAAGCGTTTTAGGATTACCTCTTGAAGAAAATTAAAGCAGTCATAGCCTCGTCCTTTAGGAGCCCACACGAGTACTCCTACCAGAAACGCCACACCTTCCAAATACTAGTTTAACAACGTGTAGCTTTTCCAACTTTGCATTTTGTGTCTCTTTTTGGTGAGCCGCCTATGAGCATCTTATGCTTTATTTATAGGCTTAGGTTTGACCTAATTTGCTCTCTTTAAAGAATGGGCTCCTACTAATTGAGTTAGGCCTAATAGCTTTATTTTAGTGACTAAAATAAAAGCTATTTTCTGATGGGCTTACTCTATATGTGTGACCCTATAAGTAAAATACTCGGTCATATTAATAATAAACTATTTTATTATTAATATAAAATAAGAGCGGCATCTAGAAATGCATCATTATGTATGAATATTATTTATTATCAACATAACCTATAAGTGATAATTATTTTATATGTTTGTTCCTTTTGTCACGATATCCTAATTGGGCCCAAGACATGGTCGTGTCATCCTTGTATGGTCCAATTTATTTTACCTTATACCGGTGTAGACTTTATCTAAATAAATATCCAATATTTATTCTTTCTAGCATGATCATGCATTTCCTTAGTCCCACTTCATCAAGTGGCCTATAGATATCACTTCTGTCACATAGGAGAGACAAATCCCATCTACATCACTCATATCCCTCTGTATAATTTGTTCATTGCCTAATCACAACCTTTATAGTCCTCTTGTTACAGAAGATGTTTAATTGTATTAAAACAACAAACTCTTTATGTAGGAATCATAGTGACTTCAGGTCGAAGGACTATATATACCATTGTCACATTGAGAATCATTTATGACATTTGTCGTGACCTGAATCGTGACGGCGCGGCCGACCCTCTCGAAAAGGATGAATGAAACAAACAAAAACAGGAAGTCACCACCAACATTTTTATCCATAGGAAAAACATTGGAAAAAACTAAGTTCAGTAAAACACTGGTTTAAAAAATGAGATTCAAGTTCGGGAGTCGGTTACGAGTAGGGAAGGTATTAGCACCCTACATCGCCTGTTAAAACAGTACCAAGATTGAAAATGCGCAACATAAATAGCCTTACAAAAAAATGTTTTATTTCTTCCTTTTTATTATTATTTACAAAAATAAGGGAAAATGAACAAGACCTCATGTCTAAATTGATTCTCATGGAAGTGATAAAAATGGGACAATTTAAAAAAAGGAAATAAATAAATAAATAAAAATGGAAAAAGAAAGAGGGGCCCGACAGAAATTAAGTCCTGCTCCTACGTATTCTCGGGTTATTGAGAAATCAGGGTCACGTAGTTCTTGGTGATGTTTTTTTTAGGAAATGACTAAGGGATTAATGATGGATGATTTTTTTGAAGAGAACACATACAAGGCGAAGTTCTTCACACGTGTACTGGTTCTAAAGAAATTGTGTAGACGAGAGTACACCCATACGACACTGATTTCTTAAAAGAAAAAAAAAATAATAATAACAATAATAATTATCACAATTTTTAGGCTAGTCCAAATAAAATGTATGAAGCACTTATTCTTGTTAATATTTATTATGAATCCTGGTGGGGGATTAATTCAATCAACAAAAATTAATTATTAATTACAAAGGAAACTGACCCATCAAACAGCTACTAGTTTGACGGAAAAATAAATAACGACAAGTATTGAAAATGAGGAACAGATCCAGTTGGGTGACTAATCCAATCAATAGAAATTAATTACTAATTGAAAAGGAAACAGACCCATCGAACAACAATTAATTTGACAGAAAAATAAAATAAGTACAAGCATTAAAAATGAGGAACAAAATGGGACCGGTGTGGCGAGAGAAAGAGTTGGACGCCGGTGTGACGAGAGAGCTGGAAAACCAAATGGCGCTGGAGCAGCTGCGGAGTTATGAAGTTGGTATATGGCTTATTGAACGGACGGAGTAAGGGAAGTGAAGGAAGAATTTTTTACTCAATGAAAAGCTCCCTGAATCCCCTTTTTCCTTTTTCGTTGAGGTATTTATAGAAATCCCAGGTGTGTACTGACTGCTTAAACAGCCAAAAGACTGCCTGGACGTTGACAATCATGGGGAACGGCGGCTAGTGGGAATTCTTTATTATTTTCTTTTTTGTCCGTTGCCAGCCGCCCCCCTTTAATTCAAGGATCCACTTGGATGGTGGGGTTCCAAATCAGCATAGGCGAATGGTGGAAATATGGAATCGGCGTTCTTCTTATGACTCGGATTAGTGTCTCAGCCAGTATCCATCCTCAATGGGAATTAATCCGAGCGGAACAGATGCTCTCATATATAAAAGACCGAGTGAAAGCTTGAATTCATAGATCCGATCCGACCTTTGACACTCAGTGTGAAGGCTTGAATTCGCAGATTATTGACTCGGAAATTTCTTTCCGAGAAGTATTCATCAGGACCTCTTTTCATTCGAAATTGCTCCACTCGGAGTTACTTTGCTCGGAAGTGTCACTGCTTGAAGCATTCATTCGGAATTACTTCAATCGGAGGTGCTTTGCTCAGAACTTGATCCTGCTTGAAGCACTCAACCAGAATTGCTTCAATTGGAGGTGCTTTGCTCGGAACTGAACCATTCGGAGAAACCTTACTCGGATATATATATTTTTGAGCGAAAAGTTTCAGTCAGAGCCTTTCTTCACTCGCGAATAACTCTCTCAGAGTCGATCCACCCAGAAATATCTCATTTAGAAGTATGGAACTCGGAAGTGAAAAGCGATCCTTTTGAAACCAAAGTGTTTCTTCACTCGGAAACACATCCCATAAAAATGACTCATTTGGAAATGGCCCACTCAGGGACGCCCTACTCGGATCTATCTTTGCCTTACTCGGAAGTATGCCTTGAAAGAGGTTTCACCCGAAACAGGCTTATTCCCGGTCAGACCTTTTCTTTGCTCGAAAATATATCTCTTGGCAGCAACCACTCGGAAACGGCTTCCTCGGTGACATCCCACTTGGAAATATAGACCTTGAAAGTTTCTTCCCGAAAGAGGCTCATTCCCGGTCAGACCTTTTCCTTGCTCGAAAAGACATCTTCTCCGAAACGCACCACTCGAAAAGACCTGTTCTTTGCTCGAGAATACATCTTCTCCAAAACGCACCGCTCGGAAAGACCTTTTCTTTGCTCAAAATGCCATCTTCTCCGAAACACACCACTCGGAGACATCCTTGCCTAACAAGTGTTTATTCATAGTCGGGTTTTCTTTGCCTAGACGTAATTCCTTGAAACGGTCCACTCGGAGACACCCTTACTCAATAAGTGTTCTTCCGAAGTTTAGTGTTTTTCATTCAGAATCAACTTACTCGGGAATCTTCCATTCGGAAACAATTTTGCCCAGAAAAAACACTTATCCCAAATCAGACTCACTTTTCATTCAGAGCGGCATCAATCGGGAGCCCTCCACTCGGAAACATCTTTGTCTAGAAAAAGGCACTTGTCCCTAAATCCAGTCCCTGCTTCAATCGGTAATCCTTCACTCAGATGTATATCTTTGGGCGGTATTTATTCAAAGTTAGTCCCTTTTTCACTCAGAGTGGCTACAATCGGGAATCTTCCACTCAGATTTATCTCCAAACGGGAAGTATTCCTTCAAGGTCAGCCATTTTTCACTTGGAGTGGCTTTGATCGGGAATCTTCCACTCGGATTTACCTCCAACCGGGAAATATTCACTCAAAGTCAGCCGTTTTTCATCTAGAGTGGCTTTGGTCGGGAATCTTCCACTCGGATTTTCCTCCAACCGGGAAATATTCACTCAAAGTCAGCCATTTTCATTTGGAGTGGCTTTGATTGGGAATCTTCCACTCAGATGTATCTCCGCCTGAGGGATACTTACTCATAATCAGTCTCATTTCGCTCGGAATGTCTTCCCTCGGAATAACCCACTCGGAAATCATCATTCGGACACATGGAACTTAAAAGAGTCTGCCCGAGAGGTATTTACTCATAATCAGAGCCTTTTCTTCGTTCGGAAATAACTCCCTTTGAAGAAGCCCACTCGAAAATGCCTTACTCGGAGACATACCACTCGGCAACGTCTCACTCGGAGACTCCCTACTCGGAAATGATCATTCCGAGTCATCTTACTCGGAAATGATCATTCCGAGTCGGAATTCAGTCTTCTCAGAATTCTTTCCACTTGGGAATATCACTCGAAGCCTAAGACAATCCCGAAGACGAACGCAAATAAAAAAAGGAGTTCCAAGTGACGGAATTCCTCATTCTTGGTGAAAATGGACCAGACCGAAATAGGTGTTCACAGATGCCCCTCTTTACTTCTTTTCCGCGAGAAAAACATGAAGTCTCTTCTTGTTTTTAAAGTGGAAAGGAAGTAAAGACGTGAACACCATTATCAAAGTCATGCAAACTTCTGATAACCAAGAGAGTCAGTATTGTTCCATTGAAGAAAACCAATAGTAGTGTCAATTTCTATGACTTGAAGAATGAAGTAAGGCGTCTACTTTGATGGCTTTGGCGATCTGATAAGAGGGAAACCTAGGAATTGATACTTGAAGCTCTTGCTTTCTCTCTTTTTTTTTTCTTTTTTTGTTTTGTTTTGTTTTTTTTATTTTTTTCTGTTTTTTTTGTTTTTTTTGTTTTTTTGTTTTTTTGTTTTTTTATTTTTTTTGTTTTGTTTTGTTTTTTTTAGTTCTAAATCTGGAAAAAGAAGTGGGGCGGTGCTCCAGTTTTTAGCAAGAAGTGGTTAACTGGGAATTATCCTTTGAATGACATGAAGCGGAAGGATTGTCTCTCAGTTAACAAGAGTGAGAGGATTGGGTGTCGATTCTCAATTGATCGGAGATGAAGGGTGCCACGTTCGGCGACCGGAAGGAAAAGAGAGCCTTCTTAGGCGACTGAAAAGTAAAAGGGTGCCATTTGTTCGACGACAGGAATGTAAAGGTGCCATTTGTTCGGTGACAGGAAGGAAGGTAAAGGTGAGGGTGTTGCCTCCCGGTTGACTGGAAAGAAAAGGGGTGCCATTTGTTCGGCGACTGGAAGGTAAAGGTGCCATTTGTTCAGTGACTAGATTGGAAGGTAAAGGTGAGGGTGTTGCCTCCCGGTTGACTGAAAGGTAAAGGGTGCCATTCGTTCGGCGACAGGAAGGTAAAGGTGCCATTTGTTCGGCGACAAGAAGAAAGGTAAAGGTGAGGGTGTTGCCTCCCGGTTGACTGGAAAGTAAAGGGTGCCATTTGTTCGGTGATAAGAAGGAAGGTAAAGGTGAGGGTGTTGACTCACGGTTGACTGGAAAGTAAAAGAGTGCCATTTGTTCGGTGACAGAAAGGTAAAGGTGCCATTTGTTCGGTGACAAGAAGGTAAAAGGGTGCCATTTGTTCGGCGACAAGAAGGTAAAGGTGCCATTTGTTCGGTGACAGGAACGTAAAGGGGTGCCATTTGTTCGGCGACTGGAAGGTTAAAGTGCCATTTGTTCGGCGACAGGAAGGTAAAGGGGTGCCATTTGTTCGGCGACAGGAAGGTAAAGGCGTGCCATTTGTTCGGTGACAGGAAGGTAAAGGGGTGCCATTTGTTTGGTGACAGGAAGGTAAAGGGGTGTCATTTGTTCGGTGACTGGAAGGTAAAGGTGCCATTTGTTCGGCGACAGGAAGGTAAAGGGGTGTCATTTGTTCAGCGACTGGAAGGTAAAGGTGCCATTTGTTCGGCGACAGGAAGTTAAAGGGGTGCCATTTGTTCGGCGACAAGAAGGAAGGTAAAGGTGAGGGTGTTGCCTCCCTGTTGACTGAAAGGTAAAAATTAGGGGAGCTAACAGGACGTCTCGTCTGAATTAACTCACTGTTGACATAAAACGTAAAGATTGGGGGAGCTAACAGGACGTCTCGTCCGAATTAACTCACTGTTGACATGAAACATAAAGATTGGGGGAGCTAACAGGACGTCTCGTCTGAATTAACTCACTGGACCTGAAACGTAAAGATTGGGGGAGCTAATAGGACGTCTCGTCCAAATTAACTCACTGGACCTAAAGGCTCGGGGTGATGCCCCGGTTTGTCATGACTGAAGGTTCTTGGGGAATTGCCCCTTGACTGAAAGAGAATAAATCTGGGGTGATGCCCCAGTTTAAGATGGTTTGAAAAAATCTTGGGGTATTGCCCCTTGATTGAAAGAAGGAGGCCTGGGGTGATGCCCCAGCTTCTGGAAATACTGAAGAAGTTAGGGGTACTGCCCCTTGACAGAGAAAACCCTAGGGTGATACCCTAGTTTTGAAAGGTTGAAGGAATTTCTGGGGGGGGTTGCCCTTTTACTGGAGGAGTGATCTGGGGGTTAACAGGACATCCCGTCCAAATTAACCAGGATCTAGAGCTTTGGGGTGATGCCCCAGTTTGGGATGGTCGAAGGAATTTCTGGGGGGTTGCCCTTTTACTAGAAGAGTGATCTGGGGGTTAACAGGACGTCCCGTCCAAATTAACCAGGATCTAGAGCTTTGGGGTGAAGCCCCAGCTTGGGATGCTTGAAAGAATTTCTGGGGGGTTGCCCTTTTACTGGAAGAGAAATCTGGGGGATGCCCCAGCTTGAGCTGTTTGGTGAGAAGAGCTATTTGGTAATGGTGAACTTACTGGGGAAGGGTAAGTTTTCTTAAGCTTGATCAAAGAAATATCCTGGTTGAGGGAGCTGAGTCTATTTTGCGGTTTTCCTCGAGAGGGACCCTCAGTCTGTGTTCTACTTGGGTATGAATGATGGATCTTGCCGGGGAAAGCTTCGGCGAATACCTGCTTCTGGATGATGGATTCTGGTTGTCCCTTTAACAAGAAAGTGAGTTAGTATAAAAAGACTTACAGGTAAATCTTCCCAGGTGACTGGATTTTTAAGGTAACTCATGGATGAAATAGAAACACCCTCCGACTTTGGCTAGCGTATTTAGCAGAGATGGTTATACTTATACCAAGCAAAGTCTGGCGCTAGGATGCATTTCGTTCCCTATAACTTTACATCCTGTCGTTTTTCAATTTCAAAAATTTCTTTTAGGCAAAAACTTGTTTATTCATAAAATTTAGCCATGAACACATGTAGGAATAAAGAAGAATTTTATTTACGAATATCAGGTATGTACAGTGGTGATGAAAATAATATTAAACACAGAGATATGATAAGATATAAAGAATTGAAGGCAAGTGGAAAAGGGGATGCTCATATATCCTCTAGTGATCTTCTGAGAGCAATGAGAAACTTGACCCTTTATCACGGCTTCGTGTTCATCCTCTGATTTTGTTTCTGAGGGCGTAATTTGACAATGACCCTAATACCCTATTTTGACTTCCTTTGTTTCCGGCTTGAAGGGTTTATGTTGCGGAGTCAAGTTTGTGATTCAGTCTGAGCCGCCTTATCAGGTTTTTGGCTTATCTTGCTGCTCTAAATTTTTCCTAGGCCGCCTTTTTAGGTTTTCAACCTAGCGAGATTTTTCTCTTTTATTATTATTATTATTATTATTTTATTTTTATTTATTTATTTATTTATTTATTTTTTATGCAAAGTATTTCTTCACTGCATCGGCGTTGACAGGCATCGGCAGGTTATCTTCATCCATGTTGGTGAGTATAAGAGCTCATCCGGAAAAAGCCTTCTTTATAACATATGGTCCTTCGTAATTAGGTGTCCATTTCCCTCGGACATCTTTCTGAATTGGCAAAATCTTCTTGAGGACCAAATCTCCTTCTTGGAACTGTCGGTTTTTTTTCATATGCTCGCTTCATGCGTTTCTGATACAACTGTCCCCGGCAGAGAGCGGTTAACCTCTTCCCATCAATCAGATTCAGTTGGTCATATTTGGCCTGGATCCATTCAGCTTCTTATAGTTTGGCCTCCATGATCACCCTAAGGGAAGGGATTTCCACTTTAAATGGTAATACAGCTTCTATTCCATAGACCAAAGAAAATGGGGTTGCCCCAGTTGAGGTTCGCACCAAGGTTCGGTATCCATGCAGTGCGAAGGGAAGTATTTCATTCTAATCTTTGTAGGTCACCACCATCTTTTGCACTATCTTCTTGATATTTTTGTTAGCCGCCTCGACTGCTCCATTCGTTTTTGGACGGTATGGAGAGGAGTTGTGATGGGAGATTTTAAAGCTCTCGCAAAGCTCCTTCATCATTTTGTTATTCAAATTTGTTCCATTGTCTGTGATGATTTAGCTTGGTAGACCGTACCAGCATATCAGCTCACGCTTGACGAATTTGACCATAACATTCTTCGTCACATTGGTGTACGAAGCTGCCTTCACCCACTTGGTGAAATAATCGATGGCAACCAGAATGAAACGATGACCGTTTGAGGCTTTTGGCTCAATGGGCCCAATTACATCCATACCCCACATTGAAAAAGGCCATGGTGTTGACAACACATTTAGGGATGAAGGTGGTGCATGAATGTGATCAATATAAATCTGACATTTATGACACCTCCGTACATAAGCAAAACAATCCGCTTCCATGGTCATCCAATAATATCCAGCTCTCAGGATTTTTCTTGACATAGCATACCCATTTGTGTGAGTTCCAAAAGATCCTTCATGGATATCCTTCATGATTTAGTTTGCCTCGACGATGTCAACACACCGGAGGAGAACGGAATCATAATTCCTCTTGTATAACACGTTGCCACTCAACAGGTATCCCATAGCTAGCCTTCTCAAAGTTCGTTTATCATTATCTGTGATGCCTTCGGGGTATTCTTGGCACTGGAGGTATCTTTTGATGTCATGATACCAAGGCTTGCCATTTGGCTCTTTTTCTATGACCTGGCAATGGGAAGGTTCTTGCCGTTTCTTTACTTCAATGAGAGGCACCTCGTAATCATTACTAACTTCGAACATAGCAGCTAGGGTGGCTAAAGCATCTGCCATTTGGTTGTCATCCCGTGGGACATGATGGAAGGTGATTTCATTGAACTCTTTGATCATCTCCTTGATGTGAGCATGATAAGGAACTAGTTTACTGTCTCTAGTTTCCCATTCATCCTTTAGTTGATGGATAACCAAAGCAGAATCTCCATAAACCTCCAGGATCTTTATTCCCATGTTCAGAGCCGCTTGCATCCCTAGAGAACATGCTTCATATTCCGCAATATTATTGGTGCAATCAAAACACAATCGAGCGCAAATAGGGATAAATTCCTTATCAGGTGAGATCAGGATAACCCCAATTCCATGTCCTAGTGCGTTGGAAGCCCCATCGAATCTCATGATCCATCTGGTTTCTAGACCATCTTCTTCTTTGAAAAGGGCCAAAATATCCTCATCCGGGAAATCATGCCGCAGATAAGCCTCAATGGGTTGGTGTGCCAAGTAATCCGCTAGCGCACTCCCTTTGATGGCCTTTTGGGTGACATATGTTATGTCATATTCTGTCAGTAACACTTGTCAACGGGCAATCCTCCTAGTTAGAGTAAGTTTTTCAAAGATATACTTGATGGGATCCATCTTAGACACCAACCAGGTGGTATGATTGAGCATGTACTGCCGTAAGCGCCGGGCAGCCCAGGCCAATGCACAACATGTCTTTTTGAGAGAAGAGTATCTCATTTCGCATTCAGTAAATCTCTTGCTCAAATAGTAGATGGCACATTCCTTCCTCCTAGTCTCATCATGTTGACCTAACACGCATCCCATGGATTCGTTCAGCACAGTCAAATATAGGATTAGCGGTCTTCCATGAACGGGCGGTACCAAGACTGGCGGCTCCAACAATTACTGCTTTATTTTTTCAAATGCAGTTTGGCAATCCTCATTCCACTGCCCAGGCTGGTTCTTGCGAAGCAATTTGAAAATCGGCTCACAGGTTGCCCGCATTTGGGAAATGAATTGGGCGATGTAGTTCAATCTTCCTAGGAACCCTCAGACTTCTTTTTCAGTACGAGGAGGAGGCATTTCCAGAATTGCCTTGACCTTGTTAGGATCAACTTCTATCCTTCTCTCGTTCATGATGAATCCTAACAATTTGCCGAATCTTGCGCCAAAAGTGCACTTGGCCGGATTCAGTCTGAGCTTGAATTTCCTTAACCTTTCAAAGAGTTTCCTCAGATCAGTAATGTGCTCTTCCTCAGATCTGGATTTGGCAATTATGTCATCCACATAGACTTCTATTTCCTTGTGTATCATATCATGGAAGAGAGTCACCATTTCCCTTTGATAGATGGCTCCCGTGTTCTTTAATCCAAAGGACATTACTTTGTAACAAAAGGTGCCCCATAGAGTGATGAACGTGGTCTTTTCCATATCTTCTGGTGCCATTTTGATCTGATTATACCCCGAAAATCCATCCATAAATGAGAAGATGAAGTGTTGAGCTGTATTATCAACTAGTACGTCAATCTGATGTAAAGGAAAATCATCCTTAGGGCTAGCCCGATTCAAGTCTCGGTAGTCCACACACATCCTCACTTTCCCATCTTTCTTCGGAACGGGAACTATGTTGGCTACCCATTGCGGATATTTAGCTACGGCTAAGAAACCAGCATCGAATTGCTTTTTGACTTCTTCTTTGATCTTAAGAAGTATTTCTAGTTTCATTCGTCGCATCGCTTGATTGGCGGACATTCCGGCTTTAAACACAACCTGTGTTCCACAATGTTATTATCCAGACCTGGCATATCTTGATATGACCATGCAAAAATGTCCCGAAATTCTTGGAGAAGTTTAATCAATTCATTCTACCGCTGTTTGCTTAAGAGGGTGCCTATCTTGACTTCTTTATTTTCCCCTTCATCTCCCAGGTTAACGGTTTCGATCTTTTCCTGATGAGGTTGAATTTTCTTATCTTCCTGCTCCTTTAATCTTGTCAATTCGGGTGAAGTTTCAAAGTCTTCCTCATTTTCCTCATAGGCGCAATCTTTTAGATTATCAGAGTCGTGAAACAGAACCGAGTTCTCATTACTCTCAGAAAAATCGCTTTCAGATCTGCATTTGGGTTATATTATAATGAATGAAAGAAAAGAAAGACAAGTGAATGGCTTAAGAGAAAGAGATTGATCAAAGATGAGGTATGAAATTGGACTGTGTTCGTTAATTTAACAAATAAACAAGTTTTGCCCTTATTACAAAATAGATCCCAAAGCCTTAGGCATAGCAAAGGGACCGACAAGTTTTGAAAATAACAACAATTACTTTGACAGAAGATTGATAGTTGTGGGGAACTCCATGATTTCCCAATTGCCCAGTTCTCGGCTGGGTGAGCAAGCATGCACCAATTCCACATCATAGCTAGGCTCGTCTCCAACCATGGCTACCTGACCCGGATACATAATCTCGGCGCTCCTAAAGCTTTGATAGAGGTCACAGATAGGGATTCTAGCAGTGTTGAATTCTTGACCGGTGAGGCGAGTAATTCTTCTCTCTTTTCTTTCTTCTCCTACCCTTTTTCTGTCTGCTGTTGTGGGCTTATATCCCAGACCGTATCTATCCTTGTTTTCTGGGAGGCATACAGGTCAGATTCTTCCTTCCAATTCTCGCCCTAGCTCTCTTCCTGGCTTGTATCCTTCCCTTAACATTGTTTTTGCAACTGCTAGAGGAATATTTGGGAAGGACGTCTTGGTAATGCTTGTCGCATTGGCTATTTCTAAAGCCTGAAATGAAGTTTCGAGGGCCTCCTTGGTTACTTCAATGTATGTGGTATTGGCAGGTTTACTGACCAACAAATCCTCTTCCCTAGAGACAATCACCAACTTGTTGTCAATGATGAATTTCAACTTCTGATGTAGAGTGGAAGGGACTACCCTAGCTGAATGGATCCACGGCCGGCCCAGCAAACAACTGTATGCGGGCGTGATATCCATAACTTGAAAAAGGATTTGGAAAGTGTATGGTCCAACCTGTATAGGCAGTTCAATTTCCCCCATAACCTCCCGGTGAGTTCCGTCAAAAGCCCGAACCAACATAGAACTGGGTCTCATATGTGTCCCATCAAAAGGCAACTTTGCCAATGTAGATTTCGGCATCACATTTAGGGATGACCCGTTGTTGACAAGCACCTTTGCCAGGATATGATCTTGGCATTTCACAGAGATATGAAGGGCTTTGTTGTGCCCCCTTCCTTCCACAGGTGTCTCGTCATCCGTAAAGGTCAGATAATTGTTAGCCACTATGTGTCCTACTATGCCCTCGAATTTATCTACGGGCAAATCATGCTTCACATGTGCCTCACTCAAGACCTTCATCAGCGTGTTCCGGTGCGGTTCGGAACTCATCAGTAAGGACAACAAAGAAATTTTTGCCGGGGTATGGTTCAGTTGGTCCAACACCTAGTAATCACTATGGCGGATGAATCTCAAAAATTCTTGGGCTTCCTCTTCAGTTACAGCCTTTTTTGTTTCACCAGTGGATTCCCCTTTTCCAGATCTGACTTCTCCAGCAGCTTTGTCAAGTTTTGATTTCGGGGGAGTATATATTCTTCCACTCCGAGTGATACCTCCAATTCCAGCAATGTTCGTGACAGGGGATGATGGCATAGAATCAACTGCCTCAGAACTGGTAACAACTACATCAGTGCCATACTTCCACGGCACAGCTCGTGAATCCTTATAAGGAAACGGGGTTGGCGCGTTCACCGTGATGACAGTTTTAGCAGGAGTCGGAGCCACCGCTGCATTCCTGTTATAGAATATGTCCAGGGGTTTCGAGGCTCGTACTCGGCTTTGCTCTTGTATCATGTTTATCCTGCCTTCACGATGCCTGTAAACTTCTATAATACGACTGTCCATAAATCCTTGAAAGATTTTTTATTCGCTTTGCAGACTGAATGTCATTGCACTCTTCATCCCATGAGCCTTCTATCAATCCCATCTTAAGCATATGGGAGTGAATTATTTCCAACGGCATTTGGATGTCCTCAACCTTGGAAATACATTCTTCATCTCTCTCTACAGCATTGACACTTGGTCTCCTGTGGTTGGGCAGAGGGTTGGTTGTCACATTCGGGCTTCCCTCTTTGAAGCTTATCCAATCAGCCCTGATTAGATCTCTTACTTTAAACTTCAGCGCCTGGCAATTCTCAGTGGAATGCCCCGGTGCACCGGCATGGTAATCGCACCGTGCATTCAGGTCATACCCTCTAGGGTAAGGTGGCTGAAGTGGTTTCAGAGGGCAAGGTACTACCAGTGTGTTTTCAATAAGATAGGGAAGAAGCTCAGTGTAAGTCATGGGAATTGGATCAAATTGCACTTGAGTGCGGTCGTAATTCTGCCTCCTCAGATTTGGATTTGGCGGGTTCATTTGTGGTGGTTAGTGTGGTGTTTGTGGTGGTGCAGGTGGTCGCATAACAGGTGGTCGAAAGTGTAGTGGGTTTGAATTTGGGATCGCAGCCACATATGGGTGTGGTGCGTTATGATAGGTCGACGGAAAGGTGACGGGGGTAGGTGGTTTGGGCTGGTTCCTTCTTTGGTTATGAGAGACCAGGTTGGTCTCTCCCTCTCTTCTCCTACCTTCTCCAAGTGAAGGTTTTCTTGCTGCCCCGACCCCAGATGGGCCTCGAATAATCTTCCCAGTCCACAGGTCGTTCTCTATCCTTTCTCTGATAGTGACGATGTTGGAGAAATGGGATGAAATGCTTCCAATCATCCTATCGTAAAAAGGCGACTGGAGCGTATCAATGAATATGGAAATTACCTCCTTTTCTGATAGAGGCGGGTCAACCTGTGCTGCTACCTCACGTCACCGCTGGGCGTACTCTTTAAATGTCTCGTTGTCCTTTTTGGTCATGTTTTACAACTGTACTCTATCCGGTGCCATGTCCAGATTATACTTGTACTGTTGCATGAAAGCATCTGCTAGATCCTCCCAACAGCGTATACGAGATCGTTCCAGATGATTATACCTCCAGCCAGACTATCCTGGAAACAATGAATCAAGAGAGGGTCATTGGAAGCATGTGAAGCCATCTTCTGGCAGTACATGGTAAGATGGTTCTTAGGACAGGTTAGCCCCTGATACTTATCAAATTCAGGCATTTTGAACTTGGGAGGGATAACAACATCAGGAATCAGACAGAGTTGTGCAGCACTGCCCATTCCAAACCTGTTCGTTCCTTCCATCTCTCTTAACCGCCTTTCCAGGAACTCTAACCTTCCCTCCTAGGTAGCAGCAGTAGCACTTGGACCTGCAGCGGCATAATGATTAGTACTCCTGATTGGCTGGTCGACATATGCCGAGTTTGTATTCGGTACTGAGGTGTGGGGTCTGGCTTCTGTACGAATGGCTTGTGCATGGATCGGAATTGTTTGAGGATCCCGGACGGGCGGGACGTTTGGTTGAGCCGTATGAAGGATCATTTCTTGATAATCAGGCTCTTCTTGAAGTGGTGGGAAATAACCCTGTGGCAGTCCATATTGCGGAAAGGGTATGACATTACCTTCTGCATCTATGAAGATAGGCTGCTGGGTATCAGCAGGGTTTGATTTCCTAACGTGAACTGTTAGGGGAGGCGTAGCAGGGTTTGAGCTTGGCTCTCCAGCAGGACCCTAAGTGTGTCGGGGAGTGGGCGGCCATTTTCTAGCGTCTTCAACACCTGCTGAAGAATCCCCTTTTGTGACTTTCCTCTCGAGAAGCTTGGCCATCTCAGCCATTTGCTCTTTCAGCTGACTGACTTCAGCCCTCCAGCTCTCATTTTCTTGTTCCATTTCAGCCATGAGTTTTGTGTTAAGCCAAGTCGCGTAAGGATGCCTACCCGTTATGGCTGGGAACCACAACATTTTGTTAGGAAAATAAAAGAAAACAAATAAAGACTATGATAAAAGAGGAAAAGAAAAACAAATGATGTTACGCAGGATGCGATTCTGAATTCAGCGTGTATTCTCCAACCGTTCCTCAGAACGTCACGTTCAAAAGTACTAGGTAAAGCAGTAAAGCGAAAATTAACATGAGACAATTATGAAGGCAAATTAATTCATCGTTCCATTCTTCCATAGAGGTACAATATTACTTGAAAGATTTGATTACAACATTTTAGCCATCCCTGGCCCGGGCAATCATGGCCCTCATTTTACAAAGTATTTCCTGGCAATAATTCAAAAATGATGATATCTCTTTTGGGGTGGATAGAGGATTGACCATGCCTTGGACCTGCTTCAACATCGAGGGAAAATCTTCCAAGATTCCATTGGCTAGGTATGCCAACTTGGCGAAACGGTCCATCCATAAATGAACGACCTTGTCCCGTTGAGCTAACTCAGTCCCTAAAACTCATGTGGCCTTTTGGCAGCGTCGCTTAACATCACAGGCTTTTTTCTATTCATCATGTATTTCTTGCTCATAGGCCCTCATTATTTCATCAAGTTATTGCTCCAATTTGTGGATCTGGGTTTGCAGCATTTCCTTTTGTACCAAGGTCTCTTTTTATTTTTCTTTGAATTATGCCAGTATATTTTTCAGGACTTATTTTTCGGCCAATATGGCGTCGCTCTGTTGGCCTTTCATTTTAAGCTGGGAATTAGCTGCATAAAGGCAATGGTCCTATTTCACCCTGTAGTCTTCGTCAATCTTCCTACTCTTTTGCATTTCATCCATAGTATGTTTCCCTTCGGAATTCTCCTTCCTCTGAAGGGCGCACTCTCGTTGACATTTCAAAAGATCTTCTTCTAGCTTTTGATTCTTTGCTGTCAACCCTTCTATTTGTGCCTTCAGAGCCATGGTGGCCTTGTCCTCCATGATGACCGGCGGAGGGAAATTATTCATGGATTGGTATGAAGGACTTTTGAAGGGCAGTTTCACAATGGAGGCCTTGTTTAGGACCCATTCAAAATATTCAGCCCCTACAGCATGGCTTCGTGCCCCTAATTCTTTTCCCATTCTATGGACCTTCATCCATGCATTGGCTATATCCCAAACAGCGGATGTGTAATTCCCTTTTGCATAGTACAAAATGAAAGGAGTGAGCAGTTCTTCGTTCAGTGGCCCGAGTAGAGGATAAGCCAACTGACGCTTTGTAATAACAGGGTTGTAGTTGATGCATCCCTGCATGCCCATGAGAGGAACATTCGGATAACCTCCGCAACTATACATGATTGACTCAACCATTAGCCATTGAGGATACCACCTAACTTTTTTAGCTGTAAGGCTTACGAGGTGATTAGCCCATTCACGCCCACTCTTCACGGCCAATTGACACAATTTCAAATCAGAAACTGGACACTCGACTTTACATATTTGATAGAAGATGTGAGATGTGAGCCATACGTATAAAACAGGTAAACAGCAAATGATCCTCTTTCCCCCTTGCGTGTGGCAGAAATCCATGGTGCAATACACATTAGCCAACATGGCTGTGACGGGATTCTCGAGCCGGTGCTTACGAGCCAGGAAGACAGCAACAACATCATAATCTACGTAGTTGTCTAAATTAGGGAACAAGACAACCCCATAGATAGTGAGGGCTAAAGTGTCCATGAAAGCCTCCCATTCTCCTTTATCAGCCAGGATCTACATATGCTTCTCAAGAAATTCTCGAGTGAATCCGGGAACTTAATTTCTATTCATTTGCACATTCCTCAATGCCTCAGGAGAGATTCTCAAAATACGAGCAACTGAAGCGATTGTTGCATGATGGTCAAGATGGCGATAGGGAATTTGCCTCTCCACTGGTATCCCCAAGATCTGCTCAAACTCTTCTATTGACGGAGCCAGTTGAAAATCTCTAAATGTGAAACAGCGGAGGGGTGGGTCATAAAATTGTGCCAAGGCTGTAATTGCTTCGGTTTGGACTTCCACCTCCAATAGTTTTAAGATCTTCCCATATTTCCTGGTAAGGGCCATCTTTTGAGTCAGACTTAATCTTTTCCCCAGTACTTGTAGACTATCTGTATCAACCTTCTTAGCTTTAAGATGTAATATTTTCTTCAACTCTGTCACATCTGTACCATAATTGTCATGTTTCATGTTAATTTCCATACTTGCTCAGAGATACTGCCAATTTCTGAATCGTTTCCTGCTAATTTCCATACTTGCTCAGAGATACTGCCAATTTCTGAATCGTTTCCTGTGAATACCGAAACAAAGAAAAGGAATCAGTTATTGTTATGTTTTGAAATTCATGTTTTCCCCAAAGATTTGATGTAAAAAAAATTTGTTTTTTTGGGAAACATTGATTTCTAAAACTCATGCGAGTCCAAGTTGCAGAAGCCATAGATTTTCTTAATCGTCATTGATGCCCCAGTTAAAGGGACCTAAAATTGTTTCTTTTGATTTTTTGTTTTGACGACAAGGAAAATCTACAACTCAGGACTTAGAGGTACATGATCAAAAGTGAATTATCCATCCACTCGAAGTATACTGGGTGTTTCGAAAATGAATCATTGTTTTTGAAATAGAGTACCCTCAATGGGTAGATAATTCATTCATTTGGATTAAAAGGGAGAGTGAAAATGACATAAGGTAAAGTAAAGCTTGCCCTTTTGTAGCCTAGGTCGGGTTTTGTTGAAAGTCTTTTCTAGGCCTTATGGTTTGTCTAAAAGTGAATCTCCACACCGGGTGGCTTATACTACACATCTAGAAGGTCACCAGAGCTAAGATCCTACCCATGACAGGGAAGCAACAGTGGGGAATCCCTAGGTGCGTATATCATGAGAGGTCGAACTCTGGTTGAGGTTCTCACGAACACCAGATAGGAAGTACATCCCATACGATTCCGTTACCAACCCCTCCTAACTTAAGCTTCATTTGGGGCCCGGGTATAGGGCGCCACTCATAGGTTGTGTGCAAGTAATTGTGAGTGTAGTGTGTGGAAGGGCATTCAATACCTTTTACTTTACCCCATTCTGCACAAAGAACAAACACAGAACAAATATACAAAGTCACCTACCCTAGGGTTCAATGATTGCAGAAAAGTAACATGGTCTTCTACCCTAGGGTTCAACAAACATGCAAACATAGACGATGAAACAAATAACAAGATACAATTAAAACAAGAACAAACATTCACAACAATTAACAGAAAATAAAACAATAGGAAGAAATCCAGGCTAACAAAGGCTATATAAAAAAAATGCGCTTTCAATGAAACTGGCCTGACTCTCTTAAGTGTCCCCAGTGGAGTCGCCATATTTCGCGACCTGAATCACGACGGCGCGGCCGACCCTCTCGAAAAGGATGAATGAAACAGACAAAAATAGGGAGTCGCCACCAACGTTTTTATCCATAGGAAAAACATTGGAAAAAACTAAGTTCAGTAAAACACTGGTTTAAAAAATGAGATTCAAGTTTGGGAGTCGGTTACGAGTAGGGAAGGTATTAGCACCCTACATTGCCTGTTAAAACAGTACCAAGATTAAAAATGCGCAACATAAATAGCCTTACAAAAAAATGTTTTATTTCTTCCTTTTTATTATTATTTACAAAAATAAGGGAAAATCAACAAGACGTCACGTCTAAATTGATTCTTATGGAAGTGATAAAAACGGGACAATTTAAAAAAAGGAAATAAATAAATAAATAAAAATGGAAAAAGAAAGAGGGGCCCGACAGAAATTAAATCCTGCTCCTACGTATTCTCGGGTTATTGAGAAATCAGGGTCACGTAGTTCTTGGTGATGTTTTTTTTTAGGAAATGACTAAGGGATTAATGATGGATGATTTTTTTGAAGAGAACACATACAAGGCGAAGTTCTTCGCACGTATACTGGTTCTAAAGAAATTGTGTAGACGAGAGTACACCCGTACGACACTGATTTCTTAAAAGAAAAAATAATAATAATAATAACAATAATAATTATCACAATTTTTAGGCTAGTCCAAATAAAATGTATAAAGCACTCATTCTTGTTAATATTTATTATGAATCCTGGTGGGGGATTAATTCAATCAAAAAAAATTAATTATTAATTACATAGGAAACAGACCCATCAAATAACTACTAGTTTGACGGAAAAATAAATAACGCCAAGTATTGAAAATGAAGAACAGATCCAGGTGGGTGATTAATCCAATCAATAGAAATTAATTACTAATTGAAAAGGAAACAGACCCATCGAACAACAATTAATTTGACAGAAAAATAAAATAAGTACAAGCATTAAAAATGAGGAACAGAATGGGACCGGTGTGGCGAGAGAAAGAGAGCTGGACGCCGCTGTGACGAGAGAGCTGGAAAACCAAATGGTGCTGGAGCAGCTGCGGAGTTATGAAGCTGGTATGTGGCTTATTGAACGGACGGAGTAAGGGAAATTAAGGAAGAAATTTTTACTCAATGAAAAGCTCCCCGAATCCCCTTTTTCCTCTTTCGTTGAGGTATTTATAGAAATCCCAGGTGTGTACTGACTGCTTAAACAGCCAAAAGACAGCCTGGACGTCGACAATCATGGGGAACGACGGCTAGTGGGAATTCTTTATTATTTTCTTTTTTGTCCGTTGCCAGCCGCCCCCCCCCCCTTAATTCAAGGATCCACTTGGATAGTGGGGTTCCAAATCAGCATGGGCGAATGGTGGAAATATGGAACCGGCGTTCTTCTTATGACTCGGATTAGTGTCTCAGCCAGTATCCATCCTCAATGGGAATTAATCCGAGCGGAACAGATGCTCTCATATATAAAAGACCTAGTGAAAGCTTGAATTCATAGATCCGATCCGACCTTTGACACTCGGTGTGAAGGCTTGAATTCACAGATTATTGACTCGAAAATTTCTTTCTGAGAAGTATTCATCAGGACCTCTTTTCATTCGGAATTGCTCCACTCGGAGTTACTTTGCTCGGAAGTGTCACTGCTTGAAGCATTCATTCGGAATTGCTTCAATCGGAGGTGCTTTGCTCAGAACTTGTTCCTGCTTGAAGCACTCAACCGGAATTGCTTCAATCGGAGGTGCTTTGCTCGGAACTGAACCATTCGGAGAAACCTTACTCGGATATATATATTTTTGAGTGAAAAGTTTCAGTCAGAGCCTTTCTTCGCTCGCGAATAACTCTCTCAGAGTCGATCCACCCAGAAATATCTCATTCGAAAGTATGGAACTCGGAAGTGAAAAGCGATCCTTTTGAAAGCAAAGTGTTTCTTCACTCGGAAACACATCCTAGAAAAATGACTCATTTGGAAATGGCCCACTCGGGGACGCCCTACTCGGATCTATCTTTGCCTTACTCGGAAGTATGCCTTGAAAGAGGTTCCACCCGAAACAGGCTCATTCCCGGTCGGACCTTTTCTTTGCTCGAAAATATATCTCTCGGCAACAACCACTCAGAAACGGCTTCCTCGGTGACATCCCACTTGGAAATATAGACCTTGAAAGTTTCTGCCCGAAAGAGGCTCATTCCCGGTCAGACCTTTTCCTTGCTCGAAAAGACATCTTCTCCGAAACGCACCACTCGGAAAGACCTATTCTTTGCTCGAGAATACATCTTCTCCAAAACGCACCGCTCGGAAAGACCTTTTCTTTGCTCAAAATGCCATCTTCTCCGAAACACACCACTCGGAGACATCCTTGCCTAACAAGTGTTTATTCATAGTCGGGTTTTCTTTGCCCAGACGTAATTCCTTGAAACGGTCCACTCGGAGACACCCTTACTCAACAAGTGTTCTTCCGAAGTTCAGTGTTTTTTTCATTCAAAATCAACTCACTCGGGAATCTTCCATTCGGAAATAATTTTGCCCAGAAAAAGCACTTATCCCAAATCAGACTCGCTTTTCATTTAGAGCGGCATCAATCGGGAGCCCTCCACTCGGAAACATCTTTGTCCAGAAAAAGGCACTTGTCCCCAAATCCAGTCCCTGCTTCTGTCGGTAATCCTTCACTCAGACGTATATCTTTGGGCGGTATTTATTCAAAGTTAGTCCCTTTTTCACTCAGAGTGGCTGCAATCGGGAATCTTCCACTCGGATTTATCTCCAAACAGGAAATATTCACTCAAAGTCAGCCATTTTCATTTGGAGTGGCTTTGATTGGGAATCTTCCACTTGGATGTATTTCCGCCTGAGGGATACTTACTCATAATCAGTCTTATTTCGCTCGAAATGTCTTCCCTCGGAATAACCCACTCGGAAATCATCATTCAGACACATGGAACTTAAAAGAGTCTGCCCGAGAGGTATTTACTCATAGTCAGAGCCTTTTCTCCATTCGGAAATAACTCCCTTTGAAGAAGCCCACTCGGAAATGCCTTACTCGGAGACATACCACTCGGCGACGTCTCACTCGGAGACTCCCTACTCGGAAATGATTATTCCAAGTCATCTTACTCGAAAATGATCATTCCGAGTCAGAATTCAGTCTTCTCAGAATTCTTTCCACTTGGGAATATCACTCGGAGCCTAAGACAATCCCGAAGATGAACGCAAATAAAAAAAGGAGTTCCAAGTGACGGAATTCCTCATTCTTGGTGAAAATGGACCAGACCGAAATAGGTGTTCACAACATTCATGTAATGATCCATGCAATATTATCATGGTGGGTCTGTCCAGTACATCATTACTCTTAATTTGTACCCGTGTAAAGACTTAATATAATCTATATTCATGATCTATGCGATCAGATCATCAGTACACTTATACACTAGTCTTAATGTATTTACATGTCCCCGTGTAAATACTTGACTAGGGACATTTTAAGAATAACTCTCATATGACCTATTACTCCAAGGATAAATAAAGGTTGTTAAACTATTTAACAAAAAATGCCTTATTTAAAATGATGCATCTTATATAGGCTCTTAGTGTATATTTCCAACAGCTTATTTTTGGATTTGCGATCTGGAGCGAATATTTGCTAGCATGGAGTGTTCTGAAACTTAAAAGGTTGAGTATGCGGTATGTATGATCTGTGAAGAAGCTAAATCTTGGTGGATTCTAACTCGTGGGCGCATGACTGTGGCTCACACTCCCTTGACTTAGGAGAACTTCAAGGTGGAATTCCTAAGGAAGTATTTTCCCAAAAGCTACAAGAGTAAGAAGGAACTTGAGTTTATAGAGCTCAAGCAAGGAGGCATGTTGATAGAGGAATATGCCTTTAAATTTGAAGAACTGTGTGTGTTTCACCCTCTTTTTCAATAGGAACATATTGAAGCTTCAAAATGTGTTAAGTTTGATAATGGTTTGCGCCAAGAGATCAAGAAGGCAATATGTCATCAAGAGATTAGGAGTTTTCCTACTCTTGTAAACAAGTATAGAATCTTCGAAGAGAATGATGTAGTAGCCAAGAGTTATTTGGGGCATGATTATAAGTTGAAGGGTCAATCTTCAAGCTTTAAGAAGAAAGGCAACTTTAAGAAGAACAAACACCTTATGCGTGGTGCCTCTTTACTTAGAGGTGGACGGGGTGGTAGAAGACACGGTACTAATGGTGGCCAAGGTAATTGCCAAGGTCTTCAATGTTTTCGATGTGGTAGAAATCATTTGGCTCGTGAATGTGACCATGAGGATACTGTGGTGTGCTATAGATGCAACCAACCGGGGCACATTTATCCTGATTGTACTTTGAATGCCACATATATAGTGGTGCGTAATAATGCAAACCGTGGAGGCGTGGTGCTTTTAAAGGTCATGGTCATAGAAACAGTAATGACGGCCACAATGATGGTCGTAATGGAAATGGAAATGGTGGCAATGGTCGTGTTAATGGTAATGGCTGTGGTAATGGAAATGTTGGCTAGAATGGTCATAACAATTGAGCTAATCAACAAACTGCTAGAAGAGTCTTCACCGCGACGGGTGAAGAAGCTATACAGGCTGATTCTTTGGTTCAAAGTAAATGCTAAATTCTTGGTAATATATTGATGTGTTATTTGATTTTGGTGCAACACACTCCTTCATTTTGGAAGATTATGTAAGGTGATTAAAATTGCCAATAAGTATAATGAAAGGCTTTTTAATGGTGTCTATACCAACCAGTACTTATTTACAGACAGTCACTCGGTGTGATGATGTTAAGGTGATCCTTGAGAATAGGAGATTCGTTGTATCTTTTATTTGTTTGCCCATGAAGGAACCTAGAAGTTATTCTGGGAATGGATTGGTTATCTGCCAACAAGGTCTTGGTGGATTGTCAGAATCAAAGTGTTATCTTTCCTTCTCCAAATACCGGACACTTTAATGTGCAAGGTATATCTCAACTTCTTGTTATGCTATGCATGATGGGTAGAGAAAATGCTATTCAATCATGTGATATTCCCATTGTATACAAATTTTTGGATGTATTCCTGATAAGGTACCTGGTTTACCTTCTCCACGAGAGGTGGAATTTTCTGTTGATCTTGTTCTGGGTGCGAAACATGTTTGTCGAGCTCCATATCAGATGTCTCCTACAGAATTAATAGAGTTGAAAAGGCAAGCTAAAGAATTTTTAAAACGGGAATTTATTCGCCTAAGTGTATCTTCTTGGGGTGCATCTATATTATTGGTGAAAAAGAAAGATGAGAGTATGAGATTGTGCATTGATTATCGACAACTCAACAAGTTGACTATTAAAAGCTGATATCCCTTACCTCACTTGATGATCTTTTGGATCATTTGAAGGATGTTGTGGTATTCTCTAAGATTAATTTACGTTCTGGATATCACCAAATCAGGGTGAAGACCAAAGATATTCCAAAAACTATTTTTCGCACTCGCTATGGCCATTATGAATATGTAGTGATGTCTTTCGGTATGACAAATACTCATATAATTATCATGGATTACATGAATCGTATTTTCCATGATTATCTTGATCGATTTATGGTGGTTTTTATTGATGACATTCTTGTCTATTCCAAAAGCCGGGAGGAATATAAAGGGCATCTCTGCCTTATTTTGAATATTCTTCTTGAGAAAAAGTTGTATGTGAAGCTTTCTAAGTGTGAGTTTTGGTTATCTAAGGTTGAATTCCTTAGATATGCCATTTCTAAAGATGGTGTTGTAGCTGATCCATCAAAAATTGAAGCTGTGATGGCTTGGGAAAGACCGACATCCATGACTGAAATAAGAAGTTTTCTTGGTCTTGTTAGTTATTACCAGAGATTTATTAAAGGTTTCTTTCGTCTGGCTTTGCCATTGACGAAATTGACTCATAAGAATCAATCGTTTGTGTGGAATCTCAACTACGATAAAAGTTTTCAAGAGTTGAAAGTAAGACTCCCTTCTACTCCAGTGTTGGCTTTGCCTGATTTACTGGATGAATTCGTGGTGTATTGTGATGCTTCTAAGCTTGGTCTTGGTTACGTTCTAATGCAGAATGAGTGTGTGGTAGCCTATGCGTCAAGACAGTTATGACCGCATGAGGTTAACTACCCCACACATGATCTTGAATTAGTGGCGGTTGTTTTTGCCTTGAAGATAATATGACATTATTTGTATGGCTCAAAATTTATGGTCTTTAGTGATCAAAAAAGCCTCAAATATCTGTTTGATCAAAAGGAACTTAATATACGCCAGCAAAGATGGATGGAATTTTTGAAAGATTATGAATTTAATTTGAGGTACCATCCTGGAATGGCAAATGTGTTTGTCGATGCTTTGAGTCAAAAATCATTGCATGTTTCCTTTATGATAGTGAAAGAGATGGAGTTAATTAAATAGTTCAAAAACTTGAATGTTGGTGTGGAGGTTCATACTCCAAAGAAGATTTCTCTTGAGACATTAAAAGTTTCGAATGTGTTTCTTGAATGGGTGAAGACACAACAACCAAATCATGAGTATTTGATGGAGATGAAATAATCTCAAGCTAACGGGAAAAATTTATTCTTATTGGAGGGTTCCAATGGTATTTGGAGTGTGAAAGACCGTGTTTATGTCCCATATGTTGGTGATATGAGAAAAACTGTGTTGGAAGAAGCTCATAAGAGTGTATTCAGTATACACCCTGGTGCTACCAAGATTTATCAAGATTTGAAGAAGAATTTTTGGTGGCCCGGTATGAAGCAGGATGTGGCTAATTATGTTATTGCTTGCATTGTCTATTAGAAGGCTAAGGTTGAACATCAAAAGTCATCTGGTGCGCTTAGATCTCTTGATATCCTTGTTTGGAACTAGGATGGCATAACTATGGATTTTGTTTCTGGATTGCCTAGAACACATGTTAGAAATGATGCAATACGGGTGATTATTGATAGATTGACAAAGTGTGCTCACTTTTTACCCATGAACATGAAAAGTCCACTGGAGAAATTGGCACAATTACACATTAAGGAGATTGTTAGGCTACATGGTATGCCTTCGAGTATTGTTTCGGATCGTGACCCGCGTTTCACTTCCTGATTTTGGGAAAGCTTGCATAAAGAACTAGGTTCTAAGCTCAAGCTTAATTTTTCTTATCATCCGCAAATGGATGGACAATCCGAGCGAACGATTCAAAGTCTTGAAGATTTATTGAGGGCTTGTGTATTGGAACATGAAGGTTGTTGGGAAAGATTCCTACCATTCACTAAATTCACACACAACAATAGTTATCATAGTACCATTAGTATGGCTCCATATGAAGCATTGTATGGTTAAAAATGTAGAACTCCATTGTGTTGGCTTGAAACTGGTGAAAACTTGGCTTTAAGGCCGAAATTAATTGCGAAGACAAATGAATAAATCAAGATGATACAACAAAAGATGAAGATTGCTTAATATCGTTAGAAGAGCTATTATGATAAGAGGCGGAAGCCACTTGAGTTTCAAGTTGGCAATCATGTAGTCTTAAAGGTGTCAAGAGATAAAGGTACTGGAAGAGCTTTGAAGAGCGAGAAGTTAAGCCCGAAGTTTATTGGACCATTTGAAATCCTTGAAAGGGTTGGCGAGTTAGCATACAGGATTGCCCTTCCTTCGTATTTTTCTAATTTGTAAAATGTGTTTCATGTTTCACAATTACAGAAATACATACATGATCCTACGCATGTTGTTGCCCTTGATGATGTTGAAATCAAGGAAAACTTGTCTATTCCTCTAGTGTCTACTACTATTATAGAGTGTTCTGTCAAGAAATTATGGAACAAGTTGATTCCTTTGGTGAAGGTATGTTGGAAGCACGGAGATATGGTTACAACTACATGGGAGCGTGAGGATAAATATGCGTGAACGATATTCTGAGATATTCGAATCAGGTTGGTAAATTTTGGGGACGAAATTTATTTTAAGGCGGGGCAGATTGTAACAACCCAAAATTTATATAAATGATTAATTAAAAGAAATAATTAGTAAATAATTACATATGAGTTATCTAATGTCCCAAAATTTAGAAATGATTAAATTGGGAATTTTTATGATTATTCATAATTTATGGTGGCTTAAAGAGTTGAAATTAATATCAATTAAAATATGGGTGTTAGACCAAGTATCTCCGATTAAGGTGCTGTTGGTCAGGGCTGTTAAGAATATTAATATGAATTCGAATATACCTTCAGAATAATTTTTAGATATGTATTAAGACCAAACGAAGATCCTGTTTGTGCTAAAATAGAGAAATTATAATGAAGGGTTAAATTTTAAAACTAAAGTCCCCTTCTTTTTTCTCATTTTCATGTTGCATTCTCCCTCTCAAAGGCAAAACCCTTTTCTTCTCCTTCACATTTCTCTTCTTCCTCTCAAGACACACTAAGTGTGTGTGCTTTTCCCTCCTCCACTTTCGTTTTCTCTCTTCGACAAGCAAGAAGGGGATTGTGTGATTGGAAGCCCTTATTCTTCTTTTTATTTTTGTCTCGCTCTCTCACTCTTCTTGGGCACATTTTCATTTGACTTGAGGTAGGTTTTCCTCACCATTTTCATGAGCTAAAGCCCTAGATTAAGAGTTATTATGCTAGGAGAGAATGTCATGTGTATGGGTTATGGATTGGAAGTCATTTTTATGCAAATCCCTAAGGTGGGGTGTAATAAATGTATGGTTTTGTGAGGGTGTACATGGGTACACGAAAATGACACTTAATGAGGTGGAAGATGATGAGTATTAATGGTGGCTGTTAGGTTTTAATGAAACCCTAACTCTAGAAATTAGGGAAAATGAGTAATGATGCTATGAGAAATGATTTTAAATGTGAACCCATGATATTTGGTGTGTGAATGTTGTTAATGATGATGGGGATTAATGATAATAATGATTTATGAGCATTGAAGGTGAAACCCATGAATGAGTGTTGCCATAAATTCATAATAAATACATTGTAATGCCCAACCCATGGTGGTTGTGGTAATTTAGTGTAATAAATACTAAATAAGCCTTGTAATAGCATAAACACCAAGTAGTTTAGCTTGAACAATTACATCTTGGTGGGTTGAATGATAATAATTATGTTATACATGTGTGTGGTGTAGGAAACAACCCATTGATAAAGCGGGACCTTCAGACCGTAACAAGTACTACTTCTCTTAAGGTAGGGGGTAACATTCCTAAATGCATGATTTCATCCATTATTGATGTGTATATATGGGTGTGTTTCCATAATTTCACTTGGATGAATATCTTAATGTTTAGGTGATTTGGAATGCATTTAGAATGATTTGTTTTATGTGGTGAATGTTGTTGGGATGATGATTATGATGTTGAGTTTGATTCATGGTAATGTGACTTGTTTGTGAATGACATTGAGACCATGATTGAATTAATTGCAATTATATTAAACATCCCATGACATGTAATTTGATGAATAATGATTGCCACTAACTATTAATATGAGTGAAATCCAATGATAATTAGTAATGGTTGAGAATAATGAGGATATTGAATTCCACTAAGTGATGGTGGTGAGTTATTGATTGTGGAGTGGCATTTTAGGATGCACGGATATGAGAAATACATTGATTGGAATTTGCATCCATGGCATATCATATGCTGTCTAGAGGTTCCAATAGGTAGGCCCAATGGGAGGGCGACCCAGTGCAGGGTAAAATTATTGTTGTTCCCTAGTGATTCTTGGAATCATGAAGCTGTCCATAGTTTGGTGGCGAGGCACCCTATGTGGCGAGCCCAATGGGTGGGTGGCTTTGTGATGAGCAAGTGACCTTAGTGTCCCTAGGGGCATGACTCTCTCGATGTGTTTTTGTGATGGGCCCGTAGCACTTTTGGCAAGTGAGGCCATGTTGTTGATTTGCAAGTCATGGGGTGACTAGTGCTACATATGGGCGATAGCGGTTTAGTACCTGTAAAAGAAAGATGTTATGCATGTAAGTAATGAGATAAGTGTACATATTTACTACTGTAGTAAGGACATAATAGCACACCTATGCTTGGCTCACATATTATATGATGTTGTTCCTATAGTCGGATCTATGATTTGATAATGATTCCTTGTGCATATGGATTAGTCATAAGAGCATTTGCATATAGTTAGAGATATATCGAGTTTGGTAGCCCTTGGTGGCGATGGATGATTGATAAATAAAGAGAAAGAAAATGTTGTACTAACCTTAAACATGTGGTTTTACTTGATGAGATTTCCAATGATTTGATACATATATTGTAAATGTGTTGATTGAAACATATGCTATGTTGAATTAAAATAATATGATGTGTGAAAGTATCATATGATTCCTTTGAGGAACATATGTTGTGCACATGTATATATGTATCATCATAATGTATGATTTTAATTTATTTGGTATATGTTACTCACCTCCTAGTTGCTATTTTTAAAGGTTGATGTATGTATATTGGAAATCCTACCCTTTTTTGGAGGTTAAGCAATGGAGAAGGTAAATATGGAAGGAAAACTTGTAAGACTTGGCCGGAAATCTTTTATAAAACACATAATATATGTATATGCTTATTTTGTATACGAATATTGAATAATGTTAGATATTCATTTTGGGGCCATTTGCAAAAAGTAAGCCTTATGTGTTTGAAAGGCTAATTTTTAGTCATGACCTTAACATTGGGTAATGATACTTGTGATACATTGATTGTTATGCTATATCAATGAATGAATGATGATATTATAAGAATGGTGATTTATTGGAATGAATATGTGACTTATGTATGATTAATATTGTAAATTGAATGCAAAACAAGGAAATGGATAGATCATATTTTCATTTAATGGATAAGACTTCATGTTGAGGTCATCTACAACCCATAATATATGTATGAAACTTGTGTGCATGGTTGGTTGTGGCCAAATAGGCTTAGTTTATAATTTAGCATGCTTGGTTTAGCTAAAAGAGGGCTTGAATTGCCACTAGAGTATACCTTGATCTAAGAAATGAGTTATTTTATGGGACTTGTTGGAGCAAGCATATTTGCATATGTGGATATAAGTCCATAGGGAGTTTAGACCAAAACTTAGCCAATTGCATTTTGGTATATCATGTAAAATGGTGTAAAATATGCATAAAACTACCCCATAGGTTAGATTTTGATTGGGATGGAATTTGGGCTTGAAACTTAGGCATATAATTGATATTAGGGTAAGTAAGTTGTGTATAAAATTTCATGCAAATTGGAGTTGAATAGTCTAGTGAAAAGGGGACCCAAATTTGGCAAAAAAACATAAATGCAAAAAGCTACAGAATTTGTGCCTACAGCAGTGAGATCCACGGCCAATGGAATTTCCCACTGCTAGTGGATCGTTTTGTCTCAAAACGTGGAAAAATTGGTAATTTTGGGTGGTTAAAATAGTGGGTTCCAAGACTAATGGAATTTCGCACTGCCAGTGGAATCCTCTGACTTGAAAATTTTGAAATCTTGGCATGTGGCAATGAAACCCACTGCCAGTGAAAATTCCCACTGCCAGTGAAAATTCCCACTACCAGTGGATTTCTCCAGTTTTAGATTTTATATACTTTTATGTAACATCCCTGGTAATTTAATATTGGGAAAGATGAATTAAATATTTAATTAAGTTAGAATTCAATGGGAATAGGATCTTAAGTGGATATATGCTTTAAAGTGATGTTTTAAAAGGAAAAGACAATTTAAAAATAAATTTCAAAGGAAATGGCATCAGGACCCTGACGTGTAGCATAGGATGGACGCGTAGCTTCAAGTGCTTATTACAGACCTTACGCGTAGCGTCAACGTCGCGACCTGTTTTAAAATTAGACATGCACAACAAAATGTTAAAACATTTTCCTCTTTCTCTTCTCTTTCCTTCATGCGATTTGTGAGCAGGGCTAGTGGAAGCTTGTGATTCATTGCCGTTTTGGGCATTGGGAGCTAAGGTAAGCCATGGAGGATCATTGATTTTGAAGCTCTTCTTCTCATCCTTTTCTCCCTCTTCAAAACCGAACCATGCATGTGATGTGAGGGTTCAGATTTTGAGTTTTAGGATTCTTGGAAGCTTGGCTTTTGGGTTTAGAAGGGTAAGGAAGGTAATGTACTAACCTGATTAGTGTTTCGGTGACTATAGATGCCGAGTATCGAAGGAACAATTGGCGAAACGGGTATCGAATACAAAAGAGGAACTCTGAATCAAGTGACCGAAGGACGCAACTGACACCAAGAACAAATTATTGAAGCTTGGAATTGATGTAAGGGGGTGTTCGGGTCGTGATTAATTAGAATGGATATGAGTATTAGATTCGGGGAATTTATAGAATCATTAGGAGTTGTTAGGTGACTTGTAAATTATTTAGATAATATCTATATAAATATATGTATATGTGTATGTATGCTTGAATAGCTCAGTGTTTGAGAAAGTAGGTGAAATTGGTTAATTATATGATAGGAAGTGAAGAATTAAATGAATGAGTTATGTACATGAGTAGAAATAAATATGGACGGTGTTTACGTGTTGTTATGTTATTCAATTCTTGAAAAACTTGATAAGTAATGAATAAAAATGAATAAGTAAATTGTTGAGCCCGACGGTGACTCAGCGGTTCTTTCCCACCGCCGGACTTTTTGTCAATTGGCAAGCGCACCAATTCGTTTGTAGTTTTCAAAATTTAGATATCGTTCCACTGGGATTGAAAGTCCAATAACAACAGTAATCTTCTACTTACTATGGTAAATGTGAAGGAAATTATAAACAAAAGAATGATTTATATACAGTTTATACAATATTCACAAGATAGCATGGTTGAGTGATTCATGAGATAAGAAGAAAATAAAATCTATCTAAAAAGTTGAGTTGTAACCTAGAATAGGTAAGATACTTGAGATAAACACAGATAAACAAATTATGTTGGAAATTGGATCCCTAATCTAGAATAACAATGAGGAACTCAAGACATGCATATTTAATCATCAAGTTTCATGTCATTGCAGCTTAAAATCATTATAACCGATCCCTCGTGATATAAATTCTAAGAATTCACCGTAAAGTCCGATCCCTCGTGAGCTTTCTCAGTAAAAACTTGCATTAAGACCTGGCCTTATGGCAACAATGGTTAACAACCCCTATAGAATTGAGATACCAAGGGTATTCCAACTTTTTACTTTCGTCAAAACCAATTTCAATACGGCATAAATAATCATTCTCCCGTTTGACATTTACACTAATAAAACCAGTTTCGATACACATGAAAATCATTCTCCCGTTTGACGTTCATATTAATAAAAGGTTGAGATACTAACATGGACTTGAATCATAAACATGCAGAGGTCGAATTCACAACATTATACTCAATAGATTAGTTCACCAATTCCAACATAAACAAATTAGTTACACATGGTAAAAGTAAAAACAACACTTACAGAGTTTGACATTACGAAGAAGATGATGGAAACTTCACGATACAACGATCACAATACACCGAAACACACTCAAGTATCTAGAAAACTATTCTAGAACTACAACTCACAAAAGAAGTACTCAAAGTCGAGCACAAGAGAGAAGAGAAGAGAAGTGTATGGAATGGGATGCTATGAATGGTGTTGGATGGCCCTATTTATAGGGCTGAGCAAGGGTGTTGACGCTACGCGTCAGACCCCTGACTCAGCCTCCATTAAACACTTGATAATGGCCACTTTCAATAATTAATCTTGATCATGCCTGGCCACTTGGACATGTTTCCACGAGTTTTTGGCCATTTATGCTGATTGGGGTGGCCCTTGGGCTGAGTGGGGTGCCCATTATTGAGTCCAAGTGGAGTGGTTGGCCAAAGTGGAGTGGTTGTTCACGCAGCACTGACGCTACGCGTGGCTGTGATGCGTAGCGTCAGACTCAAAAATAGCAGTTGATGCTACGCGTGGGGTGAGGCTACGCGTCAGATTCTCCAGTGTAATTTTCTCTTGATTTCTTAACTTTTTCACTGCAAAACTAGAGAAAATTGATCAAGGGCAGATTATTTCCAACAACACTCATTTATTGAATTTAAATCCTAATTTTCTAACAAATTAAACTAATTTTTATGATTTTTATGAAATTTTTATTTAAGCTTTTATTGAAAATTTGAGGACTAACATAAATGTGTGAATTATGTATATGAGTGGTGGATTGAGAATGGATAATTGAAATTAAATATCGATGATATTACCGTTATGTGTGATGTTATAGATCAAGAATGATTTGTTGGAATTAAAGTAATGAGGATAATTGAGGTGGCATGGCTTGTGAGGGTTGGATCTGTGTGGCCACCCTGTGTGATGTTTATATGTTAGCTTCTGACAATTATCGATGGATCTGATGATGTTTAAGGCCCTGTTGATATGATTTTATATGTGATTATGTGGTATGGGACGGCCAACGGTATGATGTACCCGTCGTTTTTTTGGCTCCCGTGGTTTTTATACCTAGTTGAGCTACCCAAAGGTTAGTCAGACCCAATGGTTGAGGTGGGGAGCCAAGTCGGGCTCAGTGAACCAAGTCAGGTTCACGGGGTGTCAAGTCGGACCCCCCAGCTGAAGGCTGATCCTTTAGTATTCGGATACTAGGAGTCTGATATACATGTGAGTTAGTTGTGCATATGTAATATGATCTTGATGTATGTTTTATGGTAATGGTAAATGGATGTTAGGATGCCTATGATGGATGTAATGATTGATGATGTTATGATGTTGAATATGAGGTATGTAACCATTTGATTGTGGAAGTACATAGAAGATTATACTAGGGTGTGTTTGCTGTGATAATTGACAATTGCAATAAACTGGTAAGTAACAGAATGAGAAAAATATTAGGTAGTAAGTAGCTGCATTATTTTACTTCCGTTTTATATTAATTACAATACGCCAAACACTCACTCTTGTTTTGGTTTATTTGATTTTAGTGACCAGTGATAGAGAGGATGCTAATACCTTGGAGGTGTGCCAAGCGGAGAATTGATGCCAAGATGCAATAGAAATTATGACATGATTAATTATATTGTGGATTTAGTATATGTAATAACATAACATGCTTTGTGTGATTGATGGCTTAACTTAGTATGTTGGTAATGTGTGATTATGACATGATGGTGATGATAAGCATGTGCTTGTGTGATGATTAGTTGATAAGGATGATATGGTTCATAGTACGGAAGAAAGAAAGTTAGTATGGTAATAATGTTTATGATTGCTAGTCAGTGGATGGTAGAATTCAAAACTTATGGCATGGAGCCAAGTTGTGTGATTGATATTATGGGTAGGTCTTGTATATGAATAGTGTTATGCGTGTGATATGATTATGAAATCGAGTACTAATTTGATGAATTTGATTAATTGATGATGGTATGCATATAACGGTTTTCATGTGAAAATTAGGAACCGGACGGGTGATTTTATGATCCAGCGAGTTTCGGAACCCCCGAAAGGAACCAATAGGTTCCCTAAGTCATTAGAAAGTGTACCTATTGGTCTTGAGCTATTTAGAGTCCATCTGGGCTATTCGGCGCATAGGTTTTACATATAGTTAAGTTAAACTGTATTTCGCGTATAACTCGCGTATATGATGGAATTTTGGTGAATGGACAGCCCCAACAGTTACGAAATGGGGAAAACATAGTTTCGTGAAAATCAGACCCAAAATGGGCCAATTAGATAGGTTAGAAGTTGTCGATTGGCCTAAATTATACAACAACAACAGGTACTGTCTTTGGTATGCTGACACTGAGTGTCAGCCCAGGGCTACGTTTTGGGGTCATGCGCCAGGCCCCTATTTCTCAAAAACTAGAATTTCTCATTTTGAATGACATTTTGGGATTTTCAAACATCATATCAACTATATTTTGGTACTTGTACAAAAATTAACTATTTTCACCCATATCGAATTATTTATTTATTAATCGTAAAAAAATTATTATGAATTTTAATTAAATGAATAAAAATAATTATGAATTAGACTAAGGACGTCATATTTTAGGGTTATGATTTGCTCTTCCTTGCTTCATGGAACGTTTGTATGATTGGATATACATGTTTTATCAAATCTTGACAATCACCTTATGTGTACCTACATCATTTCTTATACTCCCCTCTTATTCTTGGATTAATTTTATATTCCGTAAATACTTGTACTGGGATTAAGTGATTGATTGTCCTAGGTAGATGTTTGTTTAAATTGCATACCTTCTCATATCCTCATATATGAGATAGATCTTTAAAAAGGTGCAGAGTTAATTATTAAAATTTTTATTTGTGGTGTTCTTCTTCCAACGGTTGTTTTAAATCACAAAATATTTATCCTAGTTTCCCTTATAAAAATACTAAATGTTTAATATTATTTACTGGATTAAGGGTGCCACACTATACACTTCCTCTTCTTATTAAATCGTTATGGGAGTATGTTATATTTAATATAAATATTATTTGAGTATAATTCTTATATATCTTGATTTACAATATACTATAATTTAGATAGAATGATTGAATTTATTATTTTCAACAAAATTTCAATTTAGATACATGAGGGTAAAACATGATAGATGCAAAAAAAATTACAATAGTTATTTATTTATTTATATTACTACAGGTATTTAACAGTTACTATAGGTACTAAAAACTTTTAAAAAAAATTATCTACATTTTCTCTTCTTATTATATTGCTACAAGAGTATGTTATATTTAGTAGAAATATTATTTTAGCATCATTCTTATATATCTTGCTTTTTTACAACCAATAAATAAGTTTTATGTCTTAATTTTAATTTTTTTACCATAAAACTTTTTATATCTAATTCTATATAATATAAATATTCACCCATTCAATTAATTTATATTATGAATTAAATTTCTTTTAAACTAATTATATTCATTATAATGATTTTTAATTTTTTTGTCTACATACAAAATTCTATTCTCTTAATTTTTTAAAGTGATACACGAAAGATTAAATTATTAAAATTTATGAATATTTTAGATATATATCCATATAATTATGATAGTGTTTAAATATTTAATATCTTGATAATTATTATATAATTTAAATATATTTTTTAATTTATTTTATAATTATCATATAATCATGTGCATAACACAAAAATCATTTATCATAAACCATTAACACACCTACACATTGGTCAAATACTAGTTAAAAAATATAATTACTATGTAATAATTATTGAATGAATTTTTAATCAACTATTCATTTATTTAATAGTTTGTTTTGGTTGTTTCCTTTATTTTTTCTTTGTATTATTTTACATAATTTACTTTAAGAATGGCAAATTACACAAACCATATATGAGATTTAATAACACTATCTCAGACCTTTTAAAAATTTACATTCCATTTTATAGGTTAAAATTTGTGGCAATATTTTTATGATTTTGTGGTGTTTTGAACCCATAAATTAGTTTAAGCAAGCACACGCTTAATAAGTGTATAAAATTTTCCAAATATTGAATATAACCGATCCAAATTCGTCCTTAAACCATAACATGAACTCGTGAAGAAATAAAATAAATAAAAATATTATGAATATTTTATGAAGGTGGATGTCCACCTTAGTCTATAAAAGGGACTCATGCCCTTCATAAATGTATGCAAAAAGAATTAAATGATTAATTTTTAGACTCATAATTGGTATTTATAATTAATATAATATATTTTATTATATAAAGAAATTAATAAATAAGATACGAATTAAATAAGATACGTATTAATAATTTGTTTTGGTTGTTTCCTTTATTTTTTCTTTGTATTATTTTACATAATTTACTTTAAGACTGGTAAATTACACAAACCATATATGAGATTTAATAACACTATCTCAGACCTTTTGAAAATTTACATTTCATTTTATAGGTTAAAATTTGTGGCAATAATTTTATGATTTTATGGTGTTTTTGAACCCATAAATTAGTTTAAGCAAGCACATACTTAATAAGTGTATAAAATTTTCCAAATATTGAATATAACCGTTCCAAATTCGTCCTTAAACCAGAACATGAACTCATGAAGAAATAAAATAAAGAAAAATATTATGAATATTTTATGAAGGTGGATGTCCACCTTAGTCTATAAAAGGGACTTGTGCCCTTCATAAATGTATGCAAAAAGAATTAAATGATTAATTTTTAGACTCATAATTGGTATTTATAGTTAATATAATATATTTTATTATATAAAGAAATTAATAAATAAGATATGCATTAATAAATCACTCTACCACTAAGCCACTAGTACTTAATGATATTTCATGAAAACTTTTAAATTTTCACTACTAGACCACTTATGTGATATTTTATTTAAGTTGATTTATAACCAATATTACTCTTATAATTAAATAAAATAAAAAATATAATATAAATATTTATAATCATTGTTAACTTGTTTTATTACTATTGTTATTAACATCATTATTAGACAATTATAGTTAATATATTTATTTTATTGAAGTATTTTCTAACTTATTTGTAATTTCTTGCATAGAAATAACTATGTCGAATATTACCAACCTTGAGTTCGTGGCTCTTGATATCACTAGAAAAATTATTTAAAAGATGAGTACTTAAAAGTTAAAAACCTTCTTGTTCTCTTGAATAATTTAAAAGAGAGATACGACCATCAGAAAGATATAATTCTTCCAAAAGCCCATTATGAATGGATGCATTTGCGCTTTCAAGATTTTAAATCTGTAAATGAATATAATTCTGCGTTGTTTAGAATTTCTTCAAGATTGAAGTTATATGGAGAAAAAGTCACTAAAAGTGACATGTTAGAAAAGACATTCTCCACTTTTCATGCATCCAATATACTCCTACAGCAGCAATATCGTCAAAAGGGTTTTACAAAATACTCAGAATTGATTAATTGTCTCCTTATGGCTGAACAAAATTGTGACGACCCGCGTCAATTTACCATTTAATTACACCCGGTAAATCATTTTTCCTAATAATTTTTTGCGTTTAATGAAAATTAATTAGGTCTTAATATAAAATAATATTTACTTTTCTTAAGCATGCTCAAAATAATAACCGATCGGAAATAGATCCATTAATAAAATGGGATTGATTAGAATCAGCGGAAGGAGAAAGATGAAGACGGGTCACTCCCTTGAGCGAAACCCTGATTCGCTTAGGCGAAAACCGAGAAGGTCGCTTAGGCGAGTTCCGACTCGCTTGAGCGAATCCTACATTTCAAACCTGAGTGAAACACGAGACATGCAAGGAAAATTAAGAAATCGGTTTTTACTCAGAAATGAGTCCACTCGGTCATATCTCACTTGGGAACCCCTTAACCTTCACTCAGAAAAGGGTTCTCTCGGTCATGTATCACTCGGAAAACACCCAAACCTTACTTCACTCGGAAGAGGTTCTCTCGGCCATACCTCACTCAGAAACATCCTAATCTTCACTCGAAAGAACTCTAATATTCACTCGGAAACATTCTAATCTTCACTCGCAAGCACTCTAATCTTCACTCGGAAACATTCTAATTTTCACTTGGAAGCACTCTAATCTTCACTCGGAAACATTCTAATCTTCACTCGGAAGCACTCTAATCTTTACTCGGAAACATTCTAATCTTCACTTGGAAGGGACGAGGGAAACTCACGAGCGAAATAGGCACAAGATCAATTCCCCCGGCCTTCGCTCAGACAAGACTGAATCCACTCGGCGAGATTCGTCCAGTAATCGACTTTACTACAGCGAACACAAATCCACACATGAAAATCAATACCGATCACATAGCAACATACTTCATATGCACATTAGTCAAAATACACAAGCAACATAATGTCATCACATATACGGAAAACTCATTATATATATATACATTACACAATTCATTTCAAAATCACTCGGTGCCTTGACATCAATCCTCCGCTTGGCGCACCTTCAGGGCTCCGACCTTTTCCCTGTCACTGGTTACTAAATTGAAAACCACAGCAAGGGTGAGTGTTTGGCATCATAATTAATCTAGAACGGAAATTAACAATTTACATGTATATAAACTCCGTCCGATTACTTTATCATCAAATTGCAAGTCACACTCGGTAATTAACTCATACTCGGCAAGTATAACAATTCACACTCGGCAAATATAACAAATTGCACTCGACAAATATATCAAATCATACTCGACAAATATATCAAGTTGCACTCGGCAAATATATCAAATCATACTCAGCAAATATATCAAATTGCACTCGGCAAATATATCAAATCATACTCGGCAAATATATCAAGTTGCACTCGGCAAATATATCAAATCATACTTAGCAAATATATCAAATTGCACTCGGTAAATATATCAAATCATACTCGGCAAATATTTCAATTCACACTCGACAATTATAATTAATCACACACATCACAACTAATAATTCATCAATTGTCATCACTGACTCTCAGACAAAATTGACGCCTATTATCCGGATACTAAAGGATCGGCCTTCAGCTAGGGGTCCTACTTGACACCCCGTGAACCTTGCTTGGTTCACCGAGTCCTGCTTAACTCTCCACCTCGACCACTGGGTCCTGCTTGACCACTGGGTAGCTCAACTGGGCACAAAAATCACGGGAGCCGGAAATGAGGGGCTATACATACCGTCGGCCGTCCCATACCACACAATCATACATATTCACATTTCTCATCATATCATAAGTGGCCATTAACAACATCATATACTCATCACACAGGCGACCTGCTTGTCAAGCCCGGCATCACATTGTCACTATACACCGATTATCACAACATCAAATATTTCAAACTCATAATCATCTTAAGTCACACATACACAATCTTAAACCGATCGGTGTCTATATTCATACATGCATACTCATACAACTCATCCATATACAACTTTCATCCAGCATTATTTCTTACCATGTTCACAATCAGTTCAATGACTCAGACCCAACATGTCCTATTCTAATTAATTATAACCCGAACACCCCCTTACCTCTATTCCAAGCTTCACGATCTGCTCCTGGTGCCGATTACGTCCTCTAAACGCTGGGTTCATGGTTTGACTTCTGAATCCAGCACCAGCTCCGTTAATCAGTCCTTCGGTGTTCGTTCTGCTACCTACAGGGTCAGAATGTAAAACCCATTAACGTCGTACCACTCACCCAGTCTAAAGACCATTTTCGAGCTCACACTCATCAGAGGAGTGGAGAATAGAACCTTACCCCGCCATGCATGACCATTCGGTCCAAAGGAGAAAACGAAAGAGACGGTGTAACACAAATTTAAATTGTTCAATGGACTCACCTTGAAACCACGGTCACAGAAATGGGGTTATTTCAATGTTCCAGTGCTAAATGGACCTTCCCTCAGAGTATGCAGCTCGACAGCGATGGAGGAAGGAGAAGAAGAAAAAGAAACAGACGAAGAAGGAGAAAGAAGGAGTGGGCTCACGTGAATAATGAGGAGGGAGAAAGGAAACCACCTTTATTTAAAGCTTAGGGGCAAAACAACCTTTTCCCTATTTCTTTTATATTTTTATTAAAAGTTTTAATTAACTTTTCTCTTCTTCTAATCACACCTCGTTTAACTCTTTTAAAATTAATTAATCAAATAATTTTATTTACTTTCACAACATTTAATTATTTATAATTGCCTAATAATTTATAAAAATATCAAATAAATCACTCAAACGTTTATCAATATTTTCCGCTACACATAATTTTACTACAAATATCCGGGATGTTACATCCACCCCCCTAAAAAGGATTTCGTCCCCGAAATCAACACACCTATTGAAAAAGATTGAGGTATACCCGTCTTATGTCCGATTCCAATTCCCACGTGTAGGTTACCCCATTCAAATTCTGCCACTTCACCTTTACCAATGGCACTTCCTTGTTCCTTAACTGTTTGGTCTGATATTCCTCAATACCGATCGGTGTAACTTCCACCGTCAGGTCCTCCTTCAATTCGATAGAGTCACTCGGCACAATCATCGAATCACACGGAATATACGCTCGGAGTTGTGACACATGAAATACATTATGGATGTTAGTTAACGACTGGGGAAGATCCAGTCGGTAAGCAACACCACCGATCCTTTCCAATATTTGATACGGTCCGATGTATCTCGGATTAAGCTTGTGACTCTTCAGTATCCGACCTACACCTTTGGTCGGTGAAACCTTCAGAAATACCCAGTCACCCGCCTGAAACTCAAGTGGTCTATGCCGATTGTCATAGTAACTCTTATGTCGGTCTTGGGCAATCTTCATTTTCTCTCGGATTAGAGCAACTTGTTCATTCATTTCCTGGATTAAATCGGGCCCCAAATGAATGGCATCGCCATTTTCATTCGAACATAAAGGTGTACGACACCTCCGACCATATAGAGCTTTATATGGAGCCATCCCAATGCTACTGTGGTAGCTGTTGTTGTACGCAAACTCCACCAATGGCAGGTATCTTTCCCACGAGCCACCTTGCTCCAATACACATGCTCTAAGCATGTCCTCAAGAGTCTGTATAGTCCATTCTGACTAACCATCAGTCTGCGGGTGATAAGCTGAACTCAGTCTTAGTTCAGTACCCAATTCTTGCTGCAGACTTCCCCAAAATCTAGAAGTAAATCGAGGATCTCGATCGGAAATAATACTCGAAGGTATGCCATGCAATCGTACAACCTCAGTAATGTACAGCCTAGCCAGTCGGTCCAATGACCATTTCATGTTCATGGCCAAGAAGTGAGCACTCTTGGTCGATCGGTCTACAATCACCCAGATTGCATTACACGCGGATTGGGTACGAGGTAACCCAGACACGAAATCCATAGTAATACTCTCCCACTTCCAAATCGGAATCTCCGGAGGTTGAAGTAAACCTGGGGGTCTCTGGTGTTTAACCTTGCATTTCTGACATATCACAGAAGACTTCACATACTCGGTTATTGCCTTCTTCATTCCCGACCACCAAAATTCTTTCTTCAAATCGTGGTACATCTTGGTAATACCGGGATGAATACTCAAAGAACTCCTATATGCTTCAGCTAGCACGGCTTGCCTGAAATCACCTTTTGCAGGCACCACCACTCGGTCTTGAAATCTCCAAATTCCATCGTTACCTTGAGTTAATTCCATATCCTTGCCTCTTGCTTGAGTGTCAAGCAGTTCTAACAACTCTTCATCGTCCTTTTGGGCCACAGCTAAAGATTCCAGAAATTTATTGGAGATCTTCAGCATTCCGACTGTCATTTGATTCGGAGCGGTCATAACAACTCCAATGTTCATATCCCGAAAGCTCTCCAACAGTTCTTGCTCTTTACCCATCAAGAAAGCCGCATGCAATACTTTTCTACTCAGCGCATAGGCAACGACATTTGCTTTACCCGGATGGTACCTCAAATCAAAATCATAGTCCTTTAGGTACTCCACCCATCTCCTTTGTCTTATATTTAGTTCCTTCTGATCGAATAAGTACTTCAAGCTCTTGTGGTCACTAAACACCACAAAGCGAGACCCATATAGATAATGGCGCCAAATCTTTAACGCATATACCACTGACCAAGCTCAAGGTCATGAGTCAGATAATTCTGTTCATGCGGCCTCAATTGCCTTGAAGCATAGGCAACCACCCAGTCGGCCTGCATCAGCACACATCACAAACCAAACTTAGATGCATCGCAACACATCACAAATTCCTTCGTCACATCAGGCAGTGCAAGTACAGGGGCAGTCGTCAAACACCGCTTAAGAGTCTGGAAAGTCAATTCACACTTTTCCGACCATACAAATGGACTCTCCTTTCCCGTCAACCGAGTCAAAGGAAGCGCTATACGAGAAAATCCTTCAATGAAACGCCGATAATACCCAGCCAATCTGAGGAAACTCCTAATTTCAGTTACCGACCTAGGCCTTTCCCAAGCCATAACCGCCTCAATCTTAGATGGATCAACTGATACGCCCTCTCGGGAAATCACATGCCCTAAGAATTGTACACTTCCTTCCCAGAAATCATATTTAGATAATTTAGCGTATAACTTTTCCTCACGTAATATCTGCAGAACAACTTGAAGATGTTGTGCATGCTCCTCAACCGACTTCGAGTACACCAATATGTCATCGATGAATACTACCACAAATTGATCCAAGTACGGTTGAAAGATCCGATTCATGTAGTCCATAAAGATAGCAGGAGCATTCGTCACTCCAAAGCGCATTACCACATATTTGAAGTGTCCATACCGAGTCCGGAACGCCGTCTTTAGAATATCTTCTGACTTCACTCTTATTTGGTGATATCCCGACCTCAAGTCGATCTTAGAAAATACTACAGCGCCTCACAACTGATCCAACAAATCGTCGATCCGGGGCAACGGATATTTATTCTTAATCATCAACTTATTCAGCTGTCGGTAGTCGATACACATCCGCACACTACCGTCCTTCTTTTTCACCAACAGTACAGGAGCGCCCCACGGTGAAGCACTCGGTCGGATAAACCCCTTCTCTAGCATCTTGTTCACTTGTTTCTTCACTTCAGTCAATTCTATCGAAGACATCCTATAAGGCACACGGGACACAGGCTCGGCCCTGGGAATCAAATCAATTGAAAAATTAATCTCCCGACTAGGAGGCAACTCCGGAATTTCTTTTGGAAATATATCAGGGAATTCACACACTATCGGGATATCACTCGGCATAAGATTATACCGACCCTCCGAAGTAAATAAAATAACATAAGTGGCAGAGACATCACTCACCACGTTCTTTGTGTCGAGTTCCTGGGAGAAAATGATGGTCTTCCGATAGCAGTCCACCATAACATGGTTAGCAGCTAACCAATCGAGACCTAAGATAATATCTAGGTTCTTCAATGGCATACAAATCAGATTCACCAGGAAGGCACAATCTTCAACTTGCATCGGCAATTCCCCACACATAGTGGTTGCACAGAAAGTGGAGTCAGTAGGAGTGGAGACACTAAGAGTATTCTCCATTAACACAACCGGCAAACCAAGCCGTCGTACACAACTCTCACAGATAAAAGAATGGGTCGCACCCGAATCATAAATGACATTTACTAGATAGCCATGGATAAGGCACTTACCCTGCACCAAGTTGTCGGTCCTTGCAACCTCCGAGGCATCAAAGGCAAATACTCGCCCGACCATAACATTCTGAGCGCCACTGGATTGAGCATCTGACCTCCCCGAGTGTTGGCCTCCACGACCAGCACCGTGTCTACCTCCTCTCGGAAAATTAGCACCCCGAGTCCCAGGAGTGTTGGCTCGGTTACCATGCCCACTCGGTTGCTACCTCTGTGGGTAATCGGGCCTAAGGTGTCCCGGTTGTCCACATTGGAAACAAACGATCTGACTGGTCGGATAGTGTTTCGCAATATGGCCCTCCTGGCCACAATTGTAGCACGCATGGCTACCCGACTAGCTACCAGAACGGCCAGTAGAACCCCGACCAGATGAGGAAGAAGACGTAATGGAAGACTTACCGCCATGAAAGAACTGACCCATCTTCTTGAAGCTGAACCCTCTTGCCTTCAACGGCCTCTTATCTTTTGACTGAGATGTTCTGTGTAATTGCACCTCCTCAGTCAGCCTAGCCTTGTTTACCAGAGTCAGATAATCCCGAATCTCCATCGGCACAATAACACTGTGAAGTTCAATTCGCAATCCCGCTTCATACTTGGCACACTTACTACCCTCGGTTCCTTCCAATGAGAAAGGGTGATAAAAGTCACACAGCTCGTCAAACATAGTAGTATACTCGGCCACTGACATTCGGCCCTGTTCCAATCTCAAAAACTCCATTTCCTTTTGTATTTTGTAATTATCCAAGAAGTAGTTGACAAGAAACCTCCTTCGAAAATTCACCCACACTAGCGGTTCACTCGCCGTATTCATCTGTACCTTGGTCCGAGACCACCATATCCTAGCCTCGTCCTTCAACTGGTAAGTAGCAAACTGAACCTTCTGCTCCTCCGAGCACTTGAAATATTCAAAAGCTTGTTCGATTTCCCTTATCCAAACATACGCCCCATCGCAATCATGCCCTCTTTTATAAGCAGGGGGATTCCTTTTCAGGAATTTATCAAGAGTGGGACCAGATTCGGTCCTACTCATCAATTGGGAAAACTTTGAGAAGAAGTCATCTCCTCCACCAGAACTAGTTCCCTCAGCCATAATGTAATTCTACAATGAACAAACACATCACCATTAATAACCAATGCTCTACCAGGGAGTCGGATATTTACCTCATACACATATAAAATACAACGCCGCTGGAGTGCCAAGGGAATGATGCCAAGCTGCATAAACAACCACAAGCACAATGCAATAGAATGCAAAAACAGTCCAGTATAGGACTTACAAATCATTAGGTTCACCCATACACCCGGCTCTAAAAAAACCGCTCTGATACCAACTGTGACGACCCGCGTCAATTTACCATTTAATTACACCCGGTTAATCATTTTTTGTAATAATTTTTTGCGTTTAATGAAAATTAATTAGGTCTTAATATAAAATAATATTTAATTTTCTTAAGCATGCTCAAAATAATAACCGATCGGAAATAGATCCATTAATAAAATGGGATTGATTAGAATCAGCAGAAGGAGAAAGATGAAGACGGGTCACTCGCTTGAGCGAAACCCTGATTCGCTTAGAAGAAACCCGAGAAGGTTGCTTAGGCGAGTTCCGACTCGCTTGAGCGAATCCTACATTTCAAACCTGAGTGAAACACGAGACATGCAAGAAAAATTAACAAATCGGGTTTTACTCAAAAATGGGTCCACTCGGTCATATCTCACTCGGGAACCCCTTAACCTTCACTCAGAAAAGGGTTCTCTCGGTCATGTATCACTCGGAAAACACCCAAACCTTACTTCACTCGGAAGAGGTTCTCTCGGCCATACCTCACTCGGAAACATCCTAATCTTCACTCGAAAGCACTCTAATCTTCACTCAGAAACATTCTAATCTTCACTCAGAAGCACTCTAATCTTCACTCGGAAACATTCTAATTTTCACTCGGAAGCACTCTAATCTTCACTCGGAAACATTCTAATCTTTACTCGGAAGCACTCTAATCTTCACTTGGAAACATCCTAATCTTCACTCGGAAGGGACGAGGGATACTCACGAGCGAAATAGGCACAGGATCAATTCCCTCGGCCTTCGCTCAGACAAGACTGAATCCACTCAGCGAGATTCATCCGGTAATCGACTTTACTACAATGAACACAAATCCACAAATGAAAATCAATACCGATCACATAGCAACATACTTCATATGCACATTAGTCAAAATACACAAGCAACATAATGTCATCACTTATACGGAAAACTCATTATATATATACATTACACAATTCATTTCAAAATCACTCGGTGCCTTGACATCAATCCTACGCTAAGCGCACCTCCAGGGCTCCGACCTCTTCCCTGTCACTAGTTACTAAATTGAAAACCACAGCAAGGGTGAGTGTTTGGCATTATAATTAATCTAGAATGGAAATTAACAATTTACATGTATATAAACTCCGTCTGATTACTTAATCATCAAATTGCAAGTCACACTCGGTAATTAACTCACACTCGGCAAGTATAACAATTCACACTCGGCAAATATAATAAATTGCACTCGGTAAATATATCAAATCATACTCGGCAAATATATCAAGTTGCACTCGGCAAATATATCAAATCATACTCAGCAAATATATCAAATTACACTCGGAAAATATATCAAATCATACTCGGTAAATATATCAAGTTACACTCGGCAAATATATCAAATCATACTCAGCAAATATATCAAATTACACTCGGCAAATATATCAAATCATACTCAGCAAATATATAAATTCACACTCGGCAATTATAATTAATCACACACATCACAACTAATAATTCATCAATTATCACCATTGATTCTCAGACAAAATTGACGCCTAGTATCCGGATACTAAAGGATCGGCCTTCAGCTAGGGGTCCTACTTGATACCCCGTGAACCCTGCTTGGTTCACCGAGTCCTGCTTGACTCTCCACCTCCACCACTGGGTCCTGCTTGACCACTGGTAGCTCAACTGGGCACAAAAACCACGGGAGCCAGAAATGAGGGGCTATACATACCGTCGGCCGTCCCATACCACACAATCATACATATTCACATTTCTCATCATATCATAAGTGGCCATGAACAACATCACATACTCATCACACGGGCGACCTGCTCTTCAAGCGCGGCATCATATTGCCACTATACACCGATTATCACAACATCAAATATTTCAAACTCATAATCATCTTAAGTCACACACACACGATCTTAAACCGATTGGTGTCCATATTCATACATGCAAACACATACAACTCATCCACATACAACTTTCATCTAGCATCATTTCTTACCATGTTCACAATCAGTTCAATGACTCAAACTCAACATGTCCTATTCTAATTAATTATAACACGAACACTCCCCTTATCTCTATTCCAAGCTTCAACGATCTACTCTTGGTGCCGATTACATCCTCTAAACGTTGGGTTCACGTTTTCACTTCTGAATCCAGCACCAGCTCCGTCAATCAGTCCTCCGGTATTCGTTCTACTACCTACGGGGTCGGAATGCAAAACTCGTTAACGTCGTACCACTCACCCAGTTTAAAGACCATTTTCGAGCTCACACTCATCAGAGGAGTAGAGAACAGAACCTTACCCCGCCATGCATGACAATTCGGTCCAAAGGAGAAAACGAAAGAGACGAGGTAACACAAATTTAAACGGTTCAATGGACTCACCTTGAAACCACGGTCACGGAAATGGGGTTATCTCAAAGTTCCCGCGCTAAATGGACCTTCCCTCAGAGCATGCAGCTCGACAGCGATGGAGGAAGAAGAAGAAGAAAAAGAAACAGACGAAGAAGGAGAAAGAAGGAGTGGGCTCGCGTGAATAATGAGGAGGGAGAAAGGAAACCACCTTTATTTAAAGCTCAGGGGCAAAACAGCCTTTTCCCTATTTCTTTTATATTTTCATTAAAAGTTTTAATTAACTTTTCTCTTCTTCTAATCACACCTCATTTAACCCTTTTAAAATTAATCAATCAAATAATTTTATTTACTTTCACAACATTTAATTATTTATAATTACCTAATAATTTATAAAAATATCAAATAAATCACTCAAACATTTATCAATATTTTCCGCTACACATAATTTTACTACAAATATCTGGGATATTACAAAAATAATGAATTACTTGTGCAAAATCGTGAGTCTCGTCCAATAGGAATTGCTCCATTCCCAGAAGTGAATGTAGCGACACATGATCATTATACTTATGGTCGTGGTCATGGCCATAGCCGTGGTCGTGGACGAGGTAATGCTTGGGGACATAGTATTGGCTCTGGTCGTGGATATGGTCGTGGTCGAAATGATAATAAATTATCATTTGTATGAAAAAATAAAGAACGTATGAAAAAGGAAAATATGTTCAAGGTAGCGAACAAACTAAAAATATTTGCTATCATTGTGGTAGCCAAGGCCACTGGTCTCGAGTTTGTCACACACCAAAACATCTTATTGATCTATACAAAAAATCCCTTAAAAATAAAAGGAAAACAATAGAAACAAATTTTACTGGTATGGATGATATTTATACTCACTTTGATGTTGATGATTTCCTTACTCTTCCTGAAGAAGACATTGACCACTTAGTTGGAGAGGGGAGTGCCCCTAAATAAATTATTTTATGTTTCATGTAATTTATTTTTGTTATGAATTTTCTATCAATAAAATTTTATATTAAAAATTTATTGTTGTTAATTATATTGTTCACTTTTGATTTTTTTTTATTTAATGAAGAATGAATGCTCACGTGAATAATGCAGAAATATGTCTCGTAGACAATACAACAACTCACACTATTCTCAAGAATAAGAAATATTTCTACCATATAGTAAAACAAGAAGCCAATGTTAATAGTATATCTGGTAGTGTAAATATAGTTGAAGGCTCCGGTAGAGCCAATATTTTTTTACCTGGAGGAACAAAATTGTACATTGAAAGTGCATTATATTCTACAAAGTCTCAAAGAAATTTATTGAGTTTTAATGATATCCGCAAAAATAGATACCATATTGAGGCAACAAATGAAGGAAATGATGAATATCTTTACATCACAAAGTTAATTTCTGATAAGAAATGCATATTGGAAAAATTACCTTCATTTTCTTATGGTTTGTACTACACCTATATTAGTACAATTGAAACAAATGTTATTGTAAATCAGAAGTTTACAAATAAGAATGACTTTGTTATCTGGCATGAACGATTAGGCCATCCTGGATCAATTATGATGCAGAAAATAATTAAAAATTTAAATGGTCATTGCTTAAATAGTAGACAAATTCTGCAAACTAAGAATTTCTCATGTGCTGCTTGTTCTCAAGAAAAATTGATCATTTGGCCATCACCAATGATAATTTGGAGTGAATCACTCATATTTTTTGAGCTTATACAAGGTGATATTTATGGACCAATACACCATTCCTGTGGGCCATTTAGATATTTTATGGTTTTAATTGATGCATTAACTAGATGGTCACATGTTTTTTACTGTCAACTCGCAACCAGGCGTTTGCGAGATTACTAGCTCAATTAATTCGTTTGAGAGCTTATTTTCCTGATTATTCAATTAAGAAAATACACCTTGATAACGTTGATGAATTTACATCTTAATCTTATAATGATTATTGTATGCCCACTGGAATTAATGTTGAATATCTTGTAGCACATGTTCATACACAAAATGGACTTACTGAATCATTAATTAAACATTTGAAATTGATAGCAAGACCATTGTTAATGAGATCAAAACTCCCAATTTCAACTTGAGGACATGCAATCTTGCATGTGACAACACTTATTCGCATCAGGCCTACAAATTATCATGAGTATTCTCCTTTACAATTGGTTCATGGTAAAGAACCAAATATTTCCCATCTAAGAATCTTTGGAAGTGCGGTATATGTTTCTATCTCCCCTCCACAACACACTAAGATGGGACCTCAAAGAAGGTTGGGAATATATGTTGGATATGAAAGTCCATCCATAATAAAATATCTTGACCCTTAACAGATGATTTATTTCAGCTCGTTTCACTGATTGTCATTTTGATGAATCTCTTTTTCCACCATTAGGGGGAGAAAATAAACAGTTGGATAAAAGTATTAGTTGGAATGAGATATTTCTATCACATCTTGATCCTCGAACAAGACAATGTGAACTAGAAGTTCAGAAAATAATTAGTTTGCAAAATTTAGCAAACCAATTGCCAAATACATTTGCTGATCCAAAAAGATTGATATCCCTGCAGGACAATCTAAAATTGCAAATAAGCCCGAACCCAAAATAAAACGTGGTAGACCTATTTGTTTTAAAGATAAAAATCCTCAAAAAAGAAAAGTAAATAAAGAAAATGGTCGAATCGAGGATATAAAGACTCCAGAAGAGTTTCCAGACATAATCAAAGTTTCAAATCCAGAAAAAACTAAGGTACCTAACATTGACAAAAATAAAGAGATCTCAATAAATTATGTCATGGATGAAATGCAATAGAAATGACATGAAGTCGATATTGATGAAATTTTAACATTCAAAGTTGCTCTTGATATTATAAATGTTGATAAGAATCATGAGCCAAAATCTGTTAAGGAATGTGCACAAATAAATGATTGGCCAAAATGGAAAGATACAATGAAGAAGAGTTAAACTCACTTGGAAAATGGAAAGCTTTTGGGCCTGTAGTCCAAACACCTGAAGGCGTAAAACCAGTTGGATACAAATGGGTTTTTACGAGGAAAAGAAATGAGAATGGTCAAATTGTAAGATATAAAGTAAGACTTATTGCATAAGGTTTCTTACAAAGACCTGGTATTGATTTCTAAGAAACATATTCACCAGTGATGGATGTAACTACTTTTCTATACTTAATAAGTTTGGCAATCCGTGTAAAGCTTGATTTATGCCTTATGGATGTTGTTACAGCATATTTATATGGTTCACTTGAAAATGACATCTATATGAAACTCCCCGAAGGATTTAATTTTCCTGAAGCATATAAGACAAATTCTTGAGATTCAATTAAATTGAATAAATCCCTTTACAGACTAAAGCAATCTAGACGCATGTGGTACAATTGCCTTAGTGAATATTTGTTGAAAGAATGGTATAAAAATGACCCGATTTGTCCATGTGTTTTTATGAAAAGATTTGGAAAAGAGTTTGTTATAATTGCTATTAATGTAGATGATTTAAACATCACCGAAACTCCTGAAGAGCTTTCAGAGGCTGTAAATTGCTTGAAAAAGGAATTTGAAATTAAAGATTTGGGAAAAATAAAGTTTTCTCTTGGATTACAATTAGAATATTTAAAGGAAGGAATTTTAATGCACCAAAAGACTTATACAGAAAAAGGTGCTAAAGCGGTTCTATATGGATAAATCACACCCATTGAGCAGTCCAATGGTTGTAAGGTCACTTGAAGTGAGCAAAGATCCTTTTCGATCTCAAGAGAAAAATGAAGAACTACTTGGTCCTGAAGTACCATATCTTAGTGCAATTGATGCACTAATGTATCTTACTAGTCATACACAACCTGATATATCATTTGTTGTCAATTTGTTAGCAAGACATAGTTCTTTACCCACAAAAGGCATGGAATAAGATTAAGCACATATTTCGCTACCTTAGAGGTACAATGGACATTGGCTTATTTTTCCCATATGTATCTAAGGCAAACCTAATTGGTTATGTAGATGCGGGGTATTTATCTGATCCTCATAATGGTCGATCACAAACAGGATATTTGTTTACATGTGGTAGTACAACAATTTCGTGGAGATCCATAAAACAAACGATCACAACAACATCATCTAATCATGCTGAAATTCTAGCATTACATGAAGCAAGTCGAGAATGTGTTTAGTTGAGGTCTATGATTCAACATATTCAAGAAACTTGTGGTTTGCATACTAGAAAATTACCATCAACAATCTTATGTGAAGATAACGCAGCTTGTATTTCTTAGTTAAAAGAGGGTTATATTAAAGGAGATATGACAAAACATATTTCATTAAAATTTTTCTTTACTCGTGATCTTATAAAGAATGGTGAAATAAATGTCCAGCAAGTCCGATCATATGAGAATCTAGCAGATATCTTTACAAAATCATTACCAACCAAAGTTTTCGAGTAGTTAGTGCAAAACATCGGTTTTTGACGCCTTAGGCATAAATATTCTAATGAGGGGGGAAATTAAATACTTATAATTTAACTATTTTATCCATGAATTTACTTTGTAAAGAATGGTGTACTCTTTTTCCTTCACTAGGTTTTATAATTTTTTCTAGTAAGGTTTTAACGAAGTTTATTTTAAAATATGGACATTCAAAAGAGAGTATTATGAATATTTTATGAAGGTGGATGTCCACCTTAGTCTATAAAAGGGACTCATACCCTTCATAAATGTAGGCGAAAAGAATTGACTGAGTACATTGCTACATTTTCCTCTTTATGTTATTCCTCTTTCTCTTCTTTATTTTTTTTTATCATTAAAATTTCAGTTATTTTATGACAAAAAAACTCATTCTTTCTTAGCAGGTAAATAAGAACCGGAAATAAAATTCATACTTTCCAAGTGCTTAATCATACGTATTCTCCTCCCTGCTTTTCATCAACCTTGTTGACTAGTGTCGAATTCGATTCCATGTTGTTCTTGTCGAGCAAGAAAGCTACACACAGATGTGAGATGCTCATCGATCGCACGCACCCAATAAAAGTAACACACTTTGCTTTACTATCAAGTTCATAACTGTTCTTCCAAACCAAGTGGGTTTTGATATATAGAGAGAATCAGAGGAATGGTGGTGCTTCCAGCGGTGAAGTTAGCAACGCTCGCTCTGAAAACCGCGTGCAAACCCATCGCCAACAGGCTCAAGAAAGAGGCTGGTTACCACCCCAAGTTCCGTAATTTCATCATCAGCATTGCCCAGGTTCCACACGTGTCAATTCACCGTCACACGTGTTTCCTCGTGCTGTGTCTGATTTCTCATCGTATTCTTCTATGTTGTATTGCTCGCTCTTTTTTAGTTGCTTAGATTTTCAAAACTTTTAATCGAAAAAATACTAATTAAAATGAATAACCTTTTATTATTTAAGTAAATGATTTCTTATTAAGTTAAGGATTAAGGTAATTTTTCAAATTTTATGATGAAATCTTCAACTCATGCAATTTGGAACATTAATTTGAAGGTTGATTCTCTGTTTGTGTGCTTTAGGCCAATCATAGGTTGACGACAAGAGTGCAGAGACGTATTTACGGTCATGCCACTGATGTTGCAATCCGCCCCTTGAATGAGGAGAAGGCCGTCCAAGCTGCTGCTGATTTGCTTGGAGAGCTCTTTGTGTTTTCGGTAATGATGACAATAATGTTTTCTACTTGTTATTATGTTTCACAATTGCAATCTACCTGTTTGTTTGTTTTACTGTGTTGATGCTAATTGTTGAATTAACGGCTGTGGTGGTGATACTGATGGTTAAGTCATTAGTGCTTGTTGTTTTCTCTTAAATGGATATGGTATCACTAGTGTAAAAAAGGGATTTAATCACGGTTAAAATTGGCCTTTAATCACGGTTCATGAACCGTGGTTGTTTCAGCCGTGGTAATAGATCAGAGCTTTTAATCACGGTTCACAACCGTGGTTATAGATCACATTTAATCACGGTTGTCAACCACAACCGTGATTAAAAGCCAACCTTCTATAATCTTCCACACCACAATCCATACCCAACTCACCATCACCACCACTGTTCCTTTCGATCAGAGAACATGATTAAAAGTTCTGTGCACATCTCCACAGTTGCCACCAACATCCTCCTCAAAATAACCCCAACGTTGACCTTCAAAACAGAAAACCTCCATTATAGGAACAAACAGAAGCAAAACGTAGAGAACAAAAACAAACAGAATAACTAAGAAACATGTAAAGCCTTCATTATAATTGAAAGAAATAGAAAAGAAGAGATGTACAAAAGAGAAGCCTTACATGGTTGAACGAGAAAATAAAAGAAGGGTCGCGTGGTGGTCGTCAATGACGCGCAACGAGAATAGCAAAAGAAAACCTACAAAATATATACATAGAACCACGTTAGATCTAGAGCATAAAAAAATGCAAACGTCAATGGTAATGAGAAAACAAAAAGGAGAAATCTTAGGGAGAAAGATGAGAGAAAGCTAACAGAGAAAGATGAGAGAAAGCTAACAGAGAAAAAGAAGGAGCGCGCGACGTTCAAAATTTATATTTTGAAAACACCTATGACCACGGTTCCCAAACACCCGTGATTGTAGGGTATCTATAATCACGGTTTTCCTCTCAACCGTAAATTTAGGTACATTTTTTTAAAAATAAAAAAATTAAAATAAAAAAATCTGGTTGTAGATATAATCACGGTTTCCCATAAAGCCGTGATTATAGATGCCCTATAATCACGGTTTCCTCTCAACCGTGATTGTAGGTGCATTTTTTAAAAATATAAAAATTAAAATAAAAAAACCTGGTTGTAGATATAATCACGGCTTCTCATAAAGCCGTGATTATATATACCCTACAATCACGGTTTCCTCTCAACCGTGATTATAGGTACATTTTTTAAGAATATAAAAATAAAAATAAAAAAACCTTGTTCCTACGACCACGATTACGTCATAATCGTGATTAAAAAATTTCCTTATATTTACAAAAATGCCACCGCGTATTTTTCAAACACGGTTTTCCCCTGGACCGTGATCATATCCCGTTGTCGTAGCCATTTTTTGCACTAGTGCATCTTGCAATTATTCTACAAGTATTAACGTCATAGCGGTGAAGTTCATGTATATTTGATTTGTGTCTTGAGTCTTGTTTTAGATCAACCCCCTAACTAGTAGAATCTTGCCAATCTCTGACTGAACTTTTGTACAAGTTTATTTGGCTATGATCATTTTATTCTAACAACTCTTAGTTTTGGTTTTTCACTAAATAAATGTATTTCTAGATGTATAACCAATAACTATTCACATGCCTTCACTTAAGAACTTCAGCTTTGGGATACTTAGTTTATAACATGGTTTTACAGTCTTAATGATCATTGTTAGAATATTGTAAATATAGAAATATGTAATTAGGATTGATTGTATATGATTGTATTTTGATCCTATATTTTTTACATTGCTATTACAAAAGGCTACTCTGATGTGTATTCAAACACACGTAATTCATCCAATGCCTCTCGGTTTCCTTGTTTTCAATATGGTATCCAGAGAGAGCCTAACGAGAGGCAACCCTAATCCGTGCTTTACCCAGTGGGCCCACTGCTCACCGGTGAAATTTTTTTGAAACCTGTGTCTCATCTTTAGGTTTCTCTTTGGTCGTGTGCCTTTTTCTGACCGCTCCGGGTTTCTTCCGCTGTTTTCTCCCACGTGCACAGTACCCTGCCACTATCCCCACCTCCGTCCGGTGACTTTTCTGACCACCGACCCCTAGATCAGAACCGTCACCCCCAGATCGGCCAAACCCCGAAATCCGGTCCCCGTCGGCCGCCACAAGCGCCCCCACATGTGCCATCTTCAATCGCATTTTTCTCTCTCCTGGCCGCACCGCCGCCGGCGCATGGCTGTGCGTGGAAGCTCCGACCAGCCTTCGCCTTACATCGCCGTGCTTGCCTTGGCCTGTAGGTTCTGATTCTGCCTTTGCTTTTTTGGTTTGGACATCGTTTGACACTGCCAGGGTTCGATTTGCCCTTTATCTCTCCTCTATTACTGTTTATTTTCTCTCTCCTATTGGCTGCTGCTGTTGTTACTAGTCCTATCATTGTCCTTCACACTCTGAATGCTGAAAAATTTGACGGCACCAATTATTGGACATGGGCTTCGGATGTGAAACTTTGGTTTAAGGGGCATGGTTATCTTGACCATCTTACAACCAAATAAGACTCTATTCCTGCTGCTGATCGTCTTAAATGGGGTACTCTCGATGCTCAATTTTGTAGCATTTTGAAATCCACCTTGTCTCCTACTCAGAAACAAATTTTTCGCCCTTATGACACTTATGAATCTCTTTGGGTGCAAGCTAAACTCTTTTATACAAATACTCAACGGTTATATAGGGTTTGTGAGACTCTTATGCAGCTTCTTACTCCTCAGCAGATTACTGGTCTTATCTTTGATTACCTGGGCAAGGTTAGTGGTGTTCTTCATGACTTGAATGAAGTTCATCCCTTGGTTGCCAATCCATCCACCAATCTTGAGAACCGTCTCAAGCTTTTTTATGGCGTTAGCATTACACGGTCTCCCTCTTGAGTATAAGGTTGTTTGAGAGCAAATTCTTGGCTCTCCTGTGGTCCCTACCATGGATTCTACTTGGTCGACTCTCATTCGTACCAATGCCAAGTCTCCCGCACCTATACTTGCTCCGTCGGTGCCTATTCCTATTGAGGTTGACACTACTGCTTTGATTGCTCAGGATCGCACTAACAATCGTCGTTTTAGTAGACCTCGCCCCAAATGTAAGCACTTTCATAAGCTTGGGCATACTATTGACCGTTGTTTCTTATTACATGGTCGCCCTCCACGAATGGCAAATGTTGTGCAAGCCCCTGTTGGAGTGCCTGAGCCACACATCACCACCCCTTCATCTGGACCGCCTGCTGTGCCCACACCTATTTACGATGACTACCTTCGGTGGTTTGAGGAGTCTAAAATTTCAGGTTCCACGGCTTCTTTAGTGCAAACGGGTAATTCTTTTGTTGGTGTTTCTCATTGTCTTGGTCCTTGGGTCCTTGACTCTGGGGCCACCGATCATATCACTGGTAACAAGTCCTTATTCTCTACATTTTCTAGCTCTAATTGTTTACCTTCTATTACTATGGCCAACGGGTCCCAAACTCCATCTCATAGACTTGGCACTGTTCATCCTATTCCTTCTTTATCTATTGACAATGTTCTTTATGTGCCTGAGTCTCCTTTTAATTTATTATCCATTAGTCGTTTGACTCGCTCTCTTGATTGCATTGTCTCATTTACTAAAAACTCTGTTTTTATCCAGGACCAGAGTTCAGGACGGATGATTGGCACCGGATGTGAGTCACATGGGCTTTATCAACTTCAACCTTATGCACACGTTGGGTCAGCGGTTGATTCCAGTCTTCTTCATGCTCGGTTGGGTCACCCAAGTCTTCATAAATTGCAAATAATGGTGCCCAACCTTTCCAAGTTGTCTACATTATCTTATGAGTCATGTCAATTAGGTAAACATAGTCGTACTTCTTTTAATAATCAAGTCTTAGGTCGAGCTGCGTCTCCCTTTAGCTTAGTTCATTCTGATATTTGGGGTCCGTTTCGTACAGTGTCTAATTTGGGCTATCAATATTTTGTTACTTTTATTGATGATTACTCTAGGTGTACCTGGTTATTTTAATGAAAAATCGTTCTGAGTTATTTTCAATCTTTCAAAATTTTTGCAACGAAATCAAAACTCAGTTTGGTATTCCTATCCGTATCTTGCGTAGTGATAATACCCGTGAATATTTTTCTAATGCATTTCAAACTTTTATGGCATCCCATGGGATTTTACATCTAACATCTTGTGCTCATACTCCTCAACAGAATGGTATTGCCGAAAGGAAAAATCGACATCTTGTCGAAAGCACCCGTACACTTCTTTTACATGGTAATGTTCCTCATCGGTTTTGGGGGGATGCTGTTCTTACAGCTTGTTATTTAATTAATCGCATGCCCTCCTCCGTCCTTGATAATCAGGTACCTCACTCCATCTTGTTTCCTCATCAATCTTTATATTCTTTACCTCCTCATGTTTTTGGTTCTACTTGTTTTGTCCACAACCTTGGCACGGGCAATGATAAACTCTCTGCTCGAGCTACTAAGTGTGTGTTTCTTGGTTATACCAGATCTCAAAAAGGTTACAAATGTTACTCTCCTAGTCTTCATCGTTACTTTATTTCGGCTAATGTTACCTTTTTTGAGTCTACTCCATATTTTTCACCTGATGTTGAGAACCGTGTGTCTAGTCCTATTTCTTCTGGTCCTGTTTCTCTTTCTCCTATGCAGGTTATATATCAGTCTCCGGTGGTCGCCGATATCCCAACCAATCCACCTCGTCCTCTTCAGGTATATCAATATCGGTCCCGTCTTGCTCTGAAGGTTCCAGCTGATGAAGTCCCATCTAACTCATCTTTGGATCGAACTTCTCTATCTCCTCCGGCTCCGCCCATTGATAGTAGTTTCCCTATTGCTATCCGTAAAGGTATTCGTTCCACTCGTAATCCTTCTCCTCATTATGTTGCCTTGTCTTATCATCGTCTGTCACCTTCCCATTATATTGGTGTGTCTTCTTTGTCTTCTGTTGCCATTCCTAAAAATGCAGGTGAAGCTTTGTCCCATCCTAGATGGCGACAAGCCATGGTTGACGAAATGAGTGCACTACAAAGGAGTGGAACTTGGGATCTTGTTCCTTTTCCCTCCGGTAAGACAGTGGTCGGATATAGGTGGGTCTACACAGTCAAAATTGGTCCAGATGGTTCTGTTGATCGTCTGAAAGCTCGTTTGGTGGCCAAAGGCTATACTTAAATTTTTGGCCTTGATTATGGTGATACCTTCTCCCCGGTGGCTAAGATAGCTTCTGTACGCCTATTCCTCTCCATTGTTGTTATTAGTCATTGGCCTCTTTTTTAGTTGGACATTAAGAATGCCTTCCTCCATGGTGATCTTACAGAAGAAGTATATATGGAGCAACCACCTGGTTTTGTTGCTCAGAGGGGGTGTTCAGGATTAGTTTGTCGGCTTCGGAAGTCCCTGTATGGTCTTAAACAATACCCAAGAGCATGGTTTGGTAGATTCAGTACTGTCGTAAAAGAATTTGGCATGACTCGGAGTGAGGCGGATCATTCTGTTTTCTATCGTCATTCTACCTCCGGGTGTATTTACTTGGTTGTGTATGTTGATGACATTGTCATCATAGGAAGTGATCACACTGACATTGTTCTCTTAAAACAACACTTACATCATCACTTCCAAACAAAAGATCTTGGAAGACTTCGCTACTTAGGAATAGAGGTGGCACAATCTAGTTCAGGTGTTGTGATTTCTCAAAGAAAGTATGCGTTGGATATTTTAGAAGAAACCGGCTTGATGGGGACCAAACCGATAGATACTCCCATGGACCCTAATACTAAGCTTATGCCAGAATAGGGGGAGCCTTTCTCAGATCCAGAAAGATATAGAATAAACCTTTTGAGTTTTTCTTCAAACCATATTTATGAGTTATGACGAAGCCAATCTCTACCATAAATAAGCGCTTCAATGGACTCCTCACTCAGCCTATACCGATACTTATCAATAACTTGACCTTTAGCTCTAAATGTAAACTCTGAAGCCACAATAGAGATAGGAATTGCTAATATCAATAGCCGTGTTTGACAAGATCTTATATTTTAAACTATTGTTTCTCCACCTTTCTAGGCAATTAAAAGAGTTACTTTCATCAAGGTAAGCATGTAACTATTTCATTGGTGGAACTCCTACCTTTTGGCACACAATGTTCATGATATCATTAAATCCAGTAAGTAATGAAGATTGTTGTGAAGCAGAAGATGAAGAGTTCTTATCACTACTATTAGTATCACCTTCAACAATAGATGACTCTTTTGCATTTATAGCTGCATACTCATCATATAACTCTTCTAAAGAACTCCTCACCTTTCTTTTATTCTATTTTGCAACTTAATTTGGTTGATATATCAAAGGAACATATATACCTATAATATGAAACTAAAACCTCAGATGCAAGACATTACCAATAGCCATTAAGAGATTACATTGCCCCCAATATTTATCAAATTTTGCTTTCATAGGAACTGCCATCTCTCTCATTAAAAGGTCTTCATCCTCTGCTGTCTTATCAATTTCCAATAAAAGGTTTATTATGAAATTTAGTACTTTTTATTTGTTAACAAAAGGTTAATAAAAGGTTTATTATGATATTTGTTAATAAAAGGTTCATTAATTACCTGCTTAACCCTCCAAAGTTCATCATGGTATAAATTAGTAGTGGGATACCCACTGCTTGAGATCACATGAGGGGCTAGATTGAACACTTCCAAGACTTGACAAAGTTTCTCAACTTTGTCTGAATCTTCAAATGAAGGTTCATAGTCACAATAGGGCTCTCTTTCCTTATAAGCTGCAAAAACAATCTTGAATTTTGAAACAAGTGACAACATCTAATTAGTAGAATTCCATCTTGTCACACTATCAACGATAAATTTCCTCTCCTTCAAACCCTTTTACTCAACAATATCATAAAAGGCCTTCAACCTTGCATCACTATGGTTGACATACTTCACACTTTCACGGATATTATAAATTATATTTGTAATCCTACTTAGGTCATTTTGCACTAAGAGATTCAGCATGTGTGCAACACCTAACATGAAATAAGGATCCCCCAAGAAACAATTTACTATTTAATGATAAGTTATCCTTCAAATTTCGAAGGGAACTGTCATTATAGGAAACATTGTCCACTGAAACAGAAAACATTTTATTTTCATTACCCTAAAGCTTCAAGCATTGAAAACAGCATCAGCCATATCAATTCCACGCCTTCGTGCTGGAACTTTTACAAAATTCATAACTCTTTTTGAAAATTCCATCCCGCATCAATAAAGTGGCAAGTGATGACCATGTACTCAACTACCTAGTGGCTTGATTTCCACATATTTTTAGTCAAACTAATTTTGCTCAAACCTTTCAGCAATGTCTTCAATTGTTTCTTCTCTGCCTCATATTAATAGACAATCACTTCTAGCAGTTTTGTGAGTGACTTTCTAGAAATCTGGGTTTGCATATTAAAAGCCCTATATCCAAATCTCATCCTCAACTATAGTAAAAGGATTCTTATGCACTGTAATGACTGCGGCAATGATAGCTCCCATTCTCTCATTTAAGTACCTCACTCCAGGAATAAGAAATGGATTAGCAAAATTTGAAGGTTGAAATGGAATAATAGCTTGCTTCTTTTTAGTGGCCAATTTCAACCTCTTCTACAAGCAATTATTTGTATGTCTCCCCAAATGGCTTGTGCTAGATCCTTTCCCTCTAGTAGAAAACGTTTTCTTGCAATATTTGCAAATAGCTTTCAGCATACCTTGATCTAATCTCGACTTCATCAAAATCATTCCAAACAGACGAAGTTTTTGTCTTTTTCCTCTTGATGATGGAATGATTATGTGTTTCATCCTTGCTTTTTTCATCGTCCTGTTTGTCATGTTCAAACTGACTTGAATCCATTGCTACAATATTATCGATAAGTGTAGGTTCTTGACTAGAAGGAGAAGCCATATGGAAGGCCTATAAAGGGAAGCAAATAAAACATACAGTTAATAAACATGCCCTGTAAATTGGTTGATAAAAAACAAGCACATGAATTTAAAACCAAATAAATACTTAATTAAAAACATACTATATATGACAATAAATAAATAAAATAAATACTATACTTGAAAATATATTATATAGGCACAAACCAAATAAAACAAATACTATGGAGTGGAGAATTTAAAATCAAAGACTTTATTAAAATCATACCATGATGGGTAGGAACTAGCAAGTTAAACATAATCATAAACTACAATGGCAATATAGCTAACTTTAACCTACTATATATGACAACAAATAAACAGAAACTTAATTAAAAACATATATACATGACATGCTTGATTTCTAAAGAAAAATAAAAAATATAAGACATCATGTTGGCCAAAATGTACAATTCTAATGAATAATTGGGATCAGAGTTTTAATTGCTGTATAAGTGAATGTATGAATGTCTTATTATTTAGTTTATGTGTCGTCACCACCACAGCATGGGAATGATATAGAAAAAAATGTGTAAATTAAATCAAATCTTGTAAAAGCATGAAGAAGACTGGTCTCACCGACAAACAAAGGTATCTTATTGGACCTCAACCAAGTACATAATAAAATACTGGTATTAGACTATATAAAATTCAAGCAGGATTTTCAGGATCAATGTAGGCATCAAGATTTGCCAATGTAACTTATAATACCCATACACAATAAAAACAAATATGCGCATCTTCCAATATGGTCCACAAACACATCACATAAACCACACCTCACACATGGAAGCGACAAAAAACTATCTATAACTTCCCTCACGGTAAAAACCACGAAATCCCCTTACATATAGCAACCAATATATTTATTTATAACACCAAACAAGATTGAGAGGAAAAACATGTTAGGGAATCCTTAGTGCATAAGCAACAGAAATACAATGATTCCCATTGGACTTGCAAAACTTCGTGTTTCAAAACATACAAACATCAAATATTTTATTTGAGTGTATTAGGATTACCTCTTGAAGAAAATCGAAGCATTCATACCTTTAGAAGTCCACACGAGTACTCCCACCAGAAATGCTACATCTTCCAAATGCTAGTTTGATGGCGTGTAGCTTTTGCAATTTTTACATTTTTGTGTCTCTTTTTGGTGTGCTATCTATAAGCATCTTATGCTCTATTTATAGGCTTAGGTTTGACCTAATTTACTCTCTAAAGAGTGGGCTCCTTACTCATTCTAAATGAGTTAGGCCCAATAGCTTTATTTTAGTTAAGTTATTTTCTGATTGGCGACCCTATAGGTAAAATACTTGGTCATATTATGTCTGAATGTTATTTATTAACATAACCTATAAGTGATAATTATTTTATATGTTTGTTCCTTTTGTCACGATATCCTAATTGGGCCTAAGGCATGGTCGCGTCATCCTTGTATGGTCCAATTTATTTTACTTATACTGGAGTAGACTTTATCTGAATAATATTTATTCTTTCTAGCATAGCCATGCATAGTCTCACTCCATCAAGTGACCTATAGATATCACTCGTGTCACATAGGAGAGACAAATCCCTTCTACATCACTCACATCCCTCTACATAATTTGTTAGTTGTCTAATCACAACCTTTATAGTCCTCTTGTTAAGACGTTTGATTGTATTAAAACAACAAACTCCTTATGTAGGAATGGTAGTGACTTCAGGTCGAAGGACTACATATACCATTATCACATTAAGAATGGTTTATGACATTAATGTAACAATCCATGCAACGTTCTCATGGTGGGTCTGTACAGTACATCATTACTCTTAATATGAACCCGTGTGAAGACTTGATATAATCTATATCCATGATTTGTGAGATCAGATCAGCATAATCACACACTAGTCTTAAATGTATTTACATGTCCCTACGTAAATACTTGACTGGGGACATTTTAGGAATAACTCTCGTATGACCTATTACTCTAAGGATAAATAAAGACTGTTAAACTTTTTAACAAAAAATGCCTTATTCAAAATGATGCGTCCTATATACGCTCTTAGTGCATATTTCCAACAAAACATACCAAGTAATTCTAATGGGAAGCGGTGTCCTTGTGTCGATAAGATTGAGCAGATAGAAAGAGCACTAATAAAGTGGAATTGGGGCACAAGAATGGGGGAGAGTTTCTAAATTCTGATTATTGATTTCTAGGGTGACTGATGAAGAAGACTAGAGTGACTCTAGGTTTACCATTGTAATTAGATTTTGATTTAGAATTAATAAAATAAAATATTGAAATTATAAAAATAAACATGTTTTTAATTTATTAATATTATATTTTAATATATTATAATTTATAAGCCTGATTTGATATTTTAAAAATTATAATAAATTAATTATATAAATTTTATATAATGATTTATATTTGGCTAGCCCAACAAGCCTAAAAGGCTTTTATAAAAACATAATTTTAAAAAGTTTGAACCTAGCCTTTTTATTAAGTAGGTCAGCCAAGCTTAAACAGGTCATGTCAGGCTTAAATAGGTTATGCTGTATAGTTTGCTTGACTTATTCTTATCCCTATTCTAAATGAGATTTAAATTTTAGTAGAAGGTAAGATAGGTTGCCCTGTGCATTCTCTAAAGCTTCATGCCCAACTGGCTCTTGCATGTGACCTAGAAAGTCATTTATGTGAATTACCCCACAAGCTTAAGCTTTTGGGATAGTTGGTTCATGACAACTTTCTTGCTTCTTGTCAAGAGCCAACTCTCCCAACTATTAGGTGAAGGCTCAAAGTTTCACAATGATGAAATACTATTAATTTGAATAAGATTCTTATGGATCAATATTGGAGAGGATTGAGAACCACTTGAATGTGTACAAATGACACATCTATTACTGAATCTGACTGACCCTTTACATCATTATTTAGCATTTTTTCCCCAAAAAGGAAAATGGAATATCTTGCATTACAACAATTTGATTTGCCTTATTTCAAACTTTGCATGACATATGTGCTATAGGTAAACCTTTAACAAAATAAAAAGGAAAGTATTTTGTAATCAATTTTATCTGTCCTGTTTGTTTTAATTTGAGAGAGGAATGTGCAGTTCAGTTATGAGACGACCCGCGTCAATTTAATCATTTTTCGTAATAATTTTTTTCGCGTTAAATAAAAATCAACTCTCTTAATATAAAATAATGTTTACTTTTCTCAAATACATTCAAAATAATAAAAGCATACTTAAAATAACATAACCGATCGGAAATAAATCAATAATAAAATAAGATTCAATTAAAATCAGCGGAAGAAGGAAAACAGAGTCAGGGGTCATTCGCCTGAGCGAGACCCTGATTCGCTTAGGCGAGTTTCGACTTGCTTGAGCGAATGCTACTCTTTAAACCTGAGCGAACAAGACTTACAAGGAAAGTCAACAAGTCGGGTTTCACTCGGAAATAGGTCCACCCGGGAAACCTTAACCTTCACTCAGAAAGGTTCACTCGATCATGTATCATTCGGAAAATACCCTCACCTTACTTGACTCGGATATACTTCACTCAGAAACACTCTGATCTTTACTCGGAAGAATTCTTATCTTTCTTCACTCAGAAGTGATTCTCTCGGCCATAGTTCACTCGGAGACACCCTAACCTTCCACCCGGAAGTGGGTCTCTCGATTATTCTTCACTCGGAAAGAAACGTGGGATACTCACTTGAGTGAAATAGACAGCAAATCAATCGGCCCTCGCTCGGACAAGAATGAATCCACCCGACGAGATTTATAACACCCCTGATTTTCTGTACTCGAATCCCGATGTGATCGCCATAATTAATAAAAATACGAATAAATTTTTCACGTTTGAAAATATTTCCAAGACATCACCATGATCACATCAAGACCCAAATCACAGAAAACAAAAGAGTGAGATCAACTAACCCTAAGATGGATCGATAGATAAATTGCCCATAACGGTATACGAAAATAATAGAGTTTACAGCGGAAGAATGTGTATACCGGGCACACGCCTAGTCCCATATATGACGATATGAGAAAAGGCTCGGTAAAGCACGCAATGGCTTATCATAAGCCTAATAGACAACCATCATCGTTTTACATAATTATATAAGCATGCAATGCCTAAGATAGAATTATATATAGACACTGATATATATACATATACATTCGGAAATCTTCTCCCGACAATCACAATCATCAATGTTCATCATGCAATTTCAATCCTTCTAATACATATCAACTCATCTCTCACATTCTACATAGGTATTCACTATCCACAATTCAAAGGGATTATCTTTTACATATTCAAAATCTCTAAATCATCTACATTCTCATAACCAATTCATTCATTACATAAGAACTCATAAATGATGTCGGCCAAGGCACTTCCTCTACCACTATTTACCTTCACCCAAGCTTTAGTTTAAAATCCGAACTCGTCCCATGGGAACCTGTATCACAATACTAAAAAGGAGACCACATGGGAGAGTGAGTTATACATTCAAAATGACGAATAATATATATATTGTGATCATATGTATATGCATACAACGTCATGTGTGCTTTGCTTTAAAATCATTAAATTATCATTCATTCATTATCCTATTATTACAATAGGCATACAAGCCTCATGAATCGCAATTCATATCATAAACCAGCACAAGCATATACACAATCACTTTGCCACTTATCAACAAGGGCATTCACAAATTATTCTCATTAAATCATTATATCTTTAATCAATACCTCATCGCAAGGGGTTTCTCATCACTCGTGGTCTTCCCATCTCAAATGCCATGGTCTTAAGGCTAATGCATATGTCAACTGTTTAATGCATATGCAACAGATCCGATTTTCAAATTCAACAATAATCACAATCACTTAAATTATCATCATCACTCAGGGATACACCCTTCGTGGCACCCCGCAAGGTGATTTATTCAACAACAATAGGACAACGTCCTCTTCACTCCGGGATATACTCTTCGTGGCACCCCGCAAGGTGATTCACTCCACAATAATTATCACAATACCATCATCACTCGGGGATACACCCCTCGTGGCACCCCGCAAGGTGATATATTCAACAATAATTACGATAACATCGTCTTCACTCCGGGATATACCCTTCGTGGCACCCCGCAAGGTGATATATTCAACAATAATAGTACATATCAATGCCATGCTATGCCATGAATGCAACAATGCAATAATGCATGTGCCCAACAACCTCGCAAGGATAGCTCACTCGCTCGCTTGAGCGAGGAATCCATTCGCTTAAGTGGAATCCGACCAGAGGTCGTCCTTCCCAACTCTCGGTTTTCACTCGGGGAAGTTATTCCAGAACCGATTCCTCTCGTTCGGTCCCTCACTCGGCAATTTACATTAAAACCGATTCATCTGGCTTGGTTTTCTACTCGGCAAAATCAATCAAAGCCGACTCATCTCTTACTTGGCATTTCACTCGGCAAATTGTTCCAAATCTGAGTCATCTCTCAATCAGTCTTTCACTCGGTAATTTCATTCCAAATCCGAGTCAACTCTTAACCAGCCTTTCTCTCGGCAATTACATTCCACATCCGACTCATCACCTGATCGGTCATTCACTCGGCAATTACTCTAAAACCGACCCATCACTCGATTGATCCTCACTCGGTTAAATCATTCTAGACCGACCCCATACTCGCTCGATCTTTCACTCGGCTAGACAACTCCAAGACCGACCATCACTCGATCGGTTTTCCACTCGGTAAACTTATTACAAAGCCGACTCCTTTTTCTTTCATTCGAGCGAGGCTTCCTAGCACTAAGTTCTTCACTTGGGTGGATTTATTCCAAAGTACTTCTGGGCAGACTCTCACCGTATACCCCCAATCGGTGGATCCCTCGGAATTACACACTCGGGGCACTCCACTCGGAACGAGTTACTTTGAACTCAGAAATTTCCACTCGGAACTCCACTACTCGGAATATCCTACAGGGAGACCTCTCAATCGGGATTGTCCACTTCCACATTCGGAAGGTCCCGTCTCAGACATAGTTCACTCGGAATTTCACTCAAAAATTTACTACATCATAAAATTATTTTCTAAGGTTCCCACTCAAGTGAATTTCGTCCAGAAATCCACTTACTCACCATACACTCGTCACACCCAGTCAAAAACACAACCATACCAGTCACTCACTTGAGTGGGCACCATCCCAGTATCAGACTTCCCACTTTTGCTCAAGCCACCCACACACGCTTGGGCGAAAAAGCTCCAGTGACAATTCCTCTCTAGCTCGCTTGAGCAGAAACCTCACCGCCTGGGCGAAATTGGTCCAAAGACCATTATACCAATACAGGGGATCCTCGCCTGAGCGAGATCCCTTCTCGCTTGAGCGAGACTATCAGTACTTAGTCAGAAAACGAAAGTTCTCACAGTTAACACATGAAATCACATCCAGGACCAATATACTCACTTCCGACACGTCATATATATAACAGGTGAGGCATATACAACTTATTCTAAGCATTCTTACTCGGAAATCTTAATTATAAGCCAAATTTGGACTTATCCAACATTTCATACACATCATAACAGTCATACACAACCTGTTCACACATTCATACTTATAAATCTTCATTCCTAACTTATTAATAATGTAAGATTCGAATTCATCATCAACAGATATACAAATATTCATACATTGCCACAACAATTTCACATATATCATATCATTCCCAATCATCATTAACTCGCCATTCATAGCACCTCAATAAATACATGGCAAGGCAAGCATGAGTGTCCATCACATACATCAATCACTATTGATTTACTCATGCAATTTGAATGTTAACTCCTCTCCTACCTCGAGGGAAGAGCCGAAACGGTTCCAATACTCTGAAAGCTCCTTCGCATCACCCGAAGTACGATCTACATACCATATGCAAGTATATTCACATAATTAATAACCATCATGATTTTAATCACTTGCTAGCTTATTATAAAGCTTAACCCCAAGTCCTAGACTTGCTGAACACCAACATATGCAATTGTGTTAGGCTTCGGGAATTCCTTTCCCAAAGCCAAGATCCTCTAGATCATAAAAGGCCAACTAAACCCAACAACATCACCATCACATTGTTACTCAATATTCAACTTAGTTCTCATATCCTTCAATAACCACAATGGTTTAGAACCTCATCAAGTCACAATCTTTTCACACCAATCCCTCGCATTCCACATTCATAACAACACTCATCACTAAACATCACCCATTAATATTCAATTCAACATTTCAAGCTATACAATATCCATTTCCCCAAATTCTTAGAGCTAGGGTTTTCATCAAAACCCAACAATATTTACCCATGCTCATTAATCACCATCAATGGCCATCTTTCATCATTAATATCATTCTCCAATATCATTAAACCCACATTCTACACACATTTCACACTTTCCCTAATTTATTAAAGTTAGGGTTTCACTAAAAACCCATCAACATCATAAATGCTCATTTATTTTCCACTCATCCAAGTATTAATTCCATGCACATATAACAACCCACCATTAGTGCCATAATAACAACACCCCACCTTAGGGTTTCCTCATTAATACTCTCCCAACAACCCATATGCCATAAATACTCTCCCAAATACCAAGAACCCAAAATCTAAGGCATAAATACATAAAGAATGGTGAGGAACTTACCTCACCCAAGAGCCAATATTGAGCTTTCTATGGAGGGAGAGAGAACACAAAAATGAAGGAGAAGAGGGGAGAGGAATTCCAGCCACAAGCTTCTCCTTCAAGCTCCCATGGAAACAAAAATGGTAAAGGAGAAGGAGACTCCACACGGCTTAGGTGTTTGGAGGGAATAAAAGCGGAAATGGAGAAGGTGAAAGAAGAAGGAGAAGAAGTATAGAAAGAAGAGGGAGAAGTGACGTGAAAAGGAGAAGAGAAAGTGGGAGTTTATATTTTTATTATTTGGCTTTACATTAAAATCCCACCGCTTTATAACAAACAGGCTCTCAGTTCGGGCTCAATACTCATTCCAAAAATTATTCTGAATATAGATTCGGATTCCCAATAATATTCTTAACAGCCCTGACCAGCGGCATCTCAATCGGAGATACTTGGTCCGACACCCATATTCTCTTCGGGTATAATTTCATTTCACATAAGCCCAATAAATTATAAATATCCATAATAAATTCCAATTTAATCATTCCAATATTTCTGGGACACAAATAACTCACATATAATTATTTATTATTTATTCTCATCAATTATTCATTTTTATAAAATTCGGGATGTTACAATCCACCCCACCTAAAAAGAATTTCGTCCTCGAAATTCAATATCGATATACATATCACAAGGCCATACCTCAGGTCACACATCAACAAGGTTCAACGATACTACAAAATAACATTGGACTTCCCTAAGTCCATCAAGACATGTTCATCATCACTTCTTCATTCTTAACACATGTCATCAATTACAACTCACCCAACAGAGCTCACATGTTCATACTCAGTATGACCAGATAGGCTCAATACATTCACCATAAGCAGCTACAATCCCTACACCTGCCCGGCCTATGTGTTGCTGCATCCGACGTACAGGAAGGCGTCCCATTCCTGTAGTGGTTACCACAAACACATAAAGTCAGCGCATAAGTGCATGTTGCCACAATGCCTATGGCATATAAGACCATATCGGGACCCATACTTCGTATTCCTATTGCTCATATCGGTCACACACATTCAAGCGATACCAGTCTATATAAGACTTGGTGACAATCCTCACCAGTCCACGACTAAACTACTCATATTTCATTATCATTCTACAATTAATTTGGCATCCATCATGCCATACCGATCGTCAATCTTAATCAAATTCACCTTAAATTTGTGTACCAACCATGAATTTTTTATTCATCACAAAATAAATACCCTAACTTCAGGCTTCATCCATCCAAATCCATGCTCGAATAGCCTAAAATTCTTGTCTCACTTACATATTTGTTGGCTATAAATCAATTCGAGCCTTAAAAATTCACCAAATTCTTATCAAGTAGGCTACTTAATCGAATAATGAACTTCCACATTAGGAATTTTCCTCACAGATCCCAGCCAAAGTCCATAAATTAAACATATAACTCACATCTTATCACATCTCTATGTGGTTTCTATCATCAATATAGCACCCTTCAAATAAAATAGGGGGGTAATGACATGATCAAATTTCTATTTACCGATTCACAATCACACATGTCATCTCTAGATCACATCATCATCCACAATTAATCCAATAATCATAATCCCAAGGGCACACAATTTAGCCCAAGGTCACTTCGTAAAATCATATACCATAATCAATTCCAATTATACCCCAAATTCAACATTATTATTCATCAATCATCAGGGGTTACATTCATCATTCACATTCCATCGCATATCAAATCCGAAACACAACCCCAATTTAACATGTATTCGATTTCACATTTAATCACTTATCACATATTCGAATTCCCTATCTAGGGGATATACCAAATCACTTATATTACATAACACATAGGGTTCTTGTGCCAAAGGATATAAAATTCATCTTCACAAATGGCACAACCAATCATTTAGATTCAAACAAACCCATACTAGGGAATTATTCAATATTATTCATTCATTCAACTCAGCATATGAGTTTCATTCCATTTAACAAGCATGCCTCGGCTAATAGCCACAAGTATGAATCATACAAGAGGCCTAATCAACAATTTAATTTCATTACTCACTTCAAAGTTTTCATAATTCATGGCCTACCACCATGTCAATTCATTTCTCAATATTTTCTATCCATGATCAACACATGGCATAAAATCATCATCATATCAATTCATATCTCATATTTCATATTCATCAACTCTAATATTTCATTTCCATGATCACATTCAATCATGGATCCATCACCAATTCAATTTGCATTTCATATATTAACACCAATGCACAATAATAGTATATTCGTCATTTGAAGGTAATAGGGTAAAGAACTTGGCCGGACTTACACAATAAATACATCCATCACATATTGAGAAAATTCATTCACTCATATTCAATTTCATGATTCATTCATAATCATCAATGAGTAACTATGCTCCATAAGTACATCGTACAACCTCAATGATAAGAGTATACTCCCAATAAACAACAACCACGTCTTATGAATCACAGTCTCATAAAAATTCCTCATTGAGCATCAATCCCCAACTCAACTCTAATGATTCACAATAATTCCTCAATAAGCAATTATGCCCTTATAGTCAATTCATAATCCTTAGGCAATTAATCATTCACATTTCTACATAGGGCAATCAATATCTTAACATCTCATCATTCTTTAAATAATTATCATTCTTAAATCTATACAAACAACCATATTCCAATAATGAGCATCCCGCTCCAAAGATCACCATAAGTATCTCACCATTGAGCAATCATGCTCCAATCATCCATAATATCAAATCCTCACAGAGCAACCATGCTCTGGTATTAACCAATAACTCCAGTTCAGAGCAAAATATGCTCTGATACCAGATTATAACACCCCCGATTTTCTGTACTCGAATCCCGATGTGATCGCCATAATTAATAAAAATGCGAATAAATTTTTCATGTTTGAAAATATTTCCAAGACATCACCATGATCACATCAAGACCCAAATGACAGAAAACCAAAGAGTGAGATCAACTAACCCTAAGCTGGATCGATAGATAAATTGCCCATAACGGTATACGAAAATAATAGAGTTTACAACAGAAGAATGTGTATACCGGGCACACGCCTAGTCCCATATATGACGATATGAGAAAAGGCTCGACAAAGCACGCAATGGCTTATCATAAGCCTAATAGACAACCATCATCGTTTTACATAATTATATAAGCATGCAATGCCTAAGATAGAATTATATATAGACACTGATATGTATACATATACATTCGGAAATCTTCTCCCGACAATCACAATCATCAATTTTCATCATGCAATTTCAATCCTTCTAATACATATCAACTCATCTCTCACATTCTACATAGGTATTCACTATCCACAATTCAAAGGGATTATCTTTTACATATTTTAAATCTCTAAATCATCTACATTCTTATAACCAATTCATTCATTACATAAGAACTCATTAATGATGCCGGCCAAGGCACTTCCTCTACCACTATTTACCTTCACCCAAGCTTTAGTTTAAAATCCGAACTCGTCCCATGGCAACCTGCATCACAATGCTAAAAAGGAGACCACATGGGAGAGTGAGTTATACATTCAAAATGACGAATAATATATATATTGTGATCATGTGTATATGCATACAATGTCATGTGTGCTTTGCTTTAAAATCATTAAATTATCATTCATTCATTATCTCATTATTACAATAGGCATACAAGCCTCATGAATCGCAATTCATATCATAAACCAGCACAAGCATATACACAATCACTTTGCCACTTATCAACAAGGGCATTCACAAATTATTCTCATCAAATCATTATATCTTTAATCAATACCTCCTCGCAAGGGGTTTCTCATCACTCGTGGTCTTCCCATCTCAAATGCCATGGTCTTAAGGCTAATGCATATGTCAACTGTTTAATGCATATGCAACGGATCCGATTTTCAAATTCAACAATAATCACAATCACTTAAATTATCATCATCACTCAGGGATACACCCTTCGTGGCACCCCGCAAGGTGATTTATTCAACAACAATAGGACAACGTCCTTTTCTCTCCGGGATATACCCTTCGTGGCACCCCGCAAGGTGATTCACTTCACAATAATTATCACAATACCATCATCACTCGGGGATACACCCCTCGTGGCACCCCGCAAGGTGATATATTCAACAATAATTACGATAACATCGTCTTCACTCCGGGATATACCCTTCGTGGCACCCCGCAAGGTGATATATTCAACAATAATAGTACATATCAATGCCATGCTATGCCATGAATGCAACAATGCAATAATGCATGTGCCCAACAACCTCTCAAGGATAGCTCACCCTCTCAATTAGGGGTATTTTAATTTGGCATTTCAATAATCATACATAATCATTTTTAAAGCCCTTCAAGGCACATCATTCAAATAATTGGCATCCAATGGCCACAACCATCATTCATAACAATCCACACATGGATATCAAAAGGCATAGCAAACAATCATAATAGCAAGCCATACATGTATCAACAAGGTGTTCTCGGAATATATATATATATATATATAGCAACCCTCATTGCCTCACACACATACAAGTCAAATACTTGTATCAACCACAAGGGTGTCGTAATATTTCTCATTATTCATCAATGCCATTATACATTCATTTAGTGGTTTTCAACCCATCATAATTGTCATCTCCGATTTATTCGGTTATTAACATACATCTTGCTATTCAATCATTCCTATAAAGGGTTCATAATCACACAAGGCAAAGGAAGAAAGCCTAATGCCATCAGAACTGAGAAAGAAGGGTCAATATAATCAAAACCGAGAGAAAAGAAGGGAAACAAATACTAACAGTGTTCCCTCGCTCAAGCGAGGCACACATTCGCTTAAGTGAGACAGCCCATCTCGCTTGAGCGCCTCAGCTCGCTCGGGCGAAATCAAGCCAGTATCTAATTTCCAGGTTGCTCGCTTGGGCGAAGCACTACACACCCAGCCACTCGCTCGGGCAAAATTACTCCAGTAACCATTTCTACACTCGCTCACTTGAGCGAGGAATCCATTCGCTTAAGCGGAATCCGACCAGAGGTCGTCCTTCCCAACTCTTGGTTTTCACTCGGGGAAGTTATTCCAGAACCGATTCCTCTCGTTCGGTCCCTCACTCGGTAATTTACATTAAAACCGATTCATCTGGCTTCGTTTTCTACTCGGCAAAATCAATCAAAGCCGACTCGTCTCTTACTTGGCATTTCACTCGGCAAATTATTCCAAATTTGAGTCATCTCTCAATCAGTCTTTCACTCGGTAATTTCATTCCAAATCCGAGTCAACTCTTAACCATCCTTTCACTCGGCAATTGCATTCCACATCCGACTCATCACCTGATCGGTCATTCACTCGGCAATTACTCTAAAACTGACCCATCACTCGATTGATCCTCACTCGGTTAAATCATTCCAGACCGACCCCATACTAGCTCGATCTTTCACTCGGTTAGACAACTCCAAGACCGACCATCACTCGATCGGTTTTCCACTCGGTAAACTTATTACAAAGTCGACTCCTTTTTCTTTCATTCGAGCGAGGCTTCCTAGCACTAAGTTCTTCACTTGGGTGGATTTATTCCAAAGTACTTCTGGGCAGACTCACACCGTATACCCCCAATCGGTGGATCCCTCAGAATCACACACTCGGGGCACTCCACTCGGAACGAGTTACTTTGAACTCAGAAATTTCCACTCGGAACTCCACTACTCGGAATATCCTACAGGGAGACCTCTCAATCGGGATTGTCCACTTCCACATTCGGAAGGTCCCGTCTCAGACATAGTTCACTCGGAATTTCACTCAAAAATTCACTACATCATAAAATTATTTTCTAAGGTTCCCACTCAAGTGAATTTCGTCCAGAAATCCACTTACTCACCATACACTCGTCACACCCAGTCAAAAACACAACCATACCAGTCACTCACTTGAGTGGGCACCATCCCAGTATCAGACTTCCCACTTTTGCTCAAGCCACCCACACACGCTTGGGCGAAAAAGCTCCAGTGACAATTCCTCTCTAGCTCGCTTGAGCAGAAACCTCACCGCCTGGGCGAAATTGGTCCAAAGACCATTATACCAATACAGGGGATCCTCGCCTGAGCGAGATCCCTTCTCGCTTGAGCGAGACTATCAGTACTTAGTCAGAAAACGAAAGTTCTCACAGTTAACACATGAAATCACATCCAGGACCAATATACTCACTTCCGACACGTCATATATATAACAGGTGAGGCATATACAACTTATTCTAAGCATTCTTACTCGGAAATCTTAATTATAAGCCAAATTTGGACTTATCCAACATTTCATACACATCATAACAGTCATACACAACCTGTTCACACATTCATACTTATAAATCTTCATTCCTAACTTATTAATAATGTAAGATTCGAATTCATCATCAACAGATATACAAATATTCATACATTGCCACAACAATTTCACATATATCATATCATTCCCAATCATCATTAACTCGCCATTCATAGCACCTCAATAAATACATGGCAAGGCAAGCATGAGTGTCCATCACATACATCAATCACTATTGATTTACTCATGCAATTTGAATGTTAACTCCTCTCCTACCTCGAGGGAAGAGCCGAAACGGTTCCAATGCTCTGAAAGCTCCTTCGCATCACCCGAAGTACGATCTACATACCATATGCAAGTATATTCACATAATTAATAACCATCATGATTTTAATCACTTGCTAGCTTATTATAAAGCTTAACCCCAAGTCCTAGACTTGCTGAACACCAACATATGCAATTGTGTTAGGCTTCGGGAATTCCTTTCCCAAAGCCAAGATCCTCTAGATCATAAAAGGCCAACTAAACCCAACAACATCACCATCACATTGTTACTCAATATTCAACTTAGTTCTCATATCCTTCAATAACCATAATGGTTTAGAACCTCATCAAGTCACAATCTTTTCACACATTTCCCTCGCATTCCACATTCATAACAACACTCATCACTAAACATCACCCATTAACATTCAATTCAACCTTTCAAGCTATACAATATCCATTTCCCCAAATTCTTAGGGCTAGGGTTTTCATCAAAACCCAACAACATTTACCCATGCTCATTAATCACCATCAATGGCCATCTTTCATCATTAATATCATTCTCCAATATCATTAAACCTATATTCTACACACATTTCACACTTTCCCCAATTTATTAAAGTTAGGGTTTCACTAAAAACCCATCAACATCATAAATGCTCATTTATTTTCCACTCATCCAAGTATTAATTCCATGCACCTATAACAACCCACCATTAATGCCATAATAACAACACCCCACCTTAGGGTTTCCTCATTAATACTCTCCTAACAACCCATATGCCATAAATACTCTCCCAAATACCAAGAACCCAAAATCTAAGGCATAAACACATAAAGAATGGTGAGGAACTTACCTCACCCAAGAGCCAATATTGAGCTTTCCATTGAGGGAGAGAGAACACGAAAATGGAGGAGAAGAGGGGAGAGGAATTCCAGCCACAAGCTTCTCCTTCAAGCTCCCATGGAAACGAAAATGGTGAAGGAGAAGGAGACTCCACACGGCTTAGGTGTTTGGAGGGAAGAAAAGAGGAAATGGAGAAGGTGAAAGAAGAAGGAGAAGAAGTATAGAAAGAAGAGGGAGAAGTGACGTGAAAAGGAGAAGAGAAAGTGGGAGTTTATATTTTTATTATTTGGCTTTACATTAAAATCCCACCGCTTTATAACAAACAGGCTCTCAGTTCGGGCTCAATATTCATTCCAAAAATTATTCCGAATATAGATTCGGATTCCCAATAATATTCTTAACAGCCCTGACCAGCGGCATCTCAATCGGAGATACTTGGTCCGACACCCATATTCTCTTCGGGTATAATTTCATCTCACATAAGCCCAATAAATTATAAATATCCATAATAAATCCTAATTTAATCATTCCAATATTTATGGGACACAAATAACTCACATACAATTATTTCATCTCACTGAAGCCAAAAACGAGGGTAACATATACCGTTGGTCGTCCTCCACCACAAAATCATATATTCCATTATATAAACAGGCATATCATTACGATCATCATTTACAACTGTCAGAAACTGACTTGTGCTTACAACGTAGGGTGACCGACTTGTCAAGCCCATCAATATAACATTCTCACACGGCAAACACTTATCGTACTTATACAATTCACATTTCTCATCAAACGGGCGACCTGCTTGTCAAGCCCGGCATCACATTGCCACTATACACCGATCCTAAACCGATCGATGTCCATACACACATGCATTCATACACACATTCACATACAACTCATCCAGCATCATCTCTATTATCTCAGAATAAAATATTTCTTAAGTCATACACACACACGATCCTCAACCGATCGGTGCCCACATACATACATGCATTCATACACATTCACATACCATTTTTCTTCCAGCATCATTTCTTACCCGGTTCATAATTAATTCAACGACTCGGACAGTATGTCCTATTCTAATTAATTATAACCCGAACACCCCCCTTACCTCTGTTCCAAGCTTTAACAGTCGTTGGGTTCACAGTTCCAACACTGTTCCAGCACTAACCTCCTTAAGCGTTCCACCAGTGTTCGTTCCACTACCTACGGGTTTGGAACGTGAAACATGTTACATCGCACCACCACTCACATGGTTAAAGGGCCACTTTAAGGCTCACAACCAAGAGGAGTGGAGATCAGAACAGTACCCCTCCACACATGGCCATTCGGTCCAGAAAGAAATGAAAGGGATGAGGTAACAATTTTAAACGGTTCAAAGGACTTACCTTGAAACCACTGTCACAGCTATGTAATTATTTCAAGGTTTGATGCAAAAGGGACCTCCCTTCAAAGCTTACAGCTCTCAACAATGGAGGAAGAAGAAGAAGAAAAGTAACAGATGAGGAAGAAGAAACTTCACGTGAAAGAGAGTGAATGATTGTGTAAATGATTGAGGAAAGAGAAAGAAAACTTTATTTAAAACTCATGGCAACTGGTTACCTTCTCAACCGGTCACTTCCAACCGGTCATTTCTCCCTTTCTTTTATAATTTCTTTAAAGATTTAAATTAAACCTTTCTTCTTCTAATCACACCTTTTATAATTAACCAATAATTCATAAAAATATCAAATAAATTCCTAAAAATAATTTTTAATATTTCCACTTCATAAAATTTTTCTATAATTATCCGGGATGTTACATCCACCCCCTAAAAAGGGATTTCGTCCCTGAAATCAATGCACCTATTGAAAAAGATTGGGGTACACCCGTCTTATGTCCGATTCCAATTTCCCCAGTGTAGGTTACCCGATTCAAATTTTGCCACTTCACTTTTACCAATGGCACTTCCTTATTCCTTATCCTTGTGGTCCGGAATTCCTCAATACCGATCGGTGTACTTCCACTGTCAGGTCCTCCAATTCAAAAGAGTCACTCGGCACAATCATGGAATCACACGGAATATAAGCTCGGAATTGTGACACTGAAACACATTATGGACGTTTGTTAACGAACTGAGAAGATCCAGTCGGTAAGCAACATTACCGATTCTCTCCAATATTTGATACGCTCCGATGTATCTCGGATTAAGCTTTTGGCTCTTCAATATCCGACCACCAGAATTCCTTCTTCAAATGGTGATACATCTTTGTAATACCGGGATGAATACCTAAAAGAACTTCTATGCTTCAGTTAGCACGGCTTGCCTGAAATCACCTTTTGTAGGCACCACCACTCGGTCTCGGAATCTCCAAATTCCATCATTAACTTCAGTTAATTCCACATTACTTCTTGAGAATATCACTCGGAGTCAAAGACAATCTCGAAGACGAAATCGAGCAAAGACTCAACAACTCTGATTATGGACCCGAGCACGAATTAAACGAATTCACCACTCGGATACTTACTCCCCTTGGGAACTATTCACTCGGAAACATACTCATTCGAAGTCCCTCTTTCTCTGTCCAGAAGTACTTTTCCTGGGAAAAAGGCTCACTCGGTATATCTTAATCAGTGCCATCCACTCGGAAGTGTCTCACTTAACTCAGAGATACCCCACTCGGGAATTCACCACTCAGAAATATCTTGGCCCGAGAAGTACTCATTCGAAATCAGTTTTTCTTCACCCGGAAGGTCTTGTCTCAGACATGATTCACTCGGAAATTCTCCACTCAGTGTACCTTAGTAGAAACTCAAATCATCCGATTTCTTTTTAAGGTCATCTCTATTTACTCCATCTCTAATCACTTATCAATTTCAGAAATACGACTCATACACTTTTCTTCCTGAATCTGATTACTCAAGATTGGCTAAAACACGTCTGTCTCCTCGACTTCACACGACCTCAACCACTAGTGCAACTACCTGAGGTGATCAGTCTCAGTAGTTCAACACTTCGTAGTTAAGCCAGGTGGAAGTCGGGTATACAGTCCAACCATTCACGTCATTGATCGATATGCAAGCTATTTACATCCTAATCCATTCACCTATGCCTATTGGCAACTTCACAATGAATTAATTTTAAAAGGAACCCATGGTGGCCAGTCGCTATGATTCCCATATAACACTAATATCCGTGCAAAGTCCAAACGACTAGGTAAAACTTCTCTTCATTCTTATTATCTGCCTGCTCAACTACTTTTTAATCACTTTATCCCATGTCCTTCATTCACTACTTCTCCTTATCATGTACACATAGTTCAATATATATACTTCACTCGACCATCATTCACATAATACATTCTCTTAATTCTTCCCTGAGCGAATTCTTGCCTCATCGATTATCTTACTGAAAATTATTACTAACCACCCTTCGACTATTACCTTTAACTCATTCGGCATTCTTACACCATCCTCCATTACCTACTCATAATTTCTCCCAATGTCCGTTAATCATTCGTCTAACAATTTGGATATGACATACCGATAACGTTTATTTCAACCACTTTATAGAATCACTACAGGAGGCTCACCCCTCCTAGAAGGTTAACCTTATTACAACCTTATTTCATTTTATGTAATATCAAACTCCATTATTCAAACAACCTTATAGCCACCAACGCACTTATTATTCTCATTTCACCACAGGATTTAACCTCCTCTTGGAAAATTAGCACTCCGAGTTCCAGAAGTGTTAGCTCGTTTACCACGCCCACTCGGTTGCTGCCTCTGTGGGCAATCGGGCCTAAGGTGTCCCGGTTGTCCACATTGGAAACAAATGATTTGTCCAGCCGGACAGTGTTTCGCAATATGGCTCTCCTAGCCACAATTATAGCACGCTCAGCTACCCGACTGATTACCAAATCGGCCAGTAGAACTCCGACCAGAAGAGGAAGAAGACGTAGTGGAAAACTTACCACCACGAAAGAACTGACCCATTTTCTTGAAACTGGATCCTCTTGCCTTCACAACCTTTTATATTTCGACTGAAAGGTCCTCTGTAATTGCACTTCCTCAGTCAGCCTATCCTTGTTCAGTAGAGTCAGATAATCCCGAATCTCAATCGGCATAATCACACTGCGAAGTCCAATTCACAGTCCCGCTTCATACTTGGCACACTTACTACTCTCAGTTCCTCCCAGTGGGAAAGAGTGATAAAAGTCACACAGCTCGTCAAACTTCGTAGTGTACTCGGCCACTGACACTCGGCCCTGTTTCAACCTCAAACTCTATTTCCTTTCGGATTTTGTAATTATCCGAGAAATACTTGACAAGAAACCACTTTCAGAAATTCGCCCACACTAGCGACTCACTCGCCGCCTTCATCTGTACCTTAGTCCAAGACCACCATATCCTAGCCTCGTCCTTTAACTGGTAAGTAACAAACTGAACCTTCTGCTTCTCCGAGCACTCGAAATATTCAAAAGCTTGTTTGATTTCCCTTATCCAAACATACGCCCCATCGTAATCATGCCCTCCTTTATAAGCAGGGGGATTCCTTTTCAGGAATTTATCAAGAGTGGGACCAGATTCGGTCCTACTCATCAATTGGGAAAACTTTGAGAAGAAGTCATCTCCTCCACCAGAACTAGTTCCCTCAGCCATAATGTAATTCTACAATGAACAAACACATCACCATTAATAACCAATGCTCTACCAGGGAGTCGGATATTTACCTCATACACATATAAAATACAACACCGCTGGAGTGCCAAGGGAATGATGCCAAGCTGCATAAACAACCACAAGCACAATGCAATAGAATGCAAAACAACCCAATATACGACTCACACAAATCATTAGGTTCACCCATACACCAGGCTCTAGAAAGAACCGCTTGATACCAACTGTGACGACCTGCGTCAATTTAATCATTTTTCGTAATAATTTTTTTCGCGTTAAATAAAAATCAACTCTCTTAATATAAAATAATGTTTACTTTTCTCAAATACATTCAAAATAATAAAAGCATACTTAAAATAACAATAACCGATAGGAAATAAATCAATAATAAAATAAGATTCAATTAAAATCAGTGGAAGAAGGAAAACAGAGTCAGGGGTCATTCGCCTGAGCGAGACCCTGATTCGCTTAGGCGAGTTTCGACTCGCTTGAGCGAATGTTACTCTTTAAACCTGAGCGAACAAGACTTACAAGGAAAGTCAACAAGTCGGGTTTCACTCGGAAATAGGTCCACCTGGGAAACCTTAACCTTCACTCAGGAAAGGTTCGCTCAGTCATGTATCATTCGGAAAATACCCTCACCTTACTTTACTCGGATATACTTCACTCGAAAACACTCTGATCTTCACTCGGAAGAATTCTTATCTTTCTTCACTCAGAAGTGATTCTCTCGGCCATAGTTCACTCGGAGACACCCTAACCTTCCACTCGGAAGTGGGTCTCTCGGTTATTCTTCACTCGGAAAGAAACGTGGGATACTCACTTGAGCGAAATAGGCACCAAATCAATCGGCCCTCTCTCGGACAAGAATGAATCCACCCGGCGAGATTCGCCCGGTAATCGACTATGTTACAGCAATGCAAATTCACTCATAAAATAAACAGCATCAAGAATTTATACTCACGTCAATCAGCACACCGATTCAAATTTAGTTCAATATACAGGCAACATGTAGCATCACACACTCGAAAAACTCATTATATACATATATTACACTTCATTCAAATCACTCGGTGCCTTGGCATCAATCCTCCGCTTAGCGCACCTCCAGAGCTCCGACCTCTTGCCTGTCACTGGTTACTAAAATTGAAAACCACAGCAAGGGTGAGTGTTTAGCATCATAATTAATCTAGAACGGAATTTAAATAACAAAATACGAGCATAAACTCCGTCCGATTCTTTCATCCTCAAATTGCACATTACACTCGGCATTTAACTCACATTCAGCAATACACTCACTCAACAATCATAACAATTATCACAACCATTTTAGCAAGTAACTCATTCGGCAAGTATGACAATTTACCACTCGGTAAATATGACAAATCACTCGACAAACATAGCCATCACACTCAGCAATTATAACAATTTACACTCGTCAAATACAATAAATTGCACTCGGCAAATATAACATTATACTCATCAATATAGCAGTTCTCACTCAGCAAATATGACAAATCTTACTCAGCAAGTTGTTAGGAAATCCCTAATTATGAGCAGCGGAAAAATAAAAGGGATTCCATAGGATTTGCAAGGTTCCGTGTTTCAAAGCACAAAAACAATTTCGAAATTCATTTCGGATTACCTCTTGAAGAACTCCGAAGCAGTCGTAGCCTCGTCCTTTAGGAGTCCACACGAGCACTCCCACCAGAATCGCAACACTTGCCAACTGCTAGTTTGACGGCGTGTAGCTCTTGCAACTTTTGCGAATTTGTGTCTCACTTGAGTGAACGGCCTATGAGCATCTTATGCTCTATTTATAGGCTTAGGTTTGACCTAATTTGTTCTCTTTAAAAGTGGGCTCCTTACTCATTCCAAATGAGTTAGGCCCAATAGCTTTATTTTAGTCCAACTAAAATAAGACAACATTTTCTGATGGGCTTACTCTATGTGTGTGACCCTATAGGTAAAATACCCGGTTATATTAATAATAAACTATTTTATTATTAATATAAAATAAGAGCAGCATCTAGCAATGCATCATTATGTCTGAATATTATCAACATAACCTATAAGTGATAATTATTTAATATGTTTATTCCTTTTGTCACGATATCCTAATTGGGCCCAAGGCATGGTCGCGTCATCCTTGTACGGCCTAATTTATTTTACTTGATACCGGAGTAGACTGGATCCGAATAAATATCTAATATTTATTCTTTCTAGCATGGCCATGCGTTTTCTTAGTCTTACTCCATCAAGTGGCCTATGGATATCACTCCTGTCACATAGGAGAGACAAATCCCATCTACATCACTCACATCCCTCTGCATAATTTGTTCATTGCCTAATCACAACCTTTATAGTCCTCTTGTTACAGAAGACGTTTAATTGTATTAAAACAATAAACTCCTCATGTAGGAATCGTAGTGACTTCAGGTCGAAGGACTACATATACCATTATCACATTGAGAATCGTTTATGACAATCATGTAACGATCCATGCAACGTTCTCATGGTGGGTCTGTCCAGTACATCATTACTCTTAATGTGTACCTGTGTGAAGACTCGATATCATCTATATCTATGATCTGTGAGATCAGGTCATCAGTACACTCACACACTAGTCTCAGTGTATTTACATGTCCCCATGTAAATACTTGACTAGGGACATTTTAGGAATAATTTTTATATGACCTATTACTCCAAGGATAAATATGTTTTAAAACAATTTTAAACTGAAATATTTATTCTATTGATAAGTAGAAAAATGATACAAATGAAGAAGCATAAAAGCTCATAGTGCATACACCAACACAAGTACAGCAATTTCACTCGGCAAATATGACAATTCATACTCGGCAATTATCTCACTCGGCAAGTATATCAAATTATACTCAGCAAATATATCTAATTGCACTCAGCAAATATAACAAATCATACTCGGTAATTGTATCAAATTGCACTCAGTAAATATACACACCATACTCATCAATTATAATACTTCACACATGGCAAATATATCAAACTGCACTCGGCAAGTATAGTAAATTGCACTCGACAAGTATAGCAACTGCACTTGGCAAACATACACATCTCAACTAATAATTCATCAATTGTCACAACTGACTCTCATATAAAATCGACGCCTAGTATCCGGATACTCATAGGATCGACCTTCAGCTGGGAGTCTGACTTGACATCCTGTGAACCCGACTTGGTTCACCGAGCCCGACTTGGCTCCCCCTCAACCACTGGGTCATAGACCTCTGGGTAGCTTAACTGGGTCCGACTTGACCACTGAAGCCAAAAACGAGGGTAACATATACCGTCGGTCGTCCTCCACCACAAAATCATATATTCTATTATATAAACAGGCATATCATTACGATCATCATTTGCAACTGTCAGAAACTGACTTGTGCTTACAACGTAGGGCGACCGACTTGTCAAGCCCATCAATATAACATTCTCACACGGCAAACACTTATCATACTTATACAATTCACATTTCTCATCAAACGGGCGACTTGCTTGTCAAGACCGGCATCACATTGCCACTATACACTGATCCTAAACCGATCAGTGTCTATACACACATGCATTCATACACACATTCATATACAACTCATCCAACATCATCTATATTATCTCAGAATCAAATATTTCTTAAGTCATACACACACACGATCCTTAACCGATCGGTGCCCACATACATACATACATGCATTCATACACATTCACATACCATTTTTCTTCCAGCATCATTTCTTACCCGATTCATAATTAATTCAACGACTCAGACAGTATATCCTATTCTAATTAATTATAACCTGAACACCCCCCTTACCTCTGTTCCAAGCTTTAACAGTCGTTGGGTTCACAGTTCCACCACTGTTCCAGCACCAGCCTTCTTAAGCGTTCCACCAGTGTTCGTTCCACTACCTACGGGTTTGGAACGTGAAACACGTTACGTCGCACCACCACTCACATGGTTAAAGGGCCACTTTAAGGCTCACAGCCAAGAGGAGTGGAGATCGGAGCAGTACCCCTCCACACATGGCCATTCGGTCCAGAAAGAAATGAAAGGGATGAGGTAACAATTTTAAACGGTTCAAAGGACTTACCTTGAAACCACTGTCACAGCTATGTAATTATTTCAAGGTTTGATGCAAAAGGGACCTCCCTTCAAAGCTTACAGCTCTCAACAATGGAGGAAGAAGAAGAAGGAAAGTAACAAATGAGGAAGAAGAAACTTCACGTGAAAGAGAGTGAATGATTGTGCAAATGATTGAGGAAAGAGAAAGAAACCTTTATTTAAAACTCATGGCAACCGGTTACCTTCTCAACCGGTCACCTCTTCAACCGGTCATTTCTCCCTTTCCTTTATAATTTCTTTAAAGATTTAAATTAAACCTTTCTTCTTCTAATCACACATTTTATAATTAACCAATAATTCATAAAAATATCAAATAAATTCCTAAAAACAATTTTTAATATTTCCACTTCAGAAAATTTTTCTATAATTATCCGGGATGTTACAAGTTAGCTTTGATCTAAGTAGTGATAAGATAATCATTTGTTGTTAATTTATACTCTTTCTGCCTGCTTAGTTACTTTTTACCGGGAATGTAGTTAATGATAACCATACATGGTAGGGAAAACTATCCTCATCCTTCCTTGGATCTCTTCATAAGGTATTAGAAACTGGGTTAATAGATTTGGCTCCTGCAAAGACTCTTAACGGTTAGTTTGGATGGATTGAAAAAATAAAGGATTTTATTTCAGCTTAAAAGGAGAGAAATGTACTGTTGCACGGAGCTTGAAGGAATGAAGTAATCAGTTGAGAGGGAATATATTTCTATGGGGCCAATGGGAAAAAACTTCCAGCCCAACCCTAGTCATTTGAAGGGAAATTAGAGATGGTTTTTGAAGTGGATCATCTTGCCCTCTTACCCATGTTTGCTTCGTGTGGAGTAGTAGCCTGAACTCCAATCCCTCCAACAATCACAATCCCAATTTCAATCCCAATCCTTAACCTGAACCCCAATTCCTGGCCCAACACACCAGATCCCCAAAGAAGCGAACTTTTCAACAAACTTTGACAACCCGTCATTGAACTTAAATGATCATTCAATATGCGCTAGACTGTTTTTCCGATGAATTAAGCGTTTTGTGTTTCTGCCTTTGATTTGGTTTCTGAAATTCAGTCTGGATGAGCTTGTTCAGTTTTTTGAAAACTCATGACTTTGCTCAATTCATTGCGACCTACATTCTATCTAGCCAAAGGCTCAGCCTTTGTTGTTGCCCCCTATTGCCCATACCGGTGCTTCATGAAGAAGCTATGTGTAAGTTGTAACGGAGCTTTTGAGCATGGCAATTGGAGCAATCAAAGATTATAAGGATGAACGAAGGGGCATAATTGTCAATGCTTAATTTCACTTCATTTCCACTCAACCTAATAGAAAATATTTTCACTCAATTCCCTCTAATTTATATCAATCCAAACACAAAAGTTTTCATTCTAATTTCCATCCAATTTCTTTGCATTCAATTAATTTCAAATCCTATTCATCTCTTCATCCAAACAAAGAGGAGATCAATATTTTTAGTGGGAAGGTTTGAGGCTTTGAGCTTCATTAATAATAAATGGCCATGCTATCCATATGCCCAGAAATTAATTCATATGAGCTGCCTTGATATTTACCTCCGTGGAACTAAATTCAAGTCTGGTTAATGCTCGAATCTTTTTAGCTTGTGGTTAGCGGCTTATGGACTTTTCAGTTAATTCTCATGAAGTGCCTAAGCCAATCTACGAATAGCTCTCACTTCTGCTCTACATAGCTTTTGCCACTGGCCTCCTGTTTAAGAGCTCTTGTACTGCCAAAAGTGGTTGCATAATAGGAGTATTTTGGTAAAAAAATTTTACCAATGGGTCATAAGTTTTAGAGGAAATCTTATAAAAAGGACAAACAAATTTCTTTTAAGGGTCCAATTTAAAGGGACAAATGTATTTAGTTGGTTAAAAAGTTTTTTGCTAATCAAGGTTGTGGTAATTTGAAAAAGAAAAAGAATTCCAGGGTTGTAGAATTCATGCCTATCATAAGAGCACGATGTTTTGATTACCAATGTGAACTTGTCTCTATCCCATTTTACTTTTACTATTACTTTGAACTGAGTATTGTTAATATTTGTAAGAAGTACATCTATAATTTGCAGAATTTCTAGCTCTTCTACTTGTCAAATTATTCATATGATCTTTGTTTGATGTATTCTAATCCATCTGTTTCATGCTCTTGCTTACAAGATTTATAGCATGTTAAGAATTTTCATCTGTATCCTATCAAGATTTCTGCCAGCGTCAGATGATCTTCCTAATAACTAGTAAGAGTTTTTACATTATATAAAAATTCAATTTCCTTTCTATATAGGTTGCAGGGGCCGCTGTCATCTTTGAGGTGCAAAGAAGTTCAAGATCAGACGCAAGAAAGGAAGAAATACGTCGACAGGAGATAGAGGTTGTCTTTCTGCCTATTTTGCCTTGCAGATTTTTTGTGTGACTTATGAGGATAAATATGTAGGGATTTCGTAGAGGCAAAGTAAATTCTCTCTTGTAGTCTATTTATTTTCTCTACCATCATTTGGAGAATGGATTATTTTTTCTACCTTCATATGGGCTTAATTCTTACCTATTTATTTTAGTCTTATTTTTCTTCCATTGGAGGAGAAGGAAGCAGTTATGGGGGCCAAAAATATTGTGAATATCAGTTTTTGCTCACTTTTTTTGTTCTTTGCAGGCAATAAGGAAGAGGAATGAAGATTTGGCTAGAGAAATTGAACATCTAGCACAAAAGGTTGAAGAGCTGGAAAAACTTGCTAGAGGGCAGGCAAGGACTTACTGGCATTCTTAACTTCAGACACACTCATGCCACTCATGATAGAAAATCATAATCCATTTGATTGTTTCAATTGCCAAGCACACAGATTTTGACAATTAACCATAACTCTCTTTAACAAGAAACGAAATTGATATTAAAAATGTGCTGAGGGGCATGTTAGATATTTTAAGACAGCGGCACAATCAGAGCAGCTACAACCAAACTTTAAGATGTGGTAAGGAACATTGAGGATTAGTGCTTGTTTGGTTCTCAAGTTGCTCAACCATGGTTGATCAAAAGAAAATTTTTAATCTATTAATTAAATGGAGTTGGAAGATCTTGTTGGTTTTAAAATCGCGATTAAGATCATGTGATCTTATGATTTTGAGGAAAGGCAGCAATCTAGAGAGGGGAAAAATTACAAATGGCCAAGATCACACCTAGATCGTCGATTTCAGAGGCCAACATATGGGATCGTGACACGTTACGATCCTGGAAGTCGTTTCATGGGTTGGGTGGAGTTCTATGACCTGGTTTTGAAAAAAACCCCATTTTTACAGAAAAATAGGGCACAAAGTTTTTAACTCTTTCTTCATTCACGCACGCAACAATGGAGCTGTCCCTACTTATGGCCATTTTCACACCCACCCAAAGCTTGATTCTCTTCCCATCGTGACTTCATCTCTAAGGACATAGCTTCTTCGTCTCTCTTCCTTTGTTTCGAGGCTTCTTCTTCGTCTCTCACCCTTTGTTTTCAATGTGCATATAGACACATGGCTATTTTGGGTTTGTTGATATTTTTTGGGGTTTAGTACAGTTAACAACATTAATACACTATTTTTTGTTGCATATGCGTAGCTTCTATGACACAAACTGTTCTATTTTGTCAAATAGCCTTGTGTCTTATTGGAGTTGTATTTGAATATATGAAATTATGAATACTATAACTTTTATGGTATGATAATGGTATATTTATTGTTCAATATTAATTTCTATGTATAGAAGTGAGTTTAAATATAATTTTATATGTTTAGTAGAATCTTACGATTCGAGTTTACAATCATCCGATTTACGATTTTTCAACCTTCCTTTAATCTTACAACATTAGTTTACCCTGATTGGATAATGAAGTTATAAAACAAACAAATGTTTTTCTCCTGATGACACAGACTCTGCATAATCTACAGTTGTGTCTTCCACTTGCTACGTACTCTTCACACGGCCACTTGTAACTTAAAAGTTATATTTGTGATTTTGGAATAACTATTTTGGCATTCTTTGAAACAATTCAGATATAAATTAAGGCTCATTGCCTTTTCAACCAGGAATTAGATCTTCTAGCGTTCCACATAGAATATCGTATGTGTTGTTGTACCTTTTAGTAAAATGTTACTTGTTAGTGAATTGAATTGTCTCTAATTCTTCAAAGGTGTAATTTGTGGCAATCAAGACAAAAAGACAATACTTTGCCGAAAGGTGCACTCCATTGAGATATATAAGTTTTTAAAAATAATCATATAAAAAAGGTTGTTTTGTTATAAATAAACTCAAAAATTAAGGAGGAAGAAGAATGAAGAAGGAGAATTTGAAGAGAGTGATGAGAGAAAGGAAATGAATTTTGTGTGTATTGCATTGCTTACCATGGGGTCCTATTTATAAGACAATTGGACATCCATAATTGAGTAAAATATTCATAACACTCCCCCTTGGATGTCCATATTTAAGAATGTGCTTCGTTAAAACCTTACTAGGAAAAATCCAGTGGGATAAAAACCTAGTGAAGGAAAAAGAGTACAACATTCTTTACAAAGTAAATTCATGGATAAAATAAATAATTAAATTACAAGTATTTAATTCTCCCCCTTATTAGAACATCCATGTCCAAACCGCTGAAGACCAATCTTCTGTACTAGTTGCTCAAAGACTTTGGTTGGTAATGCTTTTGTAAAGATATCTGCTAGATTCTCACATGATCGGACTTGCTGGATATTTATTTCACCATTCTTTATAAGATCATGCGTAAAGAAAAATTTTGGTGAAATAGGCTTTGTTCTATCTCCTTTAATATAACCCTCTTTTAATTGAGAAATACAAGCTTCATTATCTTCACATAAGATTATTGGTGGTAATTTTCCAACATGCAAGCCATAGGTTTCTTGAATATGTTGAATCATAGATCTCAACCAGACACATTCTTGACTTGCTTCATGTAATGCTAGAATTTCAGCATGATTAGATGATGTTGCTGTGATCGTTTGTTTTTTGGATCTCTATGAAATTGCTGTATGACCACATGTAAACAAATATCCTGTTTGTGATCGACCATTATGAGGATCAGATAAATACCCCACATCTGCATAACCAATTAGGTTTGCCTTAGATACATATGGGAAAAATAAACCCAAGTCCATTGTACCTCCAAGGTAGCGAAATATGTGCTTAATCCCATTCCAATGCCTTTTTATGGGAAAAGAACTATATCTTGCTAACAAATTGACAGCAAATGATATATCAGGTTGTGTATGACTAGCAAGATATATTAGTGCACCAATTGCACTAAGATATGCTACGTCAGGACCAAGTAGTTCTTCATTTTTCTCTTGAGGTCGAAAAGGATCTATGCTCACTTTAAGTGACCTTACAACCATTTGGCTGCTCAATGGGTGTGATTTGTCCATATAAAACCGTTTTAGCACCTTTTCTGTATAAGTCTTTTGGTGCATTAAAATTCCTTCCTTTAAATATTCTAATTGTAATCCAAGACAAAGCTTTATTTTTCCCAAATCTTTCATCTCAAATTCCTTTTTCAAGCAATTCACAGCCTTTGAAAGCTCTTCAGGAGTTCCGATGATGTTTAAATCATTTACATAAATAGAAATTATAACGAACTCTTTTCTGAATCTTTTCATAAAAACACATGGATAAATTGGGTCATTTTTATACCCTTCTTTCAATAAGTATTCACTGAGACAATTATACCATATATGTCCAGATTGCTTTAGTCCATAAAGGGATTTATTCAATTTAATTGAATAATTTTCTCGAGAATTTGTCTTGTATGCTTTACGCAAATTAAATCCTTCAGGGAGTTTCATATAGAAGTCATTTTGCTTCAGGAAAATTAAATCTCTCAGGGAGTTTCATATAGATGTCATTTTCAAGTAAGCCATATAAATATGCTACAACAACATCCATTAGGCGTAAATTAAGTTTTTAACGAATTGCCAAACTAATCAAGTATCGAAAAGTACTTGCATCCATCACTGGTGAATATGTTTCATCGAAATCAATACCAAGTCTTTGTGAGAAACCTTGTGCAACAAACCTTGCTTTATATTGCACAATTTCAACATTTTCTTTTTTTTTCGCATAAAGACCTATTTGTACCCAATTGGTTTTACACCTTTAGGTATTTGGACTACAGGTCCAAAATCTTTTTATTTTGCAAGTGAGTTTAACTCTTCTTGCATTCCATCTTTCCACTTTGGCCAATTATTTCTTTGTGCACATTCCTTAATAGATTTTGGCTCATGATTCTTATCATCATTTATAATATCAAGAGCTACTTTTAATACAAAAATTTCATCAACATCGACTTCATGTCAATTCCATTGTATTCCATCCATGACATAATTTATAGAGATCTCTTTATTTTTATCAATTTTAGGTACCTTGGTTTCTTTTGGATTTGAAACCTTGATTATGTCAGGAGACTCTTTTGGAGTCATTATATCCTCGATTTGATCATTCTTTTTATTTACTTTTCTTTTTCAAGGATTTTTATCTTTAGAACCAATAGGTATGCCACGTTTTATTTTGGCTTCAGACTCGTTTGAGTTTTTAGATTGTCCTGTAGGGACATCAATCTTTATTGGGGTATTAACAGCTGGTATATGTGACTTAGTCACTCTTTTTGGATCAGCAAATGCATTTAGCAATTGGTTTGCTAAATTTTATAAACTAATTATTTTTTGAACTTCTAGTTCAGATTGCTTTGTTCGAGGATCAAGATGAGATAGAGATATCTCATTCCAATTAATCCTTGTATCCAACTGTTTATTATCTCCCCTTAATGGTGGAAACACAAATTCATCAAAATGATAATCAGCGAAACGAGCTATAAATAAATCACCTGTTAAGGGTTCAAGATATTTTATTATGGATGAACTTTCATATCCAACATATATTCCCAACCTTCTCTGAGGTCCCATCTTAGTGCGTTGTAGAGGAGAGATAGGAACATATACCGCACTTCCAAAGATTCTTAGATGGGAAATATTTGGTTCTTTACCATGAACCAATTGTAACGGGGAATACTCATAACAATTTGTAGACCTTATACGAATAAGTGTTGCTGCATGCAAGATTGTATGTCCCCAAGTTGAAATTAGGAGTTTTGATCTCATTAACATTGGTCTTGCTATCAATTTCAAACATTTAATTATTGATTCAGCAAGTCCATTTTATGTATGAACATATTCTACAGGATGTTCAACATCAATTTTGATGGACATATAATAATCATTAAAATATTAAGATGTGAATTCACCAACATTATCAAAGCGTATTTTCTTAATTGGATAATCAAGAAAATGAGCTCTTAAATGAATTAATTGAGCTAGTAATCTTGTAAACGCCCGGTTACAAATTGACAATAAGCAAACATGTGACCATCTAGTTGACGCATCAATCAAAACCATAAAATATCTAAATGTTCTACAAATATCACCTTGTATACACTCTAAAAATATGAGTGATTCACTCCCAAATTTCATTGGTGATGGTCGAGTAATTAATTTCCCTTAAGAACAAGCAGCACATGAGAAATTATTAGTTTGGAGAATTTGTCTGCTGGACAAGTAATGACCATTTGAATTCTCAACTATTTTTTGCATCATTATTGTTCTAGAATAACCTAACCGTTTATGCCAAGTAACAAAGTTATTCTTATTTGTAAACTTCTGGTTTACTATCGCATTTGTTTCAATTGTACTAATGCATGTATAGTACAAAATGAAGGCAATTTTTCCAATATACATTTCTTATTAGAAATTAACTTTGTGATGTAAAAATATTCATCATTTCCTTCATTTGTGGTCTCAATATGGTATCCATTTCTGTGGATATCCTTAAAGCTTAACAAATTTCTTTGAGACTTGGTAGAATATAATGCACTATCAGTGTGCAATTTTGTTCCTCCAAGTAACAAAATACTGGCTCTGTTAGAGCCTTCAATTATATTTATACTACCAAATATAGTATTAACAATTGCTTCTTATTTTACTATATGGTAGAAATATTTCTCATTCTTGAGAATAGTATGAGTTGTGCGAGACATATATCTTCATCATTCACATGAGCATTCATTCTTCATTAAATAATAATAGATAAATCATGAGTGAAAATATAATTAACAACAATAAATATTTAACATAAATTCATAACAAAACAAATTACATGAAATATAAAATAATTTATTTAGGGGCACTCCCCTCTCCAACCGAGTGGTAAATATCTTCTTCAGGAAGAGTAAGGAAACCATCAACATCAAAGTGAGTATAAACATCATCTATACCAGTCAAATTTGTTTCTATTGTTTTTCCTTTATTTTTAAGGGATTTTTGGTATAGATCAATTAGATGTTTTGGTGTGAAACAAACCCGAGACCAATGGTCTTGGCTACCACAATGATAGCAAATTTAGTTTGTTCGCTACTTTGAAAATCTTTTCCTTTTTCCATACGTTCTTTATTTTCCATACAAATGATTTATTATCATTTCGACCACGACCACGACCAAGAGTATAATGATCATGTGTTGCTACATTCACTTCTGGGAATGAAGCGGTTCTAGTTGGACGGAACTCATGATTTTGCATAAGTAATTCATTATATTGTTTAGCCACAAGGAGACAAGTAATTAAGGTAAAGTAATTTATAAATCAACTAAACAAATAAAATTTCACATAAATGATCTGGTAGTGAAAATTTAAAAGTTTTCATAAAATAATATTTAAGTACTAGTGGCCAAGTGATAGAGTGATAACTTATCATGGTATAAACCCGAGTTTGAATCCTTACTAATGTGTATTTTACTTATTAACTTCTTTATTTATGTAATATATTATATTAATTATCAATTATGAGTCTAAAAAAAATATAAAATCAATACTCAATGTCGCTATTGCAAAATATTGAAATCAGCGTATATAATATCTTCCCGTGAGATAACAGTGAATTACAATAATTAGTAGGGTTAGCAATTGCTAATTACTGTCTATAAAAATTATAAGCATAAATGACCAGTGAGTTATAAACATAATATCAAATAATTAAGAATTTAATTTTATTCTTCAATTTTCTTAGATTGTTATAGTTATTCAGGAACTATCAATAAATATTTTTAAGAATTCTTCAAGAATTCTAAGTTATTTGACTATTAAATTTATATATCCTGTAAGGATGTTTATGAAAGTTCTTCAGGAACCTATTTTTCATGACATAGATATAATCTTACACATCCTTTTGGGATGTTTAAAATGTAAGTTCTTCATGAACCTTTTATAATATATTCATAAATAACATAAGGTATATAAATTGAAATTATCAAGAGTAATAATAATAATAATTGAACTGTTCTTTACTGGGGGTGTAAAAGTATGGTTGATGAACAATTCAAAATGTATATGAATGTAAGTCTGATACAAGGACGTGTAATACAGATGCGAATACGGAGTATCCTTGTATACTGGGCGGAGTATAGCCCACACTATGGCGGTATAGTAGTCCGCCTGAAGTTGTCTTCTTTGCCTTGACACAATTGGTGGTGGTACCTGCAATTATTCTCCGACGCTCAAGTCAGTATTATGAAATACTGTAAGACTTAGAAAGCAAATCTGAGAGAATTATGCAAGTAAAAGTGTAAGGTTCAGAATTGAGGGGGGATCCCCCTTTACCTTTTTGCTGAGGTTTATATACCTGTTACTGGTGCTCCATTGTTGGTAGGACCCGTTCCTTGTTTTCTGGCATAATGCAAGAAAGGTAGTGGGTCCCTATGTCGTTCACGAGCACCATCGCTGTAGTGGGTATTTCCACTTGCTTGGAAAGCGTTGATGCCTTATTATTTTATTCATTGTTCCCTTTTATACGTGACAGCGTGATTCCCATTTTCAACCTTTCAAGACAGAGTCAATCTCGTGCCGGGGTTATAAGTATGGGCTCGCTACGCAATATAGGAAATTCAATATTCCGCCTATGGCTTGGCGGAGTAGTATGCATTGGAAATACTTTGTGCATGTGTATAAGATATTTAATATTTTCCACCTTGGCGGAGTAATAAGCTTTGGCGGAGTAACGTGCCTTGGCGGAGTTACATGCCATGGCGGAGTAACGTGCTTTGGCGGTATGTACTCCGTATAAAAGTAATTATAAGGTATTTGAGACGTACTTCTCCTGTTCAAAATGCTGATCTGGCAAAGCATTAAAACCATGCTTTTGGGGACTGGTGTTGGGACCGGATCATATGCCCCCTAGCTTGTTATAGTGACTGACGGAGTTACTTTAATAAGCTATAACACTTTTAGCTTTTATAGGCATGGGTTTAGGCGGCGTTTGCTAGTTCAGGATTTACGGACAAGTGTTTTCATGCATTTATTGCTTTTGTCGTTACTTGCCACGCCTGTCATTAAAGCACCTCGAAACCACGTTTTGCCGCTTCAATATCTCATTGCCACGTATGCCCTCGTAACGATTGCCATTCCAATGATGGGACATAAATACGTGGGATGGCAGTTGAAATACGTTTTCGAGGTTATTACCATGGGCCTTGGATTTTTGAAAATGCGGCCCAGGAAATACCTGCCCTTAGATTCATCTATCGGTTTTAGAATCAAAGGAATCGTCAGTGAGATTCATCCAATGGCTGTAAACACATCTTTGAAGTTTTTGAGGTTCCGCTTATTTCCCCCCAAGCCATGCCTATAAATAGGTAAACTCTTGGGAGAGGAAATGTTTTGCTTCATCCTCTTCTCTGCGCTTTCGTATTAGAACTGCCTTTTGAACGTTGCTTTCTTGCGAGTCGTTTGTTGTTGTAGTTCTTCAGTTCTTCAGAAATTTAAGGTAACTTTCTTCTTTCTCTGTTTTCTGCTTTTATTCTCATTGGGTTGGTTCTATTTTCTTTATATGTGCATTTGTTGAAGCGAGGATGAGAGGAAAAAAGTCAGAGTCATGCTCTAGGGTTTCTGTCCGTCCCATGTTTTCGGATATTGAGAGTGAAGATGAGGCTTTCTATACTAGGAGGGATTCGATGTTTTACAGCAGCGTGGAGTATTTTAGTAATATTGTACATTCATTTGTATCAGGAGGTATTTCCCACACACAAGTGATAACGATGGCAGAATGTCAGAATGTTGTGTTGCATGGATTGGACTGGAACAAGACGCTTGAGACTGACCCCTATTGTTGGGTTGAGGAAGATGTTAAAGATGCTTCCTCTCGTCATGCAACAATGAGTGGAGGGGTGATGGAGTTGTCTGTGCCAATTTGGAAGGATGAACGGTATGAAAAGAGGTTCATCATTCGTTCGCCCAAGACGTTCGAACGTATATGCCATCGTCCTTAAAATGAGCGTACCATATATATGTATGATATTTTATTTACCCAGTTGGGGGTGCGCTTTCCACTGAATAGATTCCAGATGGGCGTACTTAGATTCCTGGATTGCGCCCCTTCTCAGCTGCACCCTAATGGTTGGGGGATAGTTTGCAGCTTCGAGGTATTAGCTGAACATCTGGAGTTTACGCCCACTGTGGCATTGTTCTTTGCCTTCTGCCGCATCACGAGGAGAGTGAATGTGAAAACTGGCGGCATGGGCTTTGTAACCCTTCGGGCGGAGCCGAAGATTTTAAATTTCAAGGCGTTTGCTGACTCCGCCAAGGAAGGCGGACTTCACTTTAGGATGAGCTTTGTGAAGGTTTCCGTTAGGAAGGACAAGCCCGTCTTCTGGCGGAATAAGGAGGGAATTGATAAATTCCCAGTAGCGTGGACGCATGAGCACTTCCTCCTGACTAAACAAGCGTATGAAGTTGAGGAGAGTGCTTTATCAGCTGCTTCTGTGGAAGTACTCCGGACGTTGAAGGAGTACAACTCCGTCCATAAGCTGATTCTGTGTCGAAGGCTGCTTGGGCGGGATGCTCAGGGATACTTAAGTAATATTTTATCATTATCAATTCCCATGTTGATTGAATATTACTTCTATTTTTTCCTGCATCTTCTAACCGTATTCATATATGTTATTTTGCAGGAGAGATCACCGAATTCCCTGGGATGGATCGCATCAAGCAGATTCGCATGAGTCACAAGGAAATTGACGCAGAGAACAACGTGCAGCCTAGGAGGAATTTGGCTGCTGCTCTGACAAAGACTCTTCCTTTCCCTACATCCATTAATATAGTGACTTTGGAGGGTGGTGCGGGGTCCTCAACAGTTGATATTGAAAGGCGTTCTAAAAAACACCAAGAACCAGAAGCTGTTGAGGTAGAGGAAGAGGAAGTGGATCCCCAACCCTTGCTAAAGAGGAAGAACAAGAGTAAGAAGAAGATAGGGGAAGGAGCATCAACTGATGCTGCTGAGAAGATAGGGGAAGGAGCATCAGCTGATGCTGTTATTAATATGGAAGAGATTCAGGAGATACCTGTTATGGGTATTGCTGCTGATGTGGGCGGTGTGGAAGGCGCCCTTGAAGAAGGTGTCGTGGGGGAAGAGGCGGAGGGAATTCAAGCTTCTCCAATCCACCCAGCTGAGAGTCCCGCCCTGGACTTGGCTACTCGAGGGACGCCAGTTTTCCTTATTGATGTTCCAGGGGAGTCATCCAGGCGATCCGTCTCTTTGCCTCTGGCGGGGTCTCGACTGAATCCCTTTTTGTATTTTACAAATATGGGATCCCGCCAGTCGGAGAGGCGTGATCCGGACTTCATCCTCCGCCCCGACATCGACTTCGAAGAGATTCCAGACGCTGCTGCAGCTGCAAGGTGGCACCTCGCAGAAATTGATGGTTTCCTTGCCTCTGTGCCACGCATCGCTGAAGTTGCTGTAGAGGCCGCCATGTTTCAAGAATCGTTTCATGAATCTGTGGAAAAGATACACAGCTTAGAGCACGACAACGAACAGCTATCGGAGGTGATCAAGGCCAAAGATAAACACCTTGACGCCGCCGACTCTGATATAAAGAAGCTTGAGGAGGAGCTGGCTCGAGTGAGAGCTGATAAAGTCTTGCTGGAAAAGCAAGTTTCTGGCTTGAAGGAGCAGAATGTAAAACTGGGTGAAGAGGTGGGCGGACTATCCCAGGTGAAGGCTGATAATGTTCTGCTGAAACAATAAATTTTAGATCTGAATCAGCAGAACAAAGAATTGGGCGAAGGTGTGAGCGAACTTCAGCAGAGGTTGGTTTCCTTTGAAATAAATAAGACCGTTGCTGAGGACGCCTGGGCGGCGGAGTTGGACCAAACAACCATTGTATACAGTAACCTTGAAAAACAGGTTCAAGAGCTGCAAGTTGAAAAAGCCACTTCAGATGCTACCAGTAAGAGGCTTGATAAGGAGTTACAATCTACCTTGGATGCAGCTGAGGCGGCAATTGATGATGCTTTCAGCATGGCTGTTCGCCAACTCCGTCATCGCAATCCAGGCGTTGCTCTCAACACTGCAGGCATTCATCCTTACTATGAATTCATCAATGGTGAACTGATGGTGCCTGTTCAGGGGGGTCATGTTCCTGCGCCCAATGTAGAGTATGTCCTGGCGGACCTGCCCCCCTCGCAAAGTTTATCCAAGCCTGGTGAAAGTCAGCCCAGCTCCGCCGAACAAGAGGGGGTGTCATCCGAGCCTTGAAGACTAGCTCCGGAGTCCGTTTGCAAGTTTTGTTTTTCTTTGAATTTTAATGATATTACCTTGTTCCAGGATAGGCTCTGGATCTTTATCAACTTTTGACAATATTCAATAAAATATATTTTCTGTAAGTCTATACTTGTTCATATAAACACTGTCTAAGTCCGTCGGATTTATGCCTTGTAAAACGATATTAAGAAGGCAGCGTAATCATTTGAGGACTTAATGAAATATGACTAAGTATAATGAGGCGGAATAACCCCTTTAGGAATTTGGTGAAGTAAAATTCAGCACTGAGGCGGGATAGCCTCTAAGGAATTTCAATGAAGTAAATTCAGTAATGTGGCGGAGTAGCCTCTTGAGAATTTCATTGAAGTAAATTCAATAATGAGGCGTAGTAGCCTCTTAGGAATTTCAATGAAGTAAATTCTGTAAGGAGGCAGAGTAGCCTCTTAAGAATTTCAATGAAGTAAATTCTGTAATGAGGTGTAGTAGCCTCTTAGGAATTTCATTGAAGTGAATTCTGTAAGGAGGCGGAGTAGCCTCTTAAGAATTTCAATGAAGTAAATTCTGTAATGAGGCGTAGTAGCCTCTTAGGAATTTCATTGAAGTGAATTCTGTAAGGAGGCGGAGTAGCCTCTTAAGAATTTCAATGAAGTAAATTCTGTAATGAGGCGTAGTAGCCTCTTAGGAATTTCATTGAAGTGAACTCTGTAAGGAGGCGGAGTAGCCTCTTAAGAATTTCAATGAAGTAAATTCAATAATGAGGCGTAGTAGCCTCTTAGGAATTTTATTGAAGTGAATTCTGTAAGGAGGCGGAGTAGCCTCTTAAGAATTTCAATGAAGTAAATTCAATAATGAGGCGTAGTAGCCTCTTAGGAATTTCAATAAAGTATAATTCTGTAAGGAGGCGGAATAGCCTCTTAGGAATTTCAATAAAGTATAATTCCGTAAGGAGGCGGAGTAGCCTCTTAGGAACTTCAATAAAGTATAATTCCGTAAGGAGGCGGAGTAGCCTCTTAGGAATTTCAATAAAGTATAATTCCGTAAGGAGGCGGAGTAGCCTCTTAGGAACTTCAATAAAGTATAATTCCGTAAGGAGGCGGAGTAGCCTCTTAGGAATTTCAATGGAGTATAATTCCGTAAGTAGGCGGAGTAGCCTCTTAGGAATTTCAATGAAGCACAATTTTTACAAGTGTTGAACTTACTTGAACTTGTTGACAGTGCTTGAGTTTATTGATTATGTACTCCGTAAAATATTGGTAGTTAGGCGGAACCAAGTTTTGGATGGAGTGTTCATCCTTTTGAATTTGGACTGGAGTGTATCTCCTGATCACGTGAAAATTGTTGAATCCAGGGTTGGTATGGTGCAGCATATAGCTATGACACCAATCCTTTCTGCAAGAATTTGGCTGGACCTTGGAGCTAGTATGGTGTAGCATATAGCTGTGACACCAATTCTTTCCACAAGAAGCCTGCAGTACCTTGGGGTCGAAATGGTGCAGCATATAGCTGTGACACCGATTCCTTCCACAGGCGGCCTGCAGGACCTTGGGGTCGGTATGGTGCAGCATATAGCTGTGACACCAATCCTTTCCCCCCAAGGAGTTTTTTGTACCTTAGGGTCGGTATGGTGCAGCATATAGCTGTGACACCAATCCTTTCCCCCAAGGAGTTTTTTATACCTTAGGGTCGGTATGGTGCAGCATATAGCTGTGACACCAATCCTTTCCCCCCAAGGAGTTTTTTGTACCTTAGGGTCGGTATGGTGCAGCATATAGCTGTGACACCAATCCTTTCCCCCAAGGAGTTTTTTGTACCTTAGGGTCGGTATGGTGCAGCATATAGCTGTGACACCAATCCTTTCCCCCCAAGGAGTTTTTTGTTGACTCCGTTTATGAAGCTGTGTTGCATTTTGGTTGATCTTTATGGAAAAGAGTTATGCATCTATGCTTCAATTTTTGGAGCCGTTGTCTTATCTGCATAGGAACAAGTTCTGCCATGGATAATTAATTCAAAGTTAGAGTGAAGATTGAATGTAGGAAGGCATTTCATTAATAATTGAACTACATAAAGGGCTGAGTTGGGGTATGTCTCTTCGAAACCTTCTCAAGGAGAGTATATCTAGGAAGAACCTTGAGTTAGGAGGAAAAGATCATACCATATTACCCAACTAGCTGTAATATATGCGTAAATTTAAAATGTTCCATTTATTCCTGACCGGAGTGCCATCTAAGTTTTCTAGGCGGTATGTTCCTTTGCCCAAAGCTTCGATGACTCGGTATGGACCTTCCCAGGTTGGTGCCAATTTGCCATGGTGTGCAAATTTGTTGCCAATATTGGCCCTTCTCAGGACCAAATCTCCTTCTTTGAAACGGCGTTCAAAAATACGTGTGTTATACCGTTTGGCGGCCTTTGCTTTGACAGCTTGGTCCCTCACGAAGGCTTCCTCTCTCAACCCCGCCAAAACCTCGAGTTCATATGCGAGGTTCTGTTGATTAGCTTCTTCGTTGAAATGGAGGACTCGAGCTGAAGGGGCTGCCAATTCAATGGGGATGACAGCCTCAACTCCGTATGTCAGCCGATATGGAGATTCATTTGTGGTGGAGAGAGGGGTTGTTCTGTATGCCCATAAAACGTGGCATAACTGATTTGCCCAATCTCTTTTTGCCTCACCAAGGCGTTTCTTAAGGCCTTTCAACATTTCTCTGTTGGCAACTTCAGCTTGTCCATTGGTTTGAGGGTGTTTCACAGAAGAGAAAATCTGCGTAATGCTGAGATTTTCTAGGAGTTCAGTGAACTTGCGATCTGTGAACTGGGTGCCATTATCAGTGACTATGCGTCCAGGGACTCCGAAACGTGCAATGATATTTTCATATATGAATCTTCGAGTCCTGGCTGACGTTATGTGCACCACTGCTTCTGCCTCAATCCATTTAGTGAAGTAATCAACACCAACTATTAAGTATTTGATACCGCCGGGCGCGGTTGGGAATGGACCCAAGATATCCATGCCCCATTGATAGAAAGGCCAAGGCGTTATTGATGATGACATTTCCTCTGCTGGAGTGTGATGAAGATTTGCGAATCGTTGACATTGATCGCATTTTTGAACATATGAGGCGGAGTCATACTTCAGAGTGGGCCACCAATACCCCGCCCTGAGTATTTTTCTCATTAGACTCCGTGCCCCTGGATGGTGTCCACACTGCCCTTCATGGACTTCTTCCAAAACAGCTTGCACCTCATTTTCGTTTATACAAATTAAGTAAGGAACAGAAATTCCTCGGCGGTATAACTGTCCGTTTAGGAGTGTATAATAAGGTGCTTCTTTCTTTAGTTTCTTTCGCTCAAGATCATCTGTGGGTAATTGTCCATTAATAAGATAACGAACTATTGGTGCTACCCAGGAACTGTCATCAAAGGAGCGGCTTTTAATCATATGTACTGAGGAAGGAAAGGAAATGCTTGGCTCCGCCAAGGTACTCTGTATAACCGTAGTTGTGCATCCTGCCTTCTTTGTGCTGGCTAACCTGGAGAGGATATCAGCACGTGTATTTTCTTCACGGGGTACATGCTTGAAAGTAACTTCATTGAAGCGCTATTTTAACTCATTGACGCAGTCTAGATATTGTTGCAGCAGAGGTTCTTTGGCCTGATACTCACCAAGAATTTGTGAGATGACCAATTGAGAATCACTGCATAGGGTAACAGTTTTGGCCCCAATATCTTGTGCTGCTCTGAGTCCGGCCAAGCAGGCTTCATACTCCGCCTGATTGTTAGACATAGTGAAGGTAAAGTGCAACGAAATTTCAAGATGTACCCCGTCATCACTTTCTATAACAATTCCTGCTCCACATCCTTTGTTATTTGAAGATCCATCAACGTATATTGTCCAATGTGAATGATCTGCATCTGGGCTAGAGCCTGTTAATTCAACTACGAAATCTGCTAGGACCTGTGCCTTGATAGCAGTTCTTGGTTTGTAGGATATATCGAATTCAGAGAGTTCTATGGCCCATTTGATCATCCTTCCAGCCAGGTCTAGTTTGAACAGTATAGTACGAAGTGGCAAGTCTGTGCGAATCAGGATGGGATGGGCATGGAAATATGGTCTTAGGCGTCGTGAGGCCCAAACAACTGCAAGTGCTGCCTTTTCAATCTTCTGATAACGGCATTCTGCACCATGCAGTGTTTTACCAGTGAAGTACACCGGTCGTTGGCCTTCAACTGTCTCCTTGACCAGAGCCACTGCCAGCGCTTCATCTGAAACAGACAAATAAACAATGAGTTGCTCACCTGGGCTTGGTTTTACCAGGATTGGATGGCTGGCCAAGACATTTTTCAAGCTTTGGAAGGCCGCCTCTTTCTCTGGGCCCTAACTGAATTTCTTGTCCTTCTTCAGCATTTTGTACAAGGGAAGAGAGCGATGAGCCATTTTTGGCATGAATCGTGCTAGAGCAGCGATTTTTCCGTTGAGGGATTGTACCTCTTTCAATGTTCTGGGGCTCTGCAACTTTTGGATTACGCGACATTTATCAGGATTAGCCTCTATGCCTCTTTGTGTTAACATGAAACCCAAAAATCTGCCTCCTGGTACAGCAAATGTACATTTTAATGGGTTCAGTCTCATGTTGTATTGCTGTAGGCGTTGAAAAATGAGGCGTAGGTCTTCAACATGGTCTCCTCCCTCCGGGGTTTTGGCTATAATATCATCAATATAAACCTCTACCAGCTTTGTGTGCATACCCTCAAAAACTTTGTTGATCATGCGCTGGTAGGTTGGCCCGACGTTCTTTAGCCCAAATGGCATGACGTTGTAGTAAAAGACCCCTTTGTCATTAACAAATGCTGTCTTCTCTTGATCATCCTCACACATTAGAATTTGGTTGTAACCGGAGTAAACATCCATAAAAGATAGATACTTGTATCCTGAAGAATCGTCAACCAATCTGTCAATGTTGGGGAGAGGGTATAGATCCTTGGGACAACATTTATTCAAGTCAACGTAGTCTATGCACATACGCCACTTGCCATTGGCTTTCTGTACCATAACCACATTGGACAGCCAGGAGGAGTAACGGAGTTCCCTGATGAACCCCACCTTGAAGAGCTCCTCCGTTTGTTCACAAGCAGTTTTTTGCTTAGCAGGACCCATACGTCGTTTCTTTTGTGCCACTGGCCTAGTTTCAGGATACACCGCCAGACGGTGGCAACAAAAGTTAGGATCCATGCCAGGCATGTCTGCAGCGGTCCAAGCAAAAATCTTTTTGTACTCAAGGAGAAGTGCAATTAGTCTCGCTTCTATGTTAGCCTCCAGTTTGTCATTGATGTTTGTTATTTGTTTCGGGGTGTTGCCTAAAACAATAGACTTGGAACCACCATCAGGAGTTGGTTTCAAAGGGTTCAGTGGGTCTACAGAAGACTCCGCCCTGGGGTCAAGATCCACCAAATTGACGGATGCCGCCGCACTGCTTCCTTCGTTCAATTTTCTTTTCTTAGACATGGTTTCAAGCTTTACCATGTTAAGACTCAAATTGTAACAATAACGAGCCATTTCCTGGTCACCCCTTACAGATGAGACTTGATTATCCTTATCAATGAACTTGATTAACAAGTGGGGGGTTGAAACGATGGCTTCCATGGCATTCAGGGTAGGCCGCCCAATGATGCCATTGTATGGAGATTTAACATCAATGACAAGAATCCTGGATTTCACAGTCCTTGCTCCAGGTTCACCATCAAAAGTAATCCTTGTGTCCAAATAGCCTTTAGTGGGTTGTTTGGCGCCATTAAAGGATTGATGAGTATTTTGCTTATATTGAGTTTGCTGAAAGAGAATCAAGTTTGTATAATATGAACTCAATGAAATGAATGTGCCAAGTTTAAACACAGAAGTTGTAATACAGTATAGTTGTCGTTCCACTGAGGAGGTGCTAGAATGAAGACTTTAGTTTGAATTGACTTGGTAGAAAGTTTTTGTTTGGGTTTGTTGTGAATGTTGTTGAATGAAAAACAGTAAGTAACAGAATAATAGAGAATAATATTGTGCAAAAGATGACAGTAAATGAGGTTGGAAAAATCAGTTTTGTAAAACAGGGATTGGCTTCATCACATCTTCACTTCTGTAAGCTGCATAAGTTTCCATATAAGTAAATCGAAAAGATAAGTTCTACGTCACAATCAAAGTCATTTGCATCGATCCCTCGACTACAAAATTCATAAGAATGATTTCCAAACCGCTGATCCCTCAGTCACTTTGAAAACCATTCCAGCATTATCGATCGATTGTTTTGACGTTTGTTGCGTTAGACGCCATCCCTGGCTACCTACTCACAACAAGCATTTCTTTCAGGGTCTGCTTTCAAAAGTCACTTCCCAGCATACTCAAGAAAACTTAGAACAAGAAAATAGTGATCAAGTACTTTCAGGCATTAAACGCAGAAGGAAATACAGAAACTTTATCAAATCTCATTACTCAATGAAAACTTACGACAGCATTACTTCAGTGTTGAATGGATTACAGCCAATCCCATAAGGGAAATTAGTTACTCATGCCTTGCATTTTCACCATCAAAGAAATAAATACAGAAAATGGAAAGTGTGAAATGAAAAATACAGAGGATGAAATGATGTATGATGTTAGGAGATTGATCCATTTGTGCTCTGTTTGCAGCTTGATTTATAGGAGTTTTGACTCAGCTTCTCTTGCCCCACTTACGTAGAACCCATGCGGCATCTTTCAGAGACTGGTGGAAACAGAAGAAAGTGGGCGAGTTGGCATCGCATTATTGGTGAATAAAGAATGAAGAAACCCATGCTGTGTGAGTCACGCTTGAGCTTGATGGTCACGCTCAAGCGTGAAGGGCTCTGATGCTTTTTGATTGCCTTGCGCTTGAGCTTCCTTGACCACGCTTAAGCGTGGCTCCTTTGTTTAACATATGCTTGATCCTTCGCTTCAAGCTGGGCCTGTTACGCTTTAAGCGAGCTCCTCTATCCTCACAGATATGTTCCACGCTCAAGCTACGCTCAAGCGGGATCGAGGTCACGCCCAAGCGGCTCCTTATCACGCTTGAGCGTGAGATGCCCCTGATCCTGTTCCTTAATTCAATTCAGTCACGCTTTAAGCTCCATGGTTCCACGCTTGAGCGCCAGGCATGCATGAAATCACGCTCACGCTCACGCTTGATCCTTTTCAGCCGCGCTCAAGCGCTCTTGTGGTCACGCTCGAGCGTCCCCTTCTCACGCTCAAGCGTGGGTAAGTCTGATGCTGCCTTTTGTCTTTCAATCCACGCTCAGGGTCACGCTTGCTCCTCGCTTGGGCGTTTTAGGACTCACGCTCAAGCGACGCATTCTCCCGCTTGAGCGTGAGAGGTTCCTGAAACTCTCTGTTTTCTTTAGTCCTTCAACAAGGCTGCGCTCAAGCGTGCTTGATGTTAACCCTTAAGCGTGGGGTTCTGATGATGCTGAATCCTCTTGAATTTCTATCAAGCTTTTGGAACCTGTCCTCAATATTTTTCAGAGCAAGCTTATTTACTTATTTATGGTAAAGATCATGCTCAATTTTATCAATTTAGTTAAGTATTTCGGGAAATGGATCCAATTGAGTCATAAATTTAATCACAAAATAAGCACTTATCAAACTCTCCCCAACCTAGATTTTTGCTTGTCCTCAAGTAAAAAGAAGTTTAGGAAAGGGGATCAAGCGTTCCAAAATCTAAGTTTCTGTTGCAGACAAAAAGTTTAAAAGACAGTAATCTGAGTTGATGTCTAGGCAAATGATTTTCTTAATACCAATTCCTTGAAATGTAATGTACCATTACCTTGTTCATAAAGCATGTAACCCATTGCTGTAAGAATATAGAATTCTCATTATTTCTTACCATGTGTCTGTTTCACTCATCCATCATTAGAACTGCTTCGTTAACATTGGCCGTCATTTCTAGTAAAACCAAAATTCAAATGAATAGCAAGGATCAAAAGGTCTTTTAAGGATGTAATGAGGCTGGGCTAACAAGAATCTTTGGTTTTTCTTGGTTTCAAAACGCATGTTTAAAGAAGAGCATAAGTGTTTTTGGTTAATTTATTTAACAAATTAGAAGGCTCCTTCTTTGCATTGAAACTTCAGAATTTTCTTTTGTTTTCCTCCAGCTCTTTTATACATTTTTGGAGAGCTTACTATTCTTCTTGCATTTTCTTCTACTGCCTCCATTTGTTTCATCTCCTTTTGAGAAAAATATTTTATGCTCTTTTTCAAGATGAACATGCAGGTAAGATAGAATTTTTGCTTTTATGCTTAGCTCAGGGCAGAGAAAAATTTTCATGCTTTTATGGCTCAAAGATGGGCTGCCAAAAAATCAGATATTTTTATCAGGGTAGCTTTTTGGCTCTTGGCTGACTATGTTTCCAAAATTGCCTTATCATATCCTTGCTTGTTTCTTAAGAAAAGGTTTAATTAGAAAATCAGTCAATGCCAATTTAACAAATTCAAATGAGGCTCTCAAGTGTTTAGATTTCTCACTTCATAACAAGATACAAGGCTTATTTTCTTCCTTATTCTAACAGAAAAGGGTTCAAGTCATGTAAACCAGCAAAAGTACATGCATTCCAGTTCCTTGGTTCTTAATTAAGTCATTTTGCCTAAAAAATCAGTGTTATTGCCTAAAAACATTCTGTTGCTTAGAAACTTTTCTTGTTCAAAAAGTAAAATCTTTGGTTGGGGTTTTCAAAATTGGTACAACTGCAAGCATGTAATGGTATATCCAAACAATCAACCGAAAGCATAAAAAAATTTTCAAAGTATGCTGCAGTAATGTTAGACAAAACTAACTCAAAGTAAACTAAAGCAATAAAAACTAAAGCAGTAAACTCATCACTCATCCTTAGAAGAGTCATCCTCTGTCTCATGTTTCCTTGCTGGAGGCCCTTGTGAGGAGGGTCCTGGTCTAGCCTATGAAGTCTCACCCCTCCTAAGAAAGAAGGCCTGTCCCCAGGCTAAACAATGTGGGATGCAAACTTACTTTGGATAATGAGTGGGATGAATTTGATGAGCTGCCTGCAAAATAAAAGGAAAATTCAATCTTAGGATAAAATTTACTTAAAATAAAATCAACAGGATGAAAAGAAAACATAAAAGATTGGGTTGCCTCCCAATAAGCGCTTGTTTAACGTCATTAGCTTGACGCCTGATAGATTTTTCAATATGGATCATGGAGTTGGTGGATGAGAGTGTTGAGTTTTTCCACCTCCTTGCCTAAGTCAGGCCTTGGCTTTCTTCCTTTCTGTTTTTCAAGTGCACCTTCAATAGCAAAATCAGCTTGTTCTTTTTGCACTCGAATTTTTACTTTTCTGTCATCCACATCTATGATGACTTTGGCTGCTTTCAAGAATGGTCTCCCTAGTATTAGGGGGACTTCAGGATCTTCCTCCATATCTATGACAACAAAGTTCTCATGAAATTCAAATTTATCAACTTTGACCTCAATATTTTCAGCAATACCATAAGGGGTTTTTATTGATTGATCTGCCATTTTTAAAGTCATGTTTGTTGGCTTTACTGAAAAATCCCCTATACTTTTCAGTGTGGATAATGGCATCAAATTTACACTAGCACCAAGATCTAACAAAGCTTTTCTTTTTGAAAGTTTTCCAACAGTAACGGGAATAGAAAAATTCCCTGGATCTTTGGTGTTATGCGGTACTGCTTCAGAGATGATAGTGTCATATCCATCTTCTTCCTCAGTTATTTCCTCAGTCAGTGTGGTCACAGCCTTGCAATGCTCTATTGGGTTTGTTTCAGTGTTTGCTCCATACTGAGGCTTCTGTTTCTCAGCAAGTTGTTGGGCTAGTTGTCCCAATTGTGTTTCTAAGTTCTTGAGTGATGCCTCATTGTTCTTTTGACTTGCTAAAGAAGTTTGCATAAATTTTTCCAAGGTGTCCTCCAATCTAGAAGTTCTCTCCACCAAAGAAGGACCATTATTTTGATATGGTTTATTTGAAGAGCTGGGCTCTTGCTTCCATCCTTGGCCTTGGTTTTGGTTACTTCTCCATCCCTGAAATGGTTGGTTAGAAAAATTTGAATTGAAATTACCAGACCTTCCTTGGTTGTTCATGAAGTATACAGTTGCTTCTTGTGATCCACAGTTCTCATTGAGATGATCTCCTCCACAAAAGTTACATCTGGCAGGCATTTGTTGTTGCCCTGGTTGTGATGATTGTACAGCATGTAATTGTTGTGGAAGATTGGCTATCTTTTTGGTCAATGCTTCTAGTTGTTGGGTCAGAATTTTGTTCTGTGCTAAAATGGCATCTGTGGTGTTTAAGTCAAGGACTCCTTTCCTTTGAACTTGCTGACGATCATGTTGAGCTTGGTAGTCTGTTGAGGATAAAGCTTCTATTATCCTTGTGGCTTGGTCAGCATCCACTGTCATCATTGTTCCTCCTGCTGCTGCATCTAAAATCATTTTAGTGTCAGCCCTTAAACCACTGTAAAAAATATTAAGTTGTGCAATATCTTCAAGTCCATGGTTTGGGCATTTTCTGAGCAGTGTTTTAAAGCGTTCCCATGCCTCACAAAAAGGTTCATCTTGGCCTTGTCTAAATGTTGTAATATCTGATTTGGCCTTGATGAATCTAGATGGAGGAAAGAACCTTTGTAGAAATTTTTCTTCAACTGTCTCCCAGCTGTTCAAGCTTTGATTTGGATGAGACTGTAGCCACTCCTTTGCTTTTCCTGCTAAAGAGAAAGGAAATAGTCTTAAGTATGCAACATCAATAACATCTTGGTCAAATCCCATGGTTCCAACCAATTCATAGAATGTGGCCAAGTGAGTGTACGGATCTTCACTAGACATTCCATGGAATTGATGTGAACTAATCAAACTCAAAGATGCTGGTTTCATTTCTAGTGCTCTGACAGTGTTTGGAATTGCAATGCTTGAGAAATGTCTTGGCCCTTGCTGTAAAGCATAGTCTCCAAGTGTTCTCCTTGGTGGGTTTTGATTATTGTTGTTGTTCTCCATTGTAACAGAGGGAGTTTGTCCTACGTGGAAGTTCTGCTTGGCTTTCTTGATTTTTTTGAGGAACCTGTCTATCTCAGGATCAAATGCAAGTTGTTCTTTTGTACCCTGTCCTCTCAAGATCATAAATCAAGAATTCAAAGTAGCAAGGTAAAAAAAATAAAATAAAAAAATAAAAAATAAAATAAAAAAACAAATTACAAACAAGTTTATTTACACTGTCTTGTCAATTCAATGCTAAAATATTCAAACTTAAATCACCTCCCCGGCAACGGCGCCAAAACTTGATAGGTGTTTTGCTTATATTGAGTTTGCTGAAAGAGAATCAAGTTTGTATAATATGAACTCAATGAAATGAATGTGCCAAGTTTAAACACAGAAGTTGTAATACAGTATAGTTGTCGTTCCACTGAGGAGGTGCTAGAATGAAGACTTTAGTTTGAATTGACTTGGCAGAAAGTTTTTGTTTGGGTTTGTTGTGAATGTTGTTGAATGAAAAACAGTAAGTAACAGAATAATAGAGAATAATATTGTGCAAAAGATGACAGTAAATGAGGTTGGAAAAATCAGTTTTGTAAAACAGGGATTGGCTTCATCACATCTTCACTTCTGTAAGCTGCATAAGTTTCCATATAAGTAAATCGAAAAGATAAGTTCTACGTCACAATCAAAGTCATTTGCATCGATCCCTCGACTACAAAATTCATAAGAATGATTTCCAAACCGCTGATCCCTCAGTCACTTTGAAAACCATTCCAGCATTATCGATCGATTGTTTTGACGTTTGTTGCGTTAGACGCCATCCCTGGCTACCTACTCACAACAAGCATTTCTTTCAGGGTCTGCTTTCAAAAGTCACTTCCCAGCATACTCAAGAAAACTTAGAACAAGAAAATAGTGATCAAGTACTTTCAGGCATTAAACGCAGAAGGAAATACAGAAACTTTATCAAATCTCATTACTCAATGAAAACTTACGACAGCATTACTTCAGTGTTGAATGGATTACAGCCAATCCCATAAGGGAAATTAGTTACTCATGCCTTGCATTTTCACCATCAAAGAAATAAATACAGAAAATGGAAAGTGTGAAATGAAAAATACAGAGGATGAAATGATGTATGATGTTAGGAGATTGATCCATTTGTGCTCTGTTTGCAGCTTGATTTATAGGAGTTTTGACTCAGCTTCTCTTGCCCCACTTACGTAGAACCCATGCGGCATCTTTCAGAGACTGGTGGAAACAGAAGAAAGTGGGCGAGTTGGCATCGCATTATTGGTGAATAAAGAATGAAGAAACCCATGCTGTGTGAGTCACGCTTGAGCTTGATGGTCACGCTCAAGCGTGAAGGGCTCTGATGCTTTTTGATTGCCTTGCGCTTGAGCTTCCTTGACCACGCTTAAGCGTGGCTCCTTTGTTTAACATATGCTTGATCCTTCGCTTCAAGCTGGGCCTGTTACGCTTTAAGCGAGCTCCTCTATCCTCACAGATATGTTCCACGCTCAAGCTACGCTCAAGCGGGATCGAGGTCACGCCCAAGCGGCTCCTTATCATGCTTGAGCGTGAGATGCCCCTGATCCTGTTCCTTAATTCAATTCAGTCACGCTTTAAGCTCCATGGTTCCACGCTTGAGCGCCAGGCATGCATGAAATCACGCTCACGCTCACGCTTGATCCTTTTCAGCCGCGCTCAAGCGCTCTTGTGGTCACGCTCGAGCGTCCCCTTCTCACGCTCAAGCGTGGGTAAGTCTGATGCTGCCTTTTGTCTTTCAATCCACGCTCAGGGTCACGCTTGCTCCTCGCTTGGGCGTTTTAGGACTCACGCTCAAGCGACGCATTCTCCCGCTTGAGCGTGAGAGGTTCCTGAAACTCTCTGTTTTCTTTAGTCCTTCAACAAGGCTGCGCTCAAGCGTGCTTGATGTTAACCCTTAAGCGTGGGGTTCTGATGATGCTGAATCCTCTTGAATTTCTATCAAGCTTTTGGAACCTGTCCTCAATATTTTTCAGAGCAAGCTTATTTACTTATTTATGGTAAAGATCATGCTCAATTTTATCAATTTAGTTAAGTATTTCGGGAAATGGATCCAATTGAGTCATAAATTTAATCACAAAATAAGCACTTATCAAGGATGTAAGGTCCTGTGTATAAGGCTGCAAAACAGTCATAAAAGATAACGTCGCAGGAACTTCCCTGATCAATTAGGATGCGTTTTACATCCATATTAGCGATTACCGCAATAATCACTACTGCATCATCTCCCTCAGGAATAGTAGGGCCAAAATCATCATCTGTGAAGGTTATAGGCGGAGTCTGAACCCCGTTCCTGAATGGGCGATATTCTTTGCTCTTGCCCTGCACAGAAAAAATCATACGATGATGATTTTTCCTGGCGGTGTTTGAGGGTTCGCCCTCGGCGAAGCCTCCAGCAATCATATCTACAACCTGCCTTTTGCCCCGCGATCTGGGTTCAGGGCTTGGTTCCCTTTGGGCGGACTCCAGAACAACACCTTTTTGTTTTTCTGTTGCCGCCGTACGTTTTGGCTCTCGAGTATTATCAGGATTCGGAGAACGATCACGATGTCATTTTTCAAACTTTTCTGGCTCATCATGAGACTTACCCTTAAACAAATAGTGTTTCAGTTTGCCTTCACGAATAAGCACCTCAATGGTGTTTTTGAGTTGCTTACACTCCTCCGTGGTATGGCCAACTGACTCGTGGAACTCACAATATTTCTTTGGGTTTCCACCGCGCCTGATTGGAGGTGGACGTTGGATCCCATAAACATTGAGGGTAGTCCATCCTATTTCACGCAAGATTTGTTCATATGACGTGTTCAGGGGTGCATAATGAGCAAAATTGAACACACGTCTATCTTGCTATTTGAAGGGTTGGTTCCCTACTTTGTCTTTTTGGTGGAACTTGTCATTCTTGGATGATTTTTCCTTGTCTTTGTCATGATGTGGAGCTGCAGTGGGTGGTTTACTGCGAGATGCAGTGGCTTCCAGGTGTATCTCAATACCCACATACTTGGACGCCTTCCTGCGAAATTCCTTCATCGTGGATGGAGGTCCCTTTGCCAATGACAGAGCAAAAGATGATTTTGGCTGCATAGCCTCGATGAGGATATGCAACTGGATTACTTCTGTCAGATCAGGAACCATGGCTGCCTCTTTATAAAATCTCTTAATGAAATCCTTCAGAGATTCTTTGTCACCTTGCTTGATCTGAGCCAAGGTATGAGAGGTTCTAGGCGCATCCCTAGAAATCATGAAGTGGCTGCCAAAAGCTGTGGCCAAGTCCTCCCATGAATCAATGGAACCTGAAGGTAAGCTCTTGAACCAACTAAGAGCTTCACCTGTGAGGGTCCTGGGGAACATTCTGTACATGACATCCTCTTCTGCTCCTAAGAACATAGCCTCGTAGATGTAAGCATCTAAATGCTTAGAAGGATCTGTTTCCCCAGTGTATTTTCCTATAGAAATGGGCTGTATAGTTTGCAAATGTCTGGGTACATGTGCATTCATGAGCCTTTTAGAAAATGGGATACTCATCTTGTATCCCGAGGGGGGTGCATTTGAACCTGCTCTCCTTCCTTCTTGATGTTGAGCATTTGCCAGCGGGAGGCTTCGTTGCTCTTCCATGTAAGTAGGGATGCGAGAGTAATTAGGAGTACTTGATTCCTCCTGTACGTGTAATTCATGGTGTGGCTGTCTTGCAGGGCCAGCTTTCTCGTGCATGGGGTTCGCCTTTTCACGACGAAGCTCTGTGATTTCTTCTCTCAACATTCGAATCATATCATCTCTCGGATCTGGAGAGTCAACATGCGTTGCTTTTTTATGAGCATCGTTGTCGAAGTTGAGACGTCTAGGATTGCGTGGAGGAGAATCCTCATTCTGCACTTCTGGTCCTGGTCTCTCTATTAATGATGAATGTAATGGGAATTCCTCAAGGATTGTGGGATTACCAATTTTACGGGTCCCACTGGGCGTGCCAATGAACTGTTCTTTACTGGGGGTGTAAAAGTATGGTTGATGAACAATTCAAAATGTATATGAATGTAAGTCTGATACAAGGACGTGTAATACAGATGCGAATACGGAGTATCCTTGTATACTGGGCGGAGTATAGCCCACACTATGGCGGTATAGTAGTCCGCCTGAAGTTGTCTTCTTTGCCTTGACACAATTGGTGGTAGTACCTGCAATTATTCTCCGATGCTCAAGTCAGTATTATGAAATACTGTAAGATTTAGAAAGCAAATTTGAGAGAATTATGCAAGTAAAAGTGTAAGGTTCAAAATTGAGGGGGGATCCCCCTTTACCTTTTTGCTGAGGTTTATATACCTGTTACTGGTGCTCCATTATTGGTAGGACCCGTTCCTTGTTTTCTGGCATAATGCAAGAAGGTAGTGGGTCCCTGTGTCGTTCACGAGCACCATCGCTGTAGTGGGTATTTCCACTTGCTTGGAAAGCGTTGATGCCTTATTATTTTATTCATTGTTCCCTTTTATGCGTGACAGCGTGATTCCCATTTTCAACCTCTCAAGACAGAGTCAATCTCGTGCCGGGGTTATAAGTATGGGCTCGCTACGCAATATAGGAAATTCAATATTCCGCCTATGGCTTGGCGGAGTAGTATGCATTGGAAATACTTTGTGTATGTGTATAAGATATTCAATATTTTCTACCTTGGCGGAGTAATAAGCTTTGGCGGAGTAACGTGCCTTGGCGGAGTTACATGCCATGGCGGAGTAACGTGCTTTGGCGGTATGTACTCCGTATAAAAGTAATTATAAGGTATTTGAGACGTACTTCTCCTGTTCAAAATGCTGATCTAGCAAAGCATTAAAACCATGCTTTTGGGGACCGGTGTTGGGACCGGATCAATAATCATGTATTACCTTTCGTAGATTTGACTATATATCAATTGGTCAGAACCTCGAGCTGATAACGTGTTATAAATAAACTCAAAAATTAAGGAGGAAGAAGAATGAAGAATGAGAATTTGAAGAGAGTGATGAAAGAAGGGAAATGAATTTTATGTGTATTGCATTGCTTTCCATGGGGTCCTATTTATATTACAATTGGACATCCATAATTGAGTAAAATATTCATAACATGCTTGATTTATTGGTAGTTGTCATTTTCCATCTTCCTAGTCAAAGATTATAGGACCAAACCAACATGAAGGAAGATGTGTCATGTGTCCTGTTTCACTTTTAGCAACCCTAATATATTAATTTCTATTGATATATAAAACCATCAATCATCCAATTCATATAAACTATGAATTAATATATAAATCAAATTAGACGTATTTTCCTTTAATTTCCATTAATATATAGAACTTTTAATTTGAGGAGATTTAAAATAGAAAGAAAAATTATCAACTTAAATCAATATATTGATTAAAATTTGATTAATAATTGGAATTATTAATCAAATTTGATTAATATCGTGTAATGTTGATGAGTCTATAATTCCTATTAACTTTTTTATATATAAAAAATAATTCCTATTAAATTTCAATGATACATAATTCTCATTAATCATATAGTTGATTTATACAGGTTCATATAAAACTTAAATCAATCTGTTGATAGAATTAAATCAAATGAGTTTCTATCAATATATAAAAATACCCATTTGTTCATAAAAAAATAAAAATCCCCATTCATATAAAATTACAAATTAATATATAGGCTTATGATTTTAGTCCTTATAAAATATATTTTATTTTACATTTATCTTTTATTAAATAAATTGTTTTAAATCCTTATTCTAAATTTGAATATGTTAATAGTGTTTAAATATAATTTTTGGTCATTAAAAATCTCAATAGTTTTATTTTTTAATATTTTTGAAAGTGCGACAGTCAGGTGTCAATAATTCATTTGATATATCAGAACTATATTAACAAATAACATCTAATTTAATTATACATATTAACAATTAATGAATTTAAGTTCAACTAGGGACTTAAAACAAAATATTCAATATAAGATTGATGTAAAATAAAAAAATATAATAAGGCTTATATTTGTGTACAATTAATATAAAAATTATTAGAACCAAGTCTGTTTTATAAAGGACTTAGAAGTTTTTGATTATTATTTAAAAAGCCAAAGATTTGTTAATAACACACATCAAGACATTTAATTAAATAAAGTCTGTCTTTGTGTTATCTAACCTCTCTAATTTAGTATTTCAGGTTATAATTTGTGATGCATATGTTATAAATGAAAGGAGGAGTCCATCACTTCAAATCTCCCTTGAGTTATGCAAAATATTTCAAGACCAAGTCTGTGTGGGACTAAAACAATTTATTATCCAAGTATGTCCCAGGATAAGTCTGATACAAGATAATATTCAAGAAGAGAATTTATCAAGTGTGTCTTTCCAGACTTAGGACTGCTGAGAAATGTTCCTCATCTATATTATTCTTCAACATGCATATCATCTCTCTCTTCATCTCAAACAATCATACTTCAAACTCTTGATATATAAAAACATTACTTTGACTTTGCATCAATCTACACAAGGATATTTTTTAAGATTCCCCAGAGCTAGATCCTTTTCAAGATAAACTGCTCTTATCACTAAAATGGAAAAGATGACAAGCTTGTTAGAGACCCAATGCTCATATAGAGAAGAAACCGAGGAAGCTACTCTATGCAAATCGAAAAGCTAACGAAGATCGGTACTTGCGTCAAAAAGCATCAGAAGGTCAACCATGCCTTTTTTTGCATGAGTTCATGATAGAAGAAAGACTACAAAAGGACTTTCACCCTGCTTTGATAGAGGAACTCTATTTTAATGCAAAATCTGGAAATCCTTGATTCAAACTTTTGTCTAATTCTCATATTTAGGGTCTGCATGCTTCAAACGACCATCTTTTTTCAACAAATTAGTAAAGACAATCTTCATTGGCCTATAAATATGAAGAGAGTTCAGACCTTGAAGAAGTTCATGAGACAGACGCGCAAAAGCAACAATCTAAAAACATAAGTGATCAAGTCTAGCTTTTATTTCTAAAAAATAGACTTTCTTTGTCTCTGCTTCTTGTAGACTTAGTCTTTGTTTTTCTACTTAATGTATGTGTTCTTTAAGACTCATTATCTTGTACACTAAGTTATCAAAAACATAAACACTCTCTCAAATCACAACTTGTGTCAAAGTCTGGTGCGTTGCCAGTCTTAGTTTTAGTTGGGAAACATTGTTTGGCCTGAAGAGGCTTTTGCAAGAATACTTAGGTATTGATTCAAGAGTCGCTTGTTGAAAGAATACTTGGGTTTAAGCCAAAAGTGGTTGGAGTCAAGAATACTTGAGGCACGGACTGTGTTTTGTTAAGTAAAAAGACATTTTTATATAGTGAAATCTTTCAAGTTTGAAGGTACTAGACGTAGCTTCTTTGTTGAAAGTAAACCAGTATAAATCTGTTCTGCATAATCTCTCTATCCTTTATCTCTTAAAGTCTGAATCTATGTTAGTCAAATTCTATTGCCTTTCTTGTTTGAAAAAGTTTTAATTCTGTAAAAAAAGTCTCACACTTATTCAACCCCCTTTTAAGTCTGACTCTGAACCATCAAATCGTATCAGAGCTTGTCCTTTTGAGTTAAACACTTTAACGAGTGTAAAGGATAAGATCCATGGTAGCTCAACAACATGATTAGCTTGTAGCTGAAGGCTCCTCAGTGAACAGACCTCCAGCCTTTCTTGAAGAAGACTACTCTTATTGGAAGGATAGGATGAAAATGTTCATCAAGTCCACCTAGTATGGTTTGTGGGAAGTCATCACAAATGGTGATAATCTTGTGCCTGTTGATGCTGATGTGAAGCCAAAGGCTGAAGAGTTATGACTGTAACTGAAATAAAGAAAATGGAGGCAAAAGCAAAGGTCGGATTCCTTATCATATGTGCTATAAGCAAGTCTGAATACAATAAGGTATTCAGTTATAAAACTACAAAGGAAGTCTTGGACGTACTTCAAAGAAACTATAAGGGAACTTCCAATGTTAAAAGGTCAAAGAAGATACTATAGACAAATAAGTACGACAACTTCAAGATGAAGGAGTACGAGACCATTGATTGATGTTTGAAAGATTCTAAACTCTGTTAAACAAACTTCAGACTCTATGAATAACCTTGTCCATTGAGGACATAAATAACAAACTCCTTCAGAGTGTGTCTGAAAAGTTTAATGCCAAATGCTTAGCCCTTGAAGAAGCTAGAGATCTAAGCACCTTTAGCATTAATGAACTCCTTGGTGTGCTCAGAATTCATGAAATAAAGTTGAAGCAAAAAGAGGTTTCCAAGCCTACCACCTCTAAGAGTATTGCTCTAAAGTTTGCTGACTCGAGCAAGAAGTCCAAAGCCCTCAAAGCTGCAGATTCACAAAGTTCAAACTTAGTCTGAAGGATGTAGTGAAGATACCGATGAAGAACTGATCCTTATGACCAAGAGATTTCACAGGCTGCTGAAGAAAAAGAAAGGTAGACCCGAGCGATTTCAAAAGAAAGATTAGAAAGGTAAATTTCAATCTAAATTTAAATTTGATAAATCAACTTTGGAATGTTTCAATTGCAGAAAGCTTGAACACATGAAGGCAGAATGTCTTCACTTAAACAAAGACAAGAAGGACATAAGAGAGAAAAGGAAGTTCTTCAAGAAGCAAAAAGGACTCATCACATAGGATGATAAGAACTCCTCAAATTTAAGTGAGTCTGAAGAGGAAACTAAGTTTGCACAAATCTATCTCATGGCTAATACAAACTCTGACTCAGAAGCCAGTTCAAGTGATTTAGACTTATAGAAAGTAAGTTATCCTGAACTCAAAAAAATAGTGATAAGTTGTTCAAAGATTTTTCAACACTTACGAAAAAGGAACAAGTTGAAATGGTCACTGATTATGAAAACAAAATTTCTGAATTAAAAGAAGATAATCTTGATAAAAAAATCAAGATAAGATGGAAGAAAATGAGAGAATGTTCCTTGAGGAACTGCATAAACTCAAGAAAGAAAATGATTGCTTAAAAACCAAGTTAAACAATTCTAAATTCTATTGTAGCTCTCAGATTCAGGAGATCAACTCTCTTAAGAAACAAGTAAGTTCTCTCACTTTAGACCTAGCCAAATTTGTTAATGGCACTAAAATTTAAACAAGCTTTTGGGAAAATCCACTAATAGCCATGACAAACCTAGTTTGGGTTATGTTGAAACAGTTGATCTTAAATAGTCTCTTTCTCTTCCATCAGTCTTAAATAAATACAAGCATGCAAAATGTAATTACTGTAAAAAGCATGGTCATGTAATCAAAGACTATCTAAAAAGGAAGCAAAAAAATTCAAAGAGCACTAACCATATAATACCCAAGAGAATATGGGTACTAAAGACATTAATTATTCTTGTTGCAAATGTGATTAAAGATAAACAAAAAGCATCATCACTAGTATCTAGACAGTGGATGCTCACATCACATGACGGGAAGAAGGTCTATATTCCTAGAGCTGAAACATTTTAAAAAAGGACTATCACCTTTGGAGGAAACCAGACTGGGAACATAGTTGGCACTGTAAATTTGGTAAAATTCCCTCTCTTGTTATTGAAAATGTTTATCTTGTAGAAGATATAAGACACAACCTGTTCAGCATAAGTCAATTTTGTGATAGTGGGTACAAAATCTCATTTGATAAAGAGAAGTGTATTGTCATTAACTATGATGGAACCATACTCTTTTATGCTAACAGACACAACAACATGTACAAGGTTGATCTGAATGAAGTGAACAAAAAAAATGTAACATGTTTATTTTCAAATTCTAAAGAGAGATGGATCTGGCACAAAAAACTTAGGCATGTAAGTCTGAAACATATATCAAAACTTCACAGAAAAAGCTTGGTTAAGAGACTGCCAAAAATCTCTTTCAACAATTCTTTGCCTAGTGAACCATGCCAAAAAAGGAAACAATGTAAAACATCTTTTGAAAATAAAAATGTTGTTTCAACACTTGAACTTTTACATTTAGATTTGTTTGGTCCATCTCAGACTCAGAGTCTAGCAGGAAAGAAATATGACTTTGTCATTGTTGATGATTACACAAGAATGACATGGGTTTATTTCCTAGCCCATAAGGATGAGTCTGTTAAAGTATTTAAGATTTTCTATAAGAAAATCTAGAATGAGAAAGGATTGTGTATTGGTACAATAAGAAGTGATCATGACAAAGAATTTGAAAATGAATTTTTAAAAAATTCTACGATGAGTCTAGCATTATGTAACAGCCCTGATTTTTGAGAATAGGAAACTAGACCCTTAGGACTCCTGAGGATACTCTGTTGAGCTTTCAGTAGGAAGCTTGAAGCTTTAGCCTGTTCCCCAAACAGTCTAGTATGAGAAAAATAGTGAAAAGTAGAGCTAGTTAAGATATTTAATATGAAATATAAGAACACCAAGGGAATATAATGAGTGAAAGAAGCAGAGATAAGAAAATGATAATACCCTTAATAACGTTCGACAATACTGTCTAACTAAAAATAATATGTTAATATCGATTATTTTGTACTGATTGATTATGTTTGGTCGATAATTATTTCCTATTTAATAGATAATACTTTATCTGGGTAATTAATATCCAACTTCAATAAATAATTATGTATTTTGAAAATATATTAAATGTCTAATTGTTTAATTTATAATATTATCTGTATAATAATTATTTATGATGATTATTTTGATTGAGTATTAATTTGTTGATAATTATTTTAGTCGATAATTAGTAATTATTCCCTACTAATAATATTTAGTTTAACATGTAATAATAAATTGTGCTTAATAATTAATATTAAAATTAATGTTAATAAAATATATTTAATTGATCATTTTGAAAATATATAAATATTTTCAATAATATTTTATTTTTGAAATTGTATATTTAAAGTTATTTATTTATTTGATAATTACATTATATTTATATTTTAAATAATAAATATCGCCTTTTCCTCAGATTTGCACTATGGGGCCCAGTCTGAGGTCGAACTCTAACCGTTCGACCCAAGACCAGTGATTTAGTAGGGAAACTAGTCCTGTTAGTCGGCCCAATCAAAACCCTTGAAGTCTCCTACGTTTGACCGTTCATATGCTTCGGGATATCTGATGGCGGCACGGTCAGTCTCTAGTGACTCGTTTCGATGTTTTATGAACTTTTCCTGAAGAGGCCGAAGCCCGATTCAGACTCTATCATCCCTGTTTTTCCATAAATCAATTTCTTCAGAGATCGCTTTAAAGTTCGACCCGAGCACCTTCAGTGTTTTGGACCCAAATTTTGTATATGATCTTGGAATTGAACGATTTTGGTCTTAATCTCTTCATTTTGGAAAGATCTTTGATCTCTGTTTCTAGCCCTGAACTCTGATTCCTACTCTGTCAATCCCAAAATCGAAGATTAAGCATGTTCGCCTTAAAATTCCATCGTTTGGACGTTTTTCCCTACGCATGGTTCAGAAAAAAATTCATAACTCTCTCATATGACCTTCGATTCATACAAACTTGGTGTCACAATATTTGTAAAGAAGTTATATACACTTTCCATGAATACATTGAAGGCTAAATTCCTCTAGATCAGTAGAGTTTAATGGATCTTTACAACCATTTAACTGTTTTATCACTATGCTGGCAGTCTTCAGTAAAAGTCATATATCTCCTTCGTCCGATGCTTGAATCTCTTTGTTCATTTTGCTATGGATCCATATCAAAGATCTATACAATGTTCATAAAGGGCACAAAACCAAATTCTCAAAGGAGAATTTATTTCCAAAGCCATAGCTGATCTGGGAGCTTCTAGAGCATCCTCTCGTAAATTGTGTATATCTCGGGCTACTGATCTTGGATTGTCACAAATAATATACCAAATTAAAGAGAAAAGAAAGATCTACAAACTTCATGGAGGGCACAAAAGCTAATTCCATCACAGCTCTTCACTATTTTCATAAATGGGCCATATCTCACTCGTTTCTTGATGAACATTTTTATGTCATCTACCAATTTAAAGATACAAAAAAGATATAAAACTTTTATGTTTATGTATTTTCTAAATTCAGCCCACAACACCCCTGAAGTTGACACCCAGAAGTTGGACACATCAGCTCCTTCATGCAACATGAGCCAATCACTTTCTCCCACCCACTAGACACTTGTCCTATCTTCTTGAACTCCTTACTCAACACTCTTGACTTCAAAAAACACTTGTCAAAGCCTTGAGCATTAGCCACTCACTCCCCTTTACTCAACCTCCCACCTCCCATCTCTACCACTCACAACACATGCAAATGTTGAAAATCCCTTCTCCTATCACACTAACTCATCTTCACACACTTCACTCTCTATCTCACTCACTTTTTCATCCTAGCCACTCCCTCTCCCTCATCCTCCAAAGGAGATAGCTACCAGACACCTCCCTTGACCACCTCACGCCACCACCAAGCCCACCACAACCTCTCATTTTCATGGCCAAACACACCACCATCATCACCAACCATTAAAACCCTTCTTCTCCTTCTTTTTTTCCTTACAACCTGTGGCCTCTCACTCTCTGAAGAGCCATATTTTCTTAATTTTTCTACAAGCACTGGGCTCTCAAAAGTCAGCCCAATCCCCTTTTTTTCAAGCTTTCAAACTATGAGCTCTCCAAGCAAAGGTAAGAAGAATTTTGCAAAATTTTAACCCTTGATCCCATGATCTTTCTTTCTTCTTCAATTTAAAATTTTTTTCATGGTGAATCTTGTTTAATCCCTCCAAGGCCGTGACATCCTCTTCCAATTTTTGGGTTGTATGTTGCTTTTCTTTAGGTACGAGAACGATCGGCGGTGATCAGCGACGAACGGTGAAAAGTACAAAGTAAACAATGAATTTTTGGTAAATGATCCTTTTAATTTTGGACAATTTCATGGTTGTTTTATGACTTTCCATTTACTACCCTTGACCTTTAATGGCTTAAAAATCCATGCATGTTAGTTTCTAGTGATCTGAAAGCAATCAATGGACGTTTCGAAGCATCCCCCGGGTTTTCGACGAGTTTGTCATTTTTCTTCCTCCGGGGCAGTAGCTGTCTAGTAATGTAAGGGGGTCTAGCCTCATTTAATCTTGATTTTAATCATTCCATAATATTGATCGTATACTCGGGAGCCTTTTTTTAAAATTTCGCCATGATCTAACGGTTAGATTTCGAGTAACGTAAATTTTCGTCAGTGGTAGTTTAACGTTAGCAGAATATGTCACTAAAAAGAATTTTAATAAATTTTACTTAGCATATCTCGATAATGGTGTATTCGGAAGAAATTTTTAGCGTGATGGGTATTAGAGCAAAGAACTTAGAAAATAATAATAATAATAATAATAATAATAATAATAATAATAATAATAATAATAACAAAATAAAAATTAGCGTTAGGCGGACACGGTTTAATTCGATATGGTTGTATTATTATTATTTTTAAGTTTATAGTGTTAATATGTAACTTGTTTCCCGTAAGCCCCGTTATTAGGAATTAATTTTTCGTCACGTATCACTGGGAGTATTTTGACGACATCGCGCTTTTAAGAAAGATTTGCCAACCAGGAGGTTACGACGTTTTATTATACTAAATTCTAAAAGAAGAATTGTTTTTAATATCATGAAGTTTTATGAAAGATGATTAAATAAATAAATTGATTTTGGAAAAGTGAACAATTAAGTAAGATAGGATTATTTGAGAAATTTTTATTAATAAAGAGAATTGGGTCCAAATGAAATTTTATTAGCTAAGAAAAAGAAAAGGAGATAAAAAGAATTTTTGAAGCATAATGGGCATGATAAATTAGGAATTTTAACGACCAATTTTAGTGACCAACTTTAGTAATCAATTGAGGTAAAATATGAAAAGAACTTTAGGAACTTAATAAGGTAGAACTTATTTGAAACAAGATTTTATTAGGAATGAAATTTTGAGTTTAAGTATTGTAATGAGCTAAGTAAGCTAAATAAGAAAAAGAAAAGAAATAAAATGGAATTTTAGAATCCAATTTGGAATAAATTATAGAGAAAGGACGTTAATAAATTAAAATAAGAAATGTGTCTAAAAGAAATGAATGAGATCATTAGGAGTCTAAGTTAAGAAATAGGTGTTAGGAGTTAAAAACTTTAGTAATTAATAACACAAGTGACAAGGAACCTAGTAAATATCTATATGATACATGACATATATAATTCACTAAGTAAGCAAAATTTTAGGACATGATATACATGAAATAGATATTTAAGTTATAGAGTACAAATCACTTGTAAAGGTAAAGAATGGACTTTAAACTAAGTAATAACAAGAAGTAGAATAATTTATAAATAAGATGACAACTTTTAGTGACTAAAGAATGTATGACCAAGTTCATAATATAGAGGTTAGAGCGGTATCTAGATTCTTAAGCAATAAATCAACACCATAAAGAAACAAATTTTAGTTCATTAAAAGAATGTAACTAAGGAAGCGAATTAGTTAATAATGGAAATAAAGAAAAAGGTACAAAAAGATTAGTAGTCTTGAATTTAGAAAGAACATCACTAAATTGATAATTATACATAAAGAATTCGTGACCCTCAAGGAAGTAAGTTATTCAACTAATAAAAGCTTAATGGGATCAGTAAAAGAAAATCAACAATGAGACCACTTGATGATGACTAAAGAATTCATAATTGGACCTCAGGAAATTAAATTAAGTAAAGAGATAATCATACATAATTAAGTAAATAATGCTTAACGAACAAATAATTGAAAGGTACATAAAGAATTTGTTCAAGCGATAGTATGCCTTTAATAATGAACTAAATTAAGGGATACTAATGACGTGAACTAGGTAAAGGCAGAAATATATAAGGATATAATGTGAGTGCTTACGTCTAGTGGCTTGTATAAATTTAACTTTTGTAACATTAAGACATACCATAACTTATTAAGGTATAGTAAACATGTATATTATGTGGTATGCCCAATGATTATGGTGTGATGATTTCTTATTACTACATGTAATATGGCACTTGTTGATTGGCTGGTTATGTAACATGATTAAATACATGACTATGAACGATTGTGTACCTGGATGTATGTGTGTTAGGTACTCAATAGACGTTGTTATGAAGTTCATAATGAGTGTGGTATAGTAAATTGTATGCTGAATGAATGGAACCTGCATAATGCATTGGATAAATATGTTGAGGTGAATAAAGAATGAAAGAGAAAGGTATTGACAAGAAATGAGGAAATGTCTTGGTAGGGATCCTATGATTGAGTTATGGAAAATAATTTGATGAAATTGAGATCGGATCCGATGTGATGATGGGCGCTGCGGTGCCAATATTACCCTGAGTTTTTTTGGATAATCGAAACTTATTTTATTCCTAATTATCGGATGAGCTATGTTGTGAACTGAGTAAATACGAAAGGAGTAATGATTAAAGAATGTTTAATTGAGGATTTTATGAAATAAACCTGATGTTAGGAATGAAATGGAGTCTCTGAAGGGACCCTACCAATGACTAATGTATTAATAGAAGAAAATATATGGGTGACATGCATTATGTGCATATGACTTGATGTGGACTAGAGCCAACAACAACGAATACATTAAAGGATATGAGGGTTCAATCTCTGAGGTTGGGTCTTGGGAGTGTAACGGGAGGGGACCCCTAATGGCTTGATGGTAGTGCCTCGACGTCAAGCATAACCATGCAATCCTGGAGCACTTCGACTCAGGCTAGTATCCTAGGACCGTGGAGAGCCAAGTCCCATCATGATATGATGATATGTGTTTTGGATCCATGTATTGGGATTGCAAATCCATGTGTACCCCGTGTTATGATGTGGGGGCTCGGTGTACTCTGGTCGCTCTAGTGCAGAAACGTTGTGTCCAAGGGCGGCCTGGGCATGACCAATTCTGATATGATGTGATAATGAGAAATAGGCCCATATGCATCATGATGGCTAAGAAAATGATTGGAATAAATGAAATGAATTCATGCATTGCATTATCTTATCCGTGTGATGGTGATTATTGTGATTGAATTAGTATTTGTATGTAAATTGACTAGTGGTAAGAGGGAGAGTAAAGAATTGTATATTCAAGGATGATTGATAGGGATGAGTTAGGAAGGATAACTTAGAGTAAACTAATTAGGAACCCCAAGATGATTATTGTTTGAGTGTTCATGTGGACTATGTGGGGCGGGTGTCAGTGATGACACTTCCCATTTGTTGTGGAGGTGGAGACTTACCCTTATGTGATTTTTCAGACCTCTGGTTGGATCATGCATCGCAGAGGTTAGTGCAGACTTCATATCAAGGATCAACCAGACTTCTTTGACCAAGGACAAATAGGATAGATTATTTTCTTTTATGGAAGCCTGCGTGCCCCTTTACTTCCAGTATGTACAGTTACTGTTCTGACCATGTACTATTTATATGATTATGTTGTATATGAGGTATACCTGTTCCACCAAGTTTTCTTATACAAAAAAAAACTTCCACATTTTTCTAAAATTTGTAACCTCTCAGTTAATGAGGATAATCTAGTGGAAGCATATTACTCATAGCTTTTCTTCTCCGAGAACACCTTCACAAAATGGTGTTGTGGAAAGGAAAAAACAGGACTCTACAAGAAATGGCTAGAATAATACATTACGAAAATAATGTTCCTAAATATTTACGGGTAGAGGATGTAAGCACTTCTTGTTATATTCAAAATAGAATCCTGATCAGAGCAATATTAAATAAGACTCCTTATGAATTGTGAAAAGGAAGAAGACCCAATATTTTATATTTTCTTCCCTTTGGGTGTAAATGCTATATCCTGAACATAAGGGATCAACTTGGAAAATTTGATTCTAAGTCTGATCAAGGGATATTCATGGGGTACTCAACCTCTTCCAAATCTTATAGAGTCTTTAACACAAGGACTCAGACCATTGAGGAATCAATGCATGTAAGGTTTGATGGTGTGTAAAAGACTAACATGAGACTAGTAAATCTTGAAAATGATGATGTAGGCATAGAGTAGGAAAGTCTGAACTAGCTTAGCAAGAACCTGTAGATGATGGAAACATAACTTGAACAACAACCATCTATGTCTGAACCTGAGTAGCCTAAAGATTGGAAGTTCAAGGTTTACTATCTTTTAGACCTAATCATTAGAGATCAAGCTGCAGGAATAAGGACCAAACTAAAACCTCTCAATCAATCAACCATAGCTCTTATTTCAGAATTAGAACCAAAGTCTGTTAAAGAAGCCTTGAAGGATACAGACTGGATCATTGTTATACAAGAAGAACTGAACTAGTTTGAGAGGAACAAAGTTTGAACCCTTGTCCCCATACTTAAGAACAAAGGAATCATTGGAACAAAATAGGTCTTCAAAAACAAGCTTGATGAGGATGGCAAAGTTGTCAAAAATAAAGAGTAAGAGGCAAGGGCCTTCCCCTTCTGGGCGATCTGTGTCTCGATCCCTCCAAGGCCAAACACCCTTACTTTCTTATTGATGTCGTCGATGGCCTCTAAATGAATGGCATTATCATCAGTAGAAGAAGGGTAGAAGGTGCCTCCTCATCGAGTGTTTGGGCTGCCAGCTCAGTCTCCTTCTGAGTTCGCATGGCTAGATATGCCTCCTATATATGTAAAAGATGGATGAAACAAGTTAGTAATTTGACTTGTAAATGTTTGAAAAAACTCTAAACATTTGTAAGTTTAAATAAAGTACCGCCATGTCGGTGGTCTTCTGGTTAAGCCAATCACCAAACTTACTCTTCTTGGTGATTTACGTCACCTCAAACAAGCAAGGCTCGCGGTGCTTCTTCTGCTCCTGCAATTCACAACTTATTGAAATTGTTAGTGAAAAAAACTTTCAATTCATTGAATTAATAAACATGTTTAACAAAGTGTACTTATAAATCATTTTTTATGTTCTATAACTGAAATGGAACCCCTAGTGTAGATAGAGGTTCTGACATCAACTTGTCTGTTTGCCTTATTCTTAGCACTGGCCTGCAGGGGCATTTTCCCATATCTGAAGTATTCTTTCCCAGTGGGGCTCTAGGATCTAGTGGGTGCTTATTCTTCGCCATCAGCTTCTAAAGGGTACTCTTAATGATTTTAAAGGTCTTTATGGTAAAGGTCATCCTAATCTCATTAGTCATACCCCTTTCCCACCAATAGTCACGCTATAAATTAAAATGTAATTCGAAATTAAAAAACAAGTGTATACACAATCATGCAAAAGATAGATGAAATTAGAAGGGTTATGTTAAACTTATCGAAAAAGTGTCAAACCATTTTTTTTGGACAGTCTAACTAGCATCTGTCCAAGAGATGTAAGGACCATCCCACTAGGCTTTAAGAACCTTAGCAATCTCTTTTAAAAATAGAGTACTATCAACATAACTGTAGTTAAAAAAAATGAAACCATTAATCACTGTTGAAATACAAGTACTAGTAACAATTAATGAAACATAATTGGAATGTTATTTTAGACTAATGACACAGGGAGTCTACCAAAATTTTGACCGAGTCTCTCCTGTAAAATGGACATTTCCAAATTTTTACAAGCGCCATGTTACACATAAAAATTTCCAGTACAGTTCAATGTAAGGAAATAACAACAGACATTCATAATTTTGTATGTTATCAACATACCCAACAGTACCCAGTGAGCTTTACTTTCCACTAACAAACAACAATCATACAACAATACAAACAATATTTAAACTTTAAGAAATATAGTAATTCTTACTCGTGGGACTAGAGTGGGAAAGTTGTCAGATGTAGATGAAGGGGTCACCTCATAGACCGGGACTTACTGTTGAGCATGTAAGAGATTTGGGCTGTCCATCGGTACAACATCACCGCGAACCGTCACTGGGAGCGTCTACTGTAGATTCTGATCTGTAACCAACTCCCTCAATGTGCTAGGGGTACCAAGACAAATAATCGGGGTCTGTCTATTACCACCCCGACCATACCATAGTGTACATCAAATCATTTGTCAATAAAACAATGTAAACAAGTTTTAGTCAAATGAACAAAACATATATTTATATATATGACTACATAGTTATTTAATAAGAATGACAATATGAAGTCATACTCTGTGTCTCTTTTAGTTTGGAAATCCCTTTTGGTGTCATCCTCAAAATTTGATTCAGGCATGTCATCAGTATCCAAATTGGCTCTAAACTATTTTAATTAGGAGACAACCTCTGTGTCAATGTGTTCACAGCCTAAAGTCACAAGTGTCTCATCCAAAATGACTGGATCAATATTCAGCATTGAATGACTATCGTTAAGTTTGTTCGGACCTAGCTGATAAGAATCTTCAACCTTACTGGAGATATTATTAGTAATCTAACTACGAGTCTTGGCTTTGATGACTGCATACTAGTCCCTGCGCCCCCCAGGGTATTCTTGGTAATAAACCTACTCGGCTTGCTAGGAAAAGATGAAGGGATCAAACCCTTTATATCTACCATTTTTTTCAACTCAACTAAACAGTAATGGTTGCCAACTTTTGTTTCCACGCCAATTGTGTTATCGTACCAATCACAGTTGAATAAAACTAAGTCTCTTTCAACCCAGTCAAAGAAAGAAACTTGAATAATCTCTTTTAAGACACCATAGAATTCTTTCTCTAAATGTCCAGTTGTCCCTTTAACATAAATCCCATAGTTATGTGTTCACATTCCTTCACTTATTTGGAAAATGTTAAACTTATAGCCATTTATATAGTAAATTAGTGATTTTTTAACAGTTTTCACAGGCCCTCAAGAAAGAGCTTGGAGTAAAGGGTCTTCAATTTGGTTGTTTGGGTCTTGAATTTATTTAATAACATACAACAGTATTAGATAACATAAGTATATAAATTTTTGAAAAAAGCATAAGGTATATAGGCCTTACGTGTTGTGCAAACTAATCGATGAATTTGGATGATACCTTATTACATATTTGGTCATTAGTTATATCATTTTGCTCTTGTCTCAACATATCCGCATATATTCCTTTTAAAGAATAATAGTTTAGCTATAAGAAAATCCTATGTTTAGAATGAACCAAAAAAGTTAGTGACTTACTCGAGATATGGTTCGACTATGTGCATTTGAGTTTATCAAGGAGGAAAAGATCCCAATGTTTTATGACAACACAAGTGTCATCAATATGTCAAAGAATCTCATCCAATATTCTAAGGCTAAACACATAGAAGTAGTGTACCACTTGATAAGAGATTATATGCAAAAAAGAGTTTTGGACATGAAGTTTATCGACACAAACCATCAATAGCCAGACATCTTCATTAAACCTCTGGCTAAGGCTAGGTTTTCATTTATCAAGCACAATTTAAATTTAAGAATATTGCTTAATTAAGTCTGCCTCATGTATAAGTTTGTTGCATGTTTATATATTTTACATGTTGTATGCTAAGTTATTGTGCATGCATGTTAAATCTGCGTCTGAGTATGTTTATACTTGTATGTTGTGCATGACTTAACCCATAAGAGCTAAGCTTCTCTTCTTAATGTTGAGAGATTAAATATTTTGGGTCCGTTATTAATCTTAAATGTTTCACCTTTTAAGCCCATTAGCTTTGAAACGTGCACACATGGAAAAGTTACTACTTTTATGTAACTGTATCTGAACCTTTTTTCTCTCCTATCTCTATGATATAGTCTTTTTCTTTTAATACAAGTCTTTTAAAATGCCACATCATTAAGCCCCACACCGGATTTTGGTCCTACTTAGCCCCTACATCGGTGTTCATATCTTTACTCCCCTTTCACCTCGGAAATTTACATTTCTCTTGTGAAAGCGAGTAAAGAGGGGCATCTGTGAACACCTCCTTCGGTCCGGCCCAAATTGTTATAACACCGGACCCAGCCTTGAAATTGGCAACACCGGACCCGGCCTTGAAGTTGGCAACACCGGACAAGGCCTAAGTTAACACCGGACCGATGTCATGCGCCGGAGCAGAATGACAGGCCAGTCCGGCCCCAAGGAAAATGGACAGATTAAGATAGGTACACCGGCCCCTGTGATTACATTGAAAGATTCAGCCGGTGTGAAGACACAGGTAATGGTTCTTAAGGCCCCACATCGGATCAGTGGAGACTCCGTCCAACCAATGGCTTTGCTAACCGGTGTCACAAATTTGACAACGGAGGGACGAGGTCGGAAGCTTATGCGCGGTGACCTGGAATCGCACTCCCTGGAAAATGGCAGACAGGGAGGCGGAAGTGGGCAATTAAAAAAACCCCACTGAAAACCCTGCTCCCCACCAATGATAATGGCCAGAGCTGCACACCACTACACGAATGGGTGAGTGGGAGTTCTGGTTGTCCTAAAACCCTCAGCCCATGACTTGAAGGCCCTATAAATGCCCCAACCAAGGGAGCTCAAAGGGTTGGTCTTCAGATTCTCCCCCTACGCGAGAAAACTCTGGAAATTCTCTCCGATTCCTCAAGATCCCTAACTGACCTCCCCACCTGAAACCAGTGACTTGCCTTAGTCACCACAGAGGACCCCCTTAGTTCGAAAAGGGTTTGAAGTTTTTTCACTAACACAAAGCCACTGCTCTCACACCGTCCGTATCTCGAACGCACCTCGTCATCTCAAAACCAACCCCGTCCCAATTCCGCATCACCACCTCGTCCATCTCCATTACTGCTCGGCAGCGTTTCGCCTCGGATTAACTTCCCACAACACCGGTCGTGACCTTCAGATTCCCAGATCGGGTCTAACTCCGGTCTATTGTCCCTGCCAGCGTGCGAGTCCGAAATCAGTCTGACACCGTCACTGTGCTCAACCTCCCACATCGGCTCTTAGCTCGTCACACCGGTTCCACTCCTTCCCTTATTTCTTTTGCTTTCAGTTCCCCTTTTTTTACTTTTCTGTGAGTTTACTGTTTGTTGATTATAGTTGCCTGCGTACCATTAGTTTACATTGTTAATATTTTTATCCTTTTCCATAACAAACAGACGTAATAAAAAGGGCAATTTTGTAAAAAAAATAGTGTCGTACGGGAGTACTCCTGTCTACACAACCCTCTTAGGATTCGTGCACGTGCGAAGAACTTCGCTTTGTATGAATTCTCCTCTTTAATGACATCCATCAACATCTTTCAGATTCCTTCCTAAAATAGCAATACTTAGAACTACGTAACCCTGATTTCTTGATAATTCAAGAATACGTAGGAGCAGGACTTTAACTCCTGTCGGGCCCATCTTTCTTATTTCCTTTTTTTGCTGATTTACTTCTTTATTTTTTTTATGTTTCTTTCATAAATGTCCTTTTTTGGTCACTTCCGTGAAAATCAATTTAGACGTGACGTCTTGTTGGTTTCCCCATAGTTTTTGCCCAAGCCTCGCCATAATTTCATAGGGAAGGGATACTTAGGACAAGACGTCCCGCTTACCCCTTTCCTATCCCTATCCTTTTACCCGAGGATGTTTAATTTAGACGTGACGTCTTATTGGCATTCTCTCACCCCCTCTGTCTCATATTGAAGACGGGTTTAATTCGGACGAAGCGTCCCATTGACCCCGCTTCAACATTCTATGTTTGTACAGTTCTCTCACTCCATTCTATCATTTTCAAAGTAAAAGAAAAAAAAACCATGTTTTGTTTAAGGCTATTTATATTGTGCTTTCAATCTTGGTACTGTCTTTGACAGGCGATTTAGGGTGCTAATACCTTCCCTACTCGTAACCGACTCCCGAACTTGGATTTTAACTTTTTAAACCAGTGCTTTACTGAACTTAGTTTTTTCCCAATGTTTTTCCTATGGATAAAAACGTTGGTGGCGACTCCCTGTTCCATTTTCTCTCTCTCGCCGCGCCGTCGCGATCCAGGTTGCGACAGATGGGACTCCACAGGGGAAGGATTTAAGAGAGTCAGGCCAGTTTGATTGAAAGCGCATGTTCTTTTTTTTATATAGCCTTTGTTAGCTTGGATTTCTTTCCCCTTGTTTTATTTTCGGTTAATTGTTGTGGATGTTTGTTCTTGTTTCAATCGTATTTAGTTATTTGTTTCGTTGTCTATATTTTGCATGATTATTGAACCCTAGGGTAGGAGACCATGTTATTTTTTTTCCGCAAACATTGAACCCTAGGGTAGACGACTTCGTATATTTGCTCTGTGTTTGTTCTTTGTGTAGAATGGGTAAGGCATAAAGTATGGACTGCCCTTCCACACACTACACTCATAATTATTTGCACACACTTATGAGTGGCGCCCTATACCCGGGCCCCAAATGAAGCTTAAGTTAGGAGGGGTTGGTAACGGAATCGTATGGGATGTACTTCCTATCCGTTATTCGTGAGAACCTCAACCAGAGTTCGACCTCTCATGATATACGCACTTAGTGAATTCCTCACTGTTTGCGTCCCTGTCATGATTAGGATCTTGGCTCTGGTGACCTTCTAGATGTCTAGCGAAAGCCACCCAATGTGAGAAATCCACTGTTAGATAAGCTATAGGTCCCAGAAAAGACTTCCAGAAAAAAACCTGGCTTAAGGCACAAAAGGGCAGGCTTTACTATACCTTATCTCATTCTCGCTTTCCCTTTAAATCCAAAATTGGTGAACTGCTTGCGTGTTCAAAGGGTTACTTTATTCCAAACAAAAGTGAATAGTAATCCTTTAACAAGTAAGCAGTTCCCTCGCTTTTTATGTACTTATGAGTCCTGGGTTATAGATCTTCCCAATCGTCAAAATGAAAACAAAATTCTATTCAAGCAGATATTGATGACGTTGGAAAGTTCCATAACCCGTGTGACCTTAGTTTCGCATGAGTTTTGCCGACCGCTACTTCTCAAACTGAAAGTTGTTTTCCAATAAATTAATGAAGAAGTAGTGGTTCACAAAACATGACAGTAACTGATTTCTTTTCCTCTCTTTGCTCTTACAGGAAGCTGTTTGGAACTTAGCGGGTACCTTTGAGCAATATGGAAATTAACATGAGATCTGATAGTTGTGACACAAATGTGACCGAGTTGAGGAAAGTATTGCACCTTAAGGCCAAGAAGGTTGACATGGGTAGTCTGCAAACAATGGGGAGAAAATTAAACCTGACACAGAAAATGGCTTTTACAAGAAAGTATGGAAGGATTCTAAAGTTGTTAGAAGTGGAAGTGCAAATTGAGGCGATCACTGCCTTAGCACAATTTTATGACCCACCTCTCAGGTGTTTCACATTTAGAGACTTTCAGTTGGCCCCATCTATTGAAGAATTTGAACAAATCTTGGGGATGCCTTTGGAAGGGCAGATACCTTATCGTCATCTTGACCATCATGCAACTATTGCTTCCATTGCCCGTGTTCTGAAGATCCGTCCCGACACCTTGAGGGATGCACAACTAAATAGAAATCAGATCCCCGGATTCACTCGGGAATTTCTCGAGAAACATATGCAGGTCCTGGCAGAAAGAGAAGATTGGGAAGCCTTTATGGATGCTTTAGCTATTACCATCTATGGTGTTGTTTTATTCCCCAACATTGATAACTATGTGGATTATAATGCTATTGCCGTATTCCTAGCTCGCAAGCACAGGCTTGAGAATCCTGTCACGGCTGTGTTGGCAAATGTGTACTGTACCATGGATTTCTGTCACACACAAGGTGGAAAAAGGGTTGTTTGTTGTCTACCTGTTTTGTATGTATGGCTCACATCACACGTTTTCCACCGAGTTTGTAGGGCCGAATGTCTGGTTTCTGATCTGAAGCTATGTCAGTTAACAGTGAAAAGTGGGCGCGAGTGGGCCAATCACCTCATAGGGCTCACGGATGAGAAAGTTAGGTGGTATCCCCAATGGTTGGAAGTTGAATCAATTGTTCATCACTGTGGAAATTACCCAAATGTTCCCCTTATTGGTACGCAAGGATGTATCAACTATAATCCCATCATAGCCAAGCGTCAGCTAGCTTACCCTTTGCTGGGACCACCTGATAAAGAGTCTCTTATTCCTTTCATCTCATATTACTCGAAAGGAAGCTGTATCTTTGTCATTCGGGATATAGCGAATGCGTGGAAGAAAGTCTACCGAAAGGGAAGAGAGCTGGGGGCCCGAAGCCATGCTGTCAGAGGAGAATATTATGAGTGGATCTTGAATAGGGTCTCTATTGTTAAATTACCCTTCAGGAGTCCCCCTCATCTCCAGGAAAATCCTCCTGCTCCATCACTTGTTACGGAGGACGAAGCAACCAAGGCGCTAAAGACCAAAATAGAAGAGTTAGCTGCCAGGAACAAGAAGCTAGAGGAAGACTTATTGAGATGTCAGCAAGAATACACCCTTCAGAAAAGGGAGAACCTGGAGAACAAGTAAGTTGTTGAAGAGATTAGGAAGAAACGAAAGATTGATGAGAGCTACATGATAAAACAAGACCAGTGTCTTCAAGCGGCCAATTCTCAACTAAAAATGAAGAACAAGCAAAGTGATACCATCCTGGCTGAGAAACGTCTTCTGAAGGATATGCTGGCACAATCGAAAGAAAATGAGCAGAATATCATGGTACAAAAAGAGCTCCTACAGACACAAGTCAACAAATTGGAACAACAGCTCAATGAAGTGGTAAAGGCTTGCGAGCAAGAGATAAGTAGAGAACGACAACGCGCCATAAACATTGAGCAAGATTGTCAAGAGACCATACGCCTCTTAGAAGCTGAACAAAATAAAACTATTCACTTGTGGATGGATCGCTTTGCTAAGCTGGCGTACCTGGCCAACGGAGCTCTAGAAGATCTCCCGTTTTTACTCAAACAAGCGGAAGGAATTGCTAACCCTGTCAACACTCCTAGGGAAATTGCAACGTTCTTAGATTACTGCAGAGGACGAATTTGTAAAATGAGGGAAATGATTGCCCGAGCTAGGGATGGCTGATTTATTTTCCCGCTTTGTAACTCGGCACTTTATGCCAATAATGTACTCTTTTCGAGATAATGGATTCCTTTGTCTTCACAACTATCTCATGTTAATTTCCATTCAATGCTTTACTTAGTACTTTTGAATGTGACGTTCTGAGGAACAGTCGAAGGATCCGTCAAGTTCCAACATTGCTTCCCACGTAATCTCGTTTCACTTAATTTTTTCCTTTAATTCGCTTATCTTTTCTAAATTTTCTTTTGTGTTCCTTTCTGAAGACATTACGGGTAAACATTCTTACGGGACCCGGCTCAGGAAGAAACTCATGGCTGATATAGAGCAAGAAAATGAGAATTTGAAGGCTGAGCTCGCCCAGGTCAAGGAACAGATGGCCGAGATGGCCAAGCTCTTGGAAAGGAGAGTCACAGAAGGGGGATCTTCTGCAGGGGTTGAAGACGCCCGGCAACAACCACCCACCTCTCATCACGGTCAAGATCCGGCTACAGGATCCAACCCCAGGACCACCGCACCTCCCCTCGTTGTTCGCATAAGGAGACCAAATCCTGCAAACACACAACAACATACCTTTGTGGATGAGGAAGGCAATGTTATTCCCTTTCCCCCGTATGGTTTGCCGCACGGGTATTTCCCACCACTCCAGGAAGAACCTTGCCACCAAGACCAAGTTCCCATCACTGCCCCGCCTAACACTAATCAACCAAACAACCCACTTACCCAAGCACAAACCTCCCAGGTGCCACCCACTCATGCTCAAGCCGCCCAAACACAAGCCGCCCAAGCACAGCCTGCTCATACCATTCATATACCCCGAACCACTGCCAGACCAGATACCTTCATACCAAACACTGACCTGTTTCATTCCTACCAGCAATATGGGAAGGTTGGTCAACATACTGCTGCCGGTCCGAGTGCTGTGGCTACCACCCAGGAAGAGAGGTTGGAATTCTTGGAAAGGCGTTTAAGGGAGATGGAAGGAACAAGTAGATTTGGGACAGGCACTGCTGCTGAACTTTGCCTAATCCCTGATGTCGTCATACCTCCTAAATTCAAGACGCCCGATTTTGACAAATACAGAGGGTTGACGTGCCCAAAGAATCATCTAACCATGTACTGCCGTAAGATGGCTTCGCATGCGTCAAATGACCCTCTGCTGATTCATTGTTTTCAGGACAGCCTAGTTGGGGCTCCCCTGACATGGTACAATCATCTAGAGCGCTCTCGTATACGCTGCTGGAAGGACCTAGCAGACTCGTTCATGCAACAATACAAATATAACCTGGACATGGCCCCGGATAGGGGACAATTGCAGAACATGATTAAGAAAGATAACGAGACGTTCAAGGAGTACGCCCAGAGGTGGCGCGAAGTGGCGGCACAGGTTGACCCACCTCTATCTGAAAAGGAGGTGATCACTATGTTCATAGATACGCTTCAAACTCCTTTCTATGAGAAGATGATTGGAAGTGTCTCGTCCCATTTCTCTGATATTGTCACTATTGGAGAAAGAATAGAAAATGGACTAAGGACCGGCAGGATAGTCCGAAGTCCATCTGGGATGGGAGCTGCAAGGAGACTTACACTTGGCGAAAATAGGAGAAGAGAAGGGGAGACCAACTTGGTCTCTCACAACCAGAGAAGGAACCTGGCAGGGCCACCTACCCCAGTTAGCCTTTCACCAGTATATCCCGGCATGTCGCACCCGTATGTGGCAGCCATTCCAAACCATAATCCACCACAATTCAGACCAACCATTGTACGGCCACCTGCGCCACCACAGATACCACACCAAGCGCCACAAGCCAACCCACCGCCAAATATCCAAAGAAGGAACAATGACCGTGCTCCACCCCAGTTCGATCCCATCCCAATGTCCTATACCGAACTCTTGCCTCACCTCATTGAAAAAACTCTAGTAGTACCCTGTCCCTTGAGGCCACTACAGCCACCTTATCCTAGGGGGTATGACCCTAATGCCCGGTGCGATTATCATGCAGGTGCACCAGGCCATTCTACTAAAAATTGTCTGGCTTTGAAATATAAAGTAAGGGACCTGATTCAGGCAGATTGGATAAGCTTCCGAGAAGGAAGTCCAAATGTAACAACAAACCCTCTGCCTAATCATGAAGGGGCCGGGGTCAATGCTATCGGGGAAGATGTGGAGTATACATCCAATGTTGAGGACATTCAGATGCCTCTAAAAGAAATTCACTCCCTTATGTTTGAGGTAGGGTTAGTAAAGGACAAATAGGATGAAGACTTCGATGATGCCCAATCGACAAAGCAGCAAGAGTTTCGAAAAACTCTCCAAAGGTTTATGGACAGTCACACTATACGAGTCTGCAAGCGCCATGGCGATGGGGTAAATATGATACAGGGACAGACTGGACTTCGGGCCCCAAAACCCCTGGTCATATTTTATAGTAAAAATGCGTCGCTAACGCGGACCCCTGCCAGAACTACTATTACGGCACGGCCACCTGCTCCATTCCCGTATGACAACTCCCACGCCGTGCCTTGGAAGTATAACACGAACATAGTTGTTTCCAACCCCGTAATAGTTGATCCGGCGCCTGCTTTGTTGGTTACCAACATCGCCGGTGTAGGCGGAATGACCCGAAGTGGGAGAGTATATGCGCCTTCAGAGCCAAAGCAAGACAAGACTGCCGCGGAAGGCAAAACTGGGAAGGTTGGGATCGCTGGCGAAGCAAAGAAGGTTGTGCCAGAAGAAGAGACTAAGGAGTTCTTAAAATTTATCCGCCACAGCGATTACCAGGTATTGGATCAGTTGAACTATACCCCCGCCAAGATCTCCTTATTATCTCTGCTGACAAGTTCTGAATCACATCGGAATGCGCTGATGAAGGTGCTAAGTGAGGCACACGTGAAACATGACTTGCCTGTTGATAAGTTCCAAGGTATTGTTGGACATATAGTGGCCAGTAACTATCTGACTTTCACGGATGACGAGGTGCCGGCGGAAGGGAAAGGACACAACAAAGCTCTCCACATCTCTGTGAAGTGTCAAGACCATATTATGGCAAAAGTGCTCGTCGATAATGGATCATCCTTGAATGTGATGCCCAAGTCTACATTAGCTAAACTACCCATAGATGGGGCATGCATGAGACCGAGCTCCATGATAGTAAGAGCTTTTGATGGGACCCGACGGGAGGTCATAGGCGAAATTGAGCTACCCATACAAGTTGGACCCCATATCTTTCAAGTTCTCTTCCAAGTAATGGATATCATGCCCGCCTATAGTTGCTTGTTAGGGAGGCCATGGATCCATTCAGCAGGGGTAGTTCCTTCCACTTTACACCAGAAACTAAAGTTCATCGTTGATAACAGACTGGTAATCGTTTCTGGAGAGGAGGATCTTCTAGTCAGTAAGCCAGTTACTACCCCCTATGTAGAGGCAGCCGAGGAAGCCCTCGAGACATCATTCCAGGCTTTGGAGATAGCCAACGCCACAAGTATGTCTTTCCCAAAGGTACCGCTAGCAGTAGCGAAGACCATGCTACGAGGAGGATATAAGCCGGGAAAAGGACTCAGAAGAGAACTGGAAGGAAGAATTCAACCTGTCTGTCTCCCTGAGAACAAAAATAGGTACGGCCTGGGATACCAACCTACCACTAAAGACCAAAAAGGGGTAGAAGAAGAGAGGAGAGGGAAGAGGATTACTCGTCATACCGGGCATGCATTCAACACTGCGAAAATCCCCATCTGTGACCTCTACCAGAGCTTCAGGAGCGTCGGAGTAATGTTTCCAGATCAAGTGGCCGTGATCCAAAGTGATCTTGATGAAGGCCCCGGATTTGTGTATGCTGGCTCACCTGGTCAGGAACTGAACAACTGGGAGGTCATAGAGTTCCCCACGATTTGTACCATTTCATCAAAGTAATCATGTTTTCTGTTCGATCCTTTAGCTATGCTTCGGGATCTCATTTTGTAACAATAAAAACTTGTTCGTTTGTTTGAATAATAAATGCCGTCAGTTTCCAAATAGCTTGATCTGTTTAGTAACCTATTATTTAAACCTTTCTCTTGCTTGTTTTCCTTTTCATTTGCTATGATACACTGAAAATGCAGATCCAAAAGCGATTCATCTGAGAATAGTGAGAATTCGATCTTATTTCACGATTCTGACTGTCTAACTGATTGCGCCAATGAGGAATATGATGAAGACTGTGATCCCTCGCCTGAGTTAACCCGGTTATTGGAACAAGAGGATAGGGAAATTCTGCCCTACTTAGAGATAGCCGAGGTTATCGATTTGGGAATTGGAGGAGTTAAAAAGGAAGTCAAAATTGGTACCTCGTTAAGTAAAGAACAGAGGCAGGAACTGATTGGGTTGTTGAGAGAGTTCAGCGATGTTTTCGCCTGGTCTTACCAAGATATGCCGGGACTGGACAATAGCATTGTCAAACATAGGTTACCATTAAAACCCGAATGTCCGCCAGTAAAGCAGAAGCTGCGACGTATGAAACCTGAGATGCTTTTGAAAATCAAGGAAGAAGTCAAGAAGCAATTTGATGCCGGGTTCTTAGCCGTGGCAAAATACCCACAGTGGGTGGCAAATATCATCCCGGTCCCGAAAAAGGATGGCAAAGTACGAATGTGCGTGGACTATCGCGATTTGAACAGGGCTAGCCCCAAGGATGATTTTCCCCTGCCTCAGATTGATGTTCTGGTCGACAATACCGCGCAACATACGATCTTTTCATTCATGGACGGTTTCTCCGGATACAATCAAATTAAGATGGCGCCCGAGGATATGGAAAAAACCACATTTGTCACCTTGTGGGGAACCTGCTGTTATAAGGTGATGTCTTTTGGTCTAAAGAATGCCGGAGCAACTTACCAAAGGGCCATGGTAACCCTTTTCCATGACATGATGCACAAGGAGGTAGAGGTTTACGTCGATGATATTATTGCCAAGTCTAAAACGGATGAAGGGCATATGGAAGACCTAAGGAAACTCTTTGAAAGGTTGAGGAAATTCAAGCTTAGGCTGAACCCAGCCAAGTGCACCTTCGGCGCAAGATCCGGGAAATTACTGGGATTCATAGTAAGCAAGAGAGGCATAGAGGTCGACCCTGACAAAGTTAAAGCCATTCTTGAAATGCCTCCTCCCCGTACAGAAAAGGAAGTTAGAGGTTTCTTGGGGAGATTAAATTACATCGCTCGCTTCATCTCACAGTTGACAGCAACATGCGAGCCAATTTTCAAATTACTCCGTAAGAACCAACCAGTTCAATGGAACGAGGATTGTCAAAAGGCTTTTGAAAAGATAAAGCAGTACTTGCAGAACCCGCCAGTTTTGATCCCACCTACCCCGGGAAGACCACTCATTTTATACCTTACAGTGTTAGATGAATCCATGGGTTGTGTGTTGGGGCAACATGATGAGACTGGGAAGAAAGAACATGCCACTTATTATCTAAGCAAGAAGTTCACTGACTGTGAGATGAGGTATTCTACTCTGGAAAGGACCTGTTGTGCGTTAGCATGGGCAGCCCGACGTTTGAGACAATACATGATAAGCCACACTACTTGGCTAGTTTCCAAAATGGACCCTGTCAAATATATCTTTGAAAAACCTGCCTTGACCGGAAGGATTGCTCGATGGCAGGTCCTGCTAACTGAGTACGATATAGTCTATGTCACTCAGAAGGCTATAAAAGGAAGTGTTCTGGCTGACTACCTAGCTCATCAACCCATAAGAGATTATCAGCCCATGCAGTTTGACTTCCCGGACGAAGATATCATGGCCCTGATTGATGAAGAAGGAGCCCAAAAGGATAAATGGACCCTAAGGTTTGATGGTGCTTCTAACGCATTAGGACACGGAATCGGAGCAATCCTCATTTCACCTGACAGAGAACTTATCCCCGTTTGTGCTCGATTATGTTTTGATTGTACCAATAACATCGCTGAGTACGAGGCATGTTCTCTGGGAATCCAAGCAGCATTGGATGCCAAAGTGAAGAAATTGGAAGTATACGGGGATTCTGCCCTGGTCATTCACCAACTAAAAGGAGAGTGGGAGACTAGAGACAGCAAATTAATTCCCTATCAAACTCGCATCAAAGAGTTGATTAAGGAATTTGATGATGTTTCTTTTCACCATGTTCCCCGGGAGGACAACCAAACGGCTGATGCTTTGGCTACCCTAGCATCAATGTTCAAGGTGAGCAATGATTACGACATGCCTCTCATTGAAATAGTGCAGCACCACGAACCCGCATATTGCCAGATGATTGAAAAGGAGTCAGATGGGAAGCCTTGGTACCACGATATCAAGAGGTATGTCCGAAATCAAGAATATCCCGAAGGCGCTACAGAGAATGATAAGAGAACCCTGTGACGGCTCGCCATGGGTTTCTTTTTAAACGGTGATGTGCTTTATAAGAGAAATTACGACTCTGTCCTTCTTCGTTGCATCGATACCGACGAAGCCAGTAAAGTCATGAGGGATGTCCACGAGGGATGTTTTGGAACTCACACCAACGGACACGCCATGTCAAGAAAGATTTTGAGGGCTGGTTACTACTGGATGACCATGGAGTCAGACTGTTTTGCCTATGTTCGTAAGTGTCACAAATGTCAGATATACGCAGACCATATTCATGCTTCCCTGTCTTCTCTGAATGTCTTGTCAGCACCATGGCCCTTTTCAATGTGGGGTATGGACGTCATTGGACCCATCGAGCCAAAAGCCTCTAACGGTCATCGTTTCATTTTAGTCGCTATCGACTATTTCACAAAATAGGTAGAAGCTGCTTCGTACGCCAATGTGACAAGGAGTGTTGTGGTTAAATTTGTCAAGCGTGAACTGATATGCCGGTACGGTCTGCCGAGTCAGATCATCACTGATAATGGCATGAATTTGAATAACAAAATGATGAAGGAACTTTGTGAAGACTTCAAAATCCACCATCATAATTCCTCCCCGTATCGCCCTAAAATGAATGGGGCAGTCGAGGCAGCCAACAAAAACATCAAGAAGATTGTACAGAAAATGGTTGTGACCTACAGAGATTGGAGCGAAATGCTCCCCTTTGCTTTACATGGGTATCGTACCTCGGTCCGAACCTCAACTGGGGCAACTCCATTTTCCCTGGTTTATGGTATGGAGGCGGTCCTGCCTTTCGAAGTAGAGATCCCTTCTCTTCGAGTGATAATGGAGGCGGAATTAAAGGAAGCTGAATGGACCCAAACTCGACATGACCAGTTAAATCTGATTGATGGGAAGAGATTAGCGGCCCTTTGTCATGGTCAGCTGTATCAAAAGCGTATGAAACGAGCGTTTGAAAAGAAGGTACGACCTCGACAATTCCAAGAAGGAGACCTAGTCCTCAAGAAAATCTTGCCAATCCAAAAGGACATCCGAGGGAAATGGACACCTAATTACGAAGGACCATACGTTGTGAAGAAGGCTTTCTCTGGAGGAGCTCTAATCCTCACCAACATGGATGGAGAGGATCTACCAATGCCTGTGAACGCCGACGCGGTGAAGAAATATTTTGCCTAAAAAAAAAAAAAAAAAGGTGCTCGCTAGGCTGAAAACCCATGGGGCAGCCTAGACAAAAATTAGAGCTGCTTGATGAGTCGAAAACCCGGAAGGGCGGCTCGGGCAGAATAAAAGCCACAAGTTCAGGCGTAAGGACGTGAACTCTTCAGAGAAGGAAAACTGGTCAGGCACGCGCATCTTTGTCAAAATCATTTCCCAGAAGTGAAATCAGAGGATGGTCTCGAAGTCGTGAGGAAAGGTTCGGATTCTTATCACTCGCGGGGAGTCGCTGGAGGGTTCAAAAGGCTTTCTTTCTCTCCCACCTTTTAATTGTTTATACATATGTTTTTGTTACCTTTACCTTCATTACCAATGTACATACTTATATTCAATAATAAAATAAGCTTTCCCTTTCCTTCCCCTGAGTCTACGGCTGAATCTTATAAACGAACAAGTTTTTCTTAAGAGGAAATTTTTGAAATGAAAAGTGATGAAATGAAAAGTCATGGTGAAACGAAATGTATCCTGGCGTCAGACCCGGCCCGTGAGAAAGCATAACCAATTCTGTTAATTATGTTCCTGGAAGACAGAATTTGTCTCTATCTCATCCATGAGTTATCTTGAAAGCCTATCTCTTAGGAAAGGTCGCTCGAAATGTCAATTCTTTTGATTACTCGTGCTTCTAACCATCTGTTTTGAAGGGTGATGGAACTACGTCACACAGAAATGAAGAACCTGACACCAAAGATCCGGACCAGAAGTTTTCCCCAAGAGAAATCAGTAGATTGGCATCCCCAGTGAAATCACAATCGCCAAAGCTGGCACTTCCCAAGTTCTCATCCCCCAGCGGAACCATAATCACCAAAAACTACACTTCCCAAACCCTTCCCCAGTGGGACTGCACTTCCCGGTCAACCCAAACTGGGGCATCTCCCTGGGTTTGTTCTTTCATTCAAGGGGCAATCCCCCACCTTTACCTTTCTGCAAACCAAGGGCCACACCCCACATTTATTTTCCTGTCAGTCAAGGGGCAATCCCCCACCTTTACCTTTCTGCAAACCAAGGGCCACACCCCACATTTATTTTCCTGTCAGTCAAGGGGCAATCCCCCACCTTTACCTTTCTGCAAACCAAGGGCCACACCCCACACTTATTTTCCTGTCAATCAAGGGGCGATCCCCCACCTTTACCTTTCTGCAAACCAAGGGCCACGCCCCACACTTATTTTCCTGTCAATCAAGGGGCAATCCCCCACCTTTACCTTTCTGTAAACCAAGGGCCACACCCCACAGTCATTGTTCCTGTCAGCCAAGGGGCAATCCCCCACCTTTACCATTCTGCAAACCAGGGGCCACACCCCACAGTCATTGTTCCTGTCAGCCAAGGGGCAATCCCCCACCTTTACCATTCTGCAAACCAAGGGCCACACCCCACAGTCATTTGTTCCTGTCAGCCAAGGGGCAATCCCCCACCTTTACCATTCTGCAAACCAAGGGCCACACTCCACAGTCATTGTTCCTGTCAGCCAAGGGGCAATCCCCCACCTTTACCATTCTGCAAACCAAGGGCCACACCCCACAGTCATTGTTCCTGTCAGCCAAGGGGCAATCCCCCACCTTTACCTTTCTGCAAACCAAGGGCCACACCCCACAGTCATTGTTCCTGTCAGCCAAGGGGCAATCCCCCACCTTTACCATTCTGCAAACCAAGGGCCACACCCCACAGTCATTGTTCCTGTCAGCCAAGGGGCAATCCCCCACCTTTACCATTCTGCAAACCAAGGGCCACACCCCACAGTCATTGTTCCTGTCAGCCAAGGGGCAATCCCCCACCTTTACCTTTCTGCAAACCAAGGGCCACACCCCACAGTCATTGTTCCTGTCAGCCAAGGGGCAATCCCCCACCTTTACCATTCTGCAAACCAAGGGCCACACCCCACATTTATTTTCCTGTCAGCCAAGGGGCAATCCCCCACCTTTACCTTTCTGCAAACCAAGGGCACACCCCACATTTATTTTCCTGTCAGACGAAAGACAACCCCAGTTTTTCTTACTCTTCCATAAATCAAGGGCCACACCCCATATTTTATCTTCAGTCAAGGGGCAATTCCCCACTCTTACCTTCCTATCACCCACCGTATGTTAAAAAAAAAGGAGCTCTCCTGATTCTTCAAAAAAAAAAAAAAAAACGGTGTTGATCCGATATGAACACTAGGTAGAGGAGGTCCACTCTATTCCAAGACAAGTGGTGATCCAAAGGACGGTGTCATGACCCTCAAGGTCAAATGAAGTAGACCCTGTCAAGTTGCGAGGGACGGTGTCCCAATGGTTACACCGCTTACTACTTCGGGGCGTAACAAACGGTGTCATGAAACCTACCTCGGATAGAATTGGGTTAAGGGTTGTTGCCAAGACCGATGTCAGGCCAATTACACCGGAGGTTCAAAGGTTAATCGAAGTTGTGGACGGGGTGGCCATGATACGCTAATCCGAGGTTCTATGCTTCGCAAAAGACAATGTTCGAATTAAAATGATGAAGTCCTAATTCTAAATTGATGATTAGACGGTGTTACTTCAAGTCGTTACCTCATACCAGTCACAAGAGAGAGATACTTGGAAACATTTTGAAAGAAAAGAGAAGACAAGCAAATGGATGAAAATTGCATTGTATTAATAGAGGGCACTGAGGCCATTACAAAAATTAAAACTCCGGAGCCCATCCCGGAACAAGGCTAAGAGAAAAAAAAAACCTAAGAGTTGGGTGCTAGAGAGTCCGGTCTAGCGGAGGCTGTCCTCTCGGATTCCTCCGACACCGTCCTCAGTTCCATGCTTTGGCCTTCGGGGAGGGGCATCAGTTCATAAGGAATATCCTCAGGTTCCGAAGCCTGACCCCGGTCCATGGCATATAGGTGGCCACCATGAAATTCATAGTAGACACCTATACCGTTCAGGTTAAGTTGAACAGCGGAATTCCGGTGTACAACCTGGCGAACGGCAGAACTGAAGGCGACATCGGCCAGTACCGAAAATTCAGCCATCTGCTCCTCGGCTTCCATCCGCTCCTTCGCTTGCTCTTCCTGCACATCGGCAAGCTTCCCAGATAGTTCTTTGTTTTTCTCGTCCACCTTGGCCTTCGCAGCTTTGGCTTCATCCAGTTCGGTCCGGAGAGCTTGGAGAGCGTCCTCTGAACCCTTAGCCTTAGCCTCAGCAGCATCTGCCCTCTTGGCAGCTGATGTGTAAGCAGCAGCGAGTTCGGACAGGTCCTCCTTGCTCTTGGCCAGCTCCTGCTCCTTCTGGGTCAAAGCAGTCTGAGCCTCGACTCTCAAGGCCTCAGCTTTCTTCATCCGGTCTAGGCATTCCTTAGCCTCGACTCCGGAGTAGTAAGAGCGGCCTAAAGAGCTGAGGACCCCGGCTGCCTTAACCAAATTAAAAATAGCTGCTTCGGCAGCAGACTGAGCTTCAGAAGCGGGGAGATCGGCTTTGAGCTTGAAGGGGATATGGACCCGAGCTGGTGTCCCTCCCACATACTCTAGAAAGTCCGAGAGGCGGGAGTTGACAACGATGTCCTCAGGTTGAGACTGGACTAGAGAAATATTTACAGAAGCGGCCTCCTCCTCCCTTGGTACCTCTACCTCGGCCACAACCTTTGGAGCCTTGTGCTTTTTCGACTTGGAGGTTGTGCCGGGGTGGGACTTCCTTTTTATTGGGACTCTCTCAGCTGGCCCCAGATTTATCGCCCCAACATTTTCGGCCGGAATGCTCACCATCTTGGCCGGGGTGCGATGAGGAGTCACCCTATTCTCCTGTGCAGCAGCAGCAGCGTTCCGGGCTTCGGCAGCCTCCCTCAGTTTTCTAAGGATGTCTATCCGAGCCATCTCGCCTGGAAAGAAAAAAAAGAGAAACGATGTTAGTACCGGTGTGAATATATAACAGAAGGGGGTGAAGTTAAACAATATCTACCAAGGTAAGCATCCCGGCCCGACTCCGTCCCCAAAAGCCTCTTGCAGGAAAATTTGGCAATGGCTGAATAACCCTTCAGAGCGTCCAGGACCTTCTTGGACTCAGTTGACAAAGTACTCTCGCTGACGATGTAGGCATTGCTTGTCAGGAGAAAGTGTTCATGAGTCCAACCGGTGTAAAACTTTCTGGAAAAATCAGAATTCTCCCAGAACACCGGCCTACCAGCATTGACCTCGACTTTGACATAGGAGTGTTTGAAACTGACCCCGTCCGTCTTGGCCGATTCGGTGTAACTTTCGAAGTTAACCACCTTTGAGTCGCAGCGGAGGTTGATGAAGCCTAGACCCCCTCCAGAGTTACCCCGGCGCATCACCCTGCAATAAGTGAAAAAGAGGGCCACTGTGGGGACGAAGTGGAAGTACTCCCCAAGCACCTCCAGGGACCTTACCAAGCCCCAGCCATTGGGATGAAGTTGGCTAGGAGCGCAGTCAAGAAACCGGAGTACCCCCATCTCAAACTCCGCCAATGGGAAGCGGACGCCGATCTTAGAAAAGACCATCTCATACATAAAAAGGTTCCTTGACCCCGATTGATGGCAGATCCTGTCCGAGGTTTGGGGGCAGAATACAGTAAAGTCGTTTTCATGCTTAACATCGGCATGAACAACGACATCTTCGATGGTGACATCGGCAGCATCTTCAGCATACCGGGAAATAATTGTCTTTGGGTCTTCATGAACCCAGAAGTAAGGATCCCTGGCCTTCTCAGCTAACCAGTTGATCCGGTGTGCCAAGACATTTGTCTCAATAGGGTCAGTAATCACAGCAACACCGGTGGAGGAATTTTCAGAAGCCATTCAGACGGTATGGCGAAGAAAGGGAATACAACTGTAAAAGGCCACATCGTCAGTAAGATATAAATCGGCACTGCTTCCCCCTTCACTAGCAGTGCCAAAGTTAAACGAGGAGCCTGACAATGTGTCAAACCCCTCTGTTTCCCACAAAGGCAATGCGGAGAAACGGTGCCCTGATGAGACGAACCGATGTGAAGCTCCCGAAGTTGCCCCACTTTGGTGACTCGGACCTCGGCTCGAAACTCCACCCGGCTGACGCCGGGATGTAATTGAAGAAGGACCAGACAGGACCTCAATAGAGTTATTACTCGAACCGGTGTCCCCCATGACCTATCTACGAAATTAAAGTGAAGGGTGGGATGGCTACCTGCTGAGGCGATGCGTGCAGTTCTTTTAGTACGAGCCAGGACGTAACACCGGAGAAAAAGCTTTAACGCCGGAGGAGAGCTTTGAACACCGGAGAGGTTGAACGTCGGAGAGACAGCACTTCAATATCAAGAAAGGAGTGAAAATGATGGATCCCCGAAGTTGCTTTTATAGAGGGAGGAGCGGAGATCCAGAACCCTCCGCATTCCGGCCCATGGCCCATTAAAAAGGGCCGACTTTTGGCATTCCGGTCCAATGGCGCGAATTTTAAATTTTGAAAAAGAGCCAGTTAACTGATGACACGTGGAATGCTCAGTCACCCAGTGACGTGGACCACATTTGAGACACGTCGGCTGTTTAAAATGCCACATCATTAAGCCCCACACCGGATTTTGGTCCTACTTAGCCCCTACATCGGTGTTCATATCTTTACTCCCCTTTCACCTCGGAAATTTACATTTCTCTTGTGAAAGAGAGTAAAGAGGGGCATCTGTGAACACCTCCTTCGGTCCGGCCCAAATTGTTATAACACCGGACCCAGCCTTGAAATTGGCAACACCAGACCCGGCCTTGAAGTTGGCAACACCGGACAAGGCCTAAGTTAACACCGGACCGATGTCATGCGCCGGAGCAGAATGACAGGCCAGTCCGGCCCCAAGGAAAATGGACAGATTAAGATAGGCACACCGGCCCCTGTGATTACATTGAAAGATTCAGCCGGTGTGAAGACACAGGTAATGGTTCTTAAGGCCCTACATCGGATCAGTGGAGACTCTGTCCAACCAATGGCTTTGCTAACCGGTGTCACAAATTTGACAACGGAGGGACGAGGTCGGAAGCTTATGCGCGGTGACCTGGAATCGCACTCCCTGGAAAATGGCAGACAGGGAGGCGGAAGTGGGCAATTAAAAAAACCCCACTGAAAACCCTGCTCCCCACCAATGATAATGGCCAGAGCTGCACACCACTACACGAATGGGTGAGTGGGAGTTCTGGTTGTCCCAAAACCCTTAGCCCATGACTTGAAGGCCCTATAAATGCCCCAACCAAGGGAGCTCAAAGGGTTGGTCTTCAAATTCTCCCCCTACGCGAGAAAACTCTGGAAATTCTCTCCGATTCCTCAAGATCCCTAACTGACCTCCCCACCTGAAACCAGTGACTTGCCTTAGTCACCACAGAGGACCCCCTTAGTTCGAAAAGGGTTTGAAGTTTTTTCACTAACACAAAGCCACTGCTCTCACACCGTCCGTATCTCGAACGCACCTCGTCATCTCAAAACCAACCCCGTCCCAATTCCGCATCACCACCTCGTCCATCTCCATTACTGCTCGGCAGCGTTTCGCCTCGGATTAACTTCCCACAACACCGGTCGTGACCTTCAGATTCCCAGATCGGGTCTAACTCCGGTCTATTGTCCCTGCCAGCGTGCGAGTCCGAAATCAGTCTGACACCGTCACTGTGCTCAACCTCCCACATCGGCTCTTAGCTCGTCACACCGGTTCCACTCCTTCCCTTATTTCTTTTGCTTTCAGTTCCCCTTTTTTTACTTTTCTGTGAGTTTACTGTTTGTTGATTATAGTTGCCTGCGTACCATTAGTTTACATTGTTAATATTTTTATCCTTTTCCATAACAAACAGACGTAATAAAAAGGGCGATTTTGTAAAAAAAATAGTGTCGTACGGGAGTACTCCTGTCTACACAACCCTCTTAGGATTCGTGCACGTGCGAAGAACTTCGCTTTGTATGAATTCTCCTCTTTAATGACATCCATCAACATCTTTCAGATTCCTTCCTAAAATAGCAATACTTAGAACTACGTAACCCTGATTTCTTGATAATTCAAGAATACGTAGGAGCAGGACTTTAACTCCTGTCGGGCCCATCTTTCTTATTTCCTTTTTTTGCTGATTTACTTCTTTATTTTTTTTATGTTTCTTTCATAAATGTCCTTTTTTGGTCACTTCCGTGAAAATCAATTTAGACGTGACGTCTTGTTGGTTTCCCCATAGTTTTTGCCCAAGCCTCGCCATAATTTCATAGGGAAGGGATACTTAGGACAAGACGTCCCGCTTACCCCTTTCCTATCCCTATCCTTTTACCCGAGGATGTTTAATTTAGACGTGACGTCTTATTGGCATTCTCTCACCCCCTCTGTCTCATATTGAAGACGGGTTTAATTCGGACGAAGCGTCCCATTGACCCCGCTTTAACATTCTATGTTTGTACAGTTCTCTCACTCCATTCTATCATTTTCAAAGTAAAAGAAAAAAAACCATGTTTTGTTTAAGGCTATTTATATTGTGCTTTCAATCTTGGTACTGTCTTTGACAGGCGATTTAGGGTGCTAATACCTTCCCTACTCGTAACCGACTCCCGAACTTGGATTTCAACTTTTTAAACCAGTGCTTTACTGAACTTAGTTTTTTCCCAATGTTTTTCCTATGGATAAAAACGTTGGTGGCGACTCCCTGTTCCATTTTCTCTCTCTCGCCGCGCCGTCGCGATCCAGGTTGCGACAGGGAGGCTACCCTTTATAGGGTTCCAACCCAAAAATTTAGTACTGTAATCAAGTTAGTTCCCAGGAAAAAGAGGTGGGTCTAGTGTGACCGCTTAAGTACCAAGTCTTTCCTAGCCAGAACGTCCCACTGACCATTAACAGCTCAAAGTATTCGGATATGATTTCAAACATTTTGAAATCCCAATTTTAAGTTTCAACTCGTGAATCATAAATTTTTGAACGGTTAAGGTTTAACTTTTAAACCTTATCTTTTGACCACAACAACTCTCCTAAAATAAGAATAGTCAAGGTTTAACTTTTAAACCTCATCTCTAGAGTATTAACAATCATCTTATCTTTAAGAATGATCAAGGTTTAATTTTTAAACCTTATCTCTAGAGTTCAAGATATTTTATTTTGAATCCTATTAAATTTGATAAAGATCTTATCTTTAATTTGCAACTTTTGCAAATCCTATCAATTTTATTAAGGATTAAATATTTGATTTTAAAATTATTAAATTTAATAAAGATCTTATCTTCTATTTGTAACAATTACAAATCATATTAAATTTAATAAATATGAATCAATTTGTAACTCCTACAAATCACATTAATTTTAAAATGATCACATACAATGTAAATCTATTAAAATTAATAAGAATAAATTATTTAAATTTGTAACTCTTACAAATCACATTAATTTTAAAAGATCATATACCATGCAAATCCTATTAAAATTAATAAGAATAAATTATTTTAAATTTGTAACTCTTAAAAACTTTAAATTTAACAAACAATTAAAATTTGATTTGCAACTTTTACAAATCGAATTTAAAATATAATATTAAAATCAAATATTTTATTTGTAACATTTACAAATAAATAAAATACCATGATGGCTAGGTTTCAAGTTTTGAATCCTAGTTTTTATTACGGCTAGGGTTTAACAATCACCATTGCAACATACAACATGTTTATATAATAAAGCACATCACAAAAACATGTTCTTTAATTAAAATGTTGAGAAAAAATCAATATACACAAAACAAAATAAATTGATACTAGCTTTCAAAAGGTGCAACCTTTGCAACATATCTCATAAAAAATGCAACATTTACATAATATCTTATTAAAATTACAACCTTTGCAACATATCTAATAAAAGATGCAACCTTTGTAATTTTTTTCATAAAAGAAATTTTTTTTCACATGTTCTTTAAATAAACATTTGCCCAAAACACAATTTTACAACCTGGCTCTGATACCACTGTTAAGGAATCCCTAGTACATGAGCAGCGGAAATACAAAGATTCCCATAGGATTTGCAAAGCGCTGTGTTTTAAAGCATCAGACAAACACAAAAAAAAAATCATTTTTAGGATTACCTCTTGAAGAACACCAAAGCAGTCGTAGCCTCGTCCTTTAGGAGTCCACACGAGCACTCCCACTAGAATCGCAACACTTGCCAACTGCTAGTTTGACGGTGTGTAGCTCTTGTAACTTTTGCGTATTTGTGTCTCTTTTTTTAGTGAACGGCTTATGAGCATCTTATGCTCTATTTATAGGATTAGGTTTGACCTAATTTGTTCTCTCTAAAGAGTGGGCTCCCTACTCATTTTGAATGAGTTAGGCCTAATAGTTTTATTCTAGTCCAACTAAAATAAAACAAAACATTTTCTGATGGCCTTACTCTATGTGTGTGACCCTACAGGTAAAATACTTAGTCATATTAATAATAAATCATTTTATTATTAATATAAAATAAGAGCGGCACTTAGTAATGCATCATTATGTCTGAATATTATTTAATATCAATATTAACCTATAAGTGATAATTATTTTATATGTTTGTTCCTTTTGTCATGATATCCTACTTGGGCCCAAGGCATGGTCACGTCATCCTTGTACGGCCCAATTTATTTTACTTGATACTGGAGTATACCTGATCCGAATAAATACCTAATATTTATTCTTTCTCGCATGGCCATGCGTTTCCTTAGTCTCATTCCATCAAGTAGCCTACAGATATCACTCCTGTCACATAGGAGAGACAAATCTCATCTACATCACTAACGTCCCTCTGCATAATTTGTTCATTGCCTAATCATAACCTTTATAGTCCTCTTGTTATAGAATAAATTTGATTGTATTAAAACAACAAACTCCTTATGTAGGAATCGTAGTGACTTCAGGTCGAAGGACTACATATACCATTATCACATTGAGAATCATTTATGACATTAATGTAACAATCCATGCAACGTTCTCATGGTGGGTCTGTACAGTACATCATTACTCTTAACGTGTACCCGTGTGAAGACTTGATATCATCTATATCTATGATCTGCGAGATCAGGTCATCAGTATACTCACATACTAGTTTAAATGTATTTACATATCCCCATGTAAATACTTGACTAGGGACATTTTAAGAATAACTTTTATATGACCTATTACTCTAAGGATAAGTAAAGGCTGTTAAACTATTTAAGAAAAAATGCCTTATTCAAAATGATGCGTCCTATATAGGCTCTTAGTGCATATTTTCAACACTGCATGTACCATATGATGTTATTGGAGAAAGTAAGTCTAGCCAACATAATCATGACTTACATGATTTCTTCTTTTTGAAAGAACCATAAAAGGATTTCTTACCTTGCTGTCTTAACAAAAATCTTTACTCTAGAGAATGTTCCATCCTAGACCGTTAGGGATATGACTTATAATAGCTCTCTAGTGACAAAGTTGCCTATCTTCTTTTCTCTCCTCAACCAGACTTTGCAAAAGTTTGCTTCAAAGAGAAAGCCATCTGAAGATCCTAAAAGGATTAAGTCCACAGTCAAGAAGGTTAAGACTACAATAACAAAGTTGTTTAAGCGTGAAGAGTCTGTTTCACCTATGAAGGAAGTTCTCATATCTTTTTCGAAAGGTTCTATCTCACAGGCTCTGGTTTCTATTGATAAACCACTCACTGTGGTGGCGGAATCATCAGACTTTGATGATCAAAAAACCATCGGGCATATGGTCAAGAAGAGGGTGTTTCATCCTGCTCCTCCTCCTAACCAAGACCAAGTCTGAAAAGATCCTGTCCAAGAAGAAATTGACTTATTTCATCATGCATTATAGACAGATATATCCAGATGTCAATACCAAGAAATGGTCTACATATGACTAGGTTGAAAGATACCGCTCTCTGCATAAGTTTTATAAGAAAAACAAGAAGGAGAAGAAGGAAGAAAAGAAAAATGAAGAAAAGAAGAAGAAGAAGGAAAAGCTAAAGGAGAAATCAAGGTCTAATTATGTTTCTTTCTCTAAAGACTCAATGAGGTCTATCTCTCCCAACCATCCCTCATTTCCTCCTAAATATTTTGAACCCATACAGTCTAAACCTCTTTCTACCCTTATCCCTCAAGCCACAAAAATTCAAACACCAGATCTCTTTACCCTATCAGTTAAAATTACACAACTAGCTTCTACCTCTCTCAAACAACTAGCCCTTTCCACTAGACCAGCAACCAAACCTTTACCCCTTACTCTTGTTACCCCTGGCCTAGAACACCTTATCTACACTAGACCTGTATTGGATCAAAATGAGCTAAGATTCTTGGATCCCTCTAAATAAGCAATCCTAAAGTCTCCAAGTTATGATTCATACAAAGTTCAAGTCTTCACCAACCCTTGCTTTCCCCTTCATTTGCCTCTAGAAGAAGTTTTGATAAACACCTCTCTGACTATAGCTTTAGACCATGCTATGTGACCTTCACTTTGGATTGATCCTGCCAAGTAAGAAAATTTTGGTTGCACCCAATAGACTTTGCCCTCAGGTCTGGATCTACGAAAAGAGTAAACTGAATAAGCCAGTTCCCCCAAAGTCTGAGTCCTTTATGCTACCCTGGCATGAACCCAGACCTAAAAAGTTAACTAAGGCTGCTTTGAAGAGTATGCAGACTGCCCCTGAACCTCATTCTTTGAAGCTCTTTTTATGAACCCAGATGGCTCTATGATGTACCTTTCTTTTATTGATATCAAAAGGGGGAGAAGAAAATCTTTAAGTCTTTTATGGGTTGAGTCTGTTAATATAGTCTTTTATGAGTTTAATGTTTGAGTCTGTAATTTTATTTCTGTTGAGTCCTGTAACCTTTTTATGTGTTTTTAATAAAAATTTTGTTCTCAATATTTCTAGTTTGTCTTATATATATATATATTCATGAATAACTTTGAAGATTATATGTTCTAATCATTATAAGCTTTTATATACTCTGATACATGTTGTATGTTATATGTTTTGTGTTTGATAATAATTGATAATCTATTCCAAGACATGGTGCGAGACCATGGGATTTAAAATGAACTCCATGTACATTAACTAGGTATTAACCTTGGTTGACGCACCCAAAGCCTTGATTCTACACATTAAAAGGTAATTAATTAATCTTTTAATTATTTGTTATTGCTTTGAAACACGTGATTTGTAAGACAAATGGGAATCCTTGTATTTCCACAGTCTATCCACTAAGGATTCCTTAACATTCTGATCATCATAATTCTGTCCTCTTTGTTATGCTCTGATAATTCTTGTGAGTATGTATGCTATGATCTTTATAATCTAAGTTTGATTGCATTAAAATCTATGCTCTATTAAAAATAGTCTTTATGTGCTGCTCTATTGCTTTGATCATATAGTTGCTCTAATCATTAAATTTGTACTGCATATCTGCTCTGACCGTTGCTTAAATCATCAGTTCTGCATGAGCTCTGACCTTTTGAGTCTGCTCTATTATCAATATGTTAAAATACATGCATGTCTCAATTCTTTCATTTCTTCCAAGTGCTCTAATACTATGACATCATGTGAAGTCTGAAGATTTGTTGGTCTCTCTCTAGAATATTTTGCTTATCACAGACTTTATTTAATATAAGATCACTTAATATCAACAAATAGGAGGAGATTGTTAGAACCAAGTCTATTTTATAAAGGACTTTAAAGTTTTTGATTATTATTGAATGACCCCAAAATTTGTTAATAACACACATAAAGACATTTAATTAAAAAAAGTATGCCTACGTGTTATCTAACCTTTCTAATTGAGTATTTTAGGTTACAAGTCTATTATGCATATGTTATAAATGAAAGGGGGAGTCCATCACTTAAAGTCTTCCTTGAGCTATGCAAAATATTTCAAGACCAAGTCTGTGTGGGACTAGAACAATTTGTTATCCAAGTCTGTCCTAGGATAAGTCTTATACAACAATGTTTAAGAAGAGAATTTATCAAGTGTGCCTTTCCAGACTTAGAACTACTGAGTAATGCTCCTCATCTATATTATTCTTCAGACTTAGCACACATATCATCTTTCTCTTTCTCTTTCTCTTTTTCTCTCTTAAACAATCAGACTTCAGACTCTTGATATATATGAACATTACTTTGCTTTATATCAATCTACATAAGGATATTTTTGAAGATGCCCCAGAGCTAGATCCTTTTCAAACTAAACTATTCTTATCACTAAAAAAGAAAAAAAGACAAGCCCGTTCAAGAACCAATGCTCGCATTGAGAAGAAACCGAGGAACCTACTTTGCGTAAATGAAAAAGCTTACGAAGATTAGTACTTGCATCAGAAAGTTAACCATGCCTATTTTTGCACGAGTTCATGATAGAAGAAAGACTACAAAAGGACTTTCACCCTGCTTTGATCGAGGAACTCTATTTTAATGCAAAATCTAGAAATCCTTGATTTAAACTTTTGTCTTCTTCTCATCTTCAGGGTCTGCATACTTCAAATAACTATCTTTCTTCAATAGATCAGTACAACTATCTTTAATTGCCTATAAATACAAAGAGAATTTAGACCTTGAAGAAGTTCATGAGACATATGCGCGAAAGCAACAATCTAAAAAACACAAGTGATCAAGTCTAGCTTTTGTATCTAAAAATAAAGGCTTTCTTTGTATCTCTGCTTCTTGCAGACTTAGTCTTTATTTTTCTACTTAGTGTATCTATTCCTTAAGGTTCATTACCTTGTACACTGAGTTATCAAAAACACAAACACTCTCTCAAATCACAATGTGTCAAAGTCTGGTGCGTTTCCAGTCTTAGTTTCAGTTAGGAAGCACTGTTTGGCCTGGAGAGGCTTTTTAAAGAATACTTGGGTATTGAGCCAGGAGTGGCTTATAGAAAGAATACTTGGGTTTAAGCCAGAAGTGGCTGGAGTCAAGAATACTTGAGACACAGGCTGTGTTGTGTTATGTAAAAAGACATTTTTACATAGTGAAAATCCTTCAAGTCTGAATGTACTGGGCGTAGTGTGACGACCCGCGTCAATTTACCTTTTTATTTACACCCAGTTAATATTTACACAATAATTTTTCGCGTTTAGTAAAAATTCACTCGGTCTTAATATAAAATAATATAAAATAATATAAAATAATATTTACCTTTCTGATATGCATTCAAAATAAATAAAGCATACTCAGAATAACAGTAACCGATCAGAAAATAAATACATTAATAAAATAGAGTTGATTAGAAATAGCGGAAGAGAAACAAAGGCAGGAAGGTCATTCGCCTGAGCGAGACCCTGATCGGCTAGGCGAAATCCGAGAGGGTCGCTTAAGCGAGCGCCGACTCGCTTGAGCGAATGCCACACATTAAACCCGAGCGAACCAGACATACAAAGAAAGCCAACAAGTCAGGTTTTACTCGAAAATAGGTCCACTCGATTATCCCTCACTCGGTAACAGCTTAACCTTACATTCCTCGGAAAAGGTTCACTCAGAAAACTCTTAACTTTCATTCACTCGGGTATACCACACTTGACTCATTCCTAACCTTTACTCAGGATTAGTTCGCTCGGCCATAGCTCACTCGGAACAGTCTAACATTCCTTCACTCGGAAGTATTCTACTCTTTCTTCACTCGGAAGTATTCTACTCTTTCTTTACTCGGAAGTATTCTCTCGGCCCTAGTTCACTCAGAAAGGATCGAGGGATACACAGGAACGGAATAGACACCAAACCAGCTGGCCCTCGCTCGGACAAGAATAAATTTGCTCAGGAAATATTCGCCCGGTAATCAACTTTGCTACAGCAAACACGTGGAAATTAATACCAATCATATAATAACATAAATTCGCATCCGATTAATTAGCATACCGATTCAAACTTAGTTCAACACACAACATGTAGCATCACACACTCGAAAAACTCATTATACATATATAATACACAACTCATTCAAAAATCACTCGGGCCTTGGCATCGATCCTCCGCTCGACGCACCTCCAGGGCTCCAACCTCTTCCCTGTCACTGGTTACTAAATTGAAAACCACAGCAAGGGTGAGTGTTTGGCATCATAATTAATCTAGAACGGAAATTAACAATTTACATGCATATATCTCCGTCCGATTACTTTATCATCAAATTGCAAGTCCAACTCGGCAAATACAACAATTTACACTCGGTAATTATAGCAATTCACATTCGGCAACATAGATAATCATACTCGGCAGATATAGTGAATCACACTCGGAAATTACAACAAATCACACTCGGCAAACATCATATTGCACTCGGCAAATATATCAGATCATACTCGGCAAACATAATAATTCACACTCGGGAAATATAACAAATCGCACTCGGCAGATAGAGTAAATCATACTCAGCAAATATAACATTGAACTTGGCAAAGATAGCAGCTCATTCAGCAAATATAACAAATTGCACTCGGCAAATACATCAAGTTGCAATCGGCAAATATAATTAATCACACAACTAATAATTCAATTGTCACCACTAACTCTCATACAAAATTGACGCCTAGTATCCGGATACTAAAGGATCGGCCTTCAGCTGGGGGTCCTACTTGACACCCCGTGAACCCTGCTTGGTTCACCGAGTCCTGCTTGACTCTCCACCTCGACCACTGGGTCCTACTTGACCATTGGGTAGCTCAACTGGGCACAAAAACCACGGGAGCCGAAAATGAGGGGCTATACATACCGTCGGCCGTCCCATACCACATAGTCACATATTCACATTTCTCATGCATCACAAGTGGCCATTAATAACATCAAATACTCATCATACGGGAGACCTGCTTGTCAAGCCCGGCTTCACATTGCCACAGCATCAAGTATTTCAAAATCATCTTAAGTTACACACACACACGATCCTCAATCGAACGGTGTCCAAACTCACATGCATACACATACACATACAATTTTCATTCAGTAATATCTTCTTACCCTTTTTCACAACCAATTTAATGACCCGGACTCACAGCATGTCCTATTCTAATTAATTATCACCCGAACACCCCCTTACCTCAGTTCCAAGCTTCTACAATCTGTTCCTGGTGCCGATTTCGTCCTCTGAGTATTGGGTTTGCTGTTTCAATTCCAAATCCAGCACCAGCTCCGTCAATCAGCCTTTCATTGTTCGATCTGCTACCTACGGGGTCGGAATGCATAACCCGTTAGCTTTACACTATCCTCAGCTCTAAGAACCACTTTCGAGCTTACACTCACCAGAGGAGTGGAGAACAGACCCGTCCACAGCCATGCATGGCCACTCGGTTAACAGAGAAAATGAAAGGGTAAGGAAACGCAAATGTAAACGGATCAATGGACTCACCTTGAGACCACGGTCACGGAAATGAGCTTATCACATGGTTTTGATACGAACAGAGTCCTCCTCTGGAGCATGCAACTCACAGCAATGGAGGAAGGAGAAGACGAAGAAGAAAGAAGTAGATGAAGAAGGGAGAAATAGTGGCTCGCGCGTATGTGAGTGAAAGAGGGAAGAGAGAGAGAAAGAGAGAGAGACCACCTTTATTAAGGCCCAGGGGCAACTGGTAACTTCCCCAGCCGGTTAACCCCCATTTTCCTTTACCATTTCGTTTTAAACGTTTTAATCAAACTCTTCCCTTCTTCTAATCGCTCCACATTTATTATTAACCAATCAAATAATTTCATTTACATTCACAATATTTAATTATTTATAATTTCCCAATAATTCATAAAAATTTCAAATAAATTCCTAAAACAATTTTTGAATATTTTTCCACTACACATAATTTCTCTAAAATATCCGGGATGTTACATCCACCCCCCTAAAAAGGGATTTCGTCCCCGAAATCAATGCATCGATTGAAAAAGATTGGGGTACACCCGTCTCATGTCTGATTCCAATTCCCAAGTGTAGGTTACCCCATTCAAATTCTGCCACTTCACCATCACTAATGGCACCTCCTTGTTCCTTAGCCGTTTGGTTTGATACTCCTCAATACTGATCGGTATAGCTTCTACCGTCAGGTCCTCCTTCAATTCAATAGAGTCACTCGGCACAATCATCGAGTCACACGGAATTTAGGCTCGAAGTTGTGATACGTGAAACACATTGTGGATGTTAGTCAACGACTGAGGAAGATCCAGTCGGAAAGCAACATCACCGATCCTCTCCAATATTTGGTACGGTCCGATGTATCTCGGATTAAGCTTTTGGCTCTTCAATACCCGACCTACACCTTTGGTCGGTGAAACCTTCAGGAATACCCAGTCGCCCACCTGAAACTCAAGCGGTCTATGCCGATTGTCATAATAACTCTTTTGTCGGTCTTGGGTAATTTTTATTTTCTCTCGGATTAGAGCAACTTGTTCATTCATCTCTTGGATTAACTCGGGCCCCATATGAATGGAATCGCCATTCTTATTCCAGCACAATGGTGTACGACACCTCTGACCATATAAAGCTTCATACGGAGCCATTCCAGTGCTACTATGATAGCTGTTGTTGTATGCAAACTCCACCAAGGGTAAATATTTTTCCCATGAGCCTCCCTGCTCCAACACACATGCCCTCAACATATCTCAACATATCCTCAAGAGTCTGTATAGTCCGTTCCGATTGACCATCAGTCTGCGGATGATAAGCTGAACTCAGTCTTAGTTCAGTACCCAATTCTTGTTGCAGACTCCCCCAAAATCTCGTGGTGAAACGAGGATCCCGATCGGAAATAATACTCGAGGGTACACCGTGCAATCATACAATCTCTACAACGTACAGCCTAGCCAGTCGGTCCAATGACCATTTCATGTTCATCGCCAAGAAGTGGGCACTCTTGGTTAGTCGATCTACAATCACCCAAATTGCATTACACCCGGATTGGGTACGAGGTAACCCAGATACGAAGTCCATGGTAATGCTCTCCCACTTCTAAATCAGAATCTCCGGAGGTTGAAGCAAACTCGGGGGTCTCTGATGTTCAACCTTGCATTTCTGGCATATCACACAAGACTTCACATACTCGGTTATCGCCTTCTTCATTCCCAGCCACCAGAATTCCTTCTTCAAATCGTGGTACATCTTGGTCACACCGGGATGAATACTCAGAGAGCTCCTGTGTACTTCAGCCAGCACGGCTTGCCTGAAATTACCGTTTGCAGGCACCACCACTCGGTCTCAGAATCTCCAAATTCCATCATTACCCCGAGTTAACTTCATATCCTTGCCTCGTGCTTGAGTGTCAAGCAATTCCAGTAACTCCTCGTCATCTTTTTGGGCAACAGCTAAAGATTCCAGAAATTCGTTAGAGATCTTCAGCATTCCGACTGTCATTCGGTTTGGATCATTCATAACAACTCCAATGTTCATATCCCGAAAGCTCTCCAACAGTTCTTGCTCTTTGCCCATCAAGAAAGCCGCGTGCAATACCTTCCTGCTCAATGCATCTGCAACAATATTTGCTTTGCCCGGGTGGTACCTCAAATTGAAGTCATAGTCCTTCAGGTACTCCACCCATCTCCTTTGCCTCATGTTGAGTTCCTTTTGGTCGAATAAGTACTTCAAGCTCTTGTGGTCGCTAAATACCACAAAGCGAGATCCGTATAGATAATGGCGCCAAATCTTCAATGCATATCCACTGCTGCCAACTCAAGGTCATGAGTCGGATAGTTCAGTTCATGTGGCCTCAATTGCCTGGAAGCATAGGTAATCACCCGGTCGGATTGCATCAGCACATATCCCAAACCAAACTTGGATGCATAGCAATACACTACAAATTCCTTTGTCACATCAGGCAATGCAAGCACAGGGGCAGTCGTCAAACACCGTTTAAGAGTCTGGAAACTTAACTCGTACTTTTCTGACCATACAAATGGACTCTATTTTCTTGTCAACCTAGTCAGAGGAAGCGTTATCCGAGAAAATCCTTCAATGAAACGCTGATAGTACCCAGCTAATCCGAGGAAACTCCTGATTTCAGTTACCGACCTCGGCCTTTCCCAAGCCATAACCGCCTCAATCTTGGACGGATCAACCGAGACGCCCTCTCGGGAAATCACATGCCCCAAGAATTGTACACTGCCTTCCCAGAAATCACACTTGGATAATTTAGCGTACAACCTCTTCTCTTGTAGTATCTGCAGGACGACTTGAAGATGTTGAGCATGTTCCTCAACCGACTTCGAGTACACCAATATGTCATCAATGAATACCACCACAAACTGGTCCAAGTATGGTTGAAAAATCTGATTCATGTTGTCCATGAAGATAACAGGAGCATTCGTCACTCCAAAGGGCATTACAACATACTCGAAGTGCCCATACCGAGTCCAAAACGCCATCTTCAGAATATCTTCCGACTTCACCCATATTTGGTGATATCCCGACCTCAAGTCGATCTTAGAAAACACAACAGCGCCTCACAACTGGTCCAACAGATCGTCGATCCATGGCAACGGATATTTATTCTTAATCGTCAATTTATTCAGCTATCGGTAATCGATGTACATTCGCATACTACCGTCCTTCTTCTTTACCAATAATACAGGAGCGCCCCACGGCGAAGCACTCGGTCGGATAAAGCCCTTTTCAAGCATCTCATTCACTTGTTTCTTTACTTCAGCCAATTCCACCGAAGACATCCTATAAGGCGCACGGGACACAGGCTCGGCCCCGGGGATCAAGTCAATGGAGAAATCAATCTCCCGACTGGGAGGCAACTCTGGAATTTCTTCCGGGAATACATCAGGGAATTCACATACAACCAGAATATCACTCAGCATAAGGTTATACCGACCCTCCCAGGCAAATAAAATGACATAGGTGGCGGAGACATCACTCACCACGTTCTTCGTGTCGAACTCCTAGGAGAAAACGATACTCTTCCGATAGCAGTCCACCATCACATGGTTAGCAACTAACCAATTGAGACCTAAGATAACATCTAGGTTCTTCAACGGTATACAAATAAGATTCACTCGGAAGGTGTGATTTTCAACTTGCATCAGCAATTCCCCACATATGGTGATTGCACGGAAAGTGGAGCCGGTAGGAGTGGAGACAATAAGAGCATTCTCCATTAATATAATCGGCAAACCAAGCCGTCGTACACAACTCTCTGAAATAAATGAATGGGTCACGCCCGAATCATAAATTACATCAACAAAATAGCCATGGATGAGGCACTTACCATGTACCAAGTTGTCATTCCTTTTAGCTTCCGAGGCATTAAAAGTAAATACCCGCCCGGTCATGACATTCTGGGCGCCACTGGACTGGGCATCAGATCTTCCCGAGTGTTGGCCTCCACGACCAGCACCGTGTCTACCTCCTCTCGGAAAATTGGTACCCCGAGTCCTAGAAGTGTTGGCTCGGTTGCCATGCCCGCTCGGTTGCTGCCTCTATGGGCAATCGGGCCTGAGGTGTCCCAGTTGTCCATATTGGAAGCAAACAATCTAATTAGCCTGACAGTATTTTGCAATATGGCCCTCCTGGCCACAATTGTAGCACGCACGGCTACCAGACTGGCTACCCAAACGGCCAGTAAAACCCTGACCAGAAGAGGATAAAGATGTAGCAGAAGACTTACCGCCATGAAAGAATTGGCCCATCCTCTTGAAGCTAAATCCTTTTGCCTTCAGTGGCTTCTTGTCTCTCGGCTAAGATGTCCTCTGTAACTGCACCTCTCCCGTCAGCCTAGCCTTGTTTACAAGAGTCGGATAATCCTGAATCTCCATCGACACAATTACACTACGGAGTTCAATCCGTAATCCCGCCTCGTACTTGGCACACTTGCTGCCCTCAGTTCCTTCCAATGAGAAAGGGTGGTAGAAATCACACAGCTCGTCAAATTTGGTGGTATACTCAACCACTGACATTCTACCCTGTTCCAACTTCAAAAACTCTATTTCCTTCCGGATTTTGTAGTTATCCGGGAAGTACTTGACAAGGAACCTCCTTCGGAAGTTTGCCCATACAAACGGTTCACCCGCCGCGTTCATCTGCACCTTTGTCCGAGACCACCATACTCTAGCCTCGTCCTTTAATTGATAAGTGGCAAACAGAACCTTCTGCTCCTCTGAGCACTCGAAATACTCAAACGCTTGTTCGATTTCCCGGATCCAAACATACGCCCCGTCATAATCGTGCCCTCCCTTGTAGGCAGGGGGATTCCTTTTCAGGAATTTATCAAGAGTGGGACCAGATTCGGTCCTACTCATCAACTGGGTAAACTTTGAGAAGAAATCATCTCCTCCACCCGAACTGGTTCCTTCAGCCATTATGTAATTCTACAATGAACAAACACATCACCATTAATAACCAATGCCCAACCAGGGAGTCGGATATTTACCTCATGCATATAAAATACAACGCCGCTGGAGTGCCAAGGGAACAATGCCAAGCTACACAGACCACCATAAACACAATACAATAGAATGCAAACAGCCCAGTATAGGACTCACACAATCACTAGGTTGACCCATACACCCGGCTCTAGAAAGAACCGCTCTTATACCAACTGTGACAACCCGCGTCAATTTACCTTTTCATTTACACCTGGTTAATCATTTACACAATAATTTTTCGTGTTTAGTAAAAATTCACTCGGTCTTAATATAAAATAATATAAAATAAAATTTACCTTTCTTAAATGCATTCAAAATAAATAAAGCATACTCAGAATAACAGTAACCGATCGAAAAATAAATACATTAATAAAATAGAGTTGATTAGAAACAGCGGAAGAGAAACGAAGGCATAAAGGTCATTCGCTTGAGCGAGACCCTGATCGACTAGGCGAAATCCGAGAGGGTCGCTTAAGCGAGCGTCGACTCGCTTGAGTGAATGCCACACATTAAACCCGAGTGAACCAGACATACAAAGAAAGCCAACAAGTCAGGTTTCACTCAGAAATAGGTCCACTCGGTTATCCCTCACTCGGTAACAGCTTAACCTCACATTCCTTGGAAAAGGTTCATTCGGAAAACTCTTAACTTTCATTCACTCGGGTATACCACACTTGACTCATTCCTAACCTTTACTTAGGATTAGTTCGCTCGGCCATAGCTCACTTGGAACAGTCTAACCTTAATTCACTCAGAAGTATTCTACTCTTTCTTCACTCGGAAGTATTCTCTCGGCCCTAGTTCACTCGGAAAGGATCAAGGGATACACAGGAACGGAATAGACACCAAACCAGCTGGCCCTCGCTCGGACAAGAATAAATTCGCTCGGGAAATATTTGCCCGGTAATCGACTTTGCTACAACAAACACGTGGAAATTAATACCAATCATATAATAACATAAATTTGCATCCGATTAATTAGCATACCGATTCAAACTTAGTTCAACATACAACATGTAGCATCACACACTCGAAAAACTCATTATACATATATAATACACAATTCATTCAAAACTCACTCGGGCCTTAGCATCGATCCTCAGCTCGGCGCACCTCCAGGGCTCCGACCTCTTCCCTGTCACTGGTTACTAAATTGAAAACCACAGCAAGGGTGAGTGTTTGGCATCATAATTAATCTAGAACAGAAATTAACAATTTACATGTATATAACTCCGTCCGATTACTTTATCATCAAATTGCAAGTCCAACTCGGCAAATACAACAATTTACACTCGGTAATTATAGCAATTCATATTCGGCAACATAGATAATCATACTCGGCAGATATAGTGAATCACACTCGGAAATTACAACAAATCACACTCGGCAAACATCATATTGCACTCGGCAAATATATCAGATCATACTCGGCAAACATAATAATTCACACTTGGGAAATATAACAAATCGCACTCGGCAGATACAGTAAATCATACTCAGCAAATATAACATTGAACTTGGAAAATAAAGCAGCTCATTCAACAAATATAACAAATTGCACTCGGCAAATACATCAAGTTGCACTTGGCAAATATAATTAATCACACAACTAATAATTCAATTATCACCACTGACTCTCATACAAAATTGACGCCTAGTATCCGGATACTAAAGGATCGGCCTTCAGCTGGGGGTTCTACTTGACACCCCGTGAACCCTGCTTGGTTCACCGAGTCCTGCTTGACTCTCCACCTCGACCACTGGGTCCTACTTGACCACTGGGTAGCTCAACTGGGCACAAAAACCACGGGAGCCGGAAATGAGGGGCTATACATACCGTCGGCCGTCCTAATCCACATAGTCACATATTCACATTTCTTATGCATCACAAGTGGCCATTAATAACATCAAATACTCATCACACGGGCGACCTGCTTGTCAAGCCCGGCTTCACATTGCCACAGCATCAAGTATTTCAAAATCATCTTAAGTCACACACACACACGATCCTCAATCGATCGGTGTCCAAACTCACATGCATACACATACACATACAATTTTCATTCAGTAATATCTTCTTACCCTTTTTCACAACCAATTTAATGACCCGGACTCACAACATGTCCTATTCTAATTAATTATCACCCGAACACCCCCTTACCCGGTTCCAAGCTTCTACAATCTGTTCCTGGTGCCGATTTCATCCTCTGAGTACTGGGTTTGCTGTTTCACTTCCAAATCCAGCACCAGCTCCGTCAATCAGCCTTTTGTTATTGGATCTGCTACCTACGGGGTCGGAATGCAAAACTCGTTAGCTTTACACCATCCTCAACTCTAAGAACCACTTTCAAGCTTACACTCACCAGAGGAGTGGAGAACAGACCCGTCCACAGCCATGCATGGCCACTCGGTTAACAGAGAAAATGAAAGGGCAAGGAAACGTAAATGTAAACGGATCAATGAACTCACCTTGAGACCACGGTCACGGAAATGAGCTTGTCACACGATTTTGATACGAACAGAGTCCTCCTCTGGAGCATGCAACTCACAGCAATGGAGGAAGGAGAAGACGAAGAAGAAAGAAGCAGATGAAGTAGGGAGAAACAGTGGCTCGCGTGTATGTGAGTGAAAGAGGGAAGAGAAAGAGAAAGAGAGAAAGAGACCACCTTTATTAAGGCCCAGGGGCAACCGGTAACTTCCCCAGCCGGTTAACCCCCATTTTTCTTTACCATTTCGTTTTAAACGTTTTAATCAAACTCTTCCCTTCTTCTAATCGCTCCACATTTATTATTAACCAATCAAATAATTTCATTTACATTCACAATATTTAATTATTTATAATTTCCCAATAATTCATAAAAATTTCAAATAAATTCCTAAAACAATTTTTTAATATTTTTCCACTACACATAATTTCTCTAAAATATCCGGGATGTTACACGTAGTTTCTGTATTGAAAGTGAACGAGTATAAATCTGTTGTTGATTAATCTCTCCATCCCTTATCTCTTAAAGTGTAAATCTGTGTTAATCAGAGTCTACTACTTTTCTTGTTTGAAAAAATTTTAATTCTGTAAAAAAGAGTCTCAGACTTATTTAACCCCCTTTCTAAGTCTGACTCTGAACCATAAAAAACTTTAGTATAAATTGTTGGTAATGCATCATACGAAACATGTAAAATTAAATATTTTTAAAATTGGACCAGTCATTGAACTGGTGAAGGTACTGGTTTAGGCGAATCATAGTTAAATTAGGGATCAACTAATGATTGGATCGGTAAAAATAAGAAATTGACCTACCTATCACTAACTCGATTCACAGTTCCACTAGTCAGACCATCTAATCTATTCTGGTTTTGATAACAATGATAAAATTATTAAAACATAAAATTTACCAACTTAATTTAAATTTGAAAAGCCTTTTTATAAATAATAATTGTAATCCTACTTTTTTTATTAACACTTTAGCATGAGAACCCAACACAATTTTTCTAAATGTCCTTTGAAACCAAATGTTAAAGCAAAGGTCCTATGTCCTAACAATTTTCATATGAAATTGATAGAAATTTTAATGCTATCACTATTAAACCCAGCATAGTTCTAAAATAATAAAAATATGCACTAATGAAAATAAAGTAATTATGTTATGCAATTTTACTATATCGATAATAATCTTATTTAAAGTGCAAGATATATTTAATTAAAATAAGTTTTTCTAAAAATTGTTCACTCAAATCCTGAAATTAAAAAAGTATTAAGCACCACATATGCTGAAAACTGTTTGGCCACTGAGCAAAGAACATATACTGACAATAATAACAAAAAAATTATTAAAAATACAAGTAAAGAAGTAATAGAGGAAGGTACAAATAAATCCCTAAAAATAGTTCACTTAGATCCTGAAATAACCAAAAAAATTTTAATAATCTTATTACATATTAAAAAATTTTCACCCAAATCGTGAAATTAAAAATTTAAACTAAGTTAAATAGAAAAGGAGTCAAACATGTGAAAGAAAAAATGTGCTTATTGAAAAAGTCTTTTTAAGAAAACCCTGAAATGAACAAACTAATAACATGTATATATCAGATTCGTTTTAAACAAAATACACATAAGAATGAGAATATACAAACAAACAAAATCCAATTAAAAATGTATCACTAATAACATGTTCTAAAAGAAAGTGTATAAAAAACTAAACCATAAGGAGAAAAATATGGAATACAACAAGACGTGATTACCATCCCTTCTTGATCCAAGAAGATGATGAGAGTACAGGAAAATCAAAGAGGGAAAGAAATAAATAAAATTATCGAATGGGGGAGAATTAAGGAGAAATAATTAGTGGAGTCATCAATTTATATCACTACATCGATTAGATGATTCATGGTATAACAAGATTCATTTAAGTGATAATATTTTTAAAACTAGATCTATTATTGAACTAATGGAGATATCGGTTTAAACGAGTGATAAAACTATGGTCAAATCGTTGTTGAACTGTTTACTATAAAGAATTAATTTGAATCGGTCATCTAATCAGTTCATGTAACACCCTCAGTTAACTAGGACAATCCCTTCCACTAGATTATCCTAGTCAACTGAGAGGTTACGATTTTTTAGGAAAATATGGAAGTTTTTTTTTGGTACATAAAACTTGGTGGAACAGATACACCTTATATACAATATAATCATATATAATACATGACCGTAACAGTAACTGTACAAACTGAAAGTGAAGGGGCACGCAGGCTCCCATAAAGAAAATAAAATAATTTATCCTATTCATCCTCGGTCCAAGAAGAGCCTGATTGATTCTCGATGCGAAGTCGATGTCCATCACCATTAGGTTTGAAAAATGTAGCGTAAGGGTGAGTCTTCACCTCCACAACAATCGGAAAGGTATCTCATCGACACCTGTCCCACACACAACACAAACAATCCTGAATCAAGTCTCTCCCCCTCTCTTTGGGGTCCCTAGGATACATTTTAAGTTATCTCACCACTTTTCATCTTAGCTGACCATTCCCATTTTCCCAGTCACCTCTCAGGGTTACTAATATCTATACGACCATATTTAAACAACAAGTCATCCCAATCTCAATACAATGATGCAATGCATGAATTCATTTTGTTATTTCTAATCTTTTATTAGTCATCATGATGCATGTGGGCCCATTTCCTCCTAAAAAATCCCAACATATCCCAGATCACAATCCCACCTTATATCCTTTGTCCACTAGAGCGACCAGAGTACACCAAGTCCCTACATCACAACACAGGGTACTCGTGGACTCATAGTCCCAATATCATGGATCCCAAACACACATCATATCATAACGGTACTTGGCTCTCCACGGTCCTAGAAACCCCCGCCTCTCGTTGAAGTATATCAGCATTTACCACGGGCTATCCGGCGTCGGGCGTGAATCCGAGCCATTGGAGGTCCGCCCTTGATATACTCCCAAGACTGCCCTCAAGGAATCGAGACGCCTGCTATTTCTTCAGTGTACCCTTCACTGTAAGCTCTAGGGAATATCTCTACATCCCTCATCAACTTCAATGTATGATGCATACAACGCAAAATTTTCTTTTCACTAGTCGTCGGCAGGGTCCCTTAAATGACTCCATTTCATTTCTAATGTCGGGTCTATTTCAATCAATTCTTTCTTTATTTTTCCTCAAAATTCCTCAGTCCATAATGGTCTTACCCGACACTTAGAAATGAAATAAGATCTCACGTTTCTAGAAAACCATGGGGTACATTAGCACTACAATGCCCATCATCACATCAGATCCGATTCAACTTATCATATCATTTTTCATAAATTAGCCACCTTAGGGTCCCTACCAAGACATGTCCTCCTTCATTCTTTGCTTATTTATTTCAGTATACTCATTCAATGCATCATACAAGTGTCATTCATCACCCAATTCATAGCATTCTTTAAACAATTCTACCACGTCATATTTCATACAAACATCATATCACCATCATCACATATCTCATCATATATGTACATCGCATATCTAACACACATATATACATTGTACTAAGAAATTATTACACAATCACAAATCTTATCATGTCACATAGTCAGTCAACCAACAAGTGTTATGCAACATTAAGAAGCCATTACACAAACACATAATATACATTTCAATCTTCATCATTACCATGGCTTAGCAAGTAATCGTGCACTTAATGTCACTAAAAGTTTACTTATATAGGCAACTAGACATAAGCGTTTATATTATATCCTGACAGTGATTTAGTGATATTTTGTTTTCTTACGATTGTTAAATTATATAACCTCTTTATTTTCTCATTATCTGTCATTACATCATCTAGATTACTTTCGCAATTATATTCTTTTGACTAACCAAATTTTATTTGTCCTATGATGGACCATTTACTACGGCTTAACAAATCATCATATATTTAATCGTCACTAGGAGCTTACTTATACATACGACTAGACGTAAGTGTTCACCTTTACCGTTGATCTACTTCAACTCATTAGCATTCCTTTACTTTAGTCCGTTATTTAAGACATATTGTCACTTAATTTAATTCTTTATGTAACTTTCAACTAAGTGATGTTCTTTCTAGGTTCATGACTATTTATCTTTGTGTACCTTTTTCTTTATTCCCCCTAGTTAACTAATTTCCTTCCTTAGTCACTAAAAGTTGTTATCTAATTTATCCTACTTCTTGTTATTACTTAGTTCAAGTTCAAATTTTGATTCTTCATCTATAGCTTAAATATTTATTTCATGTATATCATGTCCTGAAATTACGTCTCCTTGACCAATTATTCTTAATTACTAAAAGTCACCATTTAATTAATAGGTCTTGTCTCCTATTATTATTATTATTATTATTATTATTATTATTATTATTATTATTATTATTATTATTATTATTATTATTATTATTATTATTATTATTATTATTATTATTATTATTATTATTATTATTATTATAAATCTAAGTCCAAAACTCTTTTCTTATTTAACTAATTAATATTTCTAGGTATAAAAACTCCTTTATTTCCTTTCTCCTACTTTTTAATGGTTACCTAGGTTTCTAACACTTAACATTATTTGCTTTTGTTAGAATTCCAAGTTTTAGATCTATTTATTTAGGTGGATGACTCTTTCCCCTAATTAATTTATTAAGATCCTTTCCTATAACTTACTTTGAGTTAGACTCTAGTTATCCATTTCTTTTTATCCTAGCCTACTTAAGTTATTAAAATATTTAACCCAAAATATTCATTCCAACTTAAATTTCTTTTGCCAAATTCATTTCATTTCCTAAGTCACTTTTATTCTACTACAAGTGGTCACAAAAGTGGCCACTAATTTTTCTAAATTTGAATATCCATTTCTTTATCACGCATCAAAATTTCTTTTATCTATTTTTCTTTTTTATAGCGTACAAAACTTATTAAAATTCCATCTTTAGAATTCACCTCAATTGGTGACTAAATTTGGTCACTAAAATTAGTCACAAATATTTTCTAAGTCCTAGCATATTATCTTCCAAAATTTTTGCTTATTCTTAGTCAACCAAACGTATTGGGCCTAACTTGGTCATTTGTCGATAAAAACCCCTTTTATGTAAAATTTTCCACTTCCCAAAATCAATTTATCTAATCATCTTTCATAAAAATTCATAATATTAAAAATAATTCCACTTTTTAAAACATAGTAAGATGAAACGTCGGAACCGTCTGGTCGGTAAATTTTCTTAAAAAGTGTAATGTCGTCAAAATATTTCTGGCGATACATGACGATAAATTAACTCCTAATAGCGGGGCTTACCGAAACAAATTACAAATTACTTATTAAACTATAAATAATAATACAACTATATCGAATGGAACCGAGCCCGCCTAACGTAAATTTTTTTTCTATGTTTTTCGCTCTAATACCGATCGCGATAAAACTTCTTTTAGAGTATGCCATTATCAAGATACGCTTAATAAAATTTATTAAAAACACTTTTTAGTGATATATTCTATTAAAGTTAAATACAACCGACGAAGAATTACGTAACTTGAAATCTCACCGGTGGATCGTGATGAAATTCAAAACGTAGGTTATCGAGTATACGGGCAATATTATGGAACAATTAAAAACAACATTAGAAGAGGTAAGACCCCCTTACCATACAAAACGCTCACTGCCCGGAGGAAGAAAAATGATCCGCTTGTCGAAAATTCATCGGATATTCCGAAACATCCGCCGATCATCCCCGGTACCTTAGGAAATCAACATGCGCAGATTTTTTTCACACAACACCAAGCATGGGCAGCAAGGGAAATCAAGAAAACAACCATACAAATTTGAGAGAGTTTAGAGAATCGGTTACCAAAATTTACCGATCGCTTGAAATCTTCTGTTAGTCGCCTCCGATCGTCATCTAAGTTCCCGATCTTGAGAAAACTACATATGCAGTAACGCCCTGGAGTCAACTTGCAAATCCCAAGATAATTACCGTCACCATATAAAATCTCATGGATAACTTTTTTTTTACCTGGTAATTATCAAGAGATTCACAATCTGATTCCAGAGGTTACTAATACAATATCAGAGTGTGCAACCTTTTCATAATTAACTTCTTATTATATAACATCAGAGTTTTATACATATTATATCTTACAACAAGCACCTAGATCTTATAAAATATAAAGATGTAAAGTACCAAAACATAGCATATACATAATACAGTAATAGTAGTCACGCAAGCAAGCATCATCATCAAAAGCCTTCATAATTCATCCATATTCAGCAACATCCACTTTGTCACATGTCTTCCTGGTTAACCACTAAAGGGTTGTCACAAGTAACAGAAAGAGTAAGATAAAATATTAAATAAATAGAAATTAGATTAGAACATACACAATCACAAGTATGATGCTATGCGATGTGGATGCCAAACACGTATTTTGTATTATATTTATATTAATATTCCATTCTCTATATGAATGAAAATGCATGATGGATCCATTCTGGTGGGAACATCTGCAGTGATTTTTCAGCAATAATATTTTTACGGATATCCAACCGATACCACGCCCCATAATGCAGCACCAACATCGGATAACAATACAATCATATCAATAACAAGTGTTGCGGGACCCCCTTAAGGACACACTACTTAGCTCTTAAGACGGCCATGGTATAAAACCACCGTAGAGGTCTGTTGCTCAACAGAGCGCGTTCCCCCACCGGGAACCCCCTCAAAGAACCCCCTGCGGATTCTTTGAATGGCCAATGCATATGATGCATGAATGCAGTAAATTTATATCATTAAATTTATTCATAATTTAACAATAAGAATTTATGGTAAAATTCAAGAAGATACGACATTTCATCATATTTACAAGTATAATCCATATATGAAGACAGCACTTTGTTTCCCTCTATTTTTGCTGTTTTAATGATTTCACTTGCAAATTAAATATGCCAATTGGTTCCAAATCATTATACAACATTAGAAACATATCATATATCATATTCCAAACTATTTGGCATCAATTTCACAATTTAATTCAAATTAAATTAAAATCTAGCTAAATGAGTTTCCAAACAATTAAGCAAGCAATTCTAACTTAATTTCTATGTATTTAATATCCTATCTCCTCTTTCTTACCTCAATTGAAGATCCCTAAGCTTTCCTTATGCTAAACTCCCTTGTATTTCCTCAAATCTTCAAGTTTGTGTAGTTTATTCTTATGCAAATTTAAAGAGTTTGAGTATGGCAAATGAAGGTTTTGAAAGCTTGAAAAGGGAGATGAAAGGTTGTGGAATTGGTAATGTTTTTGGTTTTGAAGAAATTTGGAAGGTTGGAGCCTTATTTATAGGCTTCCAATGGCGGTTACTGTAGCAAATCACTATAGCAAATTACTGTAGCAATTTACTGTAGCAGATTATTATGGAAGAATTTTATTTTATTTATTATTTTATTTTATTCTACGTTCCATTCTTGTTTAATTTCGTTTTAAGTCAGACTAAAAATATCCTTATATTCAAAATTCAATTTCCTATTTTCTAGGATTCATTTCTTATTTTTCTAAGAAATTTTAATTTTTCACTGTTTAATTACCGATTAAAAAAATTGGGCTGTTACACTCTCCCCCATTATAAAAATTTCATCCTCGAAATTTAAACGTACCTTGTTAGAATAATTCAGGGTATTGACTTCTCATCTCGTCTTCTCATTCCCAAGTCATGCTTATTTCCTCTCCTTGTTGCCAAGCTACTTTCACCAATGAGATCTCCTTGCCTCTTAGTTGCTTGACATCTCTGTCTATTATCGTCACTGGTGTTACTGGAATCATAAGGTTTTCCTTAACTTCTATATCATCAGTCTCTATCACATGGTCTGGATCAGGTACATACTTCCGTAATTGTGAGATATGGAACACATTATGAATATTGGAAAGGTGAGGTGGCAATGCAATCTGATATGTCACTTTACCAATTCTTTTCAGAATCTCATATGGTCCTATATATGGCGGTTACTGTAGCAAATCTCAAATTGGTGTCCTGCACTTTCTACCATACAATGCTTTATATGGTGCCATCCCAATGCTTGAGTGATAACTGTTATTATATGTGAATTCGATTAGTGGAAGGTAATGTTCCCAGCTTCCACCATGTTCTAACACACATGCTCTCAGTAAATCCTCCAGACTTTGGATAGTCCTCTCTGATTGGCCATCAGTCTGTGGATGATAGGCAGAGCTTAACTTCAGTCTGGTACCAAGCTCTTTATGCAAACTTCCCCAGAATCGAGAAGTAAATCTAGGATCTCTATCAGACACTATGCTTGACGGTACTCCATGTAATCTCACTATCTCCTTTATGTATACTTGAGCCAATTTCTCAAGTGAATGCTTCATGTTGATCAGAAGAAAATGGGCTAATTTTGTTAGTCTATCGACTATCACCCAGATAGCATTATTGCCTCTTTGTGTTTTAGGTAAGCCTGACACAAAGTCCATGGCAATGTCATCCCATCTCCATACTGGTATTTCTAGTGGTTGTAATCCACCAGATGGTTTTTGATGTTCTACTTTACTTTTCTGATATATTAAGCAAGATAAAACATACTCAGCTATCTCCTTTTTCATCCTCTTCCACCAGAAATCCTTTCTTAAATCTTGATACATCTTCGTAGATCCAGGATGAATACTAAGCATGCTTTTATGGGCTTCATCTAGAATCATCTTCTTTAGTTCTGTAACCTCTGGGACACATATTCTTCCTTTTATTCTCCATACTTCATCTGAACCTTCTTGTAATCCCAGATCTTTCTCATTACGTTGTGTGTCGATCATCTTTTGGAGATATTCATCCAATCTTTGTTTTTCGCACACCATCTTCAGAAAATCATTAGTGATTTTCAGAATTCCTACAATCATATTTACTAAAGACTTCTCTTCAACTGCTATATTTAAATCTCTAAATTGTTCAATCATTTCTAATTCTTTTATCATTAAAGCTGCCATATGAATAGCTTTTCTACTAAGCGCGTCAGCTACTACATTGGCTTTCCCTGGATGGTACTTCAACTCGAAGTCATAATCCTTGAGAAATTCCATCCATTGGCGTTGTCTCATGTTTAATTCTTTTTGGTCAAACAGGTATTTGAGACTTTTATGGTCACTATAAACTTCAAACTTTGCACCGTATAAGTAGTGCCTTCAAATTTTCAAAGCAAAGACAATGGCTACCAATTCCAGATCATGAGTAGGGTAATTCAATTCATGTGGTTGTAATTTCCTCGAAGCGTAGGCAATTACCCTCCTTTGTTGCATTAAGACACAACCTAGTCCTAGCTTTGAAGTATCACAATAAACTTCAAAGTTTTCATGTGGATTTGGTAAGGCTAGAACTGGTGCAGTTGTTAATCTTTTCTTTAATTCTTGGAAACTTGCTTCATATTCAGGAGTCCAAACAAAAGGTTTATTTTTACAGGTTAATCGAGTCATTGGTAGGGCAATTTGGGAGAATCCTTCAATAAACCTTCGATAGTAACTCGCGAGTCCTAAGAAACTCTTGCTTTCTATGACAGTCTTCGGCCTCTCCCAAGCTATTACAGCTTCAATCTTTGTAGGGTCGACTGACACTCCATTCTTAGATATCACATGGCCTAAGAATTTTACTTCATTAAGCCAAAACTCAAATTTAGATAGTTTGGCATACAGTTGCTTCTCCTTTAATATTTGTAGCACTAAATACAAATGCTCCTCATGCTCTTCCTTGGTTTTAGAATAGATGAGAATATCATCTATAAAGACAATGACAAATTGATCAAGGTATGGATGGAATATACGGTTCATGTAGTCCATGAACATGGCTGGAGCATTAGTTACCCCAAAAGGCATAACTAAATATTCATAATGGCTATAGCGTGTTCTAAAGGCTGTCTTTGGAATATCTTCTTTCTTTACGCGAATTTGATGGTATCCCGATCTCAGGTCTATCTTGGAGAACACAGTATCTCCTCGTAGTTGATCAATAAGGTCATCAATCCTTGGTAATAGGTATTTATTCTTAACCGTCACTTTGTTCAGTTGGCGATAATCGACACAAAGTCTCATACTACCATCCTTCTTCTTAACTAGTAGTACAGGTGCTCCCCAAGGAGATACACTAGGTCGTATGAATTGCTTTTCTAATAACTCATCCACTTGCTTCTTTAGTTCAGTCAGTTCCATTGGAGACATTCTATAGGGTGCTCTAGCAACGGGTTCTGCTCCAGGAATTAGGTCAATAGAGAATTCTATCTCTCATTCAGGAGGTAATCCTGGAACATCCTCAGGGAATACTTCTGAGAATTCACAGACTACTGGTATCTTACTTACATCAGGAATAACTTTTCCTTCTGTAAGTGCAAATACCATGAATAATTGGGCTTCGTTGTTTAAGGAATATCCTATAGGGTTTTGTGAGGCATCATACTCCTAACACTCCATGTTGTCAAGTGGAAAAATCACTGTTTTATTATGGCAATCCACGAGAACATGATTAGCAGATAGCCAATCCATCCCTAAGATAATTTTCAAGTCCTTAAATGGTAAACATACTAAGTTCACGTTAAAATTTCAACCTCCTATATGTATAGAACATCATTCACACACATTAGCTGTCCAAAGATGGTTACCAGTAGGAGTAGAGACAAGTAAATCATATTGCATGGATGTGACGTCTTTCATCATTTTACATTTATTTATATCCGTTTATTTAATTTTCTCAATAAATTTTTTTTTTCACGTATAGTAATACTTAATCAAGTCCCTAATTGATTGCAGGACAAGGGATAATCGATTCCTGAATTCCTTAAGATGGTATGATGAATCAGGGTTAGTCCCAATTGATTACATCAGTGACCCTAATCGATTACCATGGTTCTGTTTGGTCCATAATCGATTACAGAACCTTGTCTAATCGATTACAAGGTTTCCGTTGGATACCTAATCGATTACTACACTTCCCATAATCGATTATAAGGTTGTTGGAACTTGTATAATGCATCAGGTGTTTCCTCTAATCGATTACCCCTCAGAGCATAATCGATTACAATGGTTCTGGAAAACCAATAATCGATTACGCTCTGATGCCTAATCGATTAGATTACAGACAGAGGCCTTGTAATCGATTGCACCTCAAGGTCTAATTGATTACACTCTGTCATTCTGCAGAAATTATGTAGATTTTGTAGAAAAATGAACTTCTTGACTACCAAAACCCATGTAAACGATATCGGAATGCCACCGAATTTTAACATAAGCCAAAACACTTATTTGTGATGTGTGGCAACTGGCCGCACTCAAAACTTCCTAAAAACGAGTAATTTATGCGCATAAATGCGTTTATCTCATTTTAAGACATTTTGAGGTAACCAAGGAGTCCACTTCTTGCAAAATGGATCCATTCCATTTTCCACAAACCACAATTAGCATGTTTAAGCTGTTGCATTCCTTCCATTGCACCAAAACCACATAAATCATCATTTGACTATGCTAGTTCCTAACTCATGCATGAAACAACTATACAAAATCTCAAACACTCATCATAAAGGGCTATAATTCATAACTCTCAACATCCATTCTTCACAAAATAAGCAAGACCTGCCCATAAGTATATATATATATATATATATCTAATTCATGAAGCTTATCGTATCCATGAACATCTCCTTATCTACTCATCTTGAATGCATCTTCTCATCAACCAACTTGCAATTTTTATCCATTACTTATCACAAACATTCATAACTACCTTGATCACATTTAAATTAGTCCAGCACATATAGGGAATATATAAACATAACATACATATAACACAATACACATTGCACACATCCCTTCACTCATAATTTCCTCTACTCCTTGGCATCAATCCTTCGATTGGCGCACCTCCGGGGCTTCAACCTCTTCCCTGTCACTGGTTACTAAATTAAAAGAAAACCACAGTAAGGGTGAGTGTTTGGTATCATAATTAATCTAGAACGGTAGTTAAATATCAATATACTTGTTTACTAACTCTACGTTATGCAATTAGTCTCGCCTTTTATCATCCACCTGTGCTTACTAATTATAAACTTCATTCAAATTCATTATCCTTAAAATGCAAATCACAACCAACAAATATAATAGAGCACCTACACATCATCACACAATGCCAATAATTTCATTAATTATCACCACTGACTCTCACATAAAATCGACGCCTAGTATCCGGATACTAAAGGATCGGCCTTCAGCTGGGGGTCCTACTTGACACCCCGTGAACCCTGCTTGGTCCATCGAGTCCTACTTGACTCTCCACCTCAACCACTGGGTCCTACTTGACCACTGGGTAGCTCAACTAGGCATAAATACCACGGGAGCCAGAAATGAGGGGCTATACATACCGTCGGCCGTCCCACACCACATAATCATACATATATACAACTCACATTTCTCATATCAAGCATCAAGTGGCCAGCAATACACATATGCTCATCAATTGGGCGACCTGCTTGTCAAACCCTTCATCACAATGCCACCATGCTCATCAACTCATCACAATTCAAATCACATTATCCTCATAATCATCATAAACTACACACAATTTACATTCATACACATACAATTATCATTCCTTGTCTATTCGCATTATTTCCGTATTTAGTTCAATGATTCAATTCAATTATACTTACCTATTCTAATTAATTATAATCTGAACACCCCCTTACCTCAACTCCAAGCTCCGACGACTCGTTCTTGATGTGATTAGCGTTCCCTCGACGCTATATCCATGTCCTACGTCCGAAATCAACAACCACTTCACCGTTCGATCCTCCGACGACTGCTTCGCTACCTACAGAGGTCGAAACACAAAATCCATCAACGTTAAACCACCCTCGTTACTCTAAAGACCATTTTTCAAGCTTCTACACACTAGAGGAATAGGAAACGAAAGCTCACTCCTCCATGCATGGACATTTGGTTTAACGGAGAAAATGAAAGAGGTGCGAAAGCTTAATTTAAAGGGTTCATTGGACTCACCTCGAAGCCACGATCTCAAAAACGTAGTTCTTTCAAAGTTTTGACACAAAATCGACCTTCCCCTTGAAGCATGCAAATCACGGCCAGCTTGAGGAGAAGGAGAAGAAGAAGTAACTCGCGTGAAGGTGAGGTAGAAGAAAGAAATGAAATTAAAATTTAAGGCACAAGGGCAAAATAGTCATTCCTCTTTTTCTTTTTATAATTTCTTTAAAGTTTTAATCAAGCTTTTACCTTTTACCTTCATTGGTAACTTCTAAATTTACTTCCTTCCAATTAATTTTCATTTAGCCTCTTGTAATTAGTCAATCAAATTAATTTATTTATTTCCACAACATTTAATTATTTGTAATTACATCTTTAATAATAATAATTCCCAAAGTCTTAATAAATCCGGTTGGGCAATTATTAATATTTTTCACCAATTAAAACTTTTCTAAAGTATTAGGGATGTTACATCCACCCCCCTAAAAAGGGATTTCGTCCCCGAAATCAACGTACCTCATTGAAAAAGATCGGGGTACAACCGCCTCATGTCTGATTCCAACTCCCATGTATAAGTTACTCCATTTATATTCTGCCACTTCACTTTCACCAATGGTACCTCCTTGTTTCTCAATCGTTTAGCTTGATATCCTTCAATACAAATAGGTGCCACCTCCACAGTCAAATCTTCTTTCAGTTTAATAGAATCTTCAGGTACAATCATGGAGTCACAAGGAATGTACACTCGAAGTTGTGACACATGAAACACATTGTGAATATTAGTTAACGATTGGGGAAGATCCAATCGGTAAGCAACATCACCAATTCTCTCCAGAATCTGATATGGTCCGATGTACCTCAGGTTAAGCCTATGACTCTTCAGTATCCGACCTACACCTGTGGTAGGCAAAACCTTCAGGAATACCCAATCTCCCACCTGGAACTCAAGTGGCCTATGACGATTGTCATAGTAACTCTTCTGACGGTCTTGTGCAATTTTCATCTTTTCACGAATCATTATCACCTGATCATTCATTTCTTGAATTAACTCAGGTCCCAAATGAATTGCATCTTTATCTTCATTCCAACATAAGGGCGTACGACACCGTCTTCCGTATAAAGCTTCATAAGGAGCCATTCCAATGCTACTATGATAGCTGTTATTATAAGCAAATTCCACTAATGGCAGGTATCTCTCCCATGAGCCACCTTGCTCCAGTACACAAGCCCTGAGCATATCTTCCAAGGTCTGGATTGTACGCTCAGACTGGCCATCAGTCTGAGGATGATAAGCCGAACTCAACCTCAGTTTAGTACCCAATTTCTGTTGTAAACTCCCCTAGAATCTGGAAGTAAACCGAGGATCACGATCTGAAATAATACTCGCAGGTACACCATGCAATCTTACAATCTCTGCAATGTACAACCTAGCCAACCGGTCTAATGACCATTTCATGTTCATAGCCAAGAAGTGAGCATTCTTGGTCAACCTATCCACAATTACCCATATTGCATTACAACCAGAACGGGTACGGGGTAACCCGGATACAAAATCCATAGTAATGCTTTCCCATTTCCATATTGGAATCTCTGGAGGTTGAAGTAAACCTAGGGGTCTCTGGTGTTCGACCTTACACTTCTGACATATCACACAAGATCTTACATACTCTATAATCGCTTGTTTCATGCCTGGCCACCAGAACTCTTTCTTCAAATCATGGTACATTTTTGTAACACCAGGATGAATTCTAAAAGAACTTCTATGTGCTTCAGCTAACACGGCCTGCCTAAAGTCACCTTTTGTAGGCATCACAACTCGGTTTCTGAAACGCCAAATTCCATTAGTACCTTTGATTAGCTTCATATCTTTTCCTCTTGCTTGGGTGTCAAGTAATTCTAGTAACTCTTCATCTTCCTCCTGAGCCACAACTAAGGATTCTAAGAATTCATTAGAGATCTTCAGCATTCCAATTATCATTTGATTCGGAGTTTGCATAACAACCCCAACATTCATATCATGAAAGTCCTATAACAATTCTTGTTCTTTGCCCATCAAGAAGGCTGCATGTAATACTTTTCTACTTAAAGCGTCAGCCACAACATTTGCTTTTCCCGGATGGTACTTCAATTCAAAATCGTAATCTTTTAGGTATTCCACCCATCTCCTTTGTCTCATGTTTAACTCTTTCTGATCGAACAAGTATTTCAAGCTTTTCTGGTCACTAAATACCACAAAACGAGAACCATATAAATAATGACGCCAGATTTTTAATGCAAATACCACTGCCGCAAGCTCTAAATCGTGGGTAGGGTAATTCTGCTCGTGCAGTCTCAATTGCCTTGAAGCATAGGCAATCACCCTGTCATCCCGCATCAGCACACATCCTAAGCCAAATTTGGATGCATCACAATATACTACAAATTCTTTTGTCACATCGGGTAGTGCAAGCACAGGTGCAGTAGTTAAACACCGCTTCAGAGTTTGAAAACTCAATTCACACTTATCTGACCATACAAATGGGTTCTCCTTTCTTGTCAATCGAGTTAAAGGAAGCGCAATACGAGAAAATCCTTCAATAAAACGACGATAGTAGCCAGCCAATCCAAGGAAACTCCTAATTTCTGTTACTGATTTAGGTCTCTCCCAAACCATAACTGCTTCAATCTTGGATGGATCAACAGATACTCCATCCCTGGAAATTACATGACCCAAGAATTGCACACTTCCCTCCCAAAAATCACATTTAGACAGCTTAGCATACAACCTTTTCTCCCGTAATATCTGTAAAACAATTCGAAGATGTTGTGCATGCTCTTCAATGGATTTTGAATACACCAATATATCATCGATGAACACTACTACAAATTGATCCAAGTAGGGTTGGAAGATCCGATTCATGTAATCCATGAAGATAGCAGGAGCATTCGTCCCTCCGAAGGGCATTACAACATACTCAAAGTGTCCATATCGAGTCCGGAACGCCGTCTTTAGAATATCTTTCGATCTCACTCTTATTTGATGATATCCGGACCTCAAGTCAATCTTGGAAAATACCGCAGCGCCTCTCAACTGATCTAACAGATCATCGATTCGTGGTAAAGGGTATTTGTTTTTAATGGTCAACTTATTTAGCTGCCGATAGTCGATACGTATTCGCATACTGCCGTCTTTCTTTTTCACCAATAATACCAGAGCGCCCCAAGGTGAAGCACTCGGTCAGATAAACCCCTTTTCTAACATCTCACTCACTTGCTTCTTCACTTCAGTCAATTCCACCGAAGACATTCTATAAGGTGCACGGGACACAGGTTCGGCCCCGGGAATCAAGTCAATAGCAAAATCAATCTCCCGATTGGGAGGTAACCCCGGAATTTCTCCTGGAAATACATCAGGAAAATCACACACTACGGGAATATCATCGGGATTAAGATTATACCGTCCTTCTGAAGTAAATAGAATAACATAAGTTGCAGAGACATCACTTACCACATTCTTAGTGTCCAATTCCTGAGAGAATACTATAGTCTTGCGGTAACAATCCACCATAACATGGTTTGCAGACAACCAGTCGAGACCCAGAATAATATCTAAATCCTTCAACGGTATACATATTAAATTTACCAAAAAGGAACGGTCTTTAATTTGCATTGGTAATCCTCCACACATAGTGGTGGCACGGAATGTAAAACGAGTAGGGGTGGAGACACTAAGGGCATTCTCCATTAACACCACTGGTAACCCAAACCGCCTAACACAACTTTCAGAAATAAAAGAATGTGTTGCACCAGAATCATAAATTACATTTACCAGATAGTCACGAATAATGCACTTACCCTGCACCAAGTTATCAGTTCTTGCAACCTCTGAAGCATCAAAAGCGAACACTCGTCCAGTCATAACATTTTGAGCACCGCTAGATTAAGCATCAGTCCTCCTCGAGTGTTGGCCTCCACGACAACCACTGTTTCTACCTCCTCTCTGAAAATTAGCACCACGGGTCACAGAAGTATTGGCTCGACTGCTATGTTTACCTTGTTGTTGCCTCTATGGATAATCTGGCTTAAGATGCCCCGGTTGTCCACATTGGAAACAAACAATTTGACTGGCCGGACAATGTTTCACAATATGGCCTTCCCGGCCATAATAATAGCATGCACGACTACCAGAATGACCACTAGAACGACCTGTAGAACTACGACCCGAAGAGGAAGAGGATGTAGCCGAAGATTTACTGCCATGAAAGAACTGACCCATCTTCTTAAAGCTGAATCCTCTTGCTTTCAGTGGTTTCTTATCCTTTGGTTGAAATGTTCTCTGTAATTGTACTTCTTCAGTCAGCCTAGCTTTATTCACCAAAGTGGGATAATCACGAATTTCCATAGGCACAATTACACTGCAAAGTTCAATTCGTAGTCCAGCCTCATACTTAGCACATTTACTTCCTTCAGTGCCTTCCAAGGAGAAAGGATGATAGAAGTCACACAATTCATCAAACTTGGTGGTATACTCATCCACAGACATCCTGCCTTGTTCTAATCTCAGAAACTCCATCTCCTTACGGATTTTGTAATTGTCAGGAAAGTACTTAACTAGAAACCTCCTACGAAAGTTTGCCCACACCAACAGTTCACTTGCTGCATTCATTTGCACCTTGGTTCTAGACCACCACACCCTAGCTTCATCTTTCAGCTGATAGGTTGTAAATTGCACTTTCTGTTCCTCTGAACACTCAAAATACTCAAAAGTTTGCTTAATTTCCCGTATCCAAACATGAGCTCCATCATAGTCATGACCTCCTTTATAAACAGGTGGATTCCTTTTCAGGAATTTATCAAGAGTGGGACCAGATTTAGTCCTACTCATTAGTTGAGAAAATTTTGAGAAGAAATCATCTCCTCCTCCAGGACTAGCTTCTTCAGCCATAAAGCAGTTCTACAATAACCAAACACATCACCATTAATAACCAATGATCTATCAGGGATAGGGTATTTACCTCATACATATATATAACATAATGCCACCAGAGTGCCAAGGGAAATGATGCCAAGTTGACCTGTTTACAACTTAAATAACACATAGATAATTGCAATACAATATAAAAATAGTCCGACATGGGACTCAAATAATTATCTAACACTGCCCATTCACCCGGCTCTAGAAAGAACCGCTCTGATACCACCTGTGACGTCCTTCGTCATTTTACATTTATTTATATCCGTTTATTTAATTTTCTCAATAAATTTTTTTTCACGTATAGTAATACTTAATCAAGTCCCTAATTGATTGCAGGACAAGGGATAATCGATTCCTGAATTCCTTAAGATGGTATGATGAATCAGGGTTAGTCCCAATTGATTACATCAGTGACCCTAATCGATTACCATGGTTTTGTTTGGTCCATAATCGATTACAGAACCTTGTCTAATCGATTACAAGGTTCCCGTTGGATACCTAATCGATTACTACACTTCCCATAATCGATTATAAGGTTGTTAGAACTTGTATAATGCATCAGGTGTTTCCTCTAATCGATTACCCCTCAGAGCATAATTGTAACATCCCAGTTTTGAAATTAAATGCTGAATGAAGAATAAACCATTAAGGCTTGGTTTCAACTAGAAAATAACTGTTAATTACATTTAACTAAGTAGGTTTAAGCCATTAAAATATGAAAATGGTGGTGGTCAGGGAATGGGGGTGGAGTGCACGTGGCTGCTGGGCACACACTCTCCCATCCCACTTTTCTCTTACTGTGCGCATGTACATATATATATATATCGTGAGCCTTTGGTGATAAACACACTCTCTATTCCTTCAGACTCCTTCCTCCGTCACTTCATCCTCTACTTCCTCTCTTCGTCTCCATCTTTCTTCTTCTTCCATCTTACTCTTCGCTCCTGGAGACCTTGGTTGCAGTACTGGAGAACGGACCACACTTCATCCCAGAATCAGGCACAGGATACGACAAAGCCAAGGAAGACTGAACGAACCAGGAGAAAGACGTCGGACCCAACGACAAGAACGGAAAGGTTTCTGAGGTTCTTCTAAGGTAGGGGGCGCTTGCATGTCGAATGCATGGTCTAAGAACGGTACCGGATGAACATATTGCTGAGTGTGGGTGTGTGTGTGCATGTATTTATGATTATTAAAACTGATGCATGGTTTAAGATTCTGATAATGATTTTCATGGCGATGGTGTAGCCTGTTAGTAGATGATAATGATGAACGATATGTATGGATCTATTTTCTTGTCACTGTGAAAAATATGTATGTGCATGCTCTTAATTGGATTGCTCGATGTTGTTAGTCTGATGACCGATTGTAACATGCGTTGGTGTGATTGACTGAATGATTACGAGTAGTGTGGGAAATCTGTTCTTGCTTAATGATTACGGCGAAGGTGTTCGTGGCGCGATGATGTGTAATAATGAATGTGTTAGTTGCATGAGTGAGAGTGGGGTGACCCATAGAAGGTCAAGAACCCCAAGGGAAATGACTTCCAGTTACCAACCCTGGCTAGATCCCAATAGTGCTCGTGGTAGCCGTTGGAGCTAGAGAAGAGAGTCTCGAGACGCCGTGGGGAGGCCGGTGCCACCTTGTAAGAGCTGAGGGACGAGGGGCCAGAAGAAAAGGGGACCGTAACTGAGAGTCTTTACCCGAGTCGGATCCGCAGGCATGCATATAGAAATAAGGCCGATTGTGGTGGTGTATAAATTTATGTATGTACATGTGTATGATTTTGAATGCATGAATATATATATGGATGTGGAATAAACTCTGTGTATTATGTGTGTCATGAATGTTGTTTGAACTGTAAGAACTTGGTTACTTGAGAAAGGTTGAATGATAGCAGGAGCGTGTACTGACGCTGATACCGAGTCTGTGAGTATCATTTTACATGTAAAAGCTCACCCCTGCAGTGGCCATTTTCAGTGAATGTCTCTCGAGAGGAGGATCAGAAGCAGAGCTGGAATGCTGGGCAGAGTGCTGATGCATTTGGAAGGCTTAATTAAGGCGTTGTTAGATTAAGCCCTGACTGGTTCATACCGGATGTTAATGTTTTGGGATGAATAGAATTTTATGGACAAGGAGAAATCTGATTTTTGTGTTGTAAATATTGACATACACTCTTATGTACATATGGATGTATGGTTTTGGTGTGTGTGATGCTATGTGCTACCTTGTTTCATAATTGTGCTTTAATGGATGCGCAGGGACAGTATGATTGAGCAGGTTATAGCCAAGTCTGAGTGAATCGAGAATTGTCTTAGGAAAATTTATGTCGGATACGTTGGGCGGAGTCGTACCCCGCCCGAAGTATGGGACCAATTCGCCCAAGCGTGAGGATTCACGCTGGAGCGATGTAGTTGTTAGAATGAGACCCCGGTATTGACCCCTGATTTGGGCGTTGTGGTTGAGTCCGCCCAGGCGTTGTCATAATTAGTTGAGTTGGGCGGAATAGGTTCAGACTCCTCCTTTCTCCACAACCTACTATCGCATATGTACCCTGTAACTTCCCGTTTTTTCTGAGTGAAGTGCGAGTGTGAGGATTTACCTAGTGAACCCTTGCCCATATCCGATTGAGGAATTACCTTGTAGTTGTGTTAAAGAGGCGTTGTGCAGATTTCGTTTAGGCGGTGTCATACCTCGCCCAAGTAACTAGGACAGTTCGCCCAAACGCGTAGAACTATGCTGAAGCAAGTAGATATCAACTCGAGATTCCGCCTATGTACCTTCTTTCTCCGTTGTCGCATTATTCCGTCTCGCTGGGCGGTATTGAACATCGCTTGAGTAAGTGAATGTTGTGATGTAGTCCGCCCAGGATAAATATACCCCGCCTAGCCAGGTAGGATGATTCGAACTCCGCCCTCCCACCGAATGCTACGCGTGTGAATGTATTAACATCTTTCCCTTATCTATTTCCTCCCGTTGAGTGACCAGTGTTACTCGAAGGGAAGCCTCCTTGTAAAATCTCCTCTATCCGCTGCTGCTTTACCATACTCCGCCTGGACGGTGTCAGACCCCGTTTAAGCGAACAAACGGTGTGGTGTAATCCGCCCTGGTGCTGGTGTGTTGCGATAAACCCATTGAGCCGGCCCCAGTTTTAGCTTCTCTGTAGGTTGCTATATGCGTGTGAATGCTCCTCGTCTTCCCCCCTTGCCTGCTCCCTTCTATATCAAATGTTACGTGACTGTTTTGTGAAAAAAAAAAAATTTTCTCATATTTTTGGAATTATTAGTTGCAAATAATAAGGTGTTACATTTTGGTATCAGAGCGGACCGAAAAGTCCAAGGCCAAATTATGCTTACCAAGTGTAAGCGGTGGTGTGTGTGTCTTTTTGATTGAATGGTTGAAATTGTTCTGATGCTAGTTGACTTGATTGATGTTAACTTGAGGACAAGAGGTTGTTTTCCCCTGGTCCGATTGTGTGTATGACTTAGGTGAATGATATAATGTGCTAAGTTATTAATTGTTGGACTAATAACTAGATCGGTAGTAAGTGGCTCCGTATACTTATTTTTAAATGTCAATTTCAGGATAAGGAATGGCGCATCGTCAAAGTATGGAGGCTATAGCCACAGCATTCCAACGCTTTGCGGATGTGTTTGAAAGGCAAGGCCAGACTCGACCTGAGGATGGCCATGTGCTGGACCGCTTCTTAAAAAGGAAGCCGAGTGAATTCTTAGGAGGACGGAACCCTGAGGCGGCGTTCAAGTGGACTCAGGAATTAGAGAGAATTTTTAGGGGTCTCCGCTGTACCGAAGCCCAGAAGGTGGAATGCGCAGTGTATATGCTGCGAGATGAAGCGGAGAATTGGTGGAAAATAGCCAGAAGCCGATTCCCCGAAGATGATAATCAACTGATGTGGAACGATTTCAAGGCCTGCTTCTTAGACAAATACTTTCCCGACACAGTGAGGAGTCGCAAAGAGCTGGAGTTTATGGAGTTAAAACAGGGCTCCATGACTGTGGAAGAATACGCGACCGGATTTGAGGAATTGTGCCTATTCTATCCGCCCTTCCAGCAGCCAGGAACGGAGAACTCTAAGTGTCTTAAGTTTGAGAACGGATTGAGATCGGATATCAAGAGGGCTTGCAGATACCATGAAATCCGGAGTTTCCCTGCATTAGTGAACAAATGTAGAATATTCGAAGAGGATGACAGGGCCCATTCGGGCCAGTGCAGCAGAGCCAACCAGCACCTGAGGCCTCAGCAATCACGTTTCAAGAGGCCAGGGAACGTGAGGAGGAATGAACCCTTCACTGGATATCAGAATCATGGTGACCGAGGGAGACAAATGAGTGGACGACCAAGATATGGCGGATGCTTTAAATGCGGCGGTGACCACTTTGCTAAGGATTGCAATGATACAAATGTTAAATGCTACCACTGCGGAGAGAAGGGACACGTTCGTCCTGACTGCCCCCAACTCCGCCAAACAAACGCCAATGAGCGTCGAGGAGGATTTCAAGATAGAACCCGAGTGAATGATAACCAACGACCTGGTGGCAGAGGCAACGGAACCAGAGGAAATATGATGCGTGCTCCGAACAGCCGAGGGAGGAATACCGGTCCGCCAGCAGCAGGAAGGATCTACACCATTAATGCAGAAGATGTTGCACCAGCAAACGACTTAGTACAATGTAAGTGCTCACTTGGAATGAATACGCTTAATGTTGTTTTCGATTCAGGAGCTACCCATTCTTTTATAGCTGATGAGTGCGTAGAACGGTTGAAGTTACCAACTGTGTCTATGGATCGGACCTTGGAAGTGGCCAGCCCCACTGGCGCTAATGTGTTTACATCGTCAATATGCAAAAATGTAGCATTTGAGTTGTATGATCGGAGTTTCACCTTCGATCTGATTTGCATGCCCTTAAAGGGTCTTGACATCGTACTCGGAATAGATTGGCTTTCAGCCAATAAGGTATTAGTAGATTGTAGAAACCGAGAGATAGTTTTCCCAAAACAACCCACTGAAGATAACACGGCACTAGGTATAACCCAACTATTTATGATGCTTTGTCTAACCAAAGATGAGAGTAAGACCCTAGTGAACGAAATTCCGGTTGTCTGCGAATTCCCAGAAGTGTTCCCAGAAGATGTTCCGAGTGTGCCTCCCAATAGAGAAGTTGAATTCTCTATAGACTTGATCCCTGGAGCCGAACCGGTCTCCAGTGCACCCTACAGAATGTCCTCAACTGAATTGGCAGAGTTGAAGAAACAAGTGGATGAGATCCACTTCCTCGGGCATGTGATCTCCGAGCGAGGCGTCTCGGTGGATCCTGCGAAGGTAGCTGCTGTAATAGCATGGGAGAGGCCCAGATCGGTCTCGGAAATAAGAAGTTTTATGGGCTTGGCAGGTTATTATAGGAGGTTCATCGAAGGTTTTTCTAAGTTGGCATTACCCCTGACTAAATTGACTCGGAAGAACGTTCCTTTCGTGTGGAGTCCGGAGTGTGAGAACAGCTTCCAAGAGCTGAAGAATAAGTTGACAACTGCTCCGGTGTTGGCATTACCTGAGTTACGAGAAAGCTTCGTGGTCTATTGTGACGCGTCCAGACTCGGATTAGGGTGTGTACTCATGCAGAAAGATCGAGTGATAGCATATGCCTCTCGAAAATTGAGACCCCACGAGCAGCATTATCCGACCCATGACTTGGAGCTGGCAGCAGTAGTTTTTGCATTGAAAATCTGGAGGCATTACTTGTACGGGTCCAAATTTGAAGTGTACAGCGATCATAAGAGCCTCAAATACCTATTCGACCAAAAGGAGCTGAACATGAGGCAGAGAAGATGGATTGAGTTTTTAAAGGACTACGATTTCGAGTTAAAATACCACCCAGGTAAGGCAAATGTCGTGGCCGACGCTTTGAGTCGGAAATCCATCCACATGGCAGCCATGATGGCCAAAGAAGTTGAGTTGTTGGAGCGGTTCCGAGACATGAACTTGCATGTTGACACCCCTTCCCCTCAGAAGATGACAATCGGTACGTTGAGGATTGCCAATGAGTTCTTAAAATCCGTGTACGAACAGCAACAGGTGGACTCTTACCTAGCTGAAATGAAGGAAATTCAGGCCAAAGGAAAGGACTTATCATTGGCAGAGGGGCCAGATGGGATCTTCCGGGTGAGAAACAGAATATACATACCAAGTGAAGGAAGATTGAGAAGAATGGTGCTTGATGAAGCCCACAAAAGCCTACTCAGCATTCACCCAGGAACCACGAAAATGTACCACGACTTGAGGAGACAGTTCTGGTGGCCCGGACTAAAGAAGGATGTGGCGGAGTACGTGGCCCGGTGTATCACTTGTCAGAAATCGAAGGTAGAGCACCAAAAACCGTACGGTGCAATGCAGCCTCTAGAGATCCCCGTGTGGAAATGGGACTCGATTGCAATGGATTTTATCATGGGATTACCCAAAAACAGAGCGGGCCATGATGCCATTTGGGTCATTGTTGACCGATTGACGAAGAGTACACACTTCTTACCTGTAAATATGAGGTACCCATTGCATAAGTTGGCTCGAATCTACATTCAAGAAGTTATCCGACTGCATGGCATACCTACTTCTATCGTATCGGATAGGGACCCTAGGTTTACGTCCAGATTCTGGACCAGCATGCATCAAGAATTGGGGACGAAGCTTTGGCTTAGTTCTGCCTACCACCCCCAATCGGATGGACAATCCAAACGAACAATTCAGAGTCTAGAAGATTTATTGAGAGCGTGTGTGTTAGAGTACGGTGGAGACTGGGAGCAGTACCTTCCCTTGATCGAGTTTACGTACAACAACAGCCATCATCACAGCATTGGCATGGCACCTTACGAGGCATTATATGGGCGCAGATGCCGAACCCCACTCTGCTGGTCGAAAACGGGTGAAAGTCTACTATTGGGACCAGACATCGTGAAGCAAACCACAGAACAGATCCGAGTGATAAGGGAGAAGATGAAAGCATCACAAGATAGGCAGAAGAGCTACCATGACAAGCGCATCAAGCCATTGGAATTTTCAGTCGGAGATCGAGTGTTTCTGAGAACCTCTCCGAGTAAAGGAGTTGGACGAGCCTTAAAAAGTGGGAAGTTAAGCCCTCGATACATTGGACCTTACGAGGTGTTAGAACGGATCGGCCCCGTAGCATACCGCCTCGCATTACCAACTCACTTGTCCCGATTACACAACGTATTTCACGTGTCTCAACTAAGGAAGTATTTGCATGACCCCAGCCACACGATGCCTGACGACGGGGTAGAGATCAAAGAAGACCTAACCACTGTGACTACACCGATTGGAATCGTGGACCGATCGGTAAAATGCTTAAGAAACAAGAACGTAAGGCTGGTTAAAGTGGAGTGGCAGCAAGGCAAGACCACCTCCTGTACGTGGGAACGCGAAGACACCATGCGACAGCAGTACCCCGAGTTGTTTACCTAGGTAAGTACCGACTGAATTTCGGGGACGAAATTCTTTTTCAGTGGGGGAGAACTGTAACATCCCAGTTTTGAAATTAAATGCTGAATGAAGAATAAACCATTAAGGCTTAGTTTCAACTAGAAAATAACTGTTAATTACATTTAACTAAGTAGGTTTAAGCCATTAAAATATGAAAATGGTGGTGGTCAGGGAATGGGGGTGGAGTGCACGTGGCTGCTGGGCACACACTCTCCCATCCCACTTTTCTCTTACTGTGCGCATGTACATATATATATATATCGTGAGCCTTTGGTGATAAACACACTCTCTATTCCTTCAGACTCCTTCCTCCGTCACTTCATCCTCTACTTCCTCTCTTCGTCTCCATCTTTCTTCTTCTTCCATCTTACTCTTCGCTCCTGGAGACCTTGGTTGCAGTACTGGAGAACGGACCACACTTCATCCCAGAATCAGGCGCAGGATACGACAAAGCCAAGGAAGACCGAACGAACCAGGAGAAAGACATCGGACCCAACGACAAGAACGGAAAGGTTTCTGAGGTTCTTCTAAGGTAGGGGGCGCTTGCATGTCGAATGCATGGTCTAAGAACGGTACCGGATGAACATATTACTGAGTGTGGGTGTGTGTGTGTGCATGTATTTATGATCATTAAAACTGATGCATGGTTTAAGATTCTGATAATGATTTTCGTGGCGATGGTGTAGCCTGTTAGTAGATGATAATGATGAACGATATGCATGGATCTATTTTCTTGTCACTGTGAAAAATATGTATGTGCATGCTCTTAATTGGATTGCTCGATGTTGTTAGTCTAATGACCGATTGTAACATGCGTTGGTGTGATTGACTGAATGATTACGAGTAGTGTGGGAAATCTGTTCTTGCTTAATGATTACGGCGAAGGTGTTCGTGGCGCGATGATGTGTAATAATGAATGTGTTAGTTGCATGAGTGAGAGTGGGGTGACCCATAGAAGGTCAAGAACCCCAAGGGAAACGACTTCCAGTTACCAACCCTGGCTAGATCCCAATAGTGCTCGTGGTAGCCGTTGGAGCTAGAGAAGAGAGTCTCGAGACGCCGTGGGGAGGCCGGTGCCACCTTGTAAGAGCTGAGGGACGAGGGGCCAGAAGAAAAGGGGACCGTAACTGAGAGTCTTTACCCGAGTCGGATCCACAGGCATGCATATAGAAATAAGGCCGATTGTGGTGGTGTATAAATTTATGTATGTACATGTGTATGATTTTGAATGCATGAATATATATATGGATGTGGAATAAACTCTGTGTATTATGTGTGTCATGAATGTTGTTTGAACTGTAAGAACTTGGTTACTTGAGAAAGGTTGAATGATAGCAGGAGCGTGTACTGACGCTGATACCGAGTCTGTGAGTATCATTTTACATGTAAAAGCTCACCCCTGCAGTGGCCATTTTCAGTGAATGTCTCTCGAGAGGAGGATCAGAAGCAGAGCTGGAATGCTGGGCGGAGTGCTGATGCATTTGGAAGGCTTAATTAAGGCGTTGTTAGATTAAGCCCTGACTGGTTCATACCGGATGTTAATGTTTTGGGATGAATAGAATTTTATGGACAAGGAGAAATCTGATTTTTGTGTTGTAAATATTGACATACACTCTTATGTACATATGGATGTATGGTTTTGGTGTGTGTGATGCTATGTGCTACCTTGTTTCATAATTGTGCTTTAATGGATGCGCAGGGACAGTATGATTGAGCAGGTTATAGCCAAGTCTGAGTGAATCGAGAATTGTCTTAGGAAAATTTATGTCGGATACGTTGGGCGGAGTCGTACCCCGCCCGAAGTATGGGACCAATTCGCCCAAGCGTGAGGATTCGCGCTGGAGCGATGTAGTTGTTAGAATGAGACCCCGGTGTTGACCCCTGATTTGGGCGTTGTGGTTGAGTCCGCCCAGGCGTTGTCATAATTAGTTGAGTTGGGCGGAATAGGTTCAGACTCCTCCTTTCTCCACAACCTACTATCGCATATGTACCCTGTAACTTCCCGTTTTTTCTGAGTGAAGTGCGAGTGTGAGGATTTACCTAGTGAACCCTTGCCCATATCCGATTGAGGAATTACCTTGTAGTTGTGTTAAAGAGGCGTTGTGCAGATTTCGTTTAGGCGGTGTCATACCTCGCCCAAGTAACTAGGACAGTTCGCCCAAACGCGTAGAACTATGCTGAAGCAAGTAGATATCAACTCGAGATTCCGCCTATGTACCTTCTTTCTCCGTTGTCGCATTATTCCGTCTCGCTGGGCGGTATTGAACATCGCCTGAGTAAGTGAATGTTGTGATGTAGTCCGCCCAGGATAAATATACCCCGCCTAGCCAGGTAGGATGATTCGAACTCCGCCCTCCCACCGAATGCTACGCGTGTGAATGTATTAACATCTTTCCCTTATCTATTTCCTCCCGTTGAGTGACCAGTGTTACTCGAAGGGAAGCCTCCTTGTAAAATCTCCTCTATCCGCTGCTGCTTTACCATACTCCGCCTGGACGGTGTCAGACCCCGTTTAAGCAAACAAACGGTGTGGTGTAATCCGCCCTGGTGCTGGTGTGTTGCGATAAACCCATTGAGCCGGCCCCAGTTTTAGCTTCTCTGTAGGTTGCTATATGCGCGTGAATGCTCCTCGTCTTCCCCCCTTGCCTGCTCCCTTCTATATCAAATGTTACGTGACTGTTTTGTGAAAAAAATAAAATAAAATAAAATTTTCTCATATTTTTGGAATTATTAGTTGCAAATAATAAGGTGTTACAATAATCGATTACAATGGTTCTGGAAAACCAATAATCGATTACGCTCTAATGCCTAATCGATTAGATTACAGACAGAGGCCTTGTAATCGATTGCACCTCAAGGTCTAATTGATTACACTCTGTCATTCTGTAGAAATTATGTAGATTTTGTAGAAAAATGAACTTCTTGACTACCAAAACCCATGTAAACGATATCGGAATGCCACCGAATTTTAACATAAGCCAAAACACTTATTTGTGATGTGTGGCAACTGGCCGCACTCAAAACTTCCTAAAAACGAGTAATTTATGCGCATAAATGCGTTTATCTCATTTTAAGACATTTTGAGGTAACCAAGGAGTCCACTTCTTGCAAAATGGATCCATTCCATTTTCCACAAACCACAATTAGCATGTTTAAGCTGTTGCATTCCTTCCATTGCACCAAAACCACATAAATCATCATTTGACTATGCTAGTTCCTAACTCATGCATGAAACAACTGTTAGGAAATCCCTAAGCATGAGCAGCGGAAAAATTAAAGGGATTCCATAGGATTTGCAAGGTTCCGTGTTTCAAAGCACAAAAACCAATTTCGAAATTATTTAGGTTACCTCTTGAAGAACTCCGAAGCAGTCGTAGCCTCGTCCTTTAGGAGTCCACACGAGCACTCCCACCAGAATCGCAACACTTGCCAACTGCTAGGTTGACGGCGTGTAGCTCTTGCAACTTTTTGTGAATTTTGTGTCTCACTTGAGTGAACCGCCTATGAGCATCTTATGCTCTATTTATAGGCTTAGGTTTGACCTAATTTGTTCTCTCTAAAAGTGGGCTCCTTACTCATTCCAAATGAGTTAGGCCCAATAGCTTTATTTTAGTCCAACTAAAATAAGACAACATTTTCTGATGGGCTTACTCTATGTGTGTGACCCTATAGGTAAAATACCCGGTCATATTAATAATAAACTATTTTATTATTAATATAAAATAAGAGCGGCATCTAGCAATGCATCATTATGTCCGAATATTATTAACATAACCTATAAGTGATAATTAATTAATACGTTTATTCCTTTTGTCACGATATCCTAATTGGGCCCAAGGCATGGTCGCGTCATCCTTGTACGGCCCAATTTATTTTACTTGATACCGGAGTAGACTGGATCCGAATAAATATCTAATATTTATTCTTTCTAGCATGGCCATGCGTTTACTTAGTCTTACTCCATCAAGTGGCCTATGGATATCACTCCTGTCACATAGGAGAGACAAATCCCATCTACATCACTCACATCCCTCTGCATAATTTGTTCATTGCCTAATCACAACCTTTATAGTCCTCTTGTTACAGAAGACGTTTAATTGCATTAAAACAATAAACTCCTCATGTAGGAATCGTAGTGACTTCAGGTCGAAGGACTACATATACCATTATCACATTGAGAATCGTTTATGACAATGATGTAACGATCCATGCAACGTTCTCATGGTGGGTCAGTCCAGTACATCATTACTCTTAATGTGTACCCGTGTGAAGACTCGATATCATCTATATCTATGATCTGTGAGATCAGATCATCAGTACACTCACACACTAGTCTCAGTGTATTTACATGTCCCCATGTAAATACTTAACTAGGGACATTTTAGGAATAATTTTTATATGACCTATTACTCCAAGGATAAATATGTTTAAAACAATTTTAAACTGAAATATTTATTCTATTGATAAGTAGAAAAATGATACAAATAAAAAAGCATAAAGGCTCATAGTGCATACACCAACAACAACTATACAAAATCTCAAACACTCATCATAAAGGGCTATAATTCATAACTCTCAACATCCATTCTTCACAAAATAAGCAAGACCTGCCCATAAGTATATGTATATATATCTAATTCATGAAGCTTATCGTATCCATGAACATCTCCTTATCTACTCATCTTGAATGCATCTTCTCATCAACCAACTTGCAATTTTTATCCATTACTTATCATAAACATTCATAACTACCTTGATCACATTTAAATTAGTCCAGCACATATACGGAATATATAAACATAACATACATATAACACAATACACATTGCACACATCCTTTCACTCATAATTTCCTCTACTCCTTGGCATCAATCCTCCGCTTGGCGCACCTCCGGGGCTTCAACCTCTTCCCTGTCACTGGTTACTAAATTAAAAGAAAACCACAGCAAGGGTGAGTGTTTGGTATCATAATTAATCTAGAAGGGTAGTTAAATATCAATATACTTGTTTACTAACTCTACGTTATGCAATTAGTTTCGCCTTTTATCATCCACCTGTGCTTACCAATTGTAAACTTCATTCAAATTCATTATCCTTAAAATGCAAATCACAACCAACAAATATAATAGAGCACCTACACATCATCACACAATGCCAATAATTTCATTAATTATCACCACTGACTCTCACATAAAATTGACGCCTAGTATCCGGATACTAAAGGATCGGCCTTCAGCTGGGGGTCCTACTTGACACCCCGTGAACCCTGCTTGGTCCACCGAGTCCTACTTGACTCTCCACCTCAACCACTGGGTCCTACTTGACCACTGGGTAGCTCAACTAGGCATAAATACCACGGGAGCCAGAAACGAGGGGCTATACATACCGCCGGCCGTCCCACACCACATAATCATACATATATACAACTCACATTTCTCATATCAAGCATCAAGTGGCCAGCAATACACATATGCTCATCAATTGGGTGACCTGCTTGTCAAACCCTTCATCACAATGCCATCATGCTCATCAACTCATCACAATTCAAATCACATTATCCTCATAATCATCATAAACTACACACAATTTACATTCATACACACACAATTATCATTCCTTGTCTATTCTCATTATTTTTGTATTTAGTTCAATGATTCAATTCAATTATACTTACCTATTCTAATTAATTATAATCCGAACACCCCCCTTACCTCAACTCCGAGCTCCGACGACTCGTTCTTGATGTGATTAGCGTTCCCCTCGACGCTATATCCACGTCCTACGTCCGAAATCAACAACCACTTCACCGTTCGATCCTCCGACGACTGCTTCACTACCTACGGAGGTCAAAACGCAAAATCCATCAACGTTAAACCACCCTCGTTACTCTAAAGACCATTTTTCAAGCTTCTACGCACTAGAGGAGTAGGAAACAATAGCTCACTCCTCCATGCATGGCCATTTGGTTTAACGGAGAAAATGAAAGAGGTGAAGCTTAATTTAAAGGGTTCATTGGACTCACCTCGAAGCCACGATCTCAAAAACGTAGTTATTTCAAAGTTTTGACACAAAATCGACCTCCCCCTTGAAGCATGCAAATCACGGCCAGCTTGAGGAGAAGGAGAAGAAGAAGTAACTCGCGTGAAGGTGAGGTAGAAGAAGGAAATGAAATTAAAATTTAAGGCACAAGGGCAAAATAGTCATTCCCCTTTTTTTTATAATTTCTTTAAAGTTTTAATTAAGCTTTTACCTTTTACCTTCATTGGTAACTTCTAAATTTACTTCCTTCCAATTACTTTTCATTTAGCCTCTTGTAATTAGTCAATCAAATTAATTAATTTATTTCCACAACAATTAATTATTTGTAATTACATCTTTAATAATAAGAATTCCCAAAGTCTTAATAAATTCGGTTGGGAAATTATTAATATTTTTCGCTAATTAAAACTTTTCTAAAGTATTAGGGATGTTACAATGGATTTCACAGGTAAATTCAGTCGTCTAACACATTCTTCAGCTATAAAAGAATGTGTCGCACCAGAATCAAATAAAACTGATAAAGTAGTATCGTTAAGAATGCACTCACTTTGTACTAAGTCGTCTGCCTGTGATGCCTCTGATCCACTAATTGCAAATACTCTGCCAGCTGCAGGTGATTTGTTCTGATTATTCACTAGTTGTCCATTTTCTCGTCCTCGACCAGCTGTGCCTTTGACATTAAGTCCTCCGCGACCATTTGTATTATGTCCATCTCGAATGTTGGCTCCTCCTCTGTTGGCTCCATTGTTGTTGTCCTCAGTTTTGACATTCACAGTGTTAGTACCTTGGCGAAGTTGTGGGCAGTTAGGACGAATATGTCCCTTCTGATTGCATTGGAAACAGGTAACATCTATCTGTGTACAATCATGGGTTCTATGATTTCCTCCACACTTGTAGCAGTTCCATGTGATTGGCTGGTTTACGCGTCCTCCAGATGATGAAGTTGATCCTCCTCGAAATTGATTCTGATTAAATGCTCCTCGCCTTTTAAAGTTTACTAATTGAGGTCTCAATTGCTTACTACTTTTCTCCTGCTCGATCCTAGCCCGATGGTTTTCTTCAAAAATTCTGCATTTGTTGATTAGAGTAGGTAAACTTCTAATTTCCTGATGTCCTATGGCTTCTTTAATTTCTGGTCTCAGGCCATTTTCAAATTTGACACATTTAGAAGCCTCAGTTCCTGGCTATTAGAAAGGAGGATAGAACAATGATAGTTCCTCAAATTTGGTAGTGTATTCTCTAACAGACATATTCCCTTGCTTTAATTCTAAAAATTCTAATTCCTTTTTGCTCCTGACACTAGCAGGGAAATATTTCTCAAGGAAACTTTCTTTAAAAATTTCCCAGTTAAGTAGTCTACCAGCTTCTAGTAACCTATCGCGAGCAAAGATCCACCAATTCTCTGCTTCCCCTACCATCATATAGGTAGCATATTCTACCTTCTGGGCTTCAGTTCAAGGTAAGGATCGAAAGATACTTTCCATTTCTTTAATCCACAGGCAAGCCACCTCTGGATTATAGTCTCCTTTAAATTGGGTAGGTTTTCTTTTCAGGAAACGGCCAAGTCCATGGGTTCCTTCAGCTAACCTTTGCTGTTCCTGTCTTTCAAGGATCTTAGCAAATCGATTGAATGCAGCAGCTATGGCATCATCGTTCTGACGTCTAGCCATTTCTTATCCTACAGGTACGAGTACCACCGCATTCAGTTACTGAGTATCTAATATACTCAGAGTTCTAACAATTTTTACGTTATCTAACTAGTAATTATACTAAACAGAAACATACAAAGAGCACACATAACACATAAGCACACAAATTTCAAACAAATAGCAATCAAGGTTTACACACTTCAAGCTATCTTTCTTTAATTTCTAGTCACTTCCTAAGGTTTTCTTTATATTTTATATACCATTGCTCTGATACCACTTCAGTTGTAACGCCCTGGAGTCAACTTGCAAATCCCAAGATAATTACCGTTACCATATAAAATCTCATAGATAACTTATTTTTTTTACCTAGTAATTATCAAGAGATTCACAATCTGATTCTAGAGGTTACTAATACAATATCAGAGTGTGCAACCTTTTCATAATTGACTTCTTATTATATAACATCAGAGTTTTATACATATTATATCTTACAACAGGCACCTAGATCTTATAAAATATAAAGATGTAAAGTACCAAAACATAACATATACATAATACAGCAATAATAGTCACGCAAGCAAGCATCATCATCAAAAGCCTTCATAATTCATCCATATTCAGCGACATCCACTTTGTCACATGTCTTCCTGGTTAACCACTAAAGGGTTGCCACAAGTAACAGAAAGAGTGAGATAAAATATTAAATAAATAGAAATTAGATTAGAACATACACAATCACAAGTATGATGCTATGCGATGTGAATGCCAAACATGTATTTTGTATTATATTTATATTAATATTCCATTCTCTATATGAATGAAAATGCATGATGGATCCATTCTAGTGGGAACATCTGCAGTGATTTTTCAGCAATAATATTTTTACGGATATCCAACCGATACCGCGCCCCATAATACAATACCAACATCGGATAACAATACAATCATATCAATAACAAGTGTTGCGGGACCCCCTTAAGGACACACTGCTTAGCCCTTAAGACAGCCGTGGTGTAAAACCACCGCAGAAGTCTGTTGCTCAACAGAGCGCGTTCCCCACCGGGAACCCCCTCAAAGAACCCCCCTGCGGATTCTTTGAACGGCCAATGCATATCATGCATGAATGCAATAAATTTATATCATTAAATTTATTCATAATTTAACAATAAGAATTTATGGTAAAATTCAAGAAGATACGACATTTCATCATATTTACAAGTATAATTCATATATGAAGACAGCACTCTATTTCCCTCTGTTTTTGCTGTTTTAATGATTTCAATTGCAAATTAAATATGCCAATTGGTTCCAAATCATTATACAACATTAGAAACATATCATATATTATATTCCAAACTATTTGGCATCAATTTCATAATTTAATTCAAATTAAATTAAAATCTAGCTAAATGAGTTTCCAAACAATTAAGCAAGCAATTCTAACTTAATTTCTATGTATTTAATATCCTATCTCCTCTTTCTTACCTCAATTGAAGATCCTTAAGCTTTCCTTATGCTAAACTCCCTTGTATTTTCTCAAATCTTCAAGTTTGTGTAGTTTCTTCTTATGCAAAATTAAAGAGTTTGAGTATGGCAAATGAAGGTTTTGAAAGCTTGAAGAGGGAGATGAAAGGTTGTGGAATTGGTAATGTTTTTGGTTTTGAAGAAATTTGGAAGGTTGGAGCCTTATTTATAGGCTTCTAATGAAGGTTACTGTAGCAAATCACTGTAGCAGATACTGTAGCAAATACTGTAGCAAATCGAAGTGACATGCGGCGGTGTGAAGGAGGAAGAATTCTCGAGAAGTTGCAAGATTTTTCATGTGACAGATACTGTAGCATTTTACTATAGCAAGTACTGTAGCAAATTAATATAGCATTTTACTGTAGCAGATTACTGTGGAAGATTTTTATTTTATTTATTATTTTATTTTATTCTACGTTCCATTCTTGTTTAATTTTGTTTTAAGTCAGACTAAAAATATCCTTATATTCAAAATTCAATTTCCTATTTTCTAGGATTCATTTCTTATTTTTCTGAGAAATTTTAATTTTTCACTATTTAATTACAGATTAAAAAAATTGGGCTGTCACATATGCAACCAAGAGGGGACAATGAAGTCACGGTTTTGGCTTCCAAAATAGTGAGGAAAATGCCACCAAATTAAAAACACAAACTATATTGGACACCAAAGAAAGAGGAGACAAGATCAAGAACCAAAATGCGAAAATCCTTACCTTGGTGGCCTTGGATTGGCTCGTGGTTTTGGGAGCTTGAAACAAGGGAGATGGGGCTGATCTTTGGGGGTATGAATCTTGCAGGAAAATTTAAGCGAAGATCGTTGTTTGGTGGAGGAAGTGTCGCGGATTTAAGAGGAGAAGGAAGGAGGAGAAGAGATTATGGTGGTTGGTGGTGTAGTGACGTGAGGCTATGAGGGAGGGGAGATGTGGTGGCTGTTTATGGTGACTCAAGAGAAGGGAATTTGTGATGGTTAGGTGAAATAAAGAGACTTGGCGGGCTGGTTAATTCTTGTCGTGAGTTGAAGGAGAGAATGGTAGTGGAATGGTACAAAGAAATGATGAGAATTCTTGGTGATGGGTTGGTAACTCTTGTTGCATGAAATCTGATTGGAGGAAAGACAGGTGGTGGCTGAATGAAGCAAGAGGTGACACCTCGCATGGCAGGTGTCAAGGGCTGGTGATGCATGGAGATGGAGTTTTTAGAGCTAGACAAGTGTCTAGTGGGTGGGAGAAAGTGATTGGCTTAAGTTGCATGAAGGGGCTGATGTGTCATAACTAGGGGTGCACTTTGTGCGAATTGTTAAGGGATGATACAGGCCAAATTTTAAAATGGGATGACCATAAAAGTTGTAGAACTTTCTGTTCTCTTTAGATCCATATAAAGCATAAAACAAACCATCAAGAATTGAGTGAGATGTGGCACAAATACTAAAAAGGTGCAGGGCTATGACGGAATTTTTGTCCCTGTCATAGATTAATTTTTTGGGCCAAATGGGTTGCGATTTGGGCTTTGTGTCCTTTATAAAAGTTGTTAAGAATTGAGTTAGGAAAAATTTGGTGAAGGCCTCATTCAATTTCATGGCCATATGAGAGAGTTATGTGGAAAATACTGCAACTAGTGCAAACTATTGCTGGAAAAATGTGAATTGATGTAGTGTTTTAATTTCTGGGATTTGTGGGATGCAAATTGGCTTTCGAGCCTTTCATCAAGTTTGTATATCTTTATTTCCTCTTTAATTTGATGTATCATTTGCGATGATCCAAGTTCTGTAGCCCGAGATATACCCGATTTACGACAGGATTCTCTAGAAGCTTTCCAGATCAGCTAGGGTCTTAGAAATAAATTCACCATTAATTCTCTCTTAGGAATTTGATTTCATGCCCATCATCAAAATTGTAGAAGTTTACAATAAGAATCCATATAAAAAAGAACGGAGTGATTCAAGCACTGGACGAAGCAGATACATGAATTTTATCGAAGACCGCCAGCATTGAAATGGAACAGCCAAGGGATCACAAAGATTTATTAAACTATACTGATCTAGAGAGATTTAGCCTTCAATGTCATACAAAAAATGTAGATAATTTTGTTACAGAGATTTTGACACCAAGTTTGTGCAAATCGAAGGTCGTATGAGAAAGTTATGAATTTTTTCTGAACTATCCACAGAGAAAAAGGTCCAAACATTGGAATTTTGAGATGAATATACTTAATCTTCGATTTTGGGGTTGACAGAGTAAGAATCAGAGTTTGGGGCTAAAAACGGAGATTGAAGACCTTTTCAAAATGAAGAGATTGAGACCAAAATCATTTAATTCTAAGATCGTATGAAAAATCTGGGTCCAAAACACCAAAGGTATTCGGGTCGAGTTTTAAAGCGATTTCTAAGGAAATCAACTTATTGAAAAACAGGGATGATAGAGTCTGAATCAAGCTTCGGTCCCTTCAGGAAACATTCCTAAAACGTCGAAATGAGTCACCAGAGACTGACCGTGCCACCATCAGATATCCTGAGGTATATGAACGATTAAACATAGGAGATGCCAAAGGTTTTGATTGAGCTCATCAAGCCAAGTCAGACACCCTTGATTCTTCGTAGAGAGATTCTAATAGGACTAGTATCCCTACTTGATCACTAGTCTTGGTTCGAACGGTCGGAGTCTGACCTTAGGCTGGGTCCCACAGTTCAAATCTGAGGAACCCGACAATATTTTATTATTAAAAATAATTATCAAATAAATAAATAATTTAAAATATCTAATTTCAAAATAAATTATTACAATTATTTATCTATTAGATATTGTCGATAGAAAATAATTATCGAATAAATATAATGATAAATTAATTTGTACCCAAAATAATTATCGTTAACGTATTATTTTTAATTAAACAATATTGTCAAACGTTATTTATTATTTTTCTTATCTCTGCTTCTCTCACTCGTTACGTTCTCTCGGTATTCTTACTTTTCATATTAAACTCTACTTCTCTCTATTTTCTCATTCTAAAATGTTCGGGGAACAGGCCGAAGCCTTGAGCTTCTTACTGAAAGCTCAACAGAGTATCCTCATAGTCTTGAGGGTCTGGTTTTTTATTCTTAAAAATCAGGCTGTTACAGTTCACGATTCAACCGGTCGAACTAACCGGTTCGGTTCAGTTTTGATAACAATGGTTTTCTGTGTAAATATTCTTACTTTAATAATAATATATATATTATTATATCATATATAAAAATAAATAAATGATACATGATAAATAATAATAATATAATAAGAAATAAATGATATATAAGTACCTTGTACTATCAATCATATGTAAGTAGTTACCATATTTACTATATTTCAGTTTAAAAATGATATATAAATACCGTATTTACATGATCAACTCAATAGTAATCAATTCTACTTACGAGAAGAAAAAAATAAGATAAGTAAGTAATACAAAATTAGAAATGAATGGAATGAATTAATTGAATGTATCATTGTAAAAAATATAGAAAAAAAATAATTTAACGGTAAAAGTCATTAGTTAAAAAGTTTCATCCAATGGTTTATATACTTTTCTGCTAAAGATTTTGTTGCTTACATTATGGGTAGATAAAGATAAATATTAGATGAATTTTCCATTAATATGTTGGTATTTAACGATTGGAATTTGATTTTCAAAAATTGATTGCAGATAAAATTTCAGAAATTGATTTATAGAAATTGGTTGAATATTCAACATATTAATATGTTGAAATTTTATATAATAGATAGGATTAAATGATAAATTTGAGTTGATTAGATTTTTTTTATCACTTTCATTTCTCTTACAATATTAATTCTATTGCCTTTATAGATACACATCACTACCGAAAAAGTTACTTACACCTATGGATACTTTTAGTGACAGAGCTAAAAATTGTAGCTAAAAGTTACTATACATTTGATTTTTGGGTACATGACTTTGCTGTTTAGTTTTTTACTGCCCAAACCCATATAACGATAAAAAGACAATAAAAATATAAAACGTGTTTGTTGAGGGGAATTTATGATGCCTTGTTCACGGTATGAGAAATGAGTAAAAAAAATAAAATGTATATGTAAAAAATATCATTAATTTATTAATTTTGTTTTGTTATGAGAAAAGTTAATACTCAAACTTTAAATTTCAAAGCTTTGCTCGTAAATAAAAAAGCCAATGAGCCTATGCTCGTTTTTTCTCATTTACGGGAGAAAACTAAAACACATAACATAAATTTGAGGAAATGAGAGTGCTGTGTTTTTTCGTCAATAAAGCTTGTGCCCATTTCTTCTCATTCTCGAAGCTAATTTTGTTTCTTTGTTTCGTCCATGGATTTCTAGCTTAGTGCATCTTTCTTCTACTGGTTTTTAGGTTTTTGCTCTCACTCTTTCTTTCTTTGTTGTAAATTTTTGATAGATGTGATTGTATATTTGATTTCTGGAACTAAATGTGTTTCTCTACATTCTTTAATTCATTCTCTCCATGTATGTTCCATATTTGTCAGTTTTACTTAGGTTTGCTTTATTAGATCCTCTATTTTGGTAAAACTATTGCAATTTGGAGCATCAAGAATATTGATTTGATGTTGAACCTATGGTTGGATTTGTTATTAATTTGAGCTTTGAATAAAGGCTATTTGAAGTTTAAAAATAATACTCAAAGTTAAGGTGGGAAAGGATTTAGTACTATATGGAAGAGAAGGTGATCCTTTATCTGAGCTAACACACTTATTTACTAGTATATAATCTTTTGTTGACAGTTATAGAAACAAGGCATTTAGAATACAGCTGAGTAGTTGATTTAAGAAAGGTAATTAATCGGATGATCTTAAAAGTGCTACAGGACTGACAAAATAGAAGTGGTTTTAAATCAGTGGTAAACGATAGTAGGATGTAAAGTAAAGAATTATTGGAATTAAGCTTAATAGGGTTACAAGTATGCTTTTAGTGGCCAATTGATTCTAGAACTAAACAATGTTAAGAAACCAATGAAATGGTTATATTGTGACATATATCAGAGTATTGTATCTGTGTAGAAAGTAATTTTACATGAAAATTAAAAAGAGTAATTTCAACTAAGCAAATTATGAATTTGCGCCTCTTTGACACGTACATTGAATAGTTTTTTTTCTATTGCTCGAGTGCTTTGTAACCTGTACTGCTTGCTACAGCAATTGAGTTTTTCTTGTGCTCATCTATTACAATGATAATTCTTATGTATTTTTAGGAATAAATACCTATTACCTATAATCACAGAGAGATGGAAATGGGTCAGGCTGTCCGTCGGGGGCCTATGGCCCGGCTCGTTTAAAGCCTACATAGACCAGGCTTGTCAGGCTAGAAGGCCAGGCTTAGGCTTTTAAAAATACCTTTTTAACTAAACAGGCCAGACTACAGGCTTTCTGAAAAACCTTTGAAGCCCAACAGGCCGGCCTATTTAATTAAATTAATTGTTAATTAGTTATATATATAATATTTATAACATAAACTAATATATATATATATATATTACATATTTACATTTATATAATATAAATTAATATTACAAGTTTACAATTAAAAAAATTAGGAGGGAATGGAACACAATTTTTTTTTAGGTTTGGTTTTAGCATTTTAAAAGTTTCACTATAAACAGGCTTTTTAAACAGGTCAGGCCTTCAAACAGACCATAACAGACCTTAAAAAAAGGCCTATGACAGGCTAATAGGCCAGGCTCAGGCCTTAAAAATTTGATGTAGGTCAGGCTCAGGCCTTTCAAAGCCCGGCCTGACCTAGCCCATTTCCATCCCTATTACAAGCTAGCGGTTTTATATTCAATTGGACAAATCATTATAATGCTCATTTTATCTTCATATTTTTGTTGGGGGCAAGGAATCAATCATCCCGTGATGAGGGAAACAACTTTATAATGGTCCATCTACGTTTTGCACCAATGGCTATCCTCTAGTTATCCACAAGTCTTGTAGCAGACTAAACCAGTCTGTTTATAAGAGCAAAGGACATATATGGGCGCTACTCAATGGTAAAAATATTGTATTCACTAACTCAACCAGTAATTAAACAGGAACCGTAGTTCAATGATAAACCATAAAAGTATGATTGCATTGTTTATTCAGCATAAATGAAAGCAGTCGATATTGTCTGTTTCCAAAACTACCTTCATGACTCCATCCAGCATGAATAACATGAAAGAAGATTTGTTATCATAAATTTAATCCTTATTTGCAGCTTTAGGTACACTTTCTGTTTTAGAACATTATGCCTAACTAATTCCTGATAGATGCAAATGCTAAAAGCCTAATCCAAAACAATACTAATCACCGTGCAAGTATTCGAACAGGCAGCACGGTGCCTAATCACACTACATAGTGTCTAAAGCAAAATTACCATTCCACTCTAGCCACCCTTCTGGTCTTATCACATTACTCATGTATGATTGCATGAAAATTTTTCTTGAGTAAGTCTTCCAAGGTCTTCCAAGGTATGTTTCCGTGGAATTAACAAAAGGTACATGGTCAGAATCTGCAGTTAAGTTACAAAATAGGAATGAGAAACCTGTTGGTTCATTTGGGCCTTTTCATCCTTGAGCTGTCACTATGTTCTTTTGGCCTGGTAAGCCTTTCTTGGCTTGTATTTGGCAGTTTTGGAACACTGTAGTTGCATCTCTAAAGATGAAATCAACAATGCCTGTGATTTTGCATTCTCTGAAGAACTGGCGCATGGTGTGAGTGTAGAGAGTGTTTTTATCCCTAAGATTAAGTGTCCTATTTTTTCCCTAGGACTACACTTCTAAAGTAGTCTTCCATATTTGCATATATGATTCAAGTGTTTTTATCCCTAAGATTTTAAAAACACCAATTTAATTTTAACTTCATATAAAACATTCTTCAATTTAATTCTTGATATAACACAAAATAATAAATAAAAAAAGAAAAGTAAAAAACAATAAAACAAATGACTATATATAATATATATAATTAAATCAGATAAAATGCACTATATATATATATATATATATATATATATATATATATATATATATATATCATGCATCAACATATCCCTTAACTTCCGAGATGTTTTCTTTATTTATTTGTATCGTCTCAATGCAACTTCTTGTTTTATTACATGTTTTGTTTTCTTCTGCTCGATGGAAAACTAGACAAGTTTAGCAATAGCTTGTAGTAACAATTACAATTACTATTTGCTTAGCCATGCATGGTCCTAAAACATGACATTATAGGTAGGGTCATCATAAGTCGCCACATTAGGATTGTGAAATTATAACTATGTTTACTGTGAAGTTTTTAATGTTATCTTCACTTTAATTTTTTAAGACTAAAATTTAATTTTAAACTTTCATTTTATTTTTAAGTTTATTACATTTAATGGACAAACCTTCGATATTTGACAGCTCTCAAACTAAAGATTTTGCATTTTGCATTTTCTTGATTTTCTTGATTTTCTTGATTTTGCATTTGAAAAATCATCTAAGGATGAGAAAATTTTATGCCCTTGCACCAAATGTGTCAATTACAAGTGGCACTCTCGGGTGGATGTGTATGAGCATGTTATCAACCATGGGCTTTTAAAAGGATATACTAATTGGATTTTTCATGGTGAGAAAGTTCATTCTTCTACTTTTTCTATGAGTACATGCAAAGAAGAAGGGGACTTTGATCATGATGTGGATACATTATTCCATGATGCTTTTGGAATGCATACAGTAAATGTGAGAGATGATACATGTGTAAATATGAATGATGAGAGTTCAAAATCATTCATAAATGAGCACAATGTTCAATAATCAAAAGGAGGTAATAGTTCAAGTTTTATGAGTTGCTAAATGATGCAGAACAAGACCTTTATCCTGGTTGTAAGAAGTTTACAAAACTATCTTTCATCATACACTTGTACCACTTCAAGTGTCTAAATGGATGGACCAACAAAAGCTTTACAATGTTGTTAGAGTTGTTAAGAGATGCATTACTAGAAGAAAATAAAATACCCAAATCATTTTATAACACGAAGAAGATTATTTTAGGATTAGGGTATGAAAAAATTCAAGCTTGTCTCAGTGGTTCTGTATTGTTTTGGAGGGATTTGGCTAAAGCTGAAATTTGCCCAAAATATGAACGCTCAAGATGGAAAATCAACTCTAATGATGTTGATGGTAGAAAAAAGATACCGGTAAATATTCTTCGTTGGTTTCCTCTCAAACCTAGACTACAAAGGCTTTTCTTGTCATCAAAAATAGCTTCTTCTATGACATGTCATGAAGATGGTTGAACCAAGGATGGACTCTTGACACATCCAGCTATTCTCTTGCTTGGAAGGATTTTGATAGTCGATATCCTAATTGTTTTTATGACCCCCGTAATGTTCGACTAGGTTTGGCTTCCGATGGCTTTAATCCTTTCAAAACTATGACAATTTCTCATAGCACTTGGCCTATTATCTTGATTCCATGTAATCTTCCTTCTTGGTTATTTATAAAGCAACCTTGTTTGATACTCTCATTGTTTATTCCTGGTCCAGATGATAAATTTGATGTTTATATGCAGCCTCTTTTGAAAGAATTAAAAGAATTATGGGAAATTAGGATAAGAACTTTTGATGCGTGTAAGAAAGAGTCCTTCCAAATGCGTGTTGCGGTAATGTAGACCATTAATGATTTTCCTACATATACAAATTTATCTGGATGGAGTACCAAAGGTTGATGGTTTAGAGTCAGATTAGAAGGGGGTTGAATAAGTCTTAAAATCTTTTTCGCCTAAATTTTGAATCAAATAAAATGTACAAGCAATCAAACAGTGAAGAGTAAGAGAAAATAAATACACATAGTTTAGACTGGTTCATTTCCAACACAGAAGCTACGTCCAGTCCCTTCCAACTTGAAGGATTTCCACTATTATAAAAATCTCCTTTACAATATCAACACCAGACCCGTGCTACAAGTATTCATTACCCCAACCACTTCTGGCTTATCCTAAGTATTCTTTTAACAAGCCACTTCTGGCTTAACCCAAGTATTCTTTCTAAAGCCTCTTCAGGCCAAAGTGTTTCCTAATACAAACTTGTTCTGGTAACCCACCAGACTTATACAAACAATAAGAATAGGAAATATTTTGAGAACTTAGTGTACAAATAATAGACAATGTTGAGATCAAACACTAAGTGTTGTTGACACAAGACCTGAGTCTGCTAAAAGCAGCGCTGGAGAGAAAAAGAAGGGTGAAACAACCCGACTTAAATAAACCCAAACTGAGACCAGGGAAAATTTTTCCAAAATTTAGAACATTCAAAACGTTCATAATCAGCCCAGATTAAGAGTCAGGGTAAATTAAAAACAGCATAAAGGCAAGGGAAGGCAAAAGCCGACCAGAGAAAGGGAATACCGGGTCCAAATGCCACACGTTGGCAAGACCCAGCTTCGGTCGCACAGCCCAGCGGAATACAGCGTTTGAGCGAGTTCTTTTCTCGCTGGAGCGAACGCCTTGCTCGCTGAAGTGAACACCCGCACTCGGTAATTTCCTCACTCGGAATTTAGTCCCAAGTCCACTCGGGGTTTGACCACTTCGGGTCATGCTTCACCTGGTACACTAACACTTAGCCAAATACTTAATTTACTTCAGTAAGCCCACATACATGCTTCATTCAGAAGCGTCTTAATCTCCACTCGGGAAAAGATTCCCTCGATTACTCCACTCGGAGTCCATAAGCTTTCCCTCACCCGGATTGTTTCCCCAGTCTAATACCACTCGGTATATTTCAACCTCAATTCACTCGGAGGTACATTACCCATTCTTCACTCGGCATATTTTGATCTTCCTCACTCGGAGATCACTTAACCTCCATTCCTTCGGAAGGAGTCTCTATAGTCAAGTTCCGTTCGGGATTCCTCTGTCCTCAAGTCACTCGGAGGAATTCACCAAGTTAAGTCTGACTCGGACTTATTCAATACTTAGTCACTCAGAATATATAACATTCACTCAGAATATATATAGCCTCGTTCACTCGGAAGAGGAACCCTAGAATACACCTCAATCAGAACCGTCACGATCACTCTTCCCACGAGATAGGTTCACTCGGGATTTCCACTCGGGAATATTCAAACACTTCCCCACTCGGGGTTTACTTATACTTTTCACTTGATAACATATGGACTAATCTTCCCTCGGAAGTAGCCCACTCGAGTACATCTTACTCGGACATGCCTTATGCCTTTATCACTCGGAAAAGGCCCACACACACACTAAAGCCTCACTCGGAAATGGCTCTCCCAACAATATTCCACTCGGAATTTATTAACTTAGCATTATCCATTCGACATCACATCTCAGTTGGTATAAGTAACATCATATCAACGTAATAAATATATGTGTATATGTGTAAACTTGTTCACAATTCCACTATCCAATCCATATAAATAATCACGTTCAGACAGACGGATTACAAGAGAGCCGGCCAAGGCTTAAACATATCTATTTACAATATATACTATATGTGCACTTCAACAATCTGAGTGCCCATCACTCAGACTTGAGGCCATCTCCTCATTCCCAGTCCGACCTGCATATACTGAAAAATATAGCCATAGTAGGGGTGAGCTTTTACATATTAAATGACAGTTATTGACTCAGATTAATCTTCAAATCCTCAACCATACAATAACATATCTCAATCATCAATAATGCACTCTGCCATTCAATATGAACCCTACAACAACTTCATCCACTCGGGATTCATGCAATTCAATCAAGACTGAGTAATTCACAACATTCACAATCACATATTCACAGCCATAATATCACCTTGCACTCGACAACAGTACCAATGTACATGTATTCACTCAGTCGGAATTCACACCAATTGTTCATGGCTATATAATTCATATTCATCACAACATGTATCACAACCATAACATCATATTGCACTCGGCAATAACAACAATAACATTAGTATACATGCATTCATCCAATCGAATTCCACTCAAGTCATTCAAGACTATATCAATCATGTCATTCCTAGTAACATTCCACATATTCATACAATTCACATTGAGCTCAATGACAATCATAAGTGTGCACACATTCATTTCACCCGGATCCGGTTATTTATTATCAATTTTTATTGTCGCAACATAGGCTCCAAGCCTTTTCCCAGCTCCAAGCTGATTCGGCCGTTTTACTGGTACCAAACCATTTGACCTCACATGTAACACAACCACTCCAAGTGACAACGAAAGTGTTACAGGCAGCCCCGAGTCCAACCCAGTAGGCTTGCCTTGAGTCCAACCCAAGGTCTTTAAGCGTCCAACGCTTAGTGCACTCGGCACTGCCTCGAGTCCAACCTGAGGTCTTTTATCATATTTAACACGTATTCATCTGATTGCCGACTCTGTATTAAGAATCCAATGCTACATGCTCCAAGCATTTCCAGTGGCGAATCGGATGCATACGGTGTCATTCATCAGGCGTCCAACGCCAATGCACTCGGCATTGCCTTGAGTCCAACCCAAGGTCTTTCAATATGTTTTCCACACATATGCACTCGGCATTCAAATATCAATAACATGCATCCCATGTATTTTATCATTATTATTCATAAACAGGGATCGGCATAGCAATAACACAATACATGCACTCGGCCATCACATGCACTTGGCAAATCACATGCTTTTAATATAAAATCCCAAACGGGAATTAACATAACCGACCCACATCTTATGCATTCGGCAATCACAATGCCATCCACTCAGAATTATCATTTACAACAAGCATCACATGCTATTTCATGAGATCCACTCGGCATTAACATTTGCAACAAGCATCACATGCTTTTCATATAAAACCCACTTGGCATTAACATTTTTATAGCAAGCATCTCATGCTAATTCATATAAAATCCCACACGGAATTAACACAACAGTCCCCATCTTATGCACTCAGCATTCGCATGTTCAATGACAAGCATCATATGCATTTAAACACACAATCACACACGGGGATTAGTACAACTCATGCACTTGGCTTTCTCATTATCAGCCACAAGCATCTCATACATTCATATAGAATTATAAACAAAACCAGCACATCATTTATACACCACATGCATTCGGTATTCACACTGGTTCACATTACATGCACTCGGCTGTTCATAATAACATATACATACATTCACTCGGTATACATCTCATGGACGGAAATCAACATGCACCACCACATAATTCATTATCAACACATATCCGGGCTGTCACTCAATTGGCTAACAAAAATCAACATATTACCAATGCAACACAATACAGTTAAGTAATTTTCACCCGGAACCCGTCCATAAACCATGCATTTGAGATGTAAATTAGCCCCCCTACCTGGAATGAAGATCCCAGAAGCTCCCTGAGCTTGCAGCACCGATTGAACGTTCTTCAGTCACTCGTTCTCAATAGGACGATCCTACTTCAGTCATCCAACAGCACTCTGCTCTCAGTTTTTGGAAGAACCAAACGCTGCTTTCTCACGAGCAGATCTACCACCAAGACACTCCATGCCAAGCCTCCAAGGCACAACGTCACCCCACACTCAGTCCAGTGGAGGATTCCATGGTTGTTCCCACACACGAACATACCAGTCCTCACCAACAGTGGAGGACCCCATGCTTCCAAGCACCCATCGTTGCTTAGGCAGAACAGAGGAAGATCTCAGCCTCCAAAACACTCAGCACCACACGGTTCTCTCACAGCCACGCTGTTCCCACTTCGTGTTCCTACTTCCCACTCAGGTTCTACTCAGCGTGCGAGTGGAAGAAGAAGATGAAGGAGAAGACGAAGAACCAGCGAAGAAGAAGAAGAGGCCACAGGAACTCGAGAGAGAAAGGAGGAGTGTTTGCAGCATAAACAAAGTGAGATGGGCAGAGAGTGGGAAATATGTAGCTCTTATCCCTTCACTGCCCCGTGACAGCTCTACCCCCATCAGCCATCACATCCCATTAATCTCCCATCCCATCAGTGTGGGAATCACGAGGAAGAGAAGGAGAGAGGACCGAAGCTCCCCTTAACACCACCAAGGGCACATGTGTAATTTACCTGGCATTATTATTGTTATTATTATTCAATCAACAACTTTAATTCTGTAATCAACCTTAATTGGTAATTAATTCTAAACCAGGATGTTACACTACTCCCCTCCTTCAAAGAATTTCGTCCTCGAAATTCCAATATGAACTTATGTCAACAAACGGCTTAAAATATTGCTGCCTCAGCTAATTGTATGTCTCTGTTTCCCAAGCATTCACTGACCGGTTCATAATTCCACTCGGTGTAGCTTCACCTCTCAAGCGGTTTACCGACCGCTCCACAATTCCAGTCGGCATAATCGCTAAAGTCAGATCCTACCTGATTACAACCTCTTCATAGAATTCAATATATTTGGGGATTCAATTTTTAAAACGTACAAGTTACCTCATTTAACTCTACCAATTCACCATAACCAATGGCACCTCTAGTTCTTTGGCCACTCGGCCCTGTACTCTCAACGCCAATCGGTGTACATCCACCGTCAGCTCCTCCAATTCATAGGAGTTACTTGGCATAATTAAGTATCCACGCAGAGTATAAACTCTAAATTGTGTCACATGAGACACATTATGGAGGTTAATTAACCAACTGGGAAGAATCTAGTCAGTAAACAACATTACCGATTCCCTCTATTACTGACTACTGTTCATTTTATCTCGGATTAAGCCCTCGGCTTTTCAACATCCGACCACTAAAATCTCCTTCACAATCCGTGATATATCTTGGCAATATCGAGACGGACACTCAAGAGAGCTCCAATGTGCTTCAATTAGCACAGTTTGCCTGGATTCATCCTTTACAGACACCATACTCGGCTCTAAAATCTCAGATTTCTAACCATTCCTTCGGCTAATTCCATGCCTACACCCTGAGAATGTCACTCGGACCTCTCATTCAAAAGGGTTATTCAGGGTTTGAAGGCAATTCTCACCCGGCAAACTTTTTTCTTACAAAAATTCACTTGAAATTCAGGCCCACTTCAAAGACAAACCTGAGCTCAAACTCAACAGCTCTAAACATCGATCCGAACACAAATGTGAATAAATTTACCTCTCGGGTATCTACTCCCCTTGGGAGCCATTCGCTCGGAAACTTACACATTCAAAGTTTTATTTCCCGTCCAGAAGTACTTTCCTCCTGGAAAAATTAATCGGTGGAACACCATACGGGTGTTAGGGATTTCACCCTTGTTACCTTTCCACTTGGAACAGTCCCACACAGTACCATTCCACTCAGATGTGTCACAACCAGAGACACTTCGCTTGGATTTTTCCCTACTCAGGAGTGCCACATTCAGACACTTCACCCGAAGTCACACGACTCGGATATTTCACTCGAATTTCGCCTGATACAAAAGTGTCATTCGGACACAGTTCCTTAACTTAATAATGACTCCCATAACGATGTTTCACTCGGAACATCATAACTCCACTCAGTAGTTCTCTCTCCCAGAAAGATTTCACTTGGAATTATCTCTACTTTCTCACACTCGGAATATACTAATCTTTCCCGAGAAAATTCTCGCCTTATCTATCACCTCAGCTCAAGGTCACGGTTTCCTCACTAAACCCACAATACCACTCGGCTAGACTCATATAACCTCCAATTCCAGTGACAGACTTGATCACCCATCTATTTCAATAGCCAATCATTATTTTAATAGCCAATTCATACCCAATAACCTCTGATCCTCTCAGAGGTAAACACATCAAGGTTAAACAACCTTCTATCATCATTTTGATACTCAACCACTTATTGTTCACACAATACAACTCTCATCTTTACTCAGAACAGCCCGATAGACTCACCATCACCATAAGCAGTTACAGCCTCACCTGCCTGACTTATGAATTGCTGCATCTGACTTATAGGATGACGTCTCATTCCTATAGGGTTACAACAATTGCATAGAGTCGCTGCAACGTGTACGCTGCCACCATACCTATGGTATGAAGAGTCATCCCGGAATAGGATACCTCACATATTTATTGCTCACCTCGACCATACCCACTCAACTAATACTAACTCACACGAAGATTAATGGCAATTCACACAAATCTATAAGCAACACATTTACATCAACATCATCATTATGCACCATCTAGGGCACATCACGCAACAACAATTATAAAATATCAGTTATCACTACTGCAAAACAGTATAATGGCAATAGGCTTCCGACCCCCACAAGGTACACGCCTCGTCATAAAATGGCATATCAACAATCGGCTTCCAGCCCTTACCGAGTAAATATCTCATCATTGGATCTTATCCATCACAAAACTATGGATTAACAATCTAATAATCCCTCATTTCATCATTCATCTTCGACCATTAATCAATTTAAGCCTAGATGATTCACTAAACTCCCTTAGGTATACAACTCGGATTACAATATAACTTGCAATCTTGCAGCAGGTTTCTGCATCAGTAAACCTTTTCACCCATCATAAGTACAATCCACCAGTGAATGTACAATCATCATCATATTATTCCTATAATCATCATACTCAATTCTAAGCGTACTCGGATTTTAACCTTACCATTCACTATCTATCTGGTGTCACATTTATTATTCGCATTTCATCTTAAGACGATTCAAGCCCCAACAATTCATTATACAATTACTTCACTCGGACTCAACAATCCATAAGGGTTAACATATCATCAGACTCAAAATTCCAGGGATTTCCTAACACCCATCGTGGGGCACTTCCACCGCGTTCAAATATCACCGAGCCTAGACCACCGTAAGGCCTAGTTCCACAAAGTTTGATAGTATATATCATACTAAATCCAATCGGCGTTACTACACCTTATGGGTCACAATTCAATCAACAATTCACTCAGTTTTCAACTACAAGACCGAGTCTAACCCAAATCCTCAGGTACCCAATTACATCAATTTCACATCTAACCATCTATCACATACCCAGATTTCCAACCTAGGAAACTGCAACAAACCACTTACATCATATATCATATGGGGTTCTCGTGCCAAGGATATAAAACTCATCCTTTACAAAATAGCACAGCCGATCAGTTGAATGGAAACCACCACACTAGGGGATTCTTTCATTATTATTCTCTTAATCAACTCAAACATGTGAGTTCTATCTGTTCAACAAATATTCCTCGGCTATGAGCCACTAGCATGGCTTATACAAGAGGCTGAACCAACCAATACAATTTCAACATCTATCGGTCTATTCTCCCTCAGCCGATCCAAGCTTAGAAATACCTCAAGTATTTCATGAATAATCAGGCCAGGGTAGTAACAAGTCTTCTACCCCCAAAACAACATCTCAACAGTAGTACTTCCCACTGCTGCCCTCAACAAAACACATAGGCATATAATCACACAAATCATGATTAAACATGTATCAATTCTAATAGAATACCACAAGCAATGATGACAACCTGTCATATTGCACACAACCGCCTACTCTCAGTAAGCATACCTTGGCCTTGGACCTTTTAAGTCCGCTCTGATACCAAAATGAAACAACCTGACTTAAATAAACCCAAACCGAGACCAGGGAAAATTTTTCCAAAATTTAGAACGTTCAAAACATTCATAATCAGCTCAGATTAAGAGTCAAGGTAAATTAAAAACAGCATAAAGGCAAGGGAAGGCAAAAGCCGACCAGAGAAAGGGAATACCGGGTCCAAATGCCACACGTTGGCAAGACCCAGCTTCGGTCGCACAGCCCAGCGGAATACAGCGTTTGAGCGAGTTCTTTTCTCGCTGGAGCGAACGCCTTGCTCGCTAAAGCGAACACCCGCACTCGGTAATCTCCTCACTCAGAATTTAGTCCCAAGTCCACTCGGGGTTTGACCACTTCGGGTCATGCTTCACCTGGTACACTAACACTTAGCCAAATACTTAATTTACTTCAGTAAGCCCACATACATGCTTCATTCAGAAGCGTCTTAATCTCCACTCGGGAAAAGATTCCCTCGATTACTCCACTCGGAGTCCATAAGCTTTCCCTCACCCGGATTGTTTCCCTAGTCTAATACCACTCGGTATATTTCAACCTCAATTCACTCGGAGGTACATTACCCATTCTTCACTCGACATATTTTGATCTTCCTTACTCAGAGATCACTTAACCTCCATTCCTTCGGAAGGAGTCTTAATAGTCAAGTTCCGTTCGGGATTCCTCTGTCCTCACGTCACTCGGAGGAATTCACCAAGTTAAGTCTCACTCGGACTTATTCAATACTTAGTCACTCAGAATATATAACATTCACTCGGAATATATATAGCCTCGTTCACTCGGAAGAGGACCCCTAGAATACACCTCAATCAGAACCGTCACGATCACTCTTCCCACGGGATAGGTTCACTCGGGATTTCCACTCGGGAATATTCAAACACTTCCTCACTCGGGGTTTACTCATACTTTTCACTTGATAACATATGGACTAATCTTCCCTCGGAAGTAGCCCACTCGAGTACATCTTACTCGGAATTGCCTTATGCCTTTATCACTCGGAAAAGGCCCACACACACACTAAAGCCTCACTCAGAAATGGCTCTCCCAATAATATTCCACTCGAAATTTATTAACTTAGCATTATCCATTCGATATCACATCTCAGTCGGTATAAGTAACATCATATCAACGTAATAAATATATGTGTATATGTGTAAACTTGTTCACAATTCCACTATCCAATCCATATAAATAATCATGTTCAGACAGACGGATTACAAGAGAGCCGGCCAAGGCTTAAACATATCTATTTACAATATATACTATATGTGCACTTCAACAATCTGAGTGCCCATCACTCAGACTTGAGGCCATCTCCTCATTCCCAGTCCGACCTGCATATACTGAAAAATATAGCCACAGTAGGGGTGAGCTTTTACATATTAAATGACAGTTATTGACTCGGATTAATCTTCGAATCCTCAACCATACAATAACATATCTCAATCAGCAATAACGCACTCTGCCATTCAATATGAACCCTACAACAACTTCATCCACTCGGGATTCATGCAATTCAATCAAGACTGAGTAATTCACAACATTCACAATCACATATTCATAGCCATAATATCACCTTGCACTCGGCAACAGTACCAATGTACATGTATTCACTCAGTCGGAATTCACACCAATTATTCATGGCTATATAATTCATATTCATCACAGCATGTATCACAACCATAACATCATATTGCACTCGACAATAACAGCAATAACATCAGTATACATGCATTCATCCAATCGAATTCCACTCAAGTCATTCAAGACTATATCAATCATGTTATTCCTAGTAACATTCCACATATTCATACAATTCACATTGAGCTCAATGACAATCATAAGTGTGCACACATTCATTTCACCTGGATCCGGTTATTTATTATCAATTTTTATTATCGCAACATAGGCTCCAAGCCTTTTCCCAGCTCCAAGCTGATTCGGCCGTTTTACTGGTACCAAACCATTTGCCCTCACATGTAACACAATCACTCCAAGCGACAACGAAAGTGTTACAGGCAGCCCCGAGTCCAACCCGGTAGGCTTGCCTTGAGTCCAACCCAAGGTCTTTAAGCGTCCAACGCTTAGTGCACTCGGCACTGCCTCGAGTCCAACCCGAGGTCTTTTATCATATTTAACACGTATTCATCTGATTGCCGACTCTGTATTAAGAATCCAATGCTACATGCTCCAAGCATTTCCAGTGGCGAATCGGATGCATACGGTGTCATTCATCAGGCGTCCAACGCCAATGCACTCGGCATTGCCTTGAGTCCAACCCAAGGTCTTTCAATATGTTTTCCACACATATGCACTCGGCATTCAAATATCAATAACATGCATCCCATGCATTTTATCATTATTATTCATAAACAGGGATCGGCATAGCAATAACACAATACATGCACTCGGCCATCACATGCACTTGGCAAATCACATGCTTTTAATATAAAATCCCAAATGGGAATTAACATAACCGACCCACATCTTATGCATTCGGCAATCACAATGCCATCCACTCGGAATTATCATTTACAACAAGCATCACATGCTATTTCATGAGATCCACTCGGCATTAACATTTGCAACAAGCATCACATGCTTTTCATATAAAACCCACTCAGCATTAACATTTTCATAGCAAGCATCTCATGCTAATTCATATAAAATCCCACACGGAATTAACACAACAGTCCCCATCTTATGCACTCAGCATTCGCATGTTCAATGACAAGCATCACATGCATTTAAACACACAATCACACACGGGGATTAGTACAACTCATGCACTTGGCTTTCTCATTATCAGCCACAAGCATCTCATACATTCATATAGAATTATAAACAAAACCAGCACATCATTTATACACCATATGCATTCGGTATTCACACTGGTTCACATTACATGCACTCGGCTGTTCATAATAACATATACATACATTCACTCGGTATACATCTCATGGACGGAAATCAACATGCACCACCACATAATTCATTATCAACACATATCCGGGCTGTCACTCAATTGGCTAACAAAAATCAACATATTACCAATGCAACACAATACAGTTAAGTAATTTTCACCCGGAACCCGTCCATAAACCATGTATTTGAGATGTAAATTAGCCCCCCTACCTGGAATGAAGATCCCAGAAGCTCCCTGAGCTTGCAGCACCGACTGAACATTCTTCAGTCACTCGTTCTCAACAGGACGATCCTGCTTCAGTCATCCAACAGCACTCTGCTCTCAGCTTTTGGAAGAACCAAACGTTGCTTCCTCACGAGCAGATCTACCACTAAGACACTCTATGCCAAGCCTCCAAGGCACAACGTCACCCTACACTCAGTCCAGTGGAGGATTCCATGGCTGTTCCCACACACGAACAGACCAGTCCTCACCAACAGTGGAGGCCCCATGCTTCCAAGCACCCATCGTTGCTTAGGCAGAACAGAGGAGGATCTCAGCCTCCAAAACACTCAGCACCACACGGTTCTCTCACAACGATGCTGTTCCCACTTCGTGTTCCTACTTCCCACTCGGGTTCTACTCAGCGTGCGAGTGGAAGAAGAAGATGAAGGAGAAGACGAAGAACCAGCGAAGAAGAAGAAGAGGCCACAGGAACTCGAGAGAGAAAGGAGGAGTGTTTACAGCATAAACAAAGTGAGATGGGCAGAGAGTGGGAAATGTGTAGCTCTTATCCCTTCACTACCCCGTGACAGCTCCTCCCCCATCAGCCATCACATCCCATTAATCTTCTATCCCATCAGCGTGGGAATCACGAGGAAGAGAGGGAGAGAGGACCGAAGCTCCCCTTAACACCACCAAGGGCACATGTATAATTTACCTGGAATTATTATTGTTATTATTATTCAATCAACAACTTTAATTCTGTAATCAACCTTAATTGGTAATTAATTCTAAACCAGGATGTTACCAAGGGTCTTTGTCTTTTACAAGAAAAATGAACTAGAATGAGATTGAATGATAACTTGAAGAGCTTTCTTCTCAGATTTTTCTTCTATGTTCTGATGTTCAAATTTTCTTGATATTTATATGAACTAAGAAGATATATCCGTTTTTACTTCTTGAAAGTAGATATAGACGTTGGAAATCCTTTGAAGGTATTTTGCCTTAAGCCTCTTACACTACTAAAAAAAACTTGTTAGCGACGCACACAAACGGTCGCTATTTTATGACTTTACCATCGCTAAAAGTGTTAGCGACGGACTTTAAGACGGCAACACTACCGTCGCTAAAACATTCATCACAGACAGAATAGCGACAAGGAACGACTCCGTCGCTACGTTTTCGACCACGTTTTGCCGTCACTAAAATGGTCCCTGCTTTGGTAACGTTACCGTCGCTAATGGTAACCATATAGCGACCACGTGACCCCGTCGCTATGGGTAACCATACAGCGACCACGTGACACCGTCGCTACGGTAACCATACAGTGACCACGTAACGCCATCGCTACGGGTAACCATACAGCGACCACCTAACACCGTCGCTACGGTAACCATACAGCGACCACGTAACACCGTCGCTACATGTAACCTTACAGCGACCACCTATATACGTCGCTATGAGTATCCAGCGACCACATGCTGTCCGTCGCTACATGTGAGTATACAACGACCACGAATGTCCGTCGCTATATGTTATTATATAGTGACTGTTTATTTTGCCGTCGTTAATAATATTTATTTTTTAATAGTTTTTTAATTTAATTTTAAACTAGATATTTTAAATAGTATTTTCTATTCGCTGAATGCTTAGTTTTTAAACTATAAATTTTGATAAATAAATTTTAATATTTTATATTTTAATATTAAATTATTATTAAAAACATAATAATGGATTAAATTTAATTATCAAATAAATTAAATTATTAATAATAATCACAATAAGGCATTTTTCTTAGAATTTAATTACAAATATCTAATATTGACATAAAATAATAAATGAAAAATGACATAAAATGATTACTGAATGGAATATAATATAAAAACTATAAATCAAATATATAATGTCTATACATAATAAAAAAGTATAAAAAAGCATATAAAAGTAATCATGGTGGTGGAGGATCTTGTGGTGGTGCTGGTGGCGACTGGGAGGTGGGGGGAGGTAGCCTCGCCATCAACTGCATCAGTAGCTCCTGCTGCTGAGCAAGTTGTCGACGAGTCTCGGTGTGGTGCTCCTCGGCCCGCTGTCGATCCGCCTCGGCCCTCTGTCGGTCCGCCTCGGCCCGGTCCTTCAAAAGCTGCCTTTGACGTCGCTCTTCCTGTAGCTCGTTGTTCAGGTTTTGAATTACCTGAACAACTTCAGTTGGAAGACCAGACGAAGAGGAAGAGGAAGAGGTCTTCTCCTTTCTCGCCAACTGCGTGCCGACGCCGCCCAAACCAAAGATCCTCCCTTTCTTGTTCACGCCGCCAACAGCCTCCATATAGATGGCGTTGTCATCCGAACAAGACAAGGTGGGAGGAACCTCCCCCTTAGGAGTCGAAGCCACAAGTCCGCCTCCTTCTCGGCCCTCCTGGCCTGATAGCCTCCTGTAAATTCAAAAACACCGATAGGATTAGTAAGCTGATTTGTAAATTATAAGTATGTAAGTTAAAAGTAAATACCGCTAGATCTATAGTCTTCTGGTTTACCCATGCACTGACTTTGTTCTTCTTGGTCATTTGCATGACCTCAAACAAAGAAGGCTCCCAATGCTCCCTCAGCTCCTGTAGTGGACAACAAGCACTGAAGTTAATATTCCTAAACATGTCAGACTAATCATAATAAAAATGTTTAACATAAATAGACTTACAAATCATTTCTTGTGCTCGAGGGTTGAAATGCTACCCCTAGTGTAAACTGACGCTGCAGTATCGGCGGCTCTGTTTGCCTTGTTCCGAGCACTCGCCTGCTGGAACAAGACACCGCTTCACTTCTGGACCATCCCGTCCCAATGGTCCTCAGGGATCCAACGAGGGCACTCGCCCTTGTCCCTCACCTTCCAAAGGGTACTCTTGATGATTTTGGAGGTCTTTGTGGCAAAGACCTTCCTAATCTCATCAATCATACCCTCTACCCACTGATAATCACACTGTAAAATGAAATTAGAATTCAAAAGTAATAAGAGGTCTATTTTACAAATCAATTCACAATAAATTCATGTGGTAACTTACTGAGAAGGTGTCAAACCACCTACTTGGACAACCTTCCCAGCATCTGTCCAAGATATGTATGGACCATCCCACTGGGCCTTCAAAACCTTAGTAATCACTTTGGTAGTGCGACTACTATCAACAAAGTTGTAATCACAACAATTATAAGAGAATATAACAACATACAACCTAGGGAGACTCCCAAAATTTCGACAGAGTCTTCCCTGTTAATGTAACATTTCCAAATTTGAATGGTTACCCTGTTACAAACAGAAGAGGTCCCAGTACAATTCAATCTATACAAGTACTAATTAAACTAATATACAATAAACCAACAAGTCTTTCCACTAAAGTAGTAAATAAACTACCATACAAATAGCATAAAAGTATGTGAGTTTTATAACATAAAAGTATGTGAGTTTTAGTGGTGGTGCTGGTTTTCAAATGGCCAAATTGGAACCATCATATCATCTTCTTCTAACATTTTCCTTTTCTATTTTCAACACCAACCTTCTTTTTGATAATTGATGTTGAAAGAATTACAATATGTTGATGTGTTCATAAAACCTACAGAACTATCCCCTGTTTATAATAATTATTATGATATTATATAATTAAGGAAATAAATCATAATATTAAATGAAAATATGATAACCAATCATAAGGAATACCGTAGAAATAAAGAAGCTAATCCTAGAGAATAATCTAAAACATTACAATAAAAGATAATATAATTTTATATATTCTAGCATCTCAATTGATACATGAGGATTTAAAATACCTTTATTTTATACTAAACTTACAACCAAGTAACTTGCTGTATTTGGGATTTTCTATATAGTTGAAACTGAATTTAAAGATTAACCCTAATAGGATTTCCATTAAGAAAAGAGCCCAACTGAAAGTACTCTTTCACTTAGGACAAAATGAGAACAAAATATCAGGCTTAGGCCTTGCAGCCTTTTAAGCTTTTAAGCAAAATAGAACCCTACTTTCAACTAAAGCTGGATGCTTTGTAGCCTAGGCTACAAGCTTGAAAATAAGTTTTTCCAACGAAAAATACCAAAAATGTGAAAAAAGTTTAAACAGAAGATTAAATAATTTGGAGGAAAGGAATAGAAATCAAATTTTTAAATAAATAATAATAATAAAATATCAGAAATTACAAAGGTAAGGTATTAACACTTTTGGACAATGTAGTGGAGGTCATATTTTTGAAACGAAAAGAGACAAAAAGAGGTGATAAAGGAAGTAGAAGAGAATAATTTTCTTTTAATGGAAAAGCTCCAAATATTCTTGTTTTCATAGAACTGGTCAAACCACCACCTAGAATAAGAAGCAGAAGTAGATTGAAGTTGGTTGAGGCAAGATGTCATACCACCTCCCACTCTTAACCCAATTCTGTTAATATCGAAACCATGAGGGAATTGAATTTAATGTTATGTTAGATTAGGGTGGTGCCTCTTAAGATTTTGGGTTGACCTGCTATTGTCCCAATCCCAAAGAAACGCCATTATGTTTCATCAAGATTAGTGAAAGTACTTATTTTCCTTTTTCTGTTTAGAAAACTATTATGCTAATCTTTTAGTGGTGTGAAGCTTTTATATATTTTATTTTGTATCTTTTAGGCACAAATAAATATTTCAGGCGTTATGGTATCTGTTTGACCATATTCATAATAAAATACATTCTTATGGTATCCTAACTCATATATACTGCTTGAGGATCTTTATGTACAAAATTTAGTAAGTATTATCCATGTAAATTGAGTAGCAGTAAAATTGGTTAGAAATTGATACTATTTTAAATTGTTTGATTTGTTAGGATTATGATTAGAATTAGTTTGAAATTTGAAATTTAAATTTTCTATCATTTGATTTATTTTTATTTTGTGTTATTGATTAGGAGGATGAGTTGTTTTTTAAAATTTAAATTTTAGGGTTTTTAATATTATTTTATTTTTATTTAATTTTAGAAATTCAAAAAATTCAAAATAAATAAATAAAGTGTCCAGTTTCCATTCCACAAGTACTACACTAACTTATTGTGTGAGTTTTATAGGATGACAGGACATGATGGGTAGCTTGTCGGTTATGGGATGATGGACTTATGCATTCTCAAAGTCGACAAATAAGGGTGCTTCCTAATGAAATTTGATACTATTAAAATAACAAATGAAATTTAATAGAAATATAACTTTTCTTGAAAAATGTAAAAGCCAACAGCAAAGAGAAATTAGCCAATAACAAAAAAGATAGACAAATTCATGGCAACATGAGGAAGCTTTGAAAGATATATGGCACTGAACCACAATATAATGCAGTCCAAGACTTGGCTAGTAATATAATTTCACAAAAACCAACAATTATCCATGCAAATATTTAAAAATTCCAGAATTTGTCCCAGACAAAACAATAGAGTTATAATAAATGAATCAGAGAAATAAGAAACACCATATTGCACATACTAAAATCTGGTGCCATAATCTGAGTCACCTCTAATTTTGTGTGATTTGAGGTATCTGTTTTCCAAATCCTACTTAACCAAATTCCTAATCCAAGTATTATACATCTACTGCCAAATTCATAATGCAATTGAAGTAGTGGTTGCAAAATGGAAAAACTCGTTCACCCATATTCTCATCAAGATCAAAGAAGGCATATGTCAAGGATCCATCAAAACACTTAGAGTATTAGCTAGTGTAGATGGCTAATGTATACATTATTCTATGATTTTAAAAGCATAACATGTTTAAATTATGTATGGGTGAACGATTAGCACAACTAACAATTCAACCAATAACAAATTTATATATGAAAACTAATATTTGAAAAGCTCATATAAAAGCTCTAGTTTATGGTGGAACAAAAAAATAAATAAAAGGAAGAGCACATAAAAAACAAATAGTTCACTAGCTCTTCACTCGATCATTCTCCTCTCTTGTTGATAGGAGAAGGTCTTTCAACACATTGTCATCCAAATACTCAAACTTAATAACCTCCTTCTATTGTGCAGAAAAAGAAGTTGATGACACAACAAAAAGATGACAATAATACTCATCAGGAAAATTAAGAATTACTTAGTCAATATAGATCTTAACCGATTCCAAACTCTAATTTTACAACATTGATTACACACAGATTCAAGTTTCCTTATTCTCAAAGGCTTTTTATTTTAAAATCCCTCATTTTATATGCAAGAAATATTCTTCAATCATAGTTAAGTCAGAGAAAGGCCACAAAGTCAGAGAAAAAAATTAAAAATAACCAATATGAGGGATTCGAACCTGATTAACGCAGAGTCGTGAGAGAGATGACCGGTGGTGTTGTCTGAGTGTGGTTGACAAAGATAGTGCAATGGTGACCAGTGTGCGTCAGCCATGAGGGAGAAAGGAGGGAGTGAGCCACTGAGGTGAAGGGGGTCCGTGGCACTGCTAAGAGGGAGTGGTGTTGGGTGTGTATGACAGAGAGAGTGAACTGGTGAAGGTCGCAGAGAGAGGAAGGAGGAATAGGGGGCCGAAATGTGAAGGGAAGAGGAAGGAACGGGGAGGGAACTGACAATGTGGTCACCAGAAAGGGAGAGGAAAGAGAGGAGAACGGGCAGTGCAATTCAATAGTTTAGTCTTATTCAACTTGGTCCATGTTGTTAATGAATTTTATAGGGTCAAACTCAAAAAATGTTTGTTATTCAAATTTGAAATTAAAAACCCTAATTCAACTCCATGTGGTTTACCGATTTTTGCATGTAACTTGTTTTTTACTTTTTAAAAATTATTTATCTATAAAGATAAAAACTACCCACATAAAAAAATAAGCACTTGAAAGTTTAAGTCTTTTCAATTTCATGAATAAAAAAATAAGCACTTGAAAGTTTAAGCCTTTTCAATTTCAATTTCATGAATTTTATTCCAAAACAAGGAGGATCATAAGGAGTGATCCAAAACAAGAACTATGCATATACACAAGTAATTTCCTGGGTAAGTGATATCTACATGTTCTTCATTAGTTTAGAGATTAAGTTTCAACACTAACAGTCAGTCAGTCATTAGCCATCTATAATTAAATCCTAGTTCCTAGTTCAGACTTTAGAAGCAAGATGAAATTTATCATCAGAAGTAGTAACATAGTTAGGAACCATATATTTGAATTTACAGGTATCAGTATATACAAGGAATAGAATATGTACAGGTTCAAAAAGATTCAAGTTTTAAATTAATATACAACATAGCAAAAGTACCAAAGTTTTAAAGGAAAGGAATACAGCATCAGGAAAAAGCTTTGGTATCTGATTCTATTTACTAGATTCTACTACCATACTGAAGTTAATAGAATCCTTTAAGTTAAGAAGCATGCATAATAAAGTACCAAACCATGACCCACAGATAGCACAAACCACAGATAACACTTACCTAGCTGCTGAGGGAGTGAGAGCCGACAGAGATGAGGGACAGTCATTGGTGAGCCGCCAAAGAGAGTGGGAAAGCCTGCTTCGTCAGAGAGAGAGGAAAGCCTACTTCATGGAGGTCGCCCCAAAGGCCATCTCAGGAGGGGAAGGAAAGCTTCGTCTGAGGAGGATGGCAATGTTAGGCAAAAGAAGGCACGGTGAGGAAGATAGAGGGTAGGGGAGGGAACTAAGGCAGAGAGAAGGGCAATATGGGTCAGTTATGTTGGCACTCAAGCAAGGGAAGGCACGGTGAGGAAGACAAAGGGTAGGGGGCACAAGGGCAAAGAGAAGTAGAGAGGTTAGGGCAGAGAGAAGTAGAGAGGTTAGGGTTCATCAAAAATTGAAAGAGGGGAAGGTTGAAAACGAGTAAGTTATAACATTTAGCGACGGTATACGAATCGTCGCTACAACCGTGACTAAATTCATTTAAACATGAACACGTGGACAAACTAGCCACGGTCTTCTATAGGCATCACTATCATAAATATTTAGCGATTTAAAACATATCGTCGCTAAATTTCTCTAACTTTTTCATCCAAACCTAGTGACGGTAGAGAACCCGTTGCTACCTGGCACCAATAGGGCTTAGCGACCAATGAAACCACCATCGCTAAAATGGAACAGGACTTCCATCAGTGACGACAGAAAATAGCCGTCACTATATTGAGTGCACAAAATTTATGGAGGGAACAAAATTTTTGAAGGAAGGAAAACTTAGCAACGGATACAGAAGGTCATAGCTACAGCTGTCGCTAACGTAGGTTCAAAAAAACTTGAAGGAAATATAGCAATGGTGGTAAAAAACGTTGCTACATTTTCTGTGATAGCGATGACATAATTCCCATTGTTAACTTTTCCCTCCTCCTATTTTTTAGTTTCCCTCCAGCATTTTTTTTGGCGCCCATCTATAGCCACGGACATGACCCATCGCTAATTTTGGCGCTAACAAAAAACGCTAGAGGGAAACCAAAAAATAGGAGGAGGGAAAAGTTAGTGACCGCAACAACGACGATGTTGGATTAGTGATGGTGTTAGCGATGGTTCTTTGCCAATTTTAGCGACGGGGTTCTGGTGGTCACTAATCTAGTGACTAATTTTCTTTTATTGGTTGCTTTTTGTATAGTGGTCGCTAACTCGGTCGCTAAGTAGCAAGGCATATGGCGGTCACTATATTGAAGTAGCTATCAGGAGTTTTTTTAGTAGTGTTAAGATCGGACCTTGAAGTTGAATTCAAGCTTGAGAGAGGCCTAAATCATATCTCAGTGTTTTCACAAGAATAGTTTCTCATGCATTTCCAAGACAAAACTATTCATGAACATATTCTTGATTGAGCGAAAGGTTGTTTTCTGAGATGTCCTAATAAGAATTCTGAATTGTGATTAGAGTTCGTAGGGGTAGGTACGCTGACAGCTGCTGCTTATGTTGATTTTGTTCTTTTTGTTCTTTGATGATAAACACGCAAATACGATATGATCATTTCTCCCGAAGCATTACCAAAATAGAACTTTCAAACATTGAAAGAGAGTTCTTTAACCAAGATGCTTCTACAAGACTTTTGTTGTTTTACCAGACTTTTTAGAACATACATGCTCCCCCTTTGTTTTTATAAACTAATCTTCGTATCCTGAAATTACTCATATATTGAAAGAAATATTATGAATAGTTTAGACTTTTATTCCTTTAGCGAAAATACTGATGATCGATATAAACAAATCATAAACTCTAGGGTCTAGTCCAACAGGACTTAAAACTTATATTTTTGACTAGTTTTTTCTTAACAATCTCCTTCTATTTGTTGATAACAAACATCAAGTCTTTTAAGGGTAAGGTCTGTCATCAAAATATCACAGAATCATAAAAATGATAAGACTAGAATAAAATAAATGGATTCTTCATTGATTAAAGTAGTGCATACAACATGTATCATTCTAAGTCATTCAATTGATCATAAAAAAAAGACTTCTACACAAACTCCCCCTTTTGTAATCAACAAAAAGAGAGGACATCAGTGAGACTCAATAAGAAAATTACGAGTGACACTGGAAGTGAAAAGAGGGAAAGCAACAGATGAAACAACAGTGAAAAAACGAGTTTGAAACATAAATAGATAAGGAGAAGTAAATGTGATCAAAGAGGGGCGATATAAAAAATAGGATTATAGGAGGACAAGGAATAAGAGTAGGAAGGTTTTTCCTGTAGAGTCTAAAGATAATGGCACCATAATGCATCAGCGTGTGATTCAGTTGGTTTTGGCGCTATCCAAAGGCTTTTAAGAGTGGCTATAGATAAATGCTTAGGCTAAAAAGGACCTTTGTAGAGGGGCTTAGGCTTTGGTGGCATAGGCTTCTTGAGTCTGCCCAAAGAGATCCACTTACCTGGCGGAGGAGGACATGGAACTTCAAACAGAATCTTCTTCCATAGGATAGCTATGGGATAATTCTTGATGGAGACATCATCAAGAGTGATGAAGCCATGCTTTAGATCATGGGCTACAGAGGCCTGCTCAGCTTAAAGCACATGAAACATCCTGAGGTCATCATTTGAAAATAGGTCTAGGAACCCAATAAGCTTTTCAATGGGAAGAAGAGGATAGCATTTTAGAGCAAAAGGTTGAATGTGCATCCTGTAAGGGTCAAAGTGGGGGTGGTTCACAATAGCTTGATTTTGTGGACTACGATATGCAGGGTCTGAGGTGTCAAGAACAGGTTTCTAATCAAAATATTTAGGTAAGATGGGGTAGTTTTTAAGAAGAGGGGGAAAGTAGGACTTATGAATAATGGTAAAGATGGGAGCACAAGGAATAAGTGCTAGAAAGAAGGCAGTGTGAGGTAACGGAGGAGGTAGAATAGCAAGAGGAATCGGTTGAAGAGGGGAGGGGGAGAGTCTAGTGAGGGTAAGGATTAAGACCTTCATCTTTTAGAAGATGGCTCAGGAGAAAGAGACCTTTTTCTTTAGAGCGAGGCTTTGAAGGCACTTGTATCACTTCTATATAGAGCAACTATGGCATAGAACTGATTGAGCCAATCAATATGTTCCCAGGTGTAGACCTCTGAAAGTTGATGAGTCCTTAGATAGCCTTGAATGAAGCGCAAATAATGGATGTGTGCTGGATAGCCACTATATGCTTGTAGTGTATCGTGATTCCATTACTCTCTGATAGTCATCATGAAGCTCAATAAACTTTGAAGTCCAAGCTGAAGAATCCCATGCTGATACGGAAATTTTTGGATTCAAGGAAGTAAAACAAAGTTGAATAAAGCTAATGCTTCATCATCAGAGAGCTTCTTTAGATGGGACTCAAAAGAGGGTCAAAACAGAAGTGGTTGAGATTGTTGAGCCTTGGAGAGAGCTAAAATCTTGATTCTTTTACGAGGGCCAGACTTCTGCTTAGTAGAACGTTGATGTAGTTTACCAATTGGAAGATGATCATCTGAATTTTGGGAACCCTTATTTGGTGTAGGGGTTGTAATCTGAAAGGAGAGGGGTGCCTGTGTATACAGGGAGTCTGATTTCTCTGACGGAGCATCAGACTCTTCGAGAACCAGTTTTCTTATCTTTTTAGCAGAGCGAGTGTTTGGAGTACGGGATGGAGCAGACTTTCTTTACCTGGAGGGTGTAGATTTTTTCTTCATTGGGAGAGTCAGCAGTATTTGAAGGTGGATCAGATTGAGAGGAAAATACGGGCAACTTACTGACCATCAAGGAGGGAGTAACTAAATCCTTTAAAGAGGTGGTTTGCATATTCTCAAGTGCAAATACTTTCATGAGAACGACAGGGTAGGGAATCTTATTTTGCTTCTTTCTTATGGAGGAAATCAGATATGTCATGATGATATTGGGAAAACTAACCTTTTCTTTGGTGATCATTTGGTACATGCAAAAACTGTCAAGCTTGCTAATAGTATCTTTTTCACTTTTTCTAGGCAACAAGACTTGCTTTATCACAAGGTGCAACATTTTTGCTTTTGGGAGAAGACACCTAGAAGCGAACTTGGCTAGATGCTGAGTACTATACAACATTTTGTTGATTTCCAGTGAAGACACAACATTGAACTCAAAGAGTTCATCGTACACCTCCTTTGCATTTGGACAGCCGGTAACAGTATAAATAAGGTTTGTAGAAATTTCTATGGATTTTCCCTAAAGAGTGCCAAGAACAAGAAACTTGGATTTGTCCACCGAGACTGTATTCTAAAAATTGAGAACCATTGATGGAGAGTATAGAGTTTGGTCAAGACAAAACTTCCCCTATTCAATGCCATTTAGTTCCTCAGAGATATCATGCCCTTCTAATTTATGCTGCTTGAGGTCGAGGACAGAGCACTCAACAATGTCAGATGCCTTGAACACCATTTTCTTAGGTGTGAAGAGAAGAGGGTTTTTAGAGAGTTGAAGACGTTTTCAAAGGAGAAGTCAAAGAGAGAAGAGAAAGATATGAGGAAAATGGTGGGAAAGAGTGAAAGTGAAGAAACATTAATAAATAAAATTTTTCCATGAAACATGGAAAGAGAAAACACTTTAGAAAGAGGTTATACAAAAATGTGATAACTGCTACCACATTTTAAAAAAGGAAAATCTGAAAATGATTTGATAAAGTAAGTCTCTTAGAGTGCAGAGTGCAATAATGCAAGTGACAACAAATTGATACATGAAGCAGACTATGTAGACAATAATTTTTAAATTTAAATTATGCTTAATAAAATTGAACCTGGCCTCTGCCAGAGGCTTAGTGAAGATGTCTGCCCATTGATGATCTGTATCCATGAATTTCAGATCCAAGGCTCCTTTTTGTACGTAGTCACGAATGAAGTGATATTTTACTTCAATGTGCTTTGCTTTAGAGTGCTGAATAGGATTCTTGGAGAGGTTTATTACACTTGTATTATCACAAAATACTGGGATTTCTCCTTTTTTTTATTGAGTAGTCTTCAAGTTGATATTTGATCCAAAGAAGTTGAGAACAACACCCAACTGTAGACATATTGTAACACCCTAAAATTTTAAAATAAAGGATTAATTAAGGAGATAAATATTAAATAATTATATCTAGGTTATTTAAAGTTCCAAAATATTGGGAATAAATAAATTAAGATTTTTGGGAATTGTTTATAATTTATTGGAATCGGATAAGCTAAAAATGAGCCTGGTTGAAATATGGGTGTCAGACCAAGTATCTCTGATTGGGATGATATTGGTCAGGGCTATTGAGGATATTATTGGGAATCCGAATATGTGTTTAGAATAATTTTTGGATAAGGTATTGAGCCCAAACTGAGATCCTGTTGATCATAAAACAATGAATATTTAATGAGGAATTAAAAATAAAGCCAAATGACCCATTTTTCTCTTCTTATTCCCGTTAGCATCTTGGATTCCTCTAAACAAGCACTTTGCTTCTTCTTCTCTAATCTTCTCCTTCATTTCCTCTTCTACTTCTCTCCAAAAACCCTAAGTAAAAAGTGGTGGCTTTCTTCTCCTCTCCCATTTTCGTTCTTGGTGGAACTTGAAAGAGTTTGGAGCTTGAAGTCTTACCCTCCTTTCTCCTCATTTTCGTGTGGTTTTCCCTCTCTTGGAAAACTCTCTCATTCCTTCTCTTGAGGTAAGCTCTTGCTATTTCTCAAGAGTATGAACTATGGGTTTTTAGGTTTTGATGTTGGGAATGTGATTTAATGAGTATTGTTAGGTTATTAGAGAAACCCTAACCCTATGATTTAGGGGAAATGTAAAATATGAGTGGAGAAGTATTTATTGTGTTAGATAATTGTTATTGGTGAGGTGAAATAGTGTTATTAATGGTGAATGACCATTAATGAAGCGTAAATGGTTGTTGGGAACCATCAATGTGGGAACTCATTAATGGGTTTGGCATTAAATGTGCGTAATAATAAGCGTAGACGCCTGAACCGAGGTGGTTGAATAGAAAATAATTGTGTGATATATTATGATGTAGGAAATAACCCCATCGATGAGGCAGAATCATCTGACCACGATGATTACTACTTCTCTTAAGGTAGGAGGGGGTAACTATTCTAAATGCATGATTTCATCCATTGATGATGTGAAAATATGTGTATATGATTGTGCTTAATGATTTCTTGTATGGACGATGTAGTGATTTCATGATTCGAGTGCATTTAGAATGATTGATATTATGTGGCATATATTTGGGATGATGAATATGATATTGATTTGGTCTGAGCCGGAGTCAATGATCGGGTATGGGACCAGTCACGAGAGTCAGTAGATGGCTGAGGTTTTATACCGGTGTTGTATGTATCCAGTATGATTATCTGGTATCCTAATGAAAGGAGACCGATCTTCATGTCCGAAGTTTTACTTGCTGAGTCTGTATTGCATACAGAGTGGATGAAGTGATATCCGTACTTTGGTACCGACATCGAGACCGGATCTGTTATTATGTTGAATATGTTGATGAAATACGTTATGATGGTTTGAGACCATGTTTTGAATTGAAATCAATGATTTGAAATATCCTAAATGTGTATATGTGAATTGATAAATGTGATTGCCACTAACTACCGATGTGTGAGTTCCAATGAGAATTCGTAAAGATTGAGAATATTGAAATCCACTAAGTGGTAGTAGTAAATGGACGATTGATTGAGTGGCATTTAGGATGCACAGTGTGAGAATGCATTGATTGACATTTGCATCCACGACATATCATTTGCTGCTTATATGAAATGTTAGGGGTTCCAATAGGCAGGCCCAGTGGGAGGGCGGCCCAGTGCATGGGTATACTGTTACTACTCCCTAGTGATTCGGGGAATCACGAAGCTGCCCCTAGTTTGGTGACGAGGCACCCTATGTGGCAGGCCCGGTGGGAGGGCGGCTCTATGATGAAAAGTTGACCTCGGCTCCCTTGATGTGTGTTCGGGGGAGGGCCGTAGTACTTTGGCAAGTACGGCCATAATGTTGATCCGCAGTCACGGGGTGACTAGTGCTACAGATAGGCGAGAGCGGTTTGGTACCAGTAAAATATGTTATTGAGCATGCATGAAATTGGATATAAGTGTACACATTTTAGTACTGCAGTAGGGGCATAGTAGCATACCTATGCTTATCCCACATTTGATGTGTTGTTGTTTTCCCACAGTCGGATCCACACTTGAAAATAATTATGTTGTGCATATGCATTAGCTTTAAGAGCATTTGCATATAGCCGGAGATATGCCTAGTTGATAGTCTGTGGTGATGATGGATGATTGTTAAATAGAGAGAAAGTAAGCCGAGGTACTAACATTAAAAGTGTGATGATTATTGAGAATGTTAAGGATATATTATATATGATATTGCCTTGTGAATATACTTAATTGGACATGTATTTGGGTGAGATGAAACGATGTATCATGTGTGTGAAGCTTGTGATGTTTTCTTGAAAAATGAATATAATGCACACATGTATAAATATCATCATAATGTATGACTTTGGTACATTTGGATTATGTTACTCACCTCCTAGTTGCCATTTTTAAGTTTGATGTAGGTATGATGTGAATCCTACTCTTTCTGGAGGTCGAGTATTGGAGAAGGTAAATATGAAAGGAATGTGAGTGAGCCTTGGCCGGCATATATGTATTCATTTTGTATAGTATATGGTGTGTATATACTTATTTTGAAATTAATTTAACAATAGTTGATTTTGGAGGTCATGTAGGAAAATTAGACCTTATGTGTATGGCTAATTTTCATTAATGACCTTGATAATGTATGAATGATAATATTATTATTGTGAAAATATATTTCTATTGTTTACCAAATCGATGAGGTATCTTTAATCTTCTTTTTGGTATATATTTTAATAACTCTTGAATTTAATTTCATCTTCCGCTTTTCCCTTGTGATGGTCTCATGTCCGGTCGTCCGAGGTGTACTCTGATACCTTTCTCATATCTCCATATATGAGATTGGTTATTAATGATCCGGGGTAATTGCTTGGCATTATATATATATATATATATTGAATTTCTTCTCCTTAAAGTTAATTCAAATCATGAAAAATTTACCCCTATTTATGAAACTGAGGTGTTACACATATATTCTGCTTTAGCTGTTGAAAGTGCAATGGAGTTTTGCTTTTTACTGCTCCATGAAATTAAGTTGCTCCCTAAGAAATGACTTCCATCACTAGTACTCTTTCTATCAACTCTATCTCCTGTAAAGTCTGCATCACAAAATCCAGAAAGGGAGAAAGAGTCTGTTCGTTTGTAGAACAACCCAAGGTTAATGATGCCAACAAGATATCTCAGAATCATCGTCACTGCAGACAAGTGTGATTCCTTGGGATCTGATTGATATCTTGCACATATGCAAACACTAAACATTATGTCAGGTCTGTTGGATGTAAGATACAAGAGTGAACTAATCATTCCTCGATATAAGGTCTGGTCTACTGATGCATCAGACTCATCTTTATTTATTATACAGTTAGGATGCATAGGAGTACTCATGGCCTTAGCATCAGCCATTTTAAACTTTTTGAGTAATTCCTTTGTGTACTTCTCTTGATGAATATAGATTCCATCACTAGTCTGTTGAATTTGCAAGCCTAAAAAGAATTGAAGTTCCCCATCATACTCATTTCAAATTCTGCTTGCATCATTTTTGAAAAATCTTTACACATACTATCATCAGTAGCACCAAAAACAATATCATCCACATAAATCTATATATTAATAAAGTGTTTCTTAGGGCTTTTTCTGAATAGGATCGTGTCAACTTGGCCTCTTATAAAGCCTTTTGAAATAAGAAATGAACTGAGTCGGTCGTACCACGCTTTGGGAGCTTGTTTCAGACCATATAGTGCTTTACTTAATTTAAAAACATGGTTAGGAAAAGACATATTTTCAAAACCAGGAGGCTATTTTACATAAATTTCTTCTTCAATAAAACCATTCAGAAAAGCACTCTTACATCCATTTGATATAATGTAATACCTTTAAAAGCTACAAATGCAAGAAGTATCCTAATAGCCTCAAGTCTGGCTACAGGAGCAAAGGTTTCAGTAAAATCTATACCTTCTTGTTGATTATATCCCTGGGCTACCAATCTTGCTTTGTTTTGAATTACCTTTCCATCTTCATGTAACTTGTTTCTGAATACCCACTTAGTACCAATTATACTTTTATCTTTGGGTTTGGGAACAAGTGTCCATACTTTACTTCTTTTAAATTGGTTGAGTTCTTCTTGCATAGCAAGAATCCAATCTGTATCCTTTAGTACTTCCAGAAATTTTTTGATTCGACTTCTGAGATAAGAGAGATTGTTGACTGATTGTGAAGGTGATAAGTGCTTTATAATACAATAAATTAGGTCTAAATTGCTTAGGATTTTAGTCATTATCCACTGTATTTCCTTTATTTATTGCGATTTTTGCTTTCTTTCCACTCTAGTCTACTTGGGTATGTTATTTTGTAGGAATTAAGGTAATAAAGGGTCAAAACAAGAGAAAAACGACCATAAAATGATAAAGAAACAAGAAGAACAAGCCCAAAGTGGAAAGAATTCTCTTTTTAAAGCTGAAATCCGACTCAGAAAGCAGAAATCCGACTCAGAGCACTGAAATCCGACTCAAAATGGCCAAATCCGAGTGGGATAACTCAGAAATGACCAAATCCGAGTGGAAAGACTCAGAGTAGAGCATTGCCGAGTGGAATACTGCACAGTTGGAGAAAATCCGAGTGGGAATTTGCTGATTGAAGTAAATCCGAGTGAAGAATGCTGACTGAAGCAGGTCTGACCAAAGAACAAGTGATTCTCTGTGCAAAAAGCTGATTCCGAGCAGAAGGAAGGCCATTGAATGAATAAGTGTTGAATAAGAAGGTGAATCCGAGTGGTTTCATTCGGAGATGGCATTGTCAAGCAGAACAAAGCATTTCCGAGTAATGTCTTAATCGGACAAGGAAAAATCCGACCAGAAATGAATCACACTCGGGCAGACTCTCAAGTTTCACACTGAGCCCGAGTGAGAAGTCTCCAAGGAAAGGCCATTCCGAGTGAGTTGGGTCAGAAAGATGCATTTCTGAGCAAAGCAAGGCTCGGACATAAGAAGAAATTCAATCAGTCAAATTCCAACCCTTCAAGTGCAAGTTTCTGAGTAAAAGTGGAGGCCATTCCGAGTGAGAAACTTCCGAGTGAATTCCAAAGCAAAATCCGAGCAAAGTTTTAACTGAGCGGTCCAAATTCAGAGACAGCCGAGTGAAAATGATTGGGAACTGATTGAATCTGAACCGAGTGAGTCTTCAATCAGTTCCGAATGAACTCCATAAACCTGAGCCGAGTGAATGATTTCAGTCGGATCTGAGTCCCTCTTCAGTCAATTCCGAGCAACACAAGCAAATCCGAGCAAGGTTTCTCCGAGTGAAACAGTGAAAAAGAGAGCCTCTCGCTTGAGCGAACCTTTATCCGCTTGAGCGAGACGGTTTCCTTCAACAAACGCTTAAGCGAGAAACTCTCGCTCAAGCGAAACCGACCGGTTTTCTTAAATACCGACCCCTCAACTCAACACCGAGTGAAGATTTCACTCGGTTTTATGTACAAACAGTACTATTTTCACTCGGTTTTTAGCACAAAAGGCACCCTTTCACTCGAATTTTGCAGAAAAGAGAAAATCGACCTACACTCCACAACACCAAACAACGGATCACTCTACACCGTCCTCAAGCCACAACACCGTCCCATTCCCTATCCGTTGTCCCTTTCTTCTTCTAATCCATAACACACACCGTCCTCTCCTTTCCATCCACAACACCGCCCAGACTCCTCTACACACAACACCGCCCAGACTCCTCTCCAACCAACACCGCCCAACCGTCCTCACTTCTCAACACCATCTCATTCCCTCCGCTGTCCCTTTTCTCCTTTCCATCATCCACACCGCCCAGACTCCTCTCCTACCAACACCGGCTCCATCCACCACATCGTCCAGCAACTCCACTGTCCCTCATACCACCATACCTGCCACATGTAAACCAACAACGCCCAGTAACCAATACCGAACAGCAAGCTTTCATTCGGTCTTGTGGAATTCCAGCACCTTTCCACTCAAAATTTGCCCAGCTGAATAAATCCAAGCACCGAATTATTGGAAATATTAAAATAATGCAAATTGGCACAGCTGGAACTCACATGCACCGAAAGTTTCCTCCCAACTTGCAATTACAACGCGTTTCTTAGCTGGATCCCCCCTTTCCATCGCCTATAAAAGGAGAAGAAGTTGCAAGCATCCAGCATCAATCATCACTTGCATCAATTCCATTAGCTTCGTTCCAATTCCTCCTTCCTTTCTCTTTGCTTTTCGTTTCTCTTTTCTTTCTTTTCTTTCTTTTTATTTCTCTTATTTTCTTTCTCTGCCCCGTTCCCATTTTTTCTTTACTTTCTTTTTCTTTATTTTATTTTAAGAGTGTGAGGGCTGTAAAAGTGAGAATTTAAATTTGTAATTGGTGGAGAAATTATTGCAACAAGAAATTACAGTGGTAAATTATTCTGAGCTTTTGGAGAAACCCGCAAGTCTTTATTTTTACCATGTCTTGTATGTTTTATTTTTCCATTATTTATATGAATTTAAATTATTTCATGAGTAGCTAAATTAATTATCTTGGGATAAAGGGGGTATGATAATATTTTATTTTAATGTTATTTTGACTTGGAATTAAATAAATTTCTGTTTTCCATTTAGTTCAATTATGCTTAATGCTTTTAGTAATTCCTTACAAGAACCTAAATGATAAAACTGTATACTTACGAGTATATTAGTAAGTTTAGGTAATAAATAGAATCGAGAGATTTATTTTTACCGGAAAGCTTTGAACTAAACCTAAGATTTTTGAGATGCTTTTTGTGACCTCGGTAAAACCGTGAAAGTAATCAAAATTATTTTGAGGAAATAAAAGGGATTTTCATAAAACGATAATGGGCCTTTCTGAGGATTAAGCAGCGCTTTCCATAGGTTAGGTACATTAATAGGATTCCGAGAGGAACATATTAATTAGCTTTTGGAAAATTCACCTTGGAAAACTTAATTCGATTCTTATTTATGAGAAGTTAAAATTCATTAACATAAAATAGAGTCTTAATCCCCCGAAATCCCAAGATATTCTCAACTCTGATTTTTAAAGTGTCAAGTAAATTTTATTTTTATATTTATTCGTATTCTGTGCAATTTTAATTTGTACTTTATTTTATAAAAATCTTAAAAATCAATTGTGTGGATAATTAAATTTCAATATGCTGGTACTTTAAACACAGTCCCTGTGGAGAACGATAATCTTTTATATTACGCGACATAACCCGTGCGCTTGCGGGCCCTGTCAAGTTTTTGGCGCCGTTGCCGGGGACTGTTATCCCTCAAATATCGGCAATATTGAAATTCAATTAGATCATACTTGTTAATATTTTTATTGTTATTTTTATTTTTGTTTTTAATTTTGTTTGTAATTTTGTCTTTTGTTCTTTATTTTGTGTATCTGTTGTTGTTTTATTTTTGTAATTGTTTGTTTTATTTGTCACTTATTTTCTATTTATGCGACGAAGCCGTAGTGTCGATCTAAACTTAGGATTTGACCCTGAGATAGAACGTACCCTTAGAGCTTTAAGAAAACAACAAAAACAACAAAAAGAACAAAAAGAAAAACAAATGGCAGACCAACGCAGACCCTTAAGAGATTTTGCCGCTCCAAGCACTAATGGAAGAGGATCCAGCATCCTCAGACCCACAGTGGAGGCTAACAATTTTGAATTGAAGCCTTCACTACTCTCAATGGTTCAACAGAACCAATTCGGAGGATTACCCTCCGAAGATCCAAATCTTCACCTTCAAATCTTTCTTGAATACTGTGACACCCTGAAGATGAACGGAGCCACCAATGATGCCATTCGCTTAAGACTTTTTCCTTTCTCCTTAAGAGATAAAGCGAGAGCGTGGTTATACTCTCTTCCTGAAGGATCCATCACGACTTGGGAACAATTGTCCAGTGCTTTTATCAATAAATGGTACCCAAGGAACAAGACTGATGTGCTGAGAAAACAAATCATCAATTTTTCACAAAAAGATGATGAATCCTTGTATGAAGCCTGGGAAAGATACAGAGAGTTGCTAAGAGAATGTCCTCACCATGGGATAGAAAGGTGGTTGACAATCCATATTTTCTATAATGGACTAACTTCCACACAAAAGATCTCTTTAGATGCTGCAGCTGGAGGAGCCTTCATGAGTAAAAATGTTGATGAAGCTGAGAACCTGATCGAGGAAATAGCTCAAAACACTTACCAATGGAACTCTGAGAGAGGATTACCTTCTAAAACACCAGGTAAGTACTCTGTTGATGCTCTTTCCCTACTTTCTGCCAAAGTTGAAGCATTAACATTAAAACTTGATAAAATAGGGTCAACAGGTGCTACTAATATTGTTTGTGAAGTTTGTGGTGTTTCAGGACATGGAGCTACAAACTGCAATTTAGCCATGACCCCTAATCAATAACAAGAAATGCATCAGGTGGATGCTATTGGAAACTACGGTGGAAATTATCAAGGTAACTATAGACCTCCACAAGGTCCACCTGGTTTCCAAAATAGGCCACCTCAATTCCAAAGTAACTACAAACCTCAACAAGGAACCTATATTCCACAAAAATCAAAGCTAGAATCCTTGATGGAGACATTTGTAGCTACTCAACTTAAACAAAATGATGAATTCTCTGATGCAATAAAAAACTTGGCTTCAAAAGTGGACTCTCTTGCCACTCACAACAAAATACTGGAAAATCAAATTGCCCAACAAGCCTCCTATTCTCAAAGAGCACCGGGAACATTTCCTGGGAAACCAGAGGCTGGACCATCTAACCAAACCATGGCTATCACTCTTAGGAGTGGTACTCAATACGATGGGCCAGTAGACAAGACTGCAAAGGAGGAAAAGAAAGTAGATGAATCTTCATCTCATCCAGTAATTGAAGAAGAGAAACCACAAGAAAAGAAGGAGGAAGTTAAGCCATATCAACCTCCCATTCCATTTCCTCAGCGCTTAGCCAAAGCAAAGTTGGACAAACAATTTGGTAAGTTCCTTGATGTTTTAAAGAAATTGTATATTAATATTCCCTTTACAGATGCTTTGCAGCAAATGCCCACATATGCAAAGTTCCTGAAGGACATTTTGTCCAACAAAAGAAGACTGGAGGAAGATGGTACAGTTGCACTTACTGAAGAGTGCAGTGCTCTAATTCAAAAGAAACTTCCACCCAAGCTCCAAGATCCAGGTAGTTTCTCTATTCCTTGCATGATTGGTGACATGAATATAGATAAAGCATTGTGTGATTTAGGAGCGAGTGTGAGTTTAATGCCATTATCTGTTGCTGAAAAGTTAGGATTGGGTGAACTAAAACCTACTAGGATGTCTTTACAATTGGCTGATAGATCTGTAAAATATCCTGTAGGAATTTTAGAGGATGTTCCTATTAAGATAGGAAAATTTTTTATACCTGCTGACTTTGTTGTGCTTGAAATGGACGAAGATTCTTTGATTCCTATTATTTTAGGCAAACCATTTTTAGCAACTGTAGGTGCTGTGATTGATGTCAAGAATGGTAAGTTGTCTCTAACTGTTGGAGACCAAAAGGTTGACTTCAACTTGAAAAATGTTTTAGAAAAACCTTATAATGATGTTTGCTATACTGTGGATTTTGTCGAACAAGTGGTAAAGGAAGCAACCCTTCCTAATGACCCACTTGAAACTGTTTTCATGATTGAGTTGACAGAAACATCTGATTGCTCTGAGGCCCCACATGATACTGAGGTCATGTGCGACAAAGTGGTAAGCCCCAATGTGGAATTAAAACCTTTACCAGCTTCTTTAAGATATGAGTTTCTTGGCCCTAATTCCACATATCCTGTGATTATTAATGCTGAATTGAATCCATATGAAATTGAAAAACTTTTGAAACAACTTAGGTTGTATAGAAAGGTAATAGGTTATACAATGGATGATATCAAAGGGATTAGCCCTTCTCTTTGTATGCACAGGATTACTGTAGAAGATGAAAGTAGGCCCACAGTAGAACCACTTAGGAGATTAAATCCTAAAATGCAAGAAGTGGTTAAAAAGGAAATTTTGAAATTACTTGATGCTGGAGTCATATATCCTGTTGATAGTAGTAAATGGGTAAGTCCTGTCCATGTGGTGCCTAAAAAGGGGGGAATAACTGTGATTGAAAATGATAAACATAACTTGATTCCTACTAGGATTGTCTCTGGTTGGCGCATGTGCATTGATTATAGAAAGTTAAATAGCGCCACGAAAAAAGATCATTTTCCCCTCCCTTTTATTGATCAGATGCTTGAAAGACTTGCGAAACACTCTTATTTTTGTTATTTGGATGGGTATTCAGGTTTTCATCAAATTCTCATTCATCTATCTGATCAAGAAAAGACTACCTTCACTTGCCCTTATGGGACTTATGCTTACAGACGTATGCCTTTTGGTTTATGTAATGCACCTACGACTTTTCAAAGGTGTATGCAAGCAATTTTTTCTGATCTTATTGAAAATGTGATGGAAGTCTTTATGGATGATTTTTCAGTGCATGGTTTGGATTTTGATAATTGTTTAACAAATTTGTGCCAAGTCTTGCAGCGTTGTGAAGAAACCAATTTGGTTCTAAATTGGGAAAAATGCCATTTTATGGTAAGAGAAGGCATAGTTCTTGGACACCTGGTGTCTGAGAGAGGTATAGAAGTTGATAAGGCTAAAGTGGAAGTAATTGAAAAATTGCCTCCACCCACAAATGTGAAAGGTATTTAGAGTTTTCTTGGACATGCAGGGTTTTATCGCAGGTTCATCAAAGATTTCTCCAAGATCACAAAGCCTCTTACAACTCTTCTGGGTAAGGATGTGCCTTTCAATTTTGATTCATCTTGTATGGAAGCTTTTTGCAGGATTAAGCAAGCTCTAATCTCTGCCCCCATCGTACAACCACCTGATTGGAAACTCCCATTTGAGCTGATGTGCGATGCGAGTGATTACGCAGTAGGGGCTGTGTTGGGGCAAAGAAAGGATAAAAAGCTCCATGTAATTCATTATGCCAGCCGGACGCTAAATGATGCTCAGGTAAATTATGCCACAACTGAAAAAGAACTGTTAGCTATTATCTTTGCTTTTGATAAATTTAGGTCTTATTTGGTAGGTTCACATGTTACTGTTTACACTGACCACTCTGCCATTAAGTATCTATTGAATAAAAAGGAAGCAAAGCCTAGATTAATTAGGTGGATTCTAATATTGCAAGAATTTGACTTGGAAATTAAGGACAAGAAGGGTACCGAGAACTTGGTCGCTGACCATCTATCTAGGTTGACATCTGAAAAAGAAGAAACAGATAATATTCCCATCAATGAATCTTTTCCAGATGAACAACTCTTGAATCTTAGTATCCAACGTGTTCCTTGGTATGCTGATTTTGTAAATTTTCTTGCATGTGGTATCTTACCTCCTGATCTTAGCTTTCAGCAAAGCAAAAAGTTTTATGCAGATGTCAAGCATTATTATTGGGATGAACCACTCCTTTTTAAGCAATGTGCAGATGGTATGATTCGGAGATGTGTTTCACAAGATGATGTCCATGCTATCTTGGATCATTGCCATTCTCTTTCCTGTGGAGGACACATGAGCACCTCTAAAACAGCCGCTAAAATATTGCAAGCTGGGTTCTATTGGCCAAATATTTTTAAGGATGTACGTAAGTATGTTCTAACTTGTGATGCTTGCCAAAGAACAGGTAACATTGGTAAGAGACAAGAAATGCCCTTGAATACCATTTTAGAAGTTGAACTATTTGATGTATGGGGTGTTGATTTTATGGGACCTTTTCCCTCTTCTTTTGGAAATCAGTTCATATTAGTGGCAGTTGACTATGTGTCAAAATGGGTGGAAGCCATTGCTTCACCCCATTCTGATGCTAAAACTGTTATTAAACTTTTCGAGAAAATAATATTTCCAAGGTTTGGGGTCCCAAAATGTGTTATAAGTGATGGAGGGTCTTATTTTATTGAGAAAACTTTTCAGACCCTTCTAAAGAAATATGAAGTTAGGCATAAGGTTGCTACACCTTATCACCCACAAACTAGTGGACAAGTTGAGGTATCCAATCGGGAAATTAAAAATATTCTTCAAAAAGTGGTGAATACATCACGTAAGGATTGGTCTATTAAGTTAGATGATTCCTTATGGGCGTATCAAACCGCATACAAAACTCCCATTGGAACCACACCTTTTAAGCTAGTATATGGGAAGCCCTGTCATTTACCTATTGAGCTAGAATATAAATCTTTTTGGGCTGTTAAAACTCTTAACTTTGATCATAAGGCTGCAGGTGAACAAAGATTGTTAGAATTAAATGAGCTTGAAGAACTCCGTCTAGATGCATACGAAAATGCCAGAATTTATAAAGAAAAAACCAAACAATGGCATGATCGTCACATCCAACGGAGAACATTTAATCCAGGTGATATGGTTTTACTGTTTAATTCCAGATTGAAGCTTTTTCCAGGAAAACTGAGATCCCGATGGTCGGGACCATTCAAGGTGACAAAAGTCTTTCCCTTTGGAGCTGTCGAACTATAGAGCGAGAAATCTGGTACATTTAGGGTAAATGGACAGAGAGTAAAACACTATCTGACAGGTCAACCAATACAACAAGCAAGTGACTTGACTTGTTTGATGCTCCTGATGAGTAAATCCAAATGGTAAGAAGTCTGGCTGAAGACTTAAAACTTAGCACTGATAGGGAGGTAACCCTATAAAAAGTTGTTGTTTCATTATATTATAAAAAAAACAAAAACAAAAAAAACAAAAAAAAAAACCAACTATGTCAGATGCTGGTTTGGGGTTACTACAGGTAAGTTTTCTTATCCTTTATCATCCATTTTAACATTGAGGACAATGTCAAATTCTGGTTTGGGGTGGTAGGTAAGAAAACTTAACTGTTTTGTTTACGTTGTGTGATTGTTATTTTATTTTGCATGTGTGTTTTCCTTGTTTGTAATCTTGTAATTTACCATTATTGCATGATAAATTTACTTTGAACACAAGGCTAAAGTATCTAAGGACCCCAAAATTTTGAGTAAAATTTTCAAAATTTGATTGTTTAAATGCCAAATAAATGCTTAAATGAACCTTATGTGTGATTAAAATTTTCTTTGAAAAGACTTTCCATGGTTAGACTTGAGCCAAAATGGGTTATTTATCAAACGAATTTTCAAAACCCATATTTTCTTGATTGAGTGAATCTCATAGTCATTAATATTCTAGAACTTGTTTTTCAACCGATTCAAAATGGTTTTTTATTATATGTCTTAGAATGATAAAGGCACAATTAGGTCTTATTCTTAAGCCTCAGAATTTTGTATAATTTGACCCCTAGTTGCCCCTTTTGAGCCTAAAAGCGAAAATTTTTCTTTGAAACCTTTCATTGACTGATATTCTCTTAATGGTGAAAAAGTTGGAAATTTAGTGGAGCAAAGAAATAAAAAAAGGACTTAAGAAAAATATGGTATTGGATGCAAAGAAAAGCAAGAAAAAGAAAAAGAAAATCAAAAGGATGATATTGAATGAATTCCAAAAAGTCCATAAAAGTTCAAAAATTTGCTCTGTTAAATTTATAATGGTGATTTGAATCATTCATGACTGTTAAAGCCCTTTTGTATTCCATTTTTCTTGAATTTCCTACCTTGACAATACAACCCAAGGCCACGTTACAACCTTTGAAAGACCTTTAGACTTTGACATATTTTCTATCTAAACTGTGGAGTTTCTGGTTTATTAACAAGCTTATGGTAATATTTTTTGACTATGATGATTTGAGAGATACACAAACCTTGAAACACTTGAGTGAAAATTGTGAGAAGAGTATCTCAAGTCTTGACATTGAAAATCGATTCACATAAGAAAAATAAAACTGGCATTTGAATAAATCTGTTTCTCTGTTTTGGATTCCTTAGTTTATTAAGTTTAGTGTTTTCTGTATTTTATCTTATGAATATGGTGATTGCTTGAGGACAAGCAATGTTTTGGTTTGGGGTATTTTGATAAGTGCTTTATAATACAATAAATTAGGTCTAAATTGCTTAGGATTTTAGTCATTATCCATTGTATTTCCTTTATTTATTACGATTTTTGCTTTCTTTCCACTCTAGTCTACTTGGGTATGTTATTTTGCAGGAATTAAGGTAATAAAGGGTCAAAAACAAGAGAAAAACGACCATAAAATGATAAAGAAACAAGAAGAACAAGCCCAAAGTGGAAAGAATTCTCTTTTTAAAGCTGAAATCCGACTCAGAAAGCAGAAATCCGACTCAGAGCACTGAAATCCGACTCAAAATGGCCAAATCCGAGTGGGATAACTCAGAAATGACCAAATCCGAGTGGAAAGACTCAGAGTAGAGCATTGCCGAGTGGAATACTGCACAGTTGGAGAAAATCCGAGTGGGAATTTGCTGATTGAAGTAAATCCGAGTGAAGAATGCTGACTGAAGCAGGTCTGACCAAAGAACAAGTGATTCTCTGTGCAAAAAGCTGATTCCGAGCAGAAGGAAGGCCATTGAATGAATAAGTGTTGAATAAGAAGGTGAATCCGAGTGGTTTCATTCGGAGATGGCATTGTCAAGCAGAACAAAGCATTTCCGAGTAATGTCTTAATCGGACAAGGAAAAATCCGACCAGAAATGAATCACACTCGGGCAGACTCTCAAGTTTCACACTGAGCCCGAGTGAGAAGTCTCCAAGGAAAGGCCATTCCGAGTGAGTTGGGTCAGAAAGATGCATTTCTGAGCAAAGCAAGGCTCGGACATAAGAAGAAATTCAATCAGTCAAATTCCAACCCTTCAAGTGCAAGTTTCTGAGTAAAAGTGGAGGTCATTCCGAGTGAGAAACTTCCGAGTGAATTCCAAAGCAAAATCCGAGCAAAGTTTTAACCGAGCGGTCCAAATTCAGAGACAGCCGAGTGAAAATGATTGGGAACTGATTGAATCTGAACCGAGTGAGTCTTCAATCAGTTCCGAATGAACTCCATAAACCTGAGCCGAGTGAATGATTTCAGTCGGATCTGAGTCCCTCTTCAGTCAATTCCGAGTAACACAAGCAAATCCGAGCAAGGTTTCTCCGAGTGAAACAGTGAAAAAGAGAGCCTCTCGCTTGAGCGAACCTTTATCCGCTTGAGCGAGACGGTTTCCTTCAACAAACGCTTAAGCGAGAAACTCTCGCTCAAGCGAAACCGACCGGTTTTCTTAAATACCGACCCCTCAACTCAACACCAAGTGAAGATTTCACTCGGTTTTATGTACAAACAGTACCATTTTCACTCGGTTTTTAGCACAAAAGGCACCCTTTCACTCGGATTTTGCAGAAAAGAGAAAACCGACCTACACTCCACAACACCAAACAAAGGATCACTCTACACCGTCCTCAAGCCACAACACTGTCCCATTCCCTATCTGCTGTCCCTTTCTTCTTCTAATCCATAATACACACCGTCCTCTCCTTTCCATCCACAACACCGCCCAGACTCCTTTCCATCCACAACACCGCCCAGACTCCTCTACACACAACACCGCCCAGACTCCTCTCCAACCAACACTGCCCAACCGTCCTTACTTCTCAACACCGTCTCATTCCCTCCGCTGTCCCTTTTCTCCTTTCCATCATCCACACCGCCCAGACTTCTCTCCTACCAACACCGGCTCCATCCACCACATCGTCCAGCAACTCCACTGTCCCTCATACCACCATACCTGCCACATGTAAACCAACAACGCCCAGTAACCAATACCGAACAGCAAGCTTTCATTCGGTCTTGTGGAATTCCAGCACCTTTCCACTCAAAATTTGCCCAGCTGAATAAATCCAAGCACCGAATTATTGGAAATATTAAAATAATGCAAATTGGCACAGCTGGAACTCACATGCACTGAAAGTTTCCTCCCAACTTGCAATTACAACGCGTTTCTTAGCTAGATCCCCCCTTTCCATCGCCTATAAAAGGAGAAGAAGTTGCAAGCATCCAGCATCAATCATCACTTGCATCAATTCCATCAGCTTCGTTCCAATTCCTTCTTCCTTTCTCTTTGCTTTTCGTTTCTCTTTTCTTTCTTTTCTGTCTTTTTATTTCTCTTATTTTCTTTCTTTGTCCCGTTCCCATTTTTTCTTTACTTTCTTTTTCTTTATTTTATTTTAAGAGTATGAGGGCTGTAAAAGTGAGAATTTAAATTTGTAATTGGTGGAGAAATTATTGCAACAAGAAATTACAGTGGTAAATTATTCTGAGCTTTTGGAGAAACCCGCAAGTCTTTATTTTTACCATGTCTTGTATGTTTTATTTTTCCATTATTTATATGAATTTAAATTATTTCATGAGTAGCTAAATTAATTATCTTGGGATAAAGGGGGTATGATAATATTTTATTTTAATATTATTTTGACTTGGAATTAAATAAATTTCTATTTTCCATTTAGTTCAATTATGCTTAATGCTTTTAGTAATTCCTAACAAGAACCTAAATGATAAAACTGTATACTTACGGGTATATTCGTAAGTTTAGGTAATAAATAGAATCGAGAGATTTATTTTTACCGGAAAGCTTTGAACTAAACCTAAGATTTTTGAGATGCTTTTTGTGACCTCGGTAAAACCGTGAAAGTAATCAAAATTCTTTTGAGGAAATAAAAGGGATTTTCATAAAACGATAATGGGCCTTTCTGAGGATTAAGCAGCGCTTTCCATAGGTTAGGTACATTAATAGGATTCCGAGAGGAACATATTAATTAGCTTTTGGAAAATTCGCCTTGGAAAACTTAATTCGATTCTTATTTATGAGAAGTTAAAATTCATTAACATAAAATAGAGTCTTAATCCCCCAAAATCCCAAGATATTCTCAACTCTGATTTTTAAAGTGTCAAGTAAATTTTATTTTTATATTTATTCGTATTTTGTGCAATTTTAATTTGTACTTTATTTTATAAAAATCTTAAAAATCAATTGTGTGGATAATTAAATTTCAATATGCTGGTACTTTGAACACAGTCCCTGTGGAGAACGATAATCTTTTATATTACGCGACATAACCCGTGCGCTTGCGGGCCCTGTCAGAAGGCTGGATCTGGTCCTTACTCCAGCAGCTTGATCTCCAATGATAAGGTCTGAAGGATGATGAACTTTGAATTTCTAATCTTTTGGCTTTTCAGGTTTAGGAAGTTAATCTTGTTCAGCCTTTTCAAGATTTGTTGATTTTGATTGACCATTTCCAGTTGGTTGTTCTGTTGATTACTCTTCTTCTTACTGAATCCCTACACATCAAAGTCTAGATCTGCCAGTCTCATGTTAGTCTTTTAAAGGTCATCAAATCTTACATTATAGATTCTTCTATGGTTTGCGTTTGAGTATTAAATACTCTATAGGATTTTGATATGGTAGAATATCCCATGAATATATCTTTGTCACACTTTGAATCAAATTTTTCAAGATAGTCCTTGGCATTAAAAATGTAACAGGTTCACCCAAAAGGATGAAAATATGAGATGTTGAGTTTTCTACCTTTCCACAAATCATAGGGAGTCTTATTCAGTATTGGTCTAATAAAAACTCTGTTTTGAATATAACAAGAAGTACTCACAACTTCTGCCCATAAATATTTCAGAAGATTATTTTCACAAAGCATGGTTCTGGCCATTTCCTGCAAAGATCTGTTTTTCCTTTCCACGACTCCATTTTGTTGTAGAGTTCTTGGTGAGGAAAAATTGTGAGTTATTCCAGACTCGTTGTAGAATTTTTCAAAGATTTCATTTTAAAATTCTCTGTCATGATCACTTTTTATTGTACCAATACAGTATCCTTTCTCATTCTAAACTTTTTTACAAAAAATTTTAAATACTTTTATGGACTCATCCTTGTGGACTAGGAAGTATACCTATGTTAATCTGGAATAGTCATCAGTAATAACACATCCATATTTCTTTCTTGCCAGACTTTGTACTTAGGAAGGACCAAATAGATCTAAATGTAATAATTCTAAAGGTCTGGATGTAGAAATAACATTTTTGTTTTTAAAAGAAGTTTTGTGTTGTTTCCCACTCTGGCATGCTTCACATGGTAGGGAACTGTTAAAGGAAATTTTTGGTAATCCTTTGACCAGATCCTTTCTGTGAAGTTTTGAAATAAGTTTGAGACTTACATGTCCAAGATTTTTGTGCCAGATCCATCTTTCTTCAGAGTTTGAAAATAGACATTTTACATTTTGATCATTTAGTTCGTTCAAGTCAACCTTGTAGAGGTTATTGTGTCTGTTTGCATTAAAGAGTATGGTTTCATCATGATTGATGATCGTACACTTATTCTTGTCAAAAGAAACTTGGTAACCAATGTCACAAAATTGACTAATGCTCAGTAGGTTATGTTTCAGACCTTTAACATGAAATACATTTTCAATGACAGGAGGCAAGTTTACCCATTTTAGCAGACCCAATGATTCTTCCAGTTTGGTTCCCTCTAAAAGTGACAGATCCTCCTTTAAATTGCTCCAGATCTAAGAATATAGACCTTTTTCCTGTCATGTGATGCGAGCATCCACTGTCCAGATACCATTGTAGAGTTTTTGTTCTTGATTTCAAACATACTTGCAAAAAGAATGATTAATAATTTTCGTACCCATATTCTTTTGGATCCTAGATTATTAGTGAGTTTTTCATTCCTTCGTTTTTTTGCCTACATTCATTTACGAAGAGACCATAATTTTTACAATAATTACATTTTATACTTCTTTGTTTTCTGGGACAAATGTAGGAGCTGAAGAATGATTACAATTTTTTGATTTTGAAACATTTTTCTTTTTCACATATCCTAGAACAAGACCTTTTTGATTTCCTTTGGATGTTCCTAATAAGGCCTTTAAACTTTTAGTGCTAGTAACAAATTTGCCTAGATCTGAGGTAAGAAAGTTCACAAGATTTTTTAGTCTAATAATTTATTTATCTTAAAAGTTACAGAAACTTTTAGATTTTATAAAATCTATTTTCAAAGAGATGTTTTCTTCTCTAATTTTACTTAACTCTTCAAGATTCATTTCCTTTTCTTTTAAGATATTTGTACCATGCTTTTCTTCTTTTAGTAAAGAAATTTGGTTTTCAAAATCAGTGATCATATCAATATTGCTTCAATTTTAGTTTTTTGAAACTTTTTAATAATTTGGAGAAATCATTAAATAGTAGGTCATAATTTTGTTTAAGTTCAGAGTAACTTACTTTTTAAGAGTCTGAGTCGCTGAGGCTGGCTTCTGAGTCTGATTCCTTATTTGTTATAAGACAGATTTGGACTAACTCATTTTCTTTCTCAGACTCTTATGAGCTGGATGATCTTTCATCATCCCAAGTGATCAGACCTTTTTGTTTCTTTGGAAACTTTCTACTTTCACTTTTGTCCCTTTTATCTTTGTTTAGAAGAGGACACTCTGCTTTTATGTGTCCTGACTTTCTGCAATTAAAACATTCTAAGACAGGTTTGTCAATCTTAAACTTAAATTGACTTTTACCTTTGTAGTCTTTCTTTTACAACGTCTCCGGTCTGAACTTCTTCTTCCTTAGTAACTTATGAAATCTTTTAGTTACAAGAGCCAATTTTTTATCGATGTCATCATCTGATTCATCATAATCTAGTTCAGAATTAGATAATTCTTCCACTTTCAGACCCTTGCCTTTTCTTATTTCATCATACTTCAAGGCAATGCTTTTGGTGGAAGCAATTTTGTTGGTTTCTTTCTGTTTCAGCCTGAGCTCATGAACCCTAAGAACTCCAAGCAACTCATCCAGAGAAAAGGTACTCAGATCCTTAGCCTCTTCGTGAGCGTAGCATTTTACGTTGAATCTTTTAGGCAAATATCCAAGAAGTTTGATGTTTATGTCTTATATAGAGGGAGTAGTTCGAAGATTTTTTAGGCCATTCAGTAGGATTTGGAATCTTCCAAAAATTTGATCTACTGACTCATGCTCTTCCATTTTGAAGTTGTCATATTGTTTAGTTAACTATATCTTTTTAGATCTCTTGACATTCGACGTTCCTTCATAATTGTGTTGAAGAGCATCCCAGACTTCTTTAGCTATTTTATAGTTGAATACCTTGTTGTATTTAGACTTACTAAGAGCACATGTGAGAAGCAATCTAGCTTTGGCATTGATTTCCATTTTTTTGATTCCATCAGAACTTCATTTGCTTTCTGCTTTTGGTTGTCCTTCACCATTTACAGGAGAGCCATAATCACCATTAGTGATAACTACTGAAAGACTGTATTGAGTGGATTTTATGAACATTTCCATCCTATTCTTCCAGTATGGATAGTCTTCCCTAAATAGGGCTACGGATCTGTTGATGGAGAATCCTTCTATGATTAATTGACTACTTTGAGAGGCTGCCATAGATCTTGATCTTTTTCACTCGAAGGAGTGGTCAACCCAAAGGACATGCTCTGATACCAATTAATGGTACAAAGTCAGACTTAGAGAGGGGGTTGAATAAGTCTTAGACTCTTTTTCACCTAAATTTTGAATCAAATAAAATGTACAAGCAATCAAACGATAAAGAGTAAGAGAAAATAAACACAGAGTTTATACTGGTTCACTTCCAACACAGAAGCTACATCCAATCCCTTCTAACTTGAAGGATTTCCACTATTGTAAAAATATCCTTTACAATATCAGCACAAGACCCGAGCTACAAGTATTCTTTACACTAGTCACTTCTGGCTTATCCCAAGTATTCTTTCAACAAGCCACTCCTGGCTTAACCCAAGTATTCTTTCGAAAGCTTCTTCAGGCCAAAGTGTTTCCTAATATAAACTTGTTCTGGTAACCCACCAGACTTGTACAAACAACAAGAATATGAAATGTTTTCAGAACTTAGGTACAAATAATAGACAATGTTGAGATTGAACACTAAGTGTTGTTGACACAAGACCTAAGTCTGCTAGAAGCAGAGCTAGAGAAAAAAAAGGGTCTTTGTCTTTTACAAGAAAAATGAACCAGAATAAGATTGAATGATAACTTGAAGAGCTTTTTTCTGAGATTTTACTTCTATGTTCTGATGTTCAAATTTTCTTGATATTTATAGGAACTTGGAAGATATATTTGTTATTACTTCTTGAAAGTAGATATAGACGTTGGAAATCCTTTGAAGGTATTTTGCCTTAAGTTTCTTAAGATCAGACCTTGAAGTTGAATTCAAGCTTGAGAGAGGTCTGAATCATACACTAGTGCAAAAAACATATATGAGGACAGGATATAATCACGATTATGGGAGAACCGTGGTTAAAAAAATACGGTGGCATTTTTGAAATTATAAGTAACAGTTTTAATCACGGTTAACTAGGAACCGTCGTCATAGGTACCATCTATTTTTATATTAAATTTTTAAAAGCTCTACCACCACGGTTGCCATTTAACCGTGGTTATATGTCATATCTTTTTTTAAAATATATTTTTTAAAATCTCTACAATAACGGATATAGGGGAACCGTGGTCAAAAGTGTACTCTATGACCACGGTTGTTGTAAGGAACCGTGGTTAAAGTTGGCTATTACCACGGTTGTAGGAGAACCGTGGTCTAATATCTTTCCCACAACAAGTACACATGCAGTCCGTTCAGATTCTTAAACCTCCATCTCTCTATAGTTTCAACTTCCCTCCTCCTTCCATCTCGTAATTTTCACTTTCCCTCTTCCCTCCATTTCACCATTTTCGCTTCCTTCCTCCCTCCACCTCGCGATTTTCACTTTCCCTCTTCCCTCTATTTGGCCATTTTCACTTTTTCCTTCATCTTCAACCATTTGTTGGGGTTGACGTTTGTGAAGAAGTTGGGTTTGACATTTCCACTTTCCCCTTCATCTTCAACCTTTTTACTCGCCCGTTCATCTTCAACCATTTTCAGTTTCGTGGCTGTATGCGTTTGACGTGGAGGTCTTTGGATTCGCGTTGTTCTTCATTTCAAGTTCGTTAGTCTCTTTTCCCCTTTCATTGTCTCTTTTTTTACCAATTTCACATGAATGTATGTGTTAGTGGTTTGGATTTAGGAGGTTATTTTTCTGTGTTTATTTTATTGTAGCTATTTTCTATTTATTTATATGAATGTGTATTTTCTATTTTCTATTTGGTTATATAAATTTCTATTTTCTATTTTTCTTCCTTTTATGGTCATGCAATGTTGGTTAGTAGTAGCTTGGTTGATGCATGTTAGGCTTAGTATTTGGTTAGTAGTATGTTGGTAATTAGTATTTGGAAATATGATTAGGGAAATTAAAATGTTGTTAGTTATAGATTAGAAAAATTTAGAATGAGAATTTTTTTATTAGTATTCTATATTTATTAATTCTAGTAATTTAAATTGATATTTCAAGTAAATAAAAATTACACACAAGCCCTACAAAGGATGATTTAAATTATAATTTAGTTGTAGTATGTGTTTAAATTATTGATTAGGTAATAAAATCCTTTATTTATTGTCTTTAATTTGAATTTAAATTTGGTGACACTAATGTTAATATTTTAGTCCCTTTTAAATGAGTTTGTGATTTTTTAAATTGTATATGAGTAAACCATAGTTTTCCCGTTTGAGATTCAACACAAATGGTAATTAAATTAATTGATTTCATCGTTTGTGTTGAATCTTGAATTGTCCGTTTGGATAGTTTGGGATGAACAATTTTTTATGCATCATTGCTATGTACAAGTTAGGAGAAATTTTAAAATTTGATCAAGTTTTGGTTAGTTAAATTTTGTATTATTCTCTGGGTGCATATTTGATTGTGGTTGAATTTGATGTCACCACTTTCATTTCGTGTACTTAGAGACCAATGCGAAATGCTGCCAAAATTTTATCAAATTTTAAAATAACTCCTAAGTTGTATGTAGTTATGATGTATAGAAAAATGTTCATCCCGAATGGGTAGGACCACAACCTTTGTGAAGAAAGTAAGATTCATAGCACCGATAAATTTATTGGTATTGTAAACAGTGAGTATGGATCGAAGTTGGATAACTGCATCACGTATAAGTCCACAATATGAGAGTGGAGTCGAAACATTCATAGAGTACGTGATACGAAATGCTGAAGAGGTTAATGGAATGTATTTTTGCCCTTGTGTTAAATGCTTAAACATACGCCGGCTAGAATTGGCAGAGGTGCGAGAACATCTGTTGTGTGATGGATTTCTTCAGACGTATACGTGATGGATATGGCATGGTGAACATGTTGAAGTGCCAAGTACCAGTTTTCAAACAAAAGACCAAAGCTTTGCGCATGAGGTTGATGACGACATGGATGACCGACTTGAGGATATGATATGTAACGTGGGGGTAGAAATTTTTAAGAAAGCTCACGTATTTGGGAGTCTATATGAGGATTCTGAGAAGCCGTTGTATCTGAATTGCGCCAATTTCATGAGGTTGTCAGCGGTTTTATGATTATTTAATTTGAAAGCGATAAATGGGTGGACAGATAAAAGTTTCACTGACTTGCTTAAGTTGTTGAAAGAAATGCTCCCAGTTGGTAACACCTTGCCAAATCGTAACTATGAGGCTAAGAAGGTGTTGTGTCCTATGGGTTTGGAGTATACCAAAATACATGCATGCCCAAATGATTGTGTATTATACCATGGTCAGTATGAAATGTTGCATCGATGTCCTAGGTGTGGGGTGTCACGATATAAGAAGAAACAACTTGACTATGATGAAGTCTGCACTAAAGGGTCTCCTGTGAAGGTGTTGTGGTATCTCCCTATAGTGTCGAGACTAAAGCGTCTGTTTGCCAATGTAGATGATGTGAAGCTTATGAGATGGCATGCTGATGAAAGGGTTGTTGATGGATAACTTAGGCATCCGACAGATGCATTGCAGTGGAAGAAAGTGGATACGATGTTTCCAGATTTTGCTCATGACCCAAGAAATGTTAGGCTTGCACTAGCCCCTGACGGAATGAACCCGTTTGGGAACCTGAGCACAAACCACAGTTCGTGGCCTATTTTGTTGTTTGTTTACAACCTGCCGCCATGGTTGTGCATGAAGCAGAAATATGTTATGTTATCGATGATGATTTCTGGTCCACGACAACCGGGGAACAACATTGATGTATACTTAACTCTGTTAGTTGAAGACCTGAAAATGTTATGGGAAGAGGGGGTTGATGTGTTTGACGGGTTTGCAGGCCAAAACTTCAAATTGAAAGCCTTGTTATTCTGCACGATCAATGATTTTCTTGCGTATGGTAACCTCTCGGGCTACAGCGTCAAAGGTCATAAAGCATGTCCTGTGTGTGAGGAGGGAACTAGTTCTGATCGACTGCATCATGGAAGGAAAAATGTTTATCTTCGACATCGTAGGTTTCTTACGGCTAATCATCCACTTCGTAGGTTAAAGACGTCATTCAACGGTATGCAAGAGTTTGAAGGGCCTCCTCCACCATTGTCGGGTCGTCAAGTATATGAAACGATCAAAGACGCCAATGTGGTTCTTGGTAAGTTTGAGAAGCAGTCCGCTGTAAAAAAGAACTGGAAGAAAAGGTCAATATTTTTTGATCTTCCATATTGGAAAGAGCTTGATATGAGGCACTGTATTGATGTGATGCATGTGGAGAAAAATGTGTGTGATAGTTTGGTTGGAACCCTGTTAAACATACCTGGAAAAACTAAGGACGGTCTGAATTCGCGTCTAGACTTGGAGTTATTAGGTATACATGAGGAGTTGCACCTACAAGCAAAGGGCAAACGAATATATTTGCCTCCAGCATGTCATACCTTGTCTAGAAAAGAGAAGCAAAGTTTGTGTGAATCATTGCATGGTGTGAAAGTTCCATCTGGGTACGGTTCCAACATCAAGACTTGTGTTTCCATGAAGGATCTGAAGTTAGTGGGTTTAAAGTCGCACGATTGTCATATGTTAATGCAACAGTTTCTACCCATTGCCATTCGTGACATTCTCCCTAAAAATGTCAGACATATGATAACAAGGGTGTGTTTGTTTTTCAATGCCATATGTTCCAAAGTAATCACCCATGAGGAGTTGGAAGCATTGGAACAGGAAGGTTTTCTTATACTATGTCAGCTGGAAATGCATTTCCCGCCTTCATTCTTTGACATAATGGTACACTTAATCATCCATTTGGTAAAGGAGGTTCGTTTGTGTGGACCAGTGTTCTTGAGATGGATGTATCCCGTAGAGCGATATATGAAAATATTGAAAGGCTATATGAAGAACCAACGCCGACCTGAAGCATCAATAGTAGAAAGGTACATTGCAGAGGAAGCAATTGAGTTTTGCACTGATTATCTGTCACAGGCTGAAACCATTGGCATTCCTAAGACTCGTCACGAAGGGCGATTAGATGGGAAAGGTACCATTGGGAAAAGAATTAAAAGCATTACTTATGGTTTGCTATCATTATTTCTTGAATAACTTCAAAATGTTGTGTAAATATGCAGATTAGGCGGGTCAGTACAAAGGGGTCGTGTGCTGCACCTGACGGTGATGATGACGACGTAAATCTTGGAGACTGCCGTCAGTGTGACCTCTTTGTTGATGGAGAGGAAGAGCCAGTTGCCATTGGTTCAGTGTATAACCTAGGCCCTTTGGTTCACCATCAAGCAATGCCTGATGGTGTGTCAAGGGTTTCGGTTATACAGGTCCTCGACGCGGAGGTAGCTGTGCCCATTCCAACTCCTGAGGTACAACTGGTCGGGCAGGCTGTAGGACACTTCCTTATGTGGCCGACCAGACTTGTCAGATTCGGGTCCCCAGGTATGCTCCTTAAACTAGCATCAATTCTATATTAACTTATGGTTCAAATAATCCAAAATTGCTTCTGATTTTTTAACTGTTTTAGTAGGGTAAGCCCCCCTTGAGCCGATGGAGCAACTATGGACTTTATCGGCTGAGTTATGCGACAACGTCGTCGAGATCCCATAGGATGAATCTATTTTTGGTCGCCCAAGTACCTTGCCAGTGTACGTTGCACGGCCTGACCTGTGTGAGGTCCTGATGGGGAGGACGATGTTGAACATTTCTGTGATTCAATATTGGGAGCTGTAAGTATAATGTTTTTTGTTCAATGATTGTGTGAATTAAAATGTTATTTTCACTAACTAAACATGTGTAAATTTTCTTAGATTTCTATATAGACTTTGCATAGAGAGGGGTATCCATGACAATTATGGTTTCCTAGAGCCCTCTCTAATACAAGTTCGCGGGAACAGCAAGGCAGATATTCAGGCATACATCCAGAATTGGATGGATGCCTCAAAAAAGACTGTGTACCTTGCGCCATTTCATAGAGAGTAAGAGTCTTCTACTAAATACATAGTTAGTGTTGTTAATTTAATCATTTTGGTGTTATTACTAATCAATGTTCATTATAGCCTTCACTGGCAACTGCTAGTTATTTGCCCTAAGGATGGGATTGTTGCATGCTTCTGTTCCTTGCATGGGAACCCTGGTGCGGACTACATGAAAATACTCGAAGCGTAAGCTGCTTTCAAAACTTAGACAACTTTACATATTTAATTAAGTCATTCTATTAACTGAACTGGTGTTTTATCCTATCACAGGGCTTTTAATGGGTACTGTCGACTACAGGGCGGAGTGGGTAAGAAAAAACTACAGTGGGTCTTCCCAAAAGTAAGTAATTTTAATTAACAAGCATTACTTTTAAAGTTACCTCAATTAGTAACAAAAACAATAACCAATTGTGATTTCAATGTGTGGTACCTTGTAGTCTTATCGGCAGGATGGTAGCTTTGAATACGGGTATTTCGTCATGAAGACGATGCTCACCATTGTTCAATCTGGTATAGTAGATGGATGGACAACTGTAAGTTTTCACTTCCTACATTTCTAATTTGGTTTTCATATACTACTTATCAATTATTTGCTTGCTACTTAACAATGTCTCTTCTTTGCAGCACTTTCAAGACTCCTCAACATTCCCAGAAAAATATGTTAACGAAATCGGAAACCATTGGGCCACCAGCTTTCTTCAAGTAAAGGATGGACTTAAGTAGTGTCTTTGTTGTTTATTATTCTTAGTTATAGGATTTATTTCTATTAGTGTAGCTTTAGGATTATCATATTGTGTATTTTTGTACCATATTTGTTGTTTTATATAGTTTTATTGAAATTTATTATTTTTCATCTCTTATTTTATATATTGGGCTGTCTGGTTCTTTGCTTACAAGTTTGGGTAATGAATAAAACGAATCCTGCATTAAAAAGAAAAAAAACTTTTAACCACGGTTGTGACCATAACAGTGGTAAAAAGTCCCACTTTTTATCACGGTTCAGGAATAACCGTGGTAACAGGTCCCATTTTTTATGACGGTTCTGGAATAACCGCGGTAAAAGGTCCAACTTTTTATCACGGTTATGGAATAACCATGGTTAAAGGTCAACTTTTTATCACGGTTCCTAGAATAACCATGGTTAAAAGCCTATTTTTTATCACGGTTCCTGGAATAACCGTGGTTAAAAACCCCCTCTTTAATGACAGTTATTTAGAACCGTGGTTATAGGTCGTTTTTTACCACGGTTCAAAACCGTGGTTAAAAGTCCATATCTATAACCACGCTGGGAACAACCACGGTTGTAGAACCGTGGTTAAAAGTCATTTTTAACCGTGGTAAAAAGCCTAAAATCCACTAGTGATATCTCAGTTTTTTCATGAGAATAGTTTCTCATGTATTTCCATCCATAAAACTATTTGTGAACATATTATTGATTGAGCGAGAGGTTGTTTTCTGAGATGTCCTGATGAGAATTCTGACTTGTGATCAGAGTCCGCAGGGGTAGGTACGCTAAAAATTGCTGCTTATGTTGATTTTGTTCTTTTTGTTCTTTGATGATAAGCATGCAAATACGGTGATCATTTCTCCCGAAGCATCACTAAAATAGAATTTTTGAATATTGGAGAGTTCCTTAACCAAGATGCTTCTATCAGACTTTTGTTGTTCTACCAGACTTTTTAGAACACATATGCTCCTCCTTTGTTTTTATAAACTAATCTTCATATCCCGAAATTACTCATACACTGAAAGAAATGTTATGAACAGTTTAGACTTGTATTCCTTTAATGAAAATACTTGATGATCGATATAAACAAATCATAAACTCTGGGGTCTGGTCCATCAGGACTTAAAACTTATATTTTTTACCAGACTTTTACTGAACAAAGGTCTATATGCTTGTCCATGTTATGATTTTGACCCTCCTTTTAAGTTGTTGAATTGTTGTGGAAAGTTTATTTATATATGCCCTCTTTATTGGTTAGAACCTGCCCATAAATGGAGATACAATAAATAAGATTTTGATGGAAAAGAAGAATTTAGACCTCCACCCAAAGTACCTAATGGAAGTTCTATTTTGAGACAATTGGAAGATGCTGAAATTATGGGTAAATCACCATGGAAAAAGAAAAGTATTTTGTTCACATTGCCTTATTGGTAATATAATGTTCTTTGTCATAATCTTGATGTGATACACATTAAAAAAATCTTTGTGACAACATAATTGGAACATTGTTTCATTTAGAAGGATAATCAAAAGATGGTGATAAGGCACGCTATGACCTTGTAGACATGAACATAAGGAGTCAACTACATTCAAAGATGCATCCAACTAAAGTTAAAAGGTATCTTCCTAGAGCTTGTCATCAATTGATATCAAAGAAAAATGGAAAGTTTTTAGAAGTTCTCAAAGCAATAAAAGCTCCAAATGAGTATTCCTCAAATATGTCTAGATGTGTAAAAGTAAAGCAATGTAAGATATTTGGTTTAAAAAGTTATGATTGTCAGCTTTTAATGCAAGAATTTCTTCCTATAATGATGAAAGGGTGTTTTCCTGACAAAGTGGTTTTTACAATAGCTGATCTTTATCATTTCTTCAAAGAATTATGTGGGAAGGTGCTTAATATTCATAATCAAGAGCATACTTTTAGTGACAGTTTTTGTCTGACACTAAAAGTAACTTTTTTTGTAATGCATCCATAACATATTATTTACATCTTTTGTAAATTTCTTCTTTCCTATTTGAACATAATATTCAGTCTCATTTCCACTTCTTTTTAGAAATGGTTGGACATGCTAGGAGGTATGCTTTGATCAATGTTGTCAACGTTGGAGTTGAAGACAAAATTTAGAGATTGAATGTAAGAGTGATTAGGTTGTAAAGGGTCCTTAAGAAGAAGTTTCCTTTTCAAAACGTCACCAATAGTGATTATCCATATTTTTTCTTTGACATTATTTTTTCCTTTATTCTTTTCATTTATTTTTATTGTTACATGACTTCAACTTGATTTTTTTAAAAAGATATTCAAGTTTGATCGTATCTTGGCCTATGTGATAAAACATCCATGCATATATATTTGAAAAAGCAGTTATAGAGGGGTGTGTGTGTTTATATATTCTCAAACCTTTCCATCACACTTAACAATTAAAACAATATAAACAACCACACATGAATTTAGGATGTTCTTTAAATGAGACACACATGTTAAGTTGATTGAGGATTTTCTAATCTTAATTAATACACTTTCATTCATGTCATTTTTTGAAATCCTTGTTGAGAGGTATGAAAAAAGGGAAGTTGGTTGGTATGTTCATGCTAGAGTAAAGTCTGAACTCATGATTGAGCAATCTGAACCCCATGTGATTTGTTAATAATACACATCAAGACTCTCAACTAAAATGAAATATGTACTGCTTGTTTGTCTAACAATTCTGTTCAACTGTGCCAGAAGTCTGTACAGCTCAATTTGCAAAAGAAAGAGGGAGTTTATGGAAATCAATTTGCTTCTAAAATAAAGAAGTCTGTACTCAATCAAGCTTCAATGGATCAAGTCTTTGTGTCTCTTCAAACCATTAGAAGATTGCTCTTCAGACCACGAGAAGATTTGTGACTCTTTGAGTACCTAAAAAGGATATTTCCTTTCCAAAAATGAAGTTTCATGAACTTTCATATATACTCTCTAAAGCTATCATCAAAAAGGCAATCAACAAAAAAGTTGAAGCCTTTCTCATGCTGATCAAGAAAACTATCTCGCATATCTCAAGATGTCGGAAAAGCTGAATCTGGTCAGAATGGATAGCCTAAAGTCAACTGCTATAGAGTGTACGTACTTTCCTAAAATACATAAGCAAAAAGGATCTTCTGTTGAAAACTTTCAAAGTTGTCCAGATAAGGAAACTTCTCTGAAGCATGTGTCTGCACTTCCTGACAGCACAATCCTTAAGAGACCAATATCTTTTGAAGCTAAACCAATGGATATTTTTCAAAAGGACTATAAATACAAGAAGCTTTTGAAAACAAGACAGTCACGCTGCTTATCCTGATACTTGATCACTCTTTTGTTTTCTCTCCAGACACCGAAGTTTGAAAGACTTCTCTTAAAATTTTCTAAGTTCTTGTATTCACTACATAAGTCCTCTTTGTAATTTTGCTTAATGTAGACCATGACTTATTATAGTCTGTAGCTCAGTGTACTTTGTAATCATTTCATATCTTTCTACACATAGTTATTTGATTGTAACGTTAAACGCTTTTCTACCATCACTTTGTATTTTTTAATGTGTTGCTAGAATTTGTTAGTGTTGGGAAACACTGTGGCCTGAAGAAGCTTTTGGAAGAATACTTGGGTTTTTTAGCCAGGAATGGCTAGTGTCAAATACTTGGGTTTAAGCCAGAAGAGGCTGGAGTTAAGAATACTGTTGCATTGGGCTGGTGCAGATTGTAAAGGTATTTTACAATAGTGAAAATCCTTTGGGCTGAAAGAACTGGACTAGCTTCTGTGTTGGAAGTGAACCAGGATAAATTTTTATTGTGCATTTCTTTTATCCCTTTTTCTAGTCTATTAAAAATTATTCTCTGCTTGATCGATCTGTACGCAAGTGTTTTTGAAAAAGAGTTTAAGACTTATTCAACGCCCTTCTAAGTTTAACTCGGTACCATCAATTGGTATTAGAGCTTATCCGTTTGGGTTAGTTACTCTCACGAGTAAAAAGGTACAAGATCTATGGCCTCATCCTCTCATGATCAGCTTATTCTAGAAGGAGCATCCTCAAATAGACCACTTGATTTCTATGGTGATGATTACCATTACTAAAAAGATAGGATGGAAATGTTCATCAAGTCTACTCAATACTCCTTGTGGGGAATAATCTCAAGAGGCGATGAACCAGCCCCTACCGATGATGAAGGAAAGCCTATCCCTGAAGATAAATGGGCTTTTGAAGACACTAAAAAGATGGAATCTAATGCCAAAGCTAGATTTCTCTTAATCTGTGCTTTGACTAAATCAGAGTACAATATAGTGTACAGCTACAGTACAGCAAAGGAGATCTGGGATGCTCTACAGCGCAATTATGAAGGTACTTCTAATGTTAAAAGGTCCAAGAAAATTCTTGTTACTAAGAAGTATGACAGCTTCAAGATGGAAGATCATGAGTCTGTAGACCAGATGCTTGGAAGGTTCCAGACTTTCCTTAACAAGCTTAAAGCCCTTGGATCCACGTCTTCCACTAAAGACATCAACGTGAAACTTCTGGGTTGTCTACCACAGAAGTTTGATGCCAAGTGTGTTACTGTGGAAGAAGCCAAAGATCTCAGCACTCTCACTTTAGATGACCTTCTTGGTGTTCTAAGAGTTCATGAACTGAAGCTTAGCTAGAAAGAAGTGTCCAAGCATTCATCCTTTAAGAATATTGCCTTGAAGTCTGAAGAGACTCCCAGGAGAAGCAAGGAGCAAAGAATTGAAGAATCAACTAGCTCAGAACTCGCAATGGATTAAGAGGAGGAGGACATTGACGAAGAGTTAGCTCTCATAACTAGGAGATTCCACAGACTTCTAAACAAGAAAAATGAAGAAGGAAGGTTCAATAAAAGACAACCTGAAGGTAACAGTTCCTTTAAGTTTAAAACTGACAAATCTGCCATAAAATGCTTTAATTACAGGAAACCAAGACATATGAAGGCTGAATATCCTCTCCTAAACAAGGACAGAAAAGAGAAGAAGAAATTCTTCAAGAAATCAAAAAGACTCACCACATGGGATGATGAAGACTCAGCTAGCTCTAGTGACTCTGAACAAGAGGCAGAGACTGCTCAGATATGTCTCATGGCCAATATAGATTTAGAATTTGAGTCATGTTCAGATGAGTCTGAATTTGAAGAGGTAAATGATTCTGAACTTTAAGAAAACTATAAAGCTCTCTTTAAAGACTTTTCAATTCTTTTGAAAAGTCATAAACTGTTGAAGAAGAAATAATCTAAGACTATTTCTTCATATGAAGAAAAATTATCTAAGTTGAAGAAAAAGGATTCAGATCAGTATCTTCTTAAAGAATTAGATGAAAAGGAAAGGATGCGTCTTGAAGAGATACATAAGCTGAAGAAGGAAAATGAAATTTTAAAAACTAAACTGGTTAGTTTAGACGCTAGATGTATCTCTCAAGAAAAAGAAATCAGTTCTCTTCAGTTACAAGTTAGCATACTGACTATAGACCTAGCCCATTTTGTAAATGGAACTGAAAATCTTTATAAGCTTATGTGTAAATCCAATGGAAGTTCCAAGAAGGTTGGTCAAGGCTACGCTGGGAAAACTGATTTCAAAGAAAAATCTTGAAAACCCATTTCCTTTGTATCTTCTCAAACTAAGCTTCCTTTCGTTGTCCCTTCTCAACCAAATCATTAACATGCTAAGTAAAAATATTGCAAGAAGCATGGTCATGTGATTCAAAACTATGTGAAAAGGAAAAAGAACAATGAAAAGAACACTAACCCTACAGGACCCAAAAAGTTCTGGGTACCAACATCAATGATTATTCCTATTTCAGATGTACTTAAGGACAAAGGCAAAGAAACATTTTTGGTATCTGGACAGTGGATGCTCACATCACATGACAAGCAAAAGGTCTATGTTCCTAAACTTGGAACAGTTTAAAGGAGGAAAAGTTACCTTTAGAGGAAACCAGTCCGAACGTATCACTAGGATTGGTAAAGTTAGTAAAATTCCTTCCCCTGTAATTGAAAATATTTACTTTGTTGAAGGTCTGAAACATAAACTACTAAGCATAAGCCAATTTTATGATAGTGGTTATAAAGTTTCTTTTGATAAAGAAAAGTGTACAACCATCAATGCTGATAGAACTACTCTTTTCTCAGGCAATAGACACAACAACCTTTACAAGGTTGATTTGGGTGAGTTGGACAGTCAAAATGTAACGTGTCTCTTTTCTTCATCTAAAGAGAAGTGGATCTAGAATAAGAAGCTTGGACATGTTAGCATGAAACATATTTCAAAAATCAATAGAAAAGGTTAGTCAATGGACTTCCTAGAATTTTATTCAATGGAACCCAATCCTACGAAGCATATCAAAAAGGGAAACAACACAAAAATTCTTTCAAAAACAAAAATGTTATTTCAACATCCAGACCACTTGAGTTGTTACATTTGGACTTGTTCGGACCATCCCAAATCCAGAGTCCTGCTAGAAAAATTTATGGTTTTGTCATTGTTGATGATTTCACCATAATGACATATGTTTATTTCCTAGCTCACAAAGATGAGTGTGCATAAGTATTCAAGATTTTCTGCAAGAAAATCTAGTCTGAAAAAGGAATATGTCTTGGTACAATAAGAAGTGACCATGGTAGAGAATTTGAAAATGAAACTTTCAAAAAGTTTCACAACAAAACCGGTATCTCTCACACTTTTCTTCTCCAAGAACACCTCAACAAAATGGTGTTGTGGAAAGGAAAAATAGGAGTTTGTTAAAGATGGCTAGAACCATACTTTGTGAAAATGATTTGCAAAAATATTTTTGGGATTAAGCTGTAAGTACTTATTGTTATATCCAAAATAGAGTCTTTATCAGACCAATACTGAAGCAGAATCCATATGAATTATACAAGCGAAGAAAACCCAACACTTCATACTTTCACTCATTTGGATGCACATGCAATATCCTAAACACAAGAGATCAACTTGGAAAATTTGATTCTAAGTGTGACAAAGGTATTTTCATGGGCTATTTAAATACATCAAAATCTTACAGAGTCTTCAATACAATGACTCAGACCATTGAGGAATCAATGCATGTGAGATTTGATGATCTAACAAAGACTAACAAGAAATTGGCAGATTTAGATGGTGATGATGCATGTATCATGCAATCTAAAGAACAACCTGAACCTTCAGACTCTACTACTCCTCAACCATCAGAATCAGATCAACAGACGGTGCCAAAACCAGAGAAACCAAAAGATTGGAAATTCAAGGCTTATCATCCTATAGACCTCATCATTGGGGATCAAGTTGAAGGAGTCTGAACCAGATCAAGGATCCAGAATCAATCATCAATGGCACTGGTTTCAGACTTTAAACCTAAAACCATTGACGAAGCTTTGGAGGATCCAGATTGGATCATTACCATGCAAGGAGAGTTAAACCAATTTAAAAGAAATAAAGTCTGGACTCTGGTTCCAAGACCAAAGAACAAGAGTATCATTAGAACTAGATGGGTGTTCAGAAACAAACTAGATGAAGATGGAAAATTTGTAAGGAACAAGGCAAGGCTCGTAGCACAAGGGTACAACCAACAGGAAGGTATAGACTTCACTGAAACCTTTGCTACTGTAGCTTGACTCAAAGCTATAAGGATTTTACTTTCCTTTGTTGCTTTTAAAGGAATCAAATTATATCATATGGATGTTAAAAGCACTTTTCTAAACGGTTTATTAAAGAAGAAGTCTATGTAAAACAACGTCCTGGGTTTGAAGAAAAATCTTTATAAAACCATGTCTTTAAATTTAGTAAAGCACTGTATGGTCTGAAATAAGCACCAAAAGTTTGGTATGATCGACTCAGTTCTTTTCTCAAATCAAAAGGCTTTACTAGAGGAAAGGTTGATACAACTTTGTTTACAAAAGGTTCAGATAAGCACTTTATTATAGTACAAATTTATGTAGATGACATTGTCTTTGGTGCTACAAAAGAAAGTCTATGTAAAGATTTTGCAAAAACTATGCAGGCTGAATTTGAGATAAGCATGATGTGTGAACTCAAATTCTTTCTTGGTGTGTAGATTAAACAGACTGCTGATAGAATTTTTATTCATCAACAAAAGTACACCAAAGAGTTACTCATAAAATTTAAAATGGCTGATGCCAAACCCATGAGTACTCCAATGCATCCAAATTGCGCTATAAATAAAGATGAATTTAGTACATCAGTTGATCACACTCTTTATAGAGGAATGATTGGATCACTGTTGTATTTAACATCCAGCAGACCAGATATAATGTTTAGTATGTGTGTGTATGTGCAAGATATCAAGTAGATCCCAAGGATTCATACTTATGAAAAGGATTCTAAGGTGTCTTGTAGGTACCATTAACCTTGGGTTGTTCAACAAGAGAACAGACTCTTTCTCTCTTTGTGGTTTTTCCGATGCAAACTTTGCAGGTGATAGAACAGATAGAAAAAGCACTAGTGGTGGATGTCACTTTCTAGGAACTAGCCTGATTTCCTAGAGTAGCAAGAAATAGAACTCGATAGCCCTCTTCATAGTTGAAGTAGAGTACTTGTCTTCAGCTGGTTATTGTTTACAACTTCTATGGATGAAGTATCAACTAGAGGACTATTCAATCAAGGAAGAAGAAATTCCAGTGTTCTGTGATAACACAAGTGCAATCAATCTATCAAAGAATCCAATCCAACACTCAAAGGAGAAGTATATTGAAGTAAAATATCACTGCATACGAGACTACGTTCAGAAAGGCATTCTAGATCTACAATACATGGATACAGACCACCAATGGGCAGATATCCTCACAAAGCCCTTGGCTAAAGCAAGGTTTGCTTTTATCAAGTATAGTCTGAACATGTGTAATATTGAATAATTAAGGTGTATGTATGTTTACAGTCTGCATACTCTGTAATTTAGAATTATTTTCTTTCTATTCTCTGAAATTCTAAGAGACGCAGTCTGTAGCCTCTTTAAATTTTTTAAATATTCATTTAATTTCTTTTAAAACATGTGGCATCTTTTCATTGCTCAAAACTCAACTATTTTCTAAAAATTACTTTTCCCTCTGTCATGCCATGTTATTTATAAATGCGTTTTACACTTACATGTTTTTTCACCTTTTCAAAAACCCTCTGCAACTTCTCATCTCTCACTGTGAAATCTCTTTCTCCTTTTCAAACCTTCTTCTCTTATCCCTATAGTTACCCAACTTGAGCCTCAACCTAACCTTAACCCCAAGTCTGTATCTCCTAAACCCATAAAAATCAAACACATATCCTCCAAACCAAAGTACAAACCCAAATAACCTACCAAACCTAAACACTCCTCCTCTTTCTTTGGCCTTGCTTTCATACCCTCTTATAACTTTCCAAACCTACTTAATCGTGCCCCTACCTTTTTCTCTCACTCTTAATTCTACCAACCCCATGTTGCACCCCTTGTCCCTCATAGAAGACAATTTCCCTTTGTCCCAGATGTACCCAACAGACCTTTCCCTGAGAAGGTTCCTGTCATCACACAAACTTTACTGCTGGCATGGGTGTTTGTATCATAGATTGGTCCCAGACTCATCCCCCTATTACCCCTGAAGTTGCCCTCTCTCATCCAACCTTATATTCAGATGACCTCTCAGCTTTCACCAGCTCTCTCAGAAGCCAACAGTTGGCTCGCCAAGAAGTTGAAACTCTACAACATCCGATCTTTAAATTTGTTGAGGCAATGGTAAATCCCTCTGCAAAATAATGGTTGTTCCAAACAGGGTAATGTCGAAGCCTAGGCGGATCATAACCAACAAGCTTAAGGAGAAAGTCTGGTATTCTGCTCCATCAAGTCTAGACTGGTAGGTCTATGAACTGATGCAACTACCTAATGATCTTCTGAAGGTGTTACTCTAGGATCGGTCTCTAGATAATAATACTCGTGGCTTAATTTAGGGACGTCACTATTGGGCTCGAAACCAAGCTTGAAGCACTTCCTCTGCTCATCCATTCGGTCTATTGGTTAATGTGCATAATTTTTGGAATGGCGCTAGAAGAATCTCTAAGGCTCGTCCATCTTTCTATGATGCTTCTTTAGCCATTATTTATTCATCTGCTTGTGCCCCATCTATTATCTTGGTTGATGATCCCCATTTCTTTTGTAGACAACTTTGCTTTCTCATTTTAGTTTCTGCTTCTACCTCTCTTTTAATTTCAGCCTCAGTCGCTCACTATATTCTAACCTCAGCTCCCAAGACTCTGAAGTCTCAATGATGATCCTCATTTGTTGATTACAAAAGGGGGAGAATATTTTGGAGAATATTCTAAGTTAAAGAGTTATGTAGTTGGTTGTTTTTCTTTCTCTTTGAGTCTGTAGCACATCTTGTGCTCATCAATAAAAATTGCTCAATTTCTATGTCTTTAAATTTATTGATAATTCATTACTTTAACTCCTTTAAAGTCTGTTGTATATGGTTAACTTGACTATCTTTTGCAAGAACTTGAAAGAATTTAAAACTTATGTCTTAAATGAATAAATTATTGCTATGGAATTCAATGTTTTAATTATTCACTTATTATAGAATTCATTTTATCCTTGAGACTTAATGTTTGTTATCAACAAATAGGGGGAGATTTTTAGAGTAAAGTTTGAACTCGTGATTGAGTAGTTTGAACCCCATGTGATTTGTTAATAATACACATCAAGACTCTCGGCTAAAATGAAATTTGTACTGCTTGTTTGTCTAACAATTTTGTTCAAGTGTGCCAGGAGTTCTTAGAGCTTAATTTGCAAAAGAAAGGGGGAATCTGTAAAAATCAATTTGCTTCTGAAATAAAGAAGTCCGTAATCACTCAAGCTTCAATGGATCAAGTCATTGTATCTCTTCAGACCATCAGAAGATTGTTCTTCAGACCATCAGAAGATTTGTGACTCTTCGAGTACTTGAAAAGGATCTTTCCTTTCCAGAAATAAAGCTGCATGAACTTTCGTATATACTCTCTGAAGATATCATCAAAAAGGAAATCAACGAAAAAGTTGAAGACTTTCTTACACTGATCAAGAAAACTATCTCGCACATCTCAAGATTTCAGAAAAGCTAAATCTGGTCAGAACAGATAGCCTAAGGTCAACTGCTATAGAGTGTATGTGCTTTCCTAAAGTACATAAGCAAAAAAGGATCTTTTATTGAAAACTTTCAAAGTTGCTCAAATAAGGAAACTTCTCTGAAGCATGTGTCTGCACTCCCTGATAGCGCAATCCTCAAGAGGCCAACATCCTTCGAAGCTAAACTAACAGATATTTTTCAGAAGGACTATAAATACAAGAAGCTTTTAAAAACAAGACAATCACCCTGTTTATCCTAATACGTGATCACTCTCTTGTTTTCTCTCCAGAAACTGAAGTCTGAAAGACTTCTTTAAAAGTTTCTAACTTCTTGTATTCACTACATAAGTCCTCTTTGTAATTATGCTTAGTGAAAACCATGACTTATTGCAGTCTGCAGCTCAGCATACCTTGTAATCATTTTATATCTTTGTACGCTAAGTTATTTGATTGTAGCTTAGTGAAAACCATCACTTCGTATTTTCTGGTGTGTTGCCAGAATTTGTTAGTGTTGGGAAACACTATGGCCTGAAGAGGCTTTTGGAAGAATACTTGGGTTTTTCAGCCAGGAGTGGCTAGTGTCAAGAATACTTGGGTTTAAGGGAGAAGTGGCTGAAGTCAAGAATACTGTTGCACTGGGCTGGTGCAGATTGTAAAGGTGTTTTACAATAGTGAAAATCCTTCGGGCTGAAGGGACTGGACTAGCTTCTGTGTTAGAAGTGAACCAAGATAAATTTCTACTGTGCATTTCTCTTATCCCTTTCTCTAGTCTGTTGAAAATTGTTCTCTGCTTGAGCTGTCTGTACGCAAGTGTTTTTGAAAAAGAGTTTAAAATTTTTCAACCCCCTTTCTCAGTCTAACTTTGTACCATCATTATCCTTTTAAATATTTTAATATTTGGCTTTTATTAATTTATGTTAAGTTATAATTGATAACTTTAGCATTTTTTTATATTTTAATTTGTGGTCATTTTTATAGATGTTATTGGAATGCTAACTAGAAAAGATGATTTGATAAAATTTAATATAAGGGAATTGCCTACAATTTCATTGGGTTTGAGTTGCATAATCTTGGGTGAATAATTTTTGTTTTATTTAGAATGTATGAAATTCCTCTCTCAGTTTAATTCTCTAATGGCACTTATCGATTTGGTTAATAAAAATAAAAGTTTGATCTTTTAAGTTTGAAGTTTTTCTTAGTTAAGTTGTTATGTTTTTTTTTTGTTAGTTTGATCATTTAACTTTCAAAATATTTTGAGCTTAGTCTATATTTGCTAATTGAATAACACTCTTTAATTTTTTTTAATTGACATTTGAAAAAATTATAATTACTAGATGAAGTGTTTGTAATCAACAGTTAAGATCTAGTGCCTCTGCGTATTCCTCTATCATTCTTCTCCTCCTTGTCATTTCAACTATTAAAAAAATTCTACAACATGAAATTAAACAAAAATATTTCTAGAAAAAAGCTCAATTCAACCACCTTTGTCATCTATTATTAAACAAACAAAGTTTGAATTTCCAAAGAGAAAAATAACAAGAAAATAAAATAAAATCACCTGAATGGAAGCTTACTTTAGTAACAAACTTATAAGAATACTAACAAAAAATTAAAATAATGCATTTAAGCATAAATTCTCTTATTTTTCTTTTAAAAAAGTAAACAACATTGATTCCAATTCTACAAAAAACAATGAGCACAACTGATAGCCACGACTCAAATTGAAGAGACACGGAATGCCATAGAAATAGCTAAAGAGAAAAAGAAAATGTAAGTTGATTAAGCAAGGTTGTCGAGTTGGTTTTATGTAAAGAAAAGGAGAGATCTTTTTAATTTTAGTTTATGATACATGATCAATTTGGTTATATGCAGTGAGGGTTGAGTACATGGGAGCTAGTGAAAGTGAAAAAGAGAAAGATGGTGGTGGAGAAGGATAAGGATAAGAAAGGTGGAGAAGTAAGGAGGAGGAAGGAAATAACTCATTTAAGAGAAAGTCGACAAGCTCCTAGCAGCATGGTTTATCAGAGAAATAAAGTACCCACCTGGCACTCCAGCATCGTGATGGTCAAAAGGTCGGTCAGAAAATGAAGGATTTGTGTGGACTTAATCCCTCTCAACTATACATACTTAAAAGATAAGTATCCCTTTCTTTTGATAGATAGTTTAGTTGACAATAAAGTTGGTTCTAATTAATAAGTTTCATGGATGAATACTTAAGTTACAACCAAATTAGGATAAAACCTAAAGATAAGGAGAAAACAACTTTCATGATAGGCAAGATGAACTATTGTTATAAGGTGATGCTAGTTAGCCTCAATAATACAAGGTCCATTTATCAACATCTGGTGGACAAGATCCTCACCAATCTGATTGGGAGGAATATAGAAGTTTATGTTAATGATACAATGGAGAAGTCAACATGTAAATAAAAACACACTGAAGACTTAGTAGAGATGTTCTAAAACATTAGGAAGTATGATATGAGACTAAACCCTGAAAAATGCTCATTCAAAGTCCAAGGGGGAATGTTTTTAGGTTACATGCTGACTTACAAAGGCATAGAGGCCAATCCAAATAAAAGTTGAGCGGTCATAGAAATAAGGCCTGAATGAAATACTCCACACACTCTAATTGTCTACAAGTTCATTTTTCACTTTCATTCTTTACTTCTCTTGTAATTTTTCAATTCATATACTTTTTACTTTTATCAATAAAAAGAGTAGTTTCCAATCAACCATTTCTTCATAAAACAAAAATAATCTTTAGGAAAACGTTTTCTTAGTTATAAACTCTTAGCATAGAGTTCCAAGTCCTTTACTTCACAAAAATAGAAAGACCCTTTAGGGAAAGGTTCACTAGGTTACACTTAGCATAGAGTGTCGAGTCTTTTACTTAACAAAAACATAAAAGAACCTTTAGGGAAAGGTTTACTTGATTACAAACTCTCAATGTGAAGTGTTAAGTCTTTTATTCGATGAAACAAAAAAGAACCTTTAGGGTAAGGTTCACACGGTTATGAAGTTTCGGCATAGTGTTGAGTCCTTTACTTAATAAAAATGTAAAAGAACCTTAAGGGAAAAGTTTGCTTAGTTACAAACTCTCAGTGTACAGTGTCGAGTCCTTTATCTAATGAAATAGAAAAGAACCTTCAAGAATAGGTTTGCTCGATTACAAACTCCCAGTTTAGAGTGTCGAGTCCTTTATTTGATGAAATAGAAAAGAACCTTCAGGGTAAGGTTTGCTCAGTTACAAACTCTCAACATAGTGTCATTTACTTAACGAAAACAAAAAAGAACCTTAAGGGAAAAGTTTATTCAGTTATGAACTCTACATGTAGAGTGTCGAGTCCTTTATCTAATGAAACGGAAAGGAACTTTAAAGAAAGGATTCACTCGATTATGAACTTTCAACATGGAATGTCGAGTCCTTTACTTGATGAAAATATAAAAGAACCTTAAAGGGAACAGTTTGCTTAATTACAAACTCATACACTAGTGTAGAAAAAAGATATAAACACGGTTAAATTGGACCTTTAAACACGGATCCAAAACCATGTTTGTTCCATCTATGGTAATAGATAAGGGTTTATAACCATAGTTTTCAATCGTGTTTAAAAAAGTACTTTGACCACGGTTGTTCAAAACTGTGTTTAAAAGTACTGACATTTAAACACGGTTATGTCCATAACCTTGTTTAAATGTGTCTACTTTTAAACACGGTTATGGTAATAACCATGTTTAAATGTCTCTTTTAAACATGGTTATGTTAAACACGATTATTACCATAACCATGTTTAAATATAGGCTTTTTTAATAGCAGGTTTGGTTTTATTGATTTCCTCAACCTGCAATGTTACACAAGCAGTATAGTATATCCCCTACCTGACACAGTATATTCATTAGACAAATTAATGAAAACACATGATATATATATGATGAAGAAACTGAATCTATATACAACGAATAATATTTACATGATTGAAAGAAAGCACAATCTAAACCCTAGAGTTACATTGGAATCCTACACTAGGTACAATGAATATAAGAGAATAAAAATCCTATACTATCAAAGTCATTGCCTAACTTCATGAAAGTATGTGGCCCATTGCTTTCTAAAATGATCTACGTGTGCCTCTGGGAAGCTTGACCGGTCTTGAAATCGCGGCAAACAAGACACAAAACAATTAACACAAAAACTTAATTACTATGTGAATAGAAATTTATAGAAAATAGGTAACTAAACACTTATATCTGTCCATCCATCTATTATATGTTCTTGGACAATGGTCATCATGGTGTGCATTACGTAATACCCTCACTCATAGCTTCCCCCTGCCTATGAGACTACAAGGTACATAAAATAAACATTTGGACAATGTTATTTCAAGTTTTCATAACTTAATAAATAACAATGCAAGGCATTTGAAGTACCTATTTTTGGGTTGATCCACTGGACTTTTTTCCTACTGATGCTTCCACGTAGTCTAGTGTATCAAATTATAGCCCTATGTAATCAAACACGTGAGTAGTTAGAATTGTAAAAGAAAAGAACAACTTAATTTGAATTTATAGAAAGTTATTTTATTTTTTTAGATGAACTTACACCTCTACTATTGCTTTGAAGTCCTACAGAGCAATCTAATGCAAGGAATCAAAGCATAAAGCAATTGAATCCTTGGGACAGATCACCATGAGCTGCCAATGAGCGCTATAATAAACATTGATAAGTGAGACTACAAAATGATTAAAATAATTGACAATATTTATACAAGAGACCCTTACTCTTTATGATATGGGGCAAGATATACAGTCTTCCTGGACTCATACATCCAATTCTAGATGTATATCTAGGTGTCCTCCTTGTTGTTCCCGCTCTCTAGGAAACCATAAGTTTCTTGGAAACCCAACTCCATACAAATTTTATGTAGGAACCTAAAAACCTCAGACACAGTTAGCGACAAATAACATGTTAAATGAAATAATTAAATACAGAATGATGTACTTACAACTCCCAAAGTTGAATGACGGGATGTTTAGCATCATTCGCCCTATCATTATCTCTCACAAGTCAACTTACATGATGTAAAGCAGTAGTTAACTTGGGCGACCCATCATTATCTGCCTGGCATGGGACTCGATGGCGTCATCGCCCAGCTCAACCCCAACAGTCCATAGCCTCTAGATCGGATCAATGATGGGGTTTGGCTTCTTTGATGTTGGGTCGACAACCTGCTAAACAATTAAAACATTAAACTGAATATGTTATGATATGAACCGTAAACTTATAATATAATTAATGTTTAGGGTTTCAAGAGCATACTTGGGAAGTAGCAACTGACATGAGTCTGGTTGGCCACATGAGGAAGTGTCCAAATGCATGCCCGATGGTCCCCACCTCCGTAGTTGCCATTGGCACAACAACAACATCCTTAATGATCTCGATGAAAAAGACCCTTGGCATACCATCTGGCAATAACTGATGGTGAACCAAAGGGCCTAAGTTATAGACCATACTAGTGGCATCCAGCTTTTTTGACCTATCAATAAACAAGTCACATTGACAAGACTCCCCAGCATTGACCCTGGCCTCCTCAGCATCAGGTGCAGCACAAGACCCCTTCGTGCTGACTCACCTAACCTACATATTTACACAACAAACATAAGTTATTCAACAACCAAATTACAACAAATGAAATAAAATGATGTACAATGAATTCAACCTATAGGTCCGTCCTTGATGTAGTAGACTCCCACTGCTAGCTAAGTGAAGCCTTCACCTCTTCCCGAATCCTAGCCATCTGAATGATTAGAAATTGATGACGCAGGGGTGGGAGCATCATAAAAGCTCAAGAGGCCTATGAAATCTGAATGATTAGAAACTGATAGGTTAATATAAAACAAGATGAAAAAAAATAGTTAAATTTACTGTGACCTCGACCAGCAGCACGCACCCTTCTAGGGTGTAACATCCCTGACGTTTTAATAGTAGGAAACAAATAAAAGTATTATTGAATTTAAAATAATAATAATAAAGAAAGAAAAGAAAAAGGAAATGAGATTTAAATGAGAATTTAAAGGAAAAATAGAATCAGGACCCTGACGCGTGGCTTGGCTGGGATGCGTGGCGTCAGGTGCAAATTAGTGAGCTGACGTGTAGCATCAGTGGGACGCGTAGCGCCAGCGTCGCAACCTTGTTTAAAACAGGGACAAGCAAAACAGTTGCGTAGAAACTCTTTTCTTCCATTTTCCCTTTCCTCTATGCGATTTGGCTTGAACCCTGGTGAACCATTGATTTTGGTGGTTTTTGGACCTTGGGAAAGTGACGTAATGCTAATGGGACCTTCAATTTCAATTCTTCTCTTCTCCCTCTCTTCAAACCATGGATGCATGTGGTAAATGGAGTTTGGGTTCTGAGTTTTGTGGCTTTAGAAGCTTGGGATATAAGTTTGGAGGAGTGAGGAAGATAATGTATTAATTGGTTCGATGTTTCGGTAACTGTGGGTGCCAGAACGAGCGACCGACGAAGTGGGCGTCAAATTCAGAAGAGAAACGGTGAATCAAGTGACCAGAGGATGCAACCGACACCAAGAACAACTCGTGGAAGCTTGGAATCGAGGTAAGGGGGTGTTCAGGTGGTAATTAATTAGGATTTGAATATATGGTAGCTTCGGGAGGTTTAGAAATTATTTAGAAAATATTGTTAATGATGTATGGTGATTAAATATAATTAATATAATTAATATAATTTTATAAGTATTTTTGAATGTGGTTAAGTTATTGTTTGATAAAAAATTATCTTGATTAAGCAATTGAGTTAGGAAGTAATGAAATAAATATATAAGTTATATATATAGATAACATTAAATAAATTGTGAATTTTGAATGATGTTAGTAAAGTGTGGTGTGATATTGGTTGATGTTATTATATATGATTTGATGAGATTGAATGATATGATGATTATGTGCATGAATAACATGGCTTGTGATGATGGGCTTGACAAGTAGGCCGCTCGAGTGATGATTGCATGTCAGTTTCTGACAATGAATGAGATATGTAGATAATATGCTATGTATGATATAATTGTAATGCGATTATGTGGTGTGGGACGGCCGACGGTATGTGTAGCCCCTCGTTTCTGGCTCTCGTGGCCTTTGTGCCCAGTTGAGCTACCACGTGGTCAAGTAGGACCCAGTGGTTGAGGTGGAGAGTCAAGCAGGACTCGGTGGACCAAGCAGGGTCCACGAGTGTCAAGTAGGACCTCCAGCTAAAGGCTGGGCCTTAGGTATCCGGATACTACGAGTCAGATGCATACAAGTCAGTTATGAATTACATGAATTGATGATTGATGTATGATTTTTAATGAGATATGAATTGATGATGTACTATGTTGAATGTATGAACCTTTAATGATCCATGATGTTGGCGATAAATCGTGGTATTAATTGAATTGAGAATAAGTATATATGTATGTATATATATAGCTTGAGTTGATGTAGAAATTATAAAGAGAAGAGTTAGATATATAAAAATATATGTTTAAAATCGAGGGTATTGTTAGATTTTACTATTCTATCTTATATTAATTATGATATGCCAAACACTCACCCTTACTGTGATTTATTCAATTTTAGTGACCAGTGACAGGAAGGATGCTAATGCTCTAGAGGCGCACCAAACAATAGATTGATACCAAGAAATGCAATGGAGTTGTAAAACAAGTAGAATTATGTAATGTATGCCTATGTGTGTAATAAGCTACTAGTTATTGTGATGAATTAATTAGTTATGCTATGCTTGTTTAATTATTGAATTAGTTGGCATATTGATGATATGATGATGATGTGATGATGATTGATGTGATAGTGATATGGATGATTTGATGATGAAATTGGTAATCTTAGGCAATTGATGCATAATAAGAATAGTGGCATAGAGCCAACACTGTGTGAATAGTGAATGTTATTGGCAGGTTCTGTTAAGATGCATGATTGTTGTATGCAATATGATAGGAAATTGATTGATGTTTAATTGAATTAGCAAGTTATGCATATAGAATAATTATGGATTTAAGGAACTGATTAGGTGAATTTGAGATCCAGTGGGTTTCAGGACCCCTGGAAGGTACCAATAGGCCGCTTAGGACATGTAGGAATTTTGTGTACTGGCCTTAGGCCAATTAGAACCCATTTAGGGTGTTTGGTGTAAGGGTTTTGCACAAAAAGGGTTTAAACTATATTTTGTGCATAACTTGTGCACATGTTGGAATTTTGACGAACGGACGATGCCAACAATTTCAGAATGGGGAAAACATGTGGCCCGTGAAGTTTCGTGGCAATCACACCTAAAATAGGCCATTTGGGTAGGTTAGAAGTTAGCCGGTTGGCCTAAATTATGCATTAGCAGCAGGTGCTGCTACTGTCATACTCACACTACGCGTGGGGCTAACGCGTAATATGAGGTGCGCGGCTTGGGCTTACGTTACGCGTGGGGCTGGCGCGTAGCGTCAGGCTCCTGTTTCAGCTTTTGATTCCTTTCCTTTCCCAATGGCTTTTTATCCTTATAATTGGTATTATATTTTAAGCTTTGATACAGTTTAATAAAAATGAATATTTTTCTAAGTGTGGATAAAATAAATTATTTAATCGTGAAAAATTTATGGTAGAAATTATAAAACTAGCTAAAAATAAATACAAAATAATGAAGGACGTCACAGGTGGTATCAGAATGGTTCCTTTCAGGACCGGATAGGTGGGTAGATGTAGTCGATTGTGTGAGTCCCTTATGGGATTATCTTTGTATTATATCATATTATGTTTATAGTTGTTTGCATTATTAACAAGTTGACTTGGCATTATTCCCTTGGTACTCCGGCGGCATCTTGTTATTTATGTGTAAGATGATTATTTTACTCTCTGGTTAATTATTGGTTGCTGATGGTGATGTGTTTGGATATTGTAGAACTTGATTATGGCGGAAGAAACTAGTTCAGGTGGTGATGATGACTTCTTTGTAAAATTTTCCCAATTGATGAAGAGGGTTGAATCTGGCCCGACTCTTGATAAATTTCTGAAGAGGAACCCACCTACTTATAAAAGAGGACATGACTATGATGGAGCACATATGTGGCTGCGTGATATCGAGCAAGCTTTTGAGTATTTTGAATGCTCTAAAGAACAGAAGGTGCAGTTTGTCACTTATCAATTGAAAGATGAAGCCCGAGTATGGTGGTCAAGAACCAAAGTAGAAATGAATGTTGAAGGTGAACCACCAGTGTGGATGAATTTTTTATGGAGATTTCTTGCCAAATATTTTCCTGATAATTATAAAATCCGTAAAGAAATGGAATTCCTAAAGCTTGAACAAGGCAGGATGTTTGTAGCTGAATATACAATAAAGTTTGATGAGTTGTGTGATTTCTATCATCCCTTCTCTTTCGAAGGAACTGAAGGCAGTAAATGTGCTAAATATGAAGCTGGTCTTAGGATTGAGCTCCGAAGTGCAATTGTTCCCCTTAAAATCCATGACTATCCTACTCTGGTAAACAAGGCCAGACTTGCTGAAGAAGTACAATTACAGAAAGCATCCCAATGAAGGGACAAGAAACCATTGAAGGCTAAGGGATTCAGTTTTAAGAAAATAGGACAGTTCTTTCGTGGTAGCAAGTCTTTAGCCACATCATCTTCTTCTTCTGGGCGTGGATCTACTGGTTGTTCTGAAGGTCGAGCATGTTATAATTATGGTCAGGAGGGCCATATTGCTAAACATTGTCCTGCTAACCCAAGGCACCTTAGGCCTGATTGCCCACAAAGGCAGTAGCAGGGAGGACGTGGTAATCGGGAAAATACTTCTGTGATCTATTGTGGTAATTTTCAGTGTGGAGGATAAGGCGGCGGTTGCCATGAAGGTCAACACCCTAGGCGTTCTGATGCCCAGTCCAGTGGTGCTCAAAATATTATGGCTGGACATGTATTTGCTTTTGATGCTTCAGAGGTTACAAGAAATGATAATCTGGTACAGGGTAAGTGCCTTATTCATGGCTATCTTGTAAATATAATCTATGATTCTGGTGTAACACATTCCTTTATTTCTAAAAGTTGTGTTCAGCGGCTTTGCTTACCGATGGTGTTAATGGAGAACGCTCTTAGTGTCTCCACTCCTACTAGTTCTACATTATGGGAAACCACTATGTGTGGAGAATTACCGATGCAAGTGGAAGACCGTTTCTTTTTGGTGAATCTAATTTGTATGCCATTGAAGAACTTAGATGTCATTCTAGGTCTTGATTAGTTGGCTGCTAACCATGTTATGGTGGATTGTTACCGCAAGATCTAATCTTCTCTTAGGAGCTTGACACTAAGAATATGGTGAGTGATGTCTCCACAACTTATGTTATTTTGTTTGCTTTAGAAAGGCGGTATAAACTTAAACCTGGTGATATTCCGATGGTGTGTGATTTCCCTGATGTGTTCCCGAAAGATATTCTGGAATTACCTCCTAGCAGGGAGATTGATTTTGCAATTGAATTGATTCCTGGGGTAGAATCTGTGTCTCGTAGGATGTCCTCGGTGGAGTTAGCCAAAGTAAAGAAGTAGGAGAATGAGTTGCTGGAGAAAGGATTTATTCGACTGAGTGCTTCACCTTGGGGTGCTCCTGTATTGTTGGTGAAAAAGAAGGATGGCAGCATAAGGATGTGCATTGATTACCAGCAGTTGAATAAATTGACAGTTAAGTATAAGTATCCCATACCACGAATAGATGATTTGTTGGATCAGTTAAGAGGTGTTGTGGTATTTTCCAAGATTGACCTAAGATTTGGATATCATCAGATTAGGGTGAAGTCGGAGGATATTCCGAAGACGGCGTTCCGAACTCGATATGGACATTTTAAGTATGTGGTAATGCCATTTGGAGTAACTAATGCTCCATCTATCTTTATGGATTACATGAATCAGATTTTCCAACCTACTTGGAGTAGTTCATCGTGGTGTTTATTGATGATATTCTGGGGTATTCGAAGTCTATTGAGGAGCATGTGCGACACCTTCAAATTGTTTTGCAGGTGTTACGTGAGAAGAAGTTATATACTAAGTTATCGAAGTGTGATTTCTGGGAAGCAAGTGTGCAATTTTTGGGGCATGTGATCTCTTTGATGGCATATCTGTTGATCCATCCAAAATTGAGGCGGTTATGGCTTGGGAGAGACCTAAGTCGGTGACTGAAATTAGTAGCTTCCTTGGATTGGCAGGTTACTATCGCCGATTCATTGAGGGATTTTCTCGCATTGTGCTTCCCTTGACTCAGCTGACAAGGAAAGAGGCTTCATTTGTATGGACTAAAAAGTATGAATTGAGCTTCCAGACTTTGAAGCAATGTTTGACTACCGCACCTGTGCTTCATTACCTGATGTGATGCATCTAAATTTAGCTTAGGATGTGTATTGATGCAGGATGATAGAGTGATTGCTTATGCTTCAAGGCAATTGAGGCCACATGAGCAGAATTATCTCACTCATGATCTGGAAATTGCTGATATGGTATTTGCATTGAAGATATGGCGACATTACCTGTATGGTTCTCATTTTGTGGTATTCAGTGACCACAAAAGCTTGAAATATTTATTTGATCAGAAAAAATTGAACATGAGGCAGAGGCGATAGGTGGAATACCTGAAGGATTATGATTTTGATTTGAGGTACCATCCTGGTAAAGTGAATGTTATGGCTGATGCTTTAAGCAGGAAAGTATTACACGTAGCTTTCTTGATGGGCAAGGAACAAGAATTGTTAGAGGACTTTCATGATATGAATATTGGGGTTGTTGTGCAAGCCCCAGATTAGATGGTTATTGGAATGTTAAAGATTTCCAATGAGTTTTTGGAATCCTTAGCTGTGGCTCAGGAGGCGATGAAGAGTTGCTGGAATTACTTAACACTCAAGCAAGGGGTAAGGATATGGAATTAAGTAGAAGTCGTGATGGTATTTGGCGGTATAGTACCCCAAATCAAAACATTGCTTGTCCTCAAGCAATCACCATGTTCACAAGATAAGATACAGAAAACACTAAGCTCAGTAAACTAAGGAATCCAAAACAGAGAAACAGATTTATTCAAATGCCAAAATTAATTTTCTTATGTGAGTCAATTTTCATTGTCAAGATAGAGGATACTCTTCTCACAATTTTCACTCAAGTGTTTCAAGGCTTGTGTATCACTCCAATCATCATAGTCAAAAAAGATTACCATAAGCTTGTTAATAAACCAGAAACTCCATAGTTTAGATAGAAAGTATGTCAAAGTCAAAAGGTCTTTCAAAGGATTATAACGGGGCTATGGGTTGTATTGTCAAGGTAGGAATTTCAAGAAAAATGGAATACAAAAGGGCTTAAACAGTCATGAATGATTCAAATTACCATCATAAATACTAACAGAGCAAATTTTTATATATATTTTTTTTTGAACTTTTGTGGACTTTTTATAATTTATTCAATATCATCCTTTTGATTTTCTTTCTTTTTCTTGCTTTGCTTTGCATCCCATAACATATTTTTCTTAAGTTCTTTTTACTTATTTACTCCACTAAATTTCCAAATTTTTCACCATTAAGAGAACATTAGTCAATGAAAGGCTTCAAAGAAAAGTTTTCACTTTCAAGCTCAAAAGGGGCAACTAGAGGTCAAATTGTGCAAAATTCTGAGGCTTAAGAATAAGACCTAATTGTGCCTTTGTCATCCTAAGACATACATTCAAAAACCATTTTGAATCAGTTGAAAAACAAGTTCTAGAATATTAATGACTATGAGATTCACTCAATCAAGAAAATATAGGTTTGAAAATTTTGATAAATTACCCTTTTAGGCTCAAGTCTCACCATGGAAAGTCTTTTCAAAGAAAATTAAAATCACATAAGATTCGTTTAAGCATTTATTTGGCATTTAAACAATCAAATTTTGAAAAATTTTACTTAAAATTTTGGGGTCCTTAGATACTTTAGCTGTATGTTCAAAGTTAATTATCATGCAATCATGGTAAATTACAAGATGACAAACAAAACAAGGAAAACACGCATGCATGAAAAACATAACAAACACATAATGCAAACAAAACAGTTAAGTTTTCTTATCTACCACCCCAAACCAGAATTTGACATTGTCCTCAATGTTAAAATGGATGATAAAAGGATAAGAAAACTTACCTGTAGTCACCCCAAACCAAACTTTTGATATATTTTATTTTTTATTTTTTATTTTTTTGAACTTGGAAAGAAAAATAAAGACATGAGGTTACCTCCCCACAAGTGCTAAGTTTAACGTCTTCAGCTTAACTCTATACCTCAATCACAATCAAGAACCGATTAGGGCCTAGAAATTCATACCTTACTATGGAAGGTAAAGGTTTAAGTTCAACATTTGGGCTCACCATTTTTCTACACATGACCTCGGTATCATGTCTCAGTGGTATGTTACCTTCATTGCTTTTTGATGTTCCTGCAAACTTATTCAAAAAAACAGATTTAAATGGGTCATTAAGAAGAGTTTCTTCAATCACCACTCGGTCAACAATTTCAATTCTACAGCAAACATTATCATGAGAAGGTTTTACCAAAACATCTTTCAAATTAAAATCAACCTTTTGGTCTCCTATAGTCAGAGACAACTTACCATTCTTAACATCGATCACAACACCTGCAGTGGCTAAAAAAGGCCTGCCTAATATAATGGGGATCATAGAATCCTCATCCATCTCTAGCACAACAAAATCAGCAGGGATAAAAAATTTTCCTACCTTAATAGGAACATCCTCTAAGATACCTATGGGATACTTAATGGACCTATCAGCCAATTGTAAACACATCCTAATAGGTTTTAATTCACCCAATCCTAATTTTTCAAAAATAGATAAAGGCATCAAACTAACACTAGCTCCTAAATCACATAATGCCCTATCTATTGTCATGTTACCAATCATACATGGGATAGAAAAACTACCTGGATCCTGAAGCTTAGGTGGTAGCTTCTTTTGAATTAAATCACTAGACTCTTCAGTAAGTGCTACTGTACCATCTTCTTCCAGCTTTCTTTTGTTGGACAAAATATCCTTCAAGAACTTCGCATAGGTGGGCATTTGATGCAAAACATCTATGAAGGGAATATTGACATACAATTTCTTTAAAACTTCAAGAAACTTACCAAATTGTTTGTCCAACTTTGCTCTAGCCAGGCACTGAGGAAATGGAATGAGAGGTTGATATGGCTTAACCTCTTCTTTCTTTTCTTGTGGTTTTTCTTCCTTATTCATCGGGTGAGATGGAGACTTATCCAATTTCTTTTTCTCCTTAGTCTTGCCACCTGGACCATCATATTGAGTACCACTCCTAAGTGATAGCCATGGCATGGTTGGAAGGTCCAGCCTCGGGTTTCCCAGGAAATGTTCCTGGCGCTCTTTAAGAGTAGGAGGCTTGTTGGGCAATTTGATTCTCTAGTATTTTGTTATGGGTGGCAAGAGAGTCCACCTTTGAAGCTAAGGTCTTTATTGCATTGGAGAACTCATCATTCTGCTTTAGTTGAGTAGCTACAAATGTCTCCATTAAGGACTCTAGTTTTAATTTCTGTGGAATGTAGGGTTCTTGTTGAGGGTTGTAGTTACTTTGATTACCTTGGAATGAAGGTGGCCTGTTTTGGAAACCAGGTGGACCTTATGGAGGTCTGTAGTTATTTTGATAATTTCCACCATAGTTTCCAATAGCATCCACCTGATGCATTTCTTGTTCAGTATTTTGAGTTACTCCAAGTTGACAACCTGAGATATTGTGACCTGAAACACCACACAACTCACAGACAATGTTAGTAGCACCTGCTCCTAACTTATCGAATTTAACAGATAATGCCTCAACCTTAGTAGTAAGTAAAGAAATAGCATCAACAGTATACTTATCGAGAGTTTTTGAAGGTAAAGTCCTTTCGAAAGACCACTGGTAGGTATTTTGGGCAATTTCTTCAATTAGATTGGTTGCTTCCCCCATTTTCTTGCTCATGAAGGCTCCTCCGGCTGCAGCATCTAAAGAGATCTTTTGTGTGGAAGTTAGTCCATTATAGAAAATATGGACTGTCAACCACCTCTCTATCCCATGGTGAGGACATTCTCTCAGCATCTCCTTGTATCTCTCCCAGGCTTCATATAAGGATTCATCATCTTTTTGTGCAAAATTAATTATTTGTTTTCTTAACAAATCAGTTTTATTTCTTGGGTACCACTTATTGATGAAAGCATTGGATAGTTATTCCCAAGTCGTGATGGATCCTTCAGGAAGAGAGTATAACCACGCCCTCACTTTATCTCTTAAGGTGAAAGGGAAGAGTCTCAAGCGAATGGCACCATTGGTGGTTCCATTCATTTTCAGGGTGTTACAGTATTCAAGAAAGATTTGAAGATGAAGATTTGGATCTTCGTAGGGTAATCCTCCAAATTGGTTCTGCTGAACCATAGAGAGTAGTGAAGGCTTCAATTCAAAATTGTTAGCCTCCACTATGGGTCTAAGGATGCTAGACCCTCTTCAATTTCTACTTGGAGCAGCGAAATCTCTTAAGACTCTATTTTGGTCTGTCATTTGTTTTTCTTTTTCTTGTTTTTGTTGTTTTCTCAAAGCTCTAAGGGTACATTCTATCTCAGGGTCAAATCTTAAGTTTAGATCGACAATACAGCTTCGTCGCATAAAAAGAGAATATATGACAAATAAAACAAATAATCAGAAAATAAAAGCAACAATAAACACAAATACAAAGAACAGAATAATAAAAAGTGTTACACTAAATATACAACAGTAATAAGACAAAACATCAAAATTTAAGAACTAAACAAAATGAAAAAATAACAGAACATTTAATCAAAAAAACAGAGATAGTAACAGTAAACAGAAACAAAATACAAAATAACAACAAAATAAAATAATTACTAAAAACAAATAAATATACAAAAAGAAATAAGCCAAATAAATAAAATAAAATAAAATAAAAAAATATATATTGACAAGTATGATCTAATCGAATTTCAATATTGCTGATATTTGAGGGACAACAGTCCCCGACAACGGCGCCAAAAACTTGACAGGGCCCGCAAGCGCACAGGTTATGTCGTGTAATATAAAAGATTATCGTATCCACAGGGACTGTTTTCAAAGTACCAGCATGTTGAAATTTAATTATCCACACAATTGGTTTTCAATGTTTTTATAAAACACGGATTAAAAATAAATTCAGAAACAAAATTTACTAGATATTTAAAAATCAGAGTTGAGAGTATCTTGGGATTTCGAGGGATCAAGACTCTATTTTATGTTAATGAATTGACTTTTCATAAATAAGAATCAAATTAAATTTTCCAAGGAAGATTTTCCTTAAGCTAATTAATATGTTCCTCTCAGAATCCTATTAATGTACCTAACGTACGGAGAACCGCGTTCAATCCCTAAGATAGGCCCTTTACTGTTTTATGAAAATCCCTTTTTATTCCTCAAAAGATTTTTGATTACTTTCACAGTTTTACCGAGGTCACAAAAAGTATTTCAAAACCTTAGGTTTAGTTCAAAAGCTTTCCAGTAACAATAAATCTCTCGATTCTATTAATTACTTAAACTTACTAATATACCCGCAAGTATACAATTTTATCACTTAGGTTCTTGTTAGGAATTACTAAGAGCATTGATTAATTTAGTTACTCATGGTGTGATTAAAATTCATACACATAAATGAAGAAAAATAGAACATACAACACATGGTAAAAATAATGACTTATGAGTTTCTCTAAAAAGCCCAATTATTTCACCACTGGAATTTCTTGTTGTATTTGTAGTATTTTCCCACCGTATACAAATTAGAACACTCAATTTCACAACTCTCTCAATTCTTATACAAAGTAATAAAAGAAAATAAACAAGGAAATGAATTTCTCTTACTCTCTGCTATCCTCTCTGCTTTTGCTATCTGTTGTGTTCTCTTTCCTCTAGAATGGCACCAATTTATAGTGAATGTAACGGCACTTTAGATTTTTCCATCCAAGTCACAATTGCATTTTGTCCCATTTCTTTAAGCATTTTGTTGGCAATATAGAGCAAAAGATAGAAACCATTCACGTTTAGTGTTGTCCTAATTTTTTGCGTTGGAAGGCATTAGATAGATGAAGAATTGATTAAAATATTTTGCTAATGGTTCATGTTGGCCATGTGATGCATTTTTGCAATAAAATATAGAGTGGGTAGGAGTTTGTTGTAACCGTGGGAATTTTTATAGGTGGAAGCAAATTAGTGGAATTAAAAATATGGCACATGGGGACCCTTGTTGGAAGCATCTTGACGTGAAAGCTTGAAGGAAGGAAGAGACTTCACGTGAATGAAGGAAGTGTAGCTTCATGGTCTTAAAAAATTAAAACAAAGAAGATCCCTTTTTCTTTGGCTTTCAACGTGAAAGGTGTATGGAGAAGCATCATGGATGGCTTAAAAATTCAACATGTGGGTCCATTAAGCCCTTGAAAATTCAACATTTTACAATTCTCATCAGCATTCACGTTGGGAAGTCATGGGCTGCACAATGAATGAATAAAATATTCAATTGGTAGGAAATAAGATGACCACTCAATGTTAATATTAAACAAATGAAAAATGGGTATTTCAAATTTCACAAATACTTCATTCAGCTATGCATTTCACGTTAGAGGCTTGCAAAATTGGAATAAATTTGCTTATTCTATTCATGAAACAAGCTGCACAAAGACGTTAATTCCTTGCCCAATTTCACGTTAATATGCTTGCCAATTTAGAAGCAATTTAACGTGAAAGCTAATGGAGGAGGTGGATCAAATTTTTTTGCATTTAGAGAAACAAACATTTTAATTAATTTAAATAGAATATTTAAAAATTAATTTTTGTAGAAGTGGAATTATGATTTAAGTTCTTGACACTTTGAAGTACTAAATTTTAGCACTAATCCTTATAATTTTCTAATTCTAAAAAAAATATTTTTTAAATGTTCCATTTAAATTAATTCATACAAAATACAATATTTGAACAATAACAGTGAAAAGAAAGCAGAAACCATGAAATCAAGAGAAAATGATACAATAAACTTGGAATTTTAAATAAATTAAATAGTGAAAAACAGTGTTTTAAAACACTTATCATATAGAGACCGTGTTGTTGTGCCTGCAGAAGGTGGCTTCAGATAAGTTGTGTTATCTGAAGCACATAGGAGTTCCTTGAGTATTCACCCTGGTATTACTAAGATGTACCATGACTTGAAGAAAGAATTCTGGTGGCCAGGAATGAAGAAAACAATAACTGAATATGTGAGATCTGGTGTAATATGTCAGAAGTGTAAGGTTGAACACCAGAGACCTCCTGGTTTGCTTTAGCCTCCAGAGATCCCAATCTGGAAATGGAAGAGTATCACTATGGATTTTGTATCCAGGTTACCTCGGACCCATTCTGGATGTAATGCAATTTGGGTGATTGTGGATAGATTGACTAAGAGTGCCTATTTTCTGGCTATGAATATGAAGTGGTCGTTAGACAGGTTAGCCAGATTGTATATAACTAAGATTGTTAGACTACATGATGTGCCTTCAAGTATCATTTCGGACCGTGATCCCTGATTCACTTCCAGATTCTGGGGAAGTTTACAGCAGGAGCTAGGTACTGAGTTAAGGTTGAGTTCAGCTTATCACCCTTAAACTGATGGCCAATCTGAGCGAACTATCTAGACACTGGAGGATATGCTCAGAGCTTGTGTATTAGAGCAAGGTGGCTCATGGGAAAGATACCTACCATTGGTAGAATTTTCTTATAACAAGAGCTATCATAGTAGCATTGGAATGGCTCCTTATGAAGCTTTGTATGGTAGGTAGTGTCATACGCCTTTATGTTGGAATGAGAATAGTGATGCGGTTCATTTAGGACCCGAATTGATTTAAGAGATGAATGATCAGGTTGCCTTGATTCACGAAAAGATGAAGGTTTCTCAGGATCGTCAAAAGAGTTACTATGACAATCGTCATAGGCCACTTGAGTTTCAGGTGGGAGATTGGGTATTTTTGAGGGTTTCACCTACCAAAGGTGTAGGTCGGATACGAAAGAGTCAGAAGCTTAATCTGAGATACATTGGGCCATATCAGATCTTGGAACGGATTGGTGATGTAGTTTACCGATTGGATCTTCCCCGATCGTTAACTAATATCCACAATGTGTTTCATGTTTCACAACTTCGGGCATACATTCCCTATGATTTAATGATTGTGCCAGAGGATTCCATTGAGTTAAAGGAAGATTTGACTGTGGATGTGGCACCTCTTTGCATTGAAGGATATTAAACCAAACGGCTGAGAAACAAGGAAATATCTTTGGTAAAAGTGAAGTGGCAGAATGTAAATGGAGTAACCTACACATGGGAATTGGAGTCTGGCATGAGGCGGTTGTACCCAAATCTCTTTTGATAAGGTACGTTGATTTCGGGGATGAAATCTTTTTTAGGTGGAGTGGATGTAACATCCTTGACATTTTAATAGTAGGAAATAAATAAAAGTATTATTGAATTTAAAATAATAATAATAAATAAAGAAAATAAAAAGGAAATGAGATTTAAATAAGAATTTAAACGAGCATGGGACAAGCGACCGACGAAGTGGGCGTCGAATTCGGAAGAGGAGCGATGAATCAAGTGACCGGAGGACGCAACCAACACCAAGAATAACTTGTGGAAGCTTGGAATCGAGGTAAGGGGGTGTTCAAGTTGTAATTAATTAGGATTTGAATATATGGTAGCTTTGGGAGGTTTAGAAATTATTTAGAAAATATTGTTGATGACGTATGGTGGTTAAATATAATTAATATAATTTTATAAGTATTTTTAAGTGTGGTTAAGTTATTGTTTGATAAAGAATTATCTTGATTAAGCCAATGTGAGTTAGGAAGTAATGAAATAAATATATATAAGTTATATATATAGATAACACCAAATAAATTATGAATTTTGAATGATGTTAGTAATGTGTGGTGTGATATTGGTTGATGTTATTATATAAGATTTGATGAGATTGAATGATATAATGAATATGTGCATGAATAACATGGCTTGTGATGATGGGCTTGACAAGTAGGTCGCCCGAGTGATGATTGCATGTTAGTTTCTGAATGAATATAAGATATGTAGATAATATGCTATGTATGATATAATTGTTATGTGATTATGTTGTGTGGGACGGCCAACGGTATGCGTAGCCCCTCGTTTCTGGCTCCCATGGCCTTTGTGCCCAATTGAGCTACCTAATGGTCAAGTAGGACCCAGTGGTTGAGGTGGAGAGTCAAGCAGGACTCGGTGGACCAAGCAGGGTCCACGGGGTGTCAAGTAGGAGCCCCAGCTGAAGGCCGGTCCTTAGGTATCTGGATACTATGAGTCAGATGCATGTGAGTCAGTTATGAATTACATAAATTGATGATTGATGTAAGATTTTTAATGAGATATGAATTAATGATGTACTATGTTGAATGTATGAACCTTTAATGATCCATGATGTTGGCGATAAACCGTGGTATTAATTGAATTGAAAATAAGTATATATGTATATATATATATATATATATAGCTTGAGTTGACGTAGAAATTATAAAGAGAAGAGTTAGATATATGAAAATATATGTTTAAATACAGGAAGCTGGAGGAATTACTTAATAATACGAATCGAGGGTATTGTTAGATTTTACTATTCTGTCCTATATTAATTATGATATGCCTAACACTAACCCTTGCTGTGGTTTATTAAATTTTGGTAACCAGTGACAGGAAGGATGCTAATGCTCCGGAGGCATGCCAAACAGAAGATTGATGCCAAGAAATACAATGGAGTTGTAAAACAAGTAGATTTATGTAATGTATGCCTATGTGTGTAATTAGCTACTAGTTATTGTGATGAATTAATTAGTTATGCTATGCTTGTTTGATTGTTGAATTAGTTGGCATATTGATGATATGATGATGATTGATGTGATAGTGATATAGATGATTTGATAATGAGATTGGTAATCTTAGGCAATTGATGCTTAATAAGAATAGTGGCACGGAGCCAACACTGTGTGAATGGTGAATGCTATTGGCAGGTTCTGTTGAGATGCATGATTGTTGTGTGTAATATGATAGGAAATTGATTGATGTTTAATTGAATTAGCAAGTTATGCATATAGAATAATTATGGATTTAAGGAACTGATTAGGTGAATTTAAGATCCGGCGGGTTTCGGGACCCTTGGAAGGTACCAATAGGTCGCTTAGGACATGTAGGAATTGTGTGTACTGGCCTTGGGCCAATTAGAACCCATTTAGGGTGTTTGGTGTAAGGGTTTTGCACAAAAAGGATTTAAAATGCATTTTGCGCATAACTTGTACACATGTTAGAATTTTGGCAAGCAGACAGTGCCAACAGTTCCGGAATAGGGAAAACATGTGGCCCGTAAAGTTTCGTGGCAATCAGACCTAAAACGGGCCATTTAGGTAGGTTAGAAGTTAGCCGGTTGGCCTAAATTATGCATCAGGAGCTGGTGCTGCTACTGTCATACTCACGCTACGCGTGGGGCTGACGCGTAGCATGAGGTGCGCAGCTTGGGCTGACGCTACGCGTGGGGCTGGCGCGCAGTGTCAGGCCCCTGTTTCAGCTTTTGATTCCTTTCCTTTCCCAATGGCTTTTTAGACTTATAATTGGTATTATATTTTATGCTTTGATATAGTTTACTAAAAATGAATATCTTTTTAAGTGTGGATTAAATAAATTATTTAATCGTGAAAAATTTATGGAGGAACTTATAAAATCGGCTAAAAATAAATACAAAATAACGAAGGACATCACATAGGGTGTTCTGGTCTCCCGATGGCAGTAGTCAATATGTCTTGCCTTCCATGGGCAACGAAAGAACCTTGGGGTGATTGCTCAATCAAGGAATCCTACAACCAAACAAGAGTTGGGGTTGTTAGGGTTGAAAAGATAAAAATTCTTAAAACATTTTAAGAAGTTGAATATCTACTATTCATTCGGCGACCTCCTAAGCTGTCGTGAAAGTGTAGCCCCTACTCTTCCTGATCTTGGCCCGCTTTATTTTTCATCGCGTGGGGGTGGGGAGGGGGGATCCTCAATAGTAGTGTTGTCAGGTTGAGTAGCCTGACGCTGAATGGCCTTCTCCTGGGCTATATACTACTCCAACAATCAGTAACCCCCACGTGACAACCTGTAGGGACACATATTTTTCTTACGAATAGCTTGTCCCTTTGTGCGTTTGGCCTGTAACAAAAAAGAAAATATGTTAGAGTTACATTGGAATCCATAAATGACTAAAAATGATTAAAATACCAACGTACCATAAACTCCTTGGTGTGCCTGGATGCAATAAATGCATCCCAAGTCGGCTGATCAATGAATGTGTACTTGTCTCTTGGAAATTATCCCTACAGCTCCCTAAAGACATACCTACAAATCACAATAAGCCAAGTAAGGATTTGTAAGATTTTGGTTTATTTAAATCAAGATTTTTAAGAACCATGCTTACTAGGTGGTGAGAGAGTATATTTGAATTCCTTTCATCGTTCAGCGACAACACTGAGTACCTTCCTGCTTAGTATGTCAATGACGGGTATGTCCCAAGCATCCTACAATTTCCAAGTTAAGATGTTAGAATTTATCATATACAACAAGTACAATCGTGTAAGAAAACAAACTAATTGATATTTTATTACCAAAACATCAGCTCAAATGTGGTTCTTGACCACTGATGTAGAAGTTTCTTCAAGCTCCTTAAGAGCGGGTGGATCTTGGATCTTTCCTTCTTCAATCCTTCAAGACAAAGATGTTGATCTTCTTCTTAGGAGGGAAACCGAATCATAAACAAAAAAAGCTATGGAAGAAGGGACGAAAATGAGAATGAGGAAAGGGATGAAAGTGAAGTGGGAAGGATGAAAGGTGAAGGAGAAGGCTAAGGAAATGGGATAGGTGGTGGAGGCCACTCCCAAGAGAGGGAGATAACTCTTATCTCGCCACCAAGGAGGGAGAGACCCCTTGGATAAGAGCTTGCAAGAGCCTCACAAATCCTAGAGAGAAGGAGGAGAATCTCTCACTAAAAAGTGTATTCAAAGTGTCTAAAACTCAAAATGATATTAATGTGTCATTTTACAAAGGAAGAAGCCTTTATATAGGCAATAGTGCATTCGGCCAAGGAGAGCGTTGTTGGGCTTCTCCATGCTTCCTAGGCCTAATGATGCTAAGAGAGAAAGGAGATGGCCTATACATGGCTCAATGTGAGAGTACATGGTCCTAAAGTGACTAATTGGCCTAGTAAGGCCCAAATAAAGCCTAAGTAACTAGAGAATCTAATTATGACCTATATTACAAGATGAATACAAATAGATCCTCAAGCTATCTCCATTGGGCTTCGGTCCATTAAACAAATAGATGAAGCAAAATAGGGCTTTATGGATAGTCTCCTTGCTTTTCTTGGCCTTGGCCTTAGTGAGGGGCCCTTTGTAAGCCTCCAGTACTTTGTCCAATATAGTGTGTGGGTCCTCCCTTAGAATGTCCTCATTATGCTCCCTTTCTTTAAAAGGATTTATCCTCAAATCTAAGGCATCATCCTCTTCATCTAAATCAAAAGGAGATAAGTCAGATACATTAAATGAAGCACTCACACCATATTCCCCAGGTAAATCAAGGACATAGGCATTATTCCCTATTTTCTTGAGAATTTGGAAAGGTCCATCACCCTTAGGGTCGAGTTTGGATTTTCTCAAGTTTGGAAATTTGTGTTTTCTAAGATGTAACCAAACCCAATCTCCAACCTCAAAGGTGACTTCCTTTCTCTTTTTATTAGCACAATGAGCATAGTATTCATTCTTAGTTTGTATTTGGTTTTTAACCTTCTCATGAAAATTTTTGATAAACTTGGCCTTTGCTTCTCCATCCATGTAAAGGACAGAATCAGAAACATCAATGAGCAAAAGGTCTAAGGGAGTGAGAGGGTTAAAGCCATAAACAACCTCAAAAGGACTATGCTTAGTTGTGGAGTGTTGTACATTATTATAGGCAAATTCAATGTGGGGTAAACACTCATCCCAAGATTTAACATTTTTATTCACTAAGACCCTAAGTAGTTGAGAAAGGGTCATGTTCACTACCTTTGTTTGGCCATCCATTTGAGGATGACGGGTGATAGAAAAGATAAGCTTCGTTCCTAGCCTTTGTAACATCCCCGTTTTAAAATTTAATGCTGAATAAAGAATGAACCATTAAGACTTGATTTCAACTAGAAATAACTGTTAAGTGCATTTAACTAAGTGAGTTTAAGCCATTAAAATATTAAAATGGTGGCGGACAGGGGATGAGGTGGAGTGCGCGTGACTGACGGGCACGCACTCTCCCATCCCACTCTTCTTTTGCTGTGCGCATGCACATGTACACTTATATATATATGTCGTGAGCCTTTAGTGATGAACACTTTTGCCAATTCTTCAGACTCTCTTCTCTTTCACTTCATCCTCTGTTTTCTCTCTTCGTCTTCATCTTTCTTCTTCTTCTTCCATCTCACTCTTCGCTCCTGGAGATCTTGATTCCAGTACTGAAGAACAGACTACACCCATCCCAGAATCAGACGCGGCATACGACAAAGCCAAGCAAGACCGGACGAACCAGGAGAAGGACATCGGACCCAACGGCAAGAACGGAAAAGGTTTCTGAGGAGTCTTCTAAAGGTAGGGGGCGCTTGCATGTCAAATGCATGGTCTAAGAACGGTACCGGATGGACGTACTGCCAAGTGTGTGTGTGTGCATGTTTCTATAATTCATTAGAACTGATGCTGTGCATGTGTGCATGTGCTTACAATTACTAAAACTGATGCATGATTTGAGATTTTGATAGTGATCTTCGTGACGATGGCGTAGTTTGCTCGTGGATGATAATGATGGATCTATTTTGTTGTCACTATGAAAAGTGTGTATGTGCATGTTCTTAATTGAATTGCTCAATGTTGTTAGTCTGATGATCGACTGTATCATGCGCTGGTGTGATTGACTGAATGATGATGAATAATGGGAGATATCCGTTCTTACTTGATGACTACGGTAATGTGTTCATGGCGCGATGATGTGTATAAATGAATGTGTTAGTTGCATGAGTAAGAGTGGGGGTGACCCATGGAAGGTCAAGGACCCCAAGGGAAACGACTTCCAGTTACCAACCCTGGCTAGATCCCAATAGGGCTCGTGGTAGCCGTTGGAGCTAGAGAATTGAGTCTCGAGACGCCGTGGGGGCCGGTGCCACCTGGTAAGAGCTGAGGGACGAGGGGCCAAAAGAAAAAGGGGGCTGTAACTGAGAGTCTTTTCCCGAGTCGGATCCGCGTGCATGCATATAGAAATAAGGCTGATTGTGGTGATGTATAAATTTGTATATGTGCATGTGTATGGTTTGAATACATGAATATATATATTGATGTGGAATAAACTCTGTGAATTATGTGTATTACGAATATTGTTGAATTGTATGAGCTTGGTTACTTGAGAAAGGTTGAATGATAGCAGGAGCGTGTACTGACGCTGATACCGAGTCTGTGAGTATCATTTTACATGTAAAAGCTCACCCCTGCAGTGGCAATTTTCAGTGAATATCTTTCGTGAGGAGGATCAGAAGCAGTGCCGAAATGCTGGGCGGAGTGCTGATGCGTTTCGAAGGTTCCATTAAGTGTTGTTAGATGAAGCCCGGACTGGCTCATGCCGGATGTAAACGTTTTGTGATGAATAGAACCTTACGAACAAGAAGAAGTCTGATTTTGTATTGTAAATATTAATATGCACTCTTATGTACATATGGATGTATGGTTTTGTGTGTGTGGTGCTATGTGATGCCTTGTTTTATAATTGTGCTTTAACAGACACGCAGGGACAGTTTGATTGAGCAGGTTATAGTTAAGTCCGAACGAACCGAGAATTGTCTTAGGAAAGACTCATGTCGGATACGTTGGGCGGAGTCGTACCCCGCCTGAAGTATGGGAAGCAATCCGCCCAAGCGCGAGAACTCACGCTGAAGCGAGTAATGACCCGAGCGAAATATCGACCATTATCCTTTCCTATCCGTTGTGATACTAATGCAATCCGGACCCCGGTGCTGAACCCCGGATTTGGGCGTTATGGCTAAGTCCGCCCAGGCGTTATCATAATTAGTTGAGTTGGGCGGAATAGGTTCAGACTCTTCCTTCTTCCATAACTTATTATCGCACTTGTACCCTGTAACTTCATATTTTTCTGAGTGAAAGGTGAGTGTGTGAGGATTTACTTGGTGAACCCTTGACCATACCCGATGGAGGAAAATTACCTTGTAGTTGTGTTAAAGAGGCGTTATGCAGATTTCGTTTAGGCGGCGTTATACCTCGCCCATGTAGCTAGGACAGCCCGCCCAAGATAAATACACCCCGCCTAGCCTAGCAGGATGATTCTAACTTAGCCTTTCCTCCAAATGCTACGCGTGTGAATGTATTAACATATTTCCCTTATCTATTCCTCCTGTTGAGTGACCAGTATTTCTTGAAGGGAAGCCTCAGTGCGAAATCTCCTCTATCCGCTGCTGCATTACTATGCTCCGCCTGGACGGTGTCAGACCCCGTCTGAGCGAATAAACGGTATCGTGCAATCCGCCCTAGTGTTGGTGCGTTACGATAAGCCCACCGAGCCGGCCTCACCCTTTTAGCCTCCCTGTAGGTTGCTTTATGCGCGTGAATGTTCTTAGTTTTCCCCATTGCCTGTTCCCTTCTACATCAAATGTTACATGACTGTTTTTGTGAAAAATTTTCTCATATTTTGAGATTTATTAGTTGTAAATAATTAGGGTGTTACATTTTGGTATCAGAGCGGACCGAAAAGTCCAAGGCCAAAGTATGCTTACCAAGTGTAAGCGGTGGTGTTTGTGTCTTTGATTGAATGGTTGAAATTGTTGTGATATTGGTTGAACCTGATTGATATTGGCTTGCGGATAGGAGGGTGTTGCCCCTCCTGGTCCTATTGATTGTTTATTATAATATATATATATATATAGAGATGGCATAATGTGCTAAGTTATTAATTGTTAGACTAATAACTAGATCGGTAGTAAGTGGCTCCGTGTACTTATCCTTAAATGTCAATTTCAGGATAAGGAATGGCGCATCGTCAAAGTATGGAGGCTATAGCCACAGCATTCCAACGCTTTGCTGATGTGTTTGAAAGGCAAGGCCAAACTCAACCTGAGGATGGCCATGTGCTGGACCGCTTCCTGAAGAGGAAGCCGAGTGAATTCTTAGGAGGACGGAATCCTAAGGCGGCGTTCAAGTGGACTCAGGAATTAGAGAGAATTTTTAGGGGTCTTCGCTGTACCGAAGCCCAGAAGGTGGAATGTGCAGTGTATATGCTACGAGATGAAGCGGAGAATTGGTGGAAGATAGCTAGGAGCCAATTCCCCGAAGATGACAATCAACTGACGTGGGACGATTTCAAGGCCTGCTTCCTAGACAAATACTTTCCCGACACAGTGAGGAGTCGAAAAGAGCTGGAGTTCATGGAATTAAAACAGGGCTCCATGACTGTGGAAGAATACGCGACCAGATTTGAAGAATTGTGCCTATTCTATCCGCCCTTCCAGCAGCCAGGAACAGAGCACTCCAAGTGTCTTAAGTTTGAGAACGGACTGAGATCGGATATCAAGAGGGCCTGCAGATACCATGAAATCCGGAGTTTCCCTGCCTTAGTGAACAAGTGTAGAATATTCGAAGAGGATGACAGGGCCCATTCAGGCCAGTGCAGCAGAGCCAACCAACACTTGAGGCCTCAGCAATCACGTTTCAAGAGGCCAGGGAACGTGAGGAGGAATGAACCCTCCACCAGATATCAGAACTATAATGACCGAGGGAGACAGATGAGTGGGCGACCCAGGTATGGCGGATGCTTTAAATGTGGCGGTGATCATTTTGCTAGGGAATGCAATGATACAAATGTTAAATGCTACCACTGCGGAGAGAAGGGACATGTTCGCCCGGACTGCCCCCAACTCCGCCAGGCAAACACCAATGTGCGTCAAAGAGAATTTCAAGATCGAACCAGAATGAATGATAACCCACGACCTGGTGGCAGAGGCAACGGAACCAGAGGAAATATGATGCATGCCCCGAACAGTCGAGAGAGGAACACCGGCCCAACAGCGACAGGAAGGATCTACACCATCAATGCAGAGGATGTTGCACCAGCAAATGATCTAGTACAATGTAAGTGCTCACTTGGAATGAATACGCTTAATGTTGTTTTCGATTCGGGAGCTACCCATTCTTTTATAGCTGATGAGTGCGTGAAGCGGTTAAAGCTACCAACTGTGTCTATGAACCGGACTCTAGAAGTGGCCAGCCCCACTGGCCCTACTGTGTTCACATCGTCCATATGTAAAAATGTAGCATTTGAGTTGTATGATCGGAGTTTCACCTTCGATCTGATTTGCATGCCCTTAAAGGGTCTTGATATTGTGCTTGGAATAGATTGGCTTTCCGCCAATAAGGTATTAGTAGATTGTAGAAACCGAGAGATAGTTTTCCCAGAACAACCCACTGAAGATGGCACGGCGCTAGGTATAACCCGACTATTTATGATGCTTTGTCTAACCAAAGATGAGAATGAGCCCCTAGTGAACGAAATTCCGGTTGTCTGCGAATTCCCAGAAGTGTTCCCAGAGGACGTCCCGAGTGTACCTCCCCATAGAGAAGTTGAATTCTCTATAGACTTGATCCCTGGAGCCGAACCGGTCTCCAGTGTACCCTACAGAATGTCCTCAACTGAATTGGTCGAGTTGAAGAAACATGTGGATGAGTTACTTGAGAAGCAGTTCATTAGACCAAGCGTGTCACCATGGGGCGCACCTGTGCTACTTGTTAAGAAGAAGGATGGCAGCTTGAGACTTTGTATAGATTATCGACAGCTTAACAAACTCACAATCAAGAATCGATACCCACTGCCTAGAATTGATGATTTAATTGACCAGCTGCGTGGAGCCTCAGTCTTCTCAAAGATCGACTTACGATCGGGATATCACCAAATCCGAGTGAAGGACTCGGACATTCCTAAAACTGCCTTTAGGACTAGGTATGGTCACTATGAGTATGTGGTGATGCCGTTCGGTGTGACGAACGCCCCTGCTGTTTTCATGAATTACATGAACAGCATATTCCATTCCTTCTTAGATCGGTTTGTTGTTGTCTTCATTGACGATATTCTAGTTTATTCTAAGACATCGGAGGAGCATGAAGGACATCTCAGGGCGGTACTCCAAGTGTTGAAAGAGAAGCAATTGTTTGCAAAGCCTTCAAAGTGCGAATTTTGGATGGATGAGATCCACTTCCTCGGGCATGTGATCTCCAAGCGAGGCGTCTCGGTGGATCCTGCGAAGGTAGCTGCTGTAATAGCGTGGGAGAGGCCCAGATCGATCTCGGAAATAAGGAGTTTTATGGGCTTGGCAGGTTATTATAGAAGGTTCATCGAAGGATTTTCTAAGTTGGCATTACCTCTGACTAAATTGACTCGGAAGAACGTTCCTTTTGTATGGAGTCCGGAGTGTGAGAGCAGCTTCCAAGAGCTGAAGAATAAGTTGACAACTGCTCCGGTGTTAGCATTACCGGAGTTACAAGAAAGCTTCGTGGTCTATTGTGACGCGTCCGGACTCGGATTAGGATGTGTACTCATGCAGAAAGATCGAGTCATAGCATATGCCTCTCGACAATTGAGACCCCACGAACAACATTATCCGACCCATGACTTGGAGTTGGCAGCAGTAGTTTTTGCATTGAAAATCTGGAGGCATTACTTGTACGGATCCAAATTTGAAGTGTACAGCGATCATAAGAGCCTCAAATACCTATTCGACCAGAAGGAGCTGAACATGAGGCAGAGAAGGTGGATTGAGTTTTTGAAGGACTATGATTTCGATTTGAAATACCACCCCGGTAAGGCAAATGTCGTAGCAGACGCATTGAGCCGAAAATCCCTCCACATGGCAGCCATGATGGCAAAAGAAGTTGAGTTGTTAGAGCGGTTTCGAGACATGAACTTGCATGTTGACACCCCTTCCTCTCAGAAGATGACAATCGGCACGTTGAGGATTGCCAACGAATTCTTAAAATCCGTGTACGAACAGCAACAGGCGGACTCTTACCTAGCCGAAATGAAGGAAATTCAGGCTAGAGGAAAGGATTTATCCTTGGCAGAAGGGTCAGATGGGATCTTCCGAGTGAGGAACAGAATATACATACCAAGTGAAGGAGGATTGAGAAGAATGGTGCTTGATGAAGCCCACAAAAGCCTACTCAGCATTCACCCCGGAACCACGAAAATGTACCACGACTTGAGGAGACAGTTTTGGTGGCCCGGACTAAAGAAGGATGTGGCGGAGTACGTGGCCCGGTGTATCACTTGTCAGAAATCGAAGTTAGAGCACCAAAAACCATACGGTGCAATGCAGCCTCTAGAAATCCCCGTGTGGAAATGGGACTCAATTGCGATGGATTTTATCATGGGATTACCCAAAAACCGAGCGGGCCATGATGCCATTTGGGTCATTGTTGACAGATTGACGAAGAGTGCACACTTCTTACCTGTACATATGAAGTACCCATTGCATAAATTGGCTCGAATCTACATTCAAGAAGTTGTTCGACTGCATGGCATACCTACTTCCATCGTCTCAGATAGGGACCCTAGATTTACGTCCAGGTTTTGGACCAGCTTGCATCAAGAACTGGGGACGAAGCTTTGGCTTAGTTCTGCCTACCACCCCCAATCGGATGGACAATCCGAGCGAACGATTCAGAGTCTAGAAGACTTATTGAGAGCGTGTGTGTTAGAGTACGGAGGGGACTGGGAGCAGTACCTTCCCCTGATCGAGTTTACGTACAACAACAGCCATCATCACAGCATTGGCATGGCACCTTACGAGGCATTATATGGGCGTAGATGCCGAACCCCGCTCTGTTGGTCGGAAACGGGTGAAAGTCTATTACTGGGACCAGACATCGTAAAGCAAACCACAGAACAGATCCGAGTGATGAGGGAGAAGATGAAAGCATCACAAGACAGGCAGAAGAGCTACCATGACAAACGCATCAAGCCATTGGAATTTCAAGTCGGAGATCGAGTGTTTCTGAGAACCTCTCCGAGTAAAGGAGTTGGACGAGCCTTAAAAAGTGGGAAGTTAAGCCCTCGCTACATCGGACCTTATGAGATAGTAGAACGGATTGGCCCCGTGGCATACCGCCTCGCGTTACCAATTCACTTGTCCCGATTACACAACGTTTTTCATGTGTCTCAACTAAGGAAGTATTTGCATGACCCCAGCCACACGATGCCTGACGACGAGGTAGACATCAAGGAAGACCTAACCGCTGTGACTACACCGGTTGGAATCGTGGATCAATCGGTAAAACGCTTAAGAAACAAGAACGTAAGGCTGGTTAAGGTGGAGTGGCAGCAAGGCAAAATCACCTCCTATACGTGGGAGCGCGAAGACGCCATGCGACAGCAGTACCCCGAATTGTTTACCTACGTAAGTACCAACTGAATTTCGGGGACGAAATTCCTTTTCAGTGGGGGAGAACTGTAACATCCCCGTTTTAAAATTTAATGCTGAATAAAGAATGAACCATTAAGACTTGATTTCAACTAGAAATAACTGTTAAGTGCATTTAACTAAGTGAGTTTAAGCCATTAAAATATTAAAATGGTGGCGGACAGGGGATGAGGTGGAGTGCGCGTGACTGACGGGCACGCACTCTCCCATCCCACTCTTCTTTTGCTGTGCGCATGCACATGTACACTTATATATATATGTCGTGAGCCTTTAGTGATGAACACTTTTGCCAATTCTTCAGACTCTCTTCTCTTTCACTTCATCCTCTGTTTTCTCTCTTCGTCTTCATCTTTCTTCTTCTTCTTCCATCTCACTCTTCGCTCCTGGAGATCTTGATTCCAGTACTGAAGAACAGACTACACCCATCCCAGAATCAGACGCGGCATACGACAAAGCCAAGCAAGACCGGACGAACCAGGAGAAGGACATCGGACCCAACGGCAAGAACGGAAAAGGTTTCTGAGGAGTCTTCTAAAGGTAGGGGGCGCTTGCATGTCAAATGCATGGTCTAAGAACGGTACCGGATGGACGTACTGCCAAGTGTGTGTGTGTGCATGTTTCTATAATTCATTAGAACTGATGCTGTGCATGTGTGCATGTGCTTACAATTACTAAAACTGATGCATGATTTGAGATTTTGATAGTGATCTTCGTGACGATGGCGTAGTTTGCTCGTGGATGATAATGATGGATCTATTTTGTTGTCACTATGAAAAGTGTGTATGTGCATGTTCTTAATTGAATTGCTCAATGTTGTTAGTCTGATGATCGACTGTATCATGCGCTGGTGTGATTGACTGAATGATGATGAATAATGGGAGATATCCGTTCTTACTTGATGACTACGGTAATGTGTTCATGGCGCGATGATGTGTATAAATGAATGTGTTAGTTGCATGAGTAAGAGTGGGGGTGACCCATGGAAGGTCAAGGACCCCAAGGGAAACGACTTCCAGTTACCAACCCTGGCTAGATCCCAATAGGGCTCGTGGTAGCCGTTGGAGCTAGAGAATTGAGTCTCGAGACGCCGTGGGGGCCGGTGCCACCTGGTAAGAGCTGAGGGACGAGGGGCCAAAAGAAAAAGGGGGCTGTAACTGAGAGTCTTTTCCCGAGTCGGATCCGCGTGCATGCATATAGAAATAAGGCTGATTGTGGTGATGTATAAATTTGTATATGTGCATGTGTATGGTTTGAATACATGAATATATATATTGATGTGGAATAAACTCTGTGAATTATGTGTATTACGAATATTGTTGAATTGTATGAGCTTGGTTACTTGAGAAAGGTTGAATGATAGCAGGAGCGTGTACTGACGCTGATACCGAGTCTGTGAGTATCATTTTACATGTAAAAGCTCACCCCTGCAGTGGCAATTTTCAGTGAATATCTTTCGTGAGGAGGATCAGAAGCAGTGCCGAAATGCTGGGCGGAGTGCTGATGCGTTTCGAAGGTTCCATTAAGTGTTGTTAGATGAAGCCCGGACTGGCTCATGCCGGATGTAAACGTTTTGTGATGAATAGAACCTTACGAACAAGAAGAAGTCTGATTTTGTATTGTAAATATTAATATGCACTCTTATGTACATATGGATGTATGGTTTTGTGTGTGTGGTGCTATGTGATGCCTTGTTTTATAATTGTGCTTTAACAGACACGCAGGGACAGTTTGATTGAGCAGGTTATAGTTAAGTCCGAACGAACCGAGAATTGTCTTAGGAAAGACTCATGTCGGATACGTTGGGCGGAGTCGTACCCCGCCTGAAGTATGGGAAGCAATCCGCCCAAGCGCGAGAACTCACGCTGAAGCGAGTAATGACCCGAGCGAAATATCGACCATTATCCTTTCCTATCCGTTGTGATACTAATGCAATCCGGACCCCGGTGCTGAACCCCGGATTTGGGCGTTATGGCTAAGTCCGCCCAGGCGTTATCATAATTAGTTGAGTTGGGCGGAATAGGTTCAGACTCTTCCTTCTTCCATAACTTATTATCGCACTTGTACCCTGTAACTTCATATTTTTCTGAGTGAAAGGTGAGTGTGTGAGGATTTACTTGGTGAACCCTTGACCATACCCGATGGAGGAAAATTACCTTGTAGTTGTGTTAAAGAGGCGTTATGCAGATTTCGTTTAGGCGGCGTTATACCTCGCCCATGTAGCTAGGACAGCCCGCCCAAGATAAATACACCCCGCCTAGCCTAGCAGGATGATTCTAACTTAGCCTTTCCTCCAAATGCTACGCGTGTGAATGTATTAACATATTTCCCTTATCTATTCCTCCTGTTGAGTGACCAGTATTTCTTGAAGGGAAGCCTCAGTGCGAAATCTCCTCTATCCGCTGCTGCATTACTATGCTCCGCCTGGACGGTGTCAGACCCCGTCTGAGCGAATAAACGGTATCGTGCAATCCGCCCTAGTGTTGGTGCGTTACGATAAGCCCACCGAGCCGGCCTCACCCTTTTAGCCTCCCTGTAGGTTGCTTTATGCGCGTGAATGTTCTTAGTTTTCCCCATTGCCTGTTCCCTTCTACATCAAATGTTACATGACTGTTTTTGTGAAAAATTTTCTCATATTTTGAGATTTATTAGTTGTAAATAATTAGGGTGTTACAGCCTTGACCAAAGATTTTTCCAAAAATGGCTTAGGAATTTGGTGTCCCTATCAGAAATGATGGTTTTAGGAACACCATGAAGTCTCACGATTTCCTTAAAGAATAGTTTAGGAATATGACTAGCATCGTCTACCATATGACAAGGGATGAAGTGAGCCATCTTACTAAACCTATCCACCACTACAAAGATAGAATCCATTCCTCTTTGGGTCCTAGGTAAGCCTAACATAAAATCCATAGATATATCAATCCAAGGTGCACTAGGTGTAGGCAAAGGAGTATACAAACCACTAGTTGAAAGTTTAGATTTAGCTTTTCTACACACTATACACCTAGCACAAAGTTTTTGTACATCTTTTTTCATTTTAGGCCAATAGAAGTGTTCATGTAAAATAGCTAAAGTTTTATCTCTTCCAAAATGGCCCATTAAGCCTTCTTCATGGCTTTCTCTTAATAAAAGATCTCTTAAAGAGCACCTAGGAATGCAAAGTCTATTGTCTTTAAAGAGATAAACATCTAGAATGTAGAAGCCTTTATGAGATGAAAAAGTGGAAGATGAGTTGAAAATGTTTGAGAAATCAAGGTCACTTGGATACAAAGTCCTAATCTCATCATGTCCAATAACTTTGGCTCCAAGAGAGGCAAGTAAAGAATGCCTTCTTGATAAAGCATCAGCCACAGTATTAGATTTTCCATTTTTGTGCTTGATGACATATGGATATTGTTCCAAGAACTCAACCCACTTAGCATGTCTTTTGTTCAACTTATGTTGCCCTTTAATAAATTTTAGTGATTGGTGATCACTATGGATGAAAAACTCTTTTGGGATAAGTAATGTTCCCAAGTTTGAAGGGCTCTAATTAATGCATAGAACTATTTATCATATATGGAATAGTTGAGAATTGCCCATTAAGCTTTTCACTAAAGAAAGCAATGGGGTGACCTTCTTACAATAGGATGGCTTCTATTCCCACATTTGAAGCATCACACTCAAGCTCAAAGGTTTTTGAAAAATTTGGAAGTGCCAAAATTGGAGCATGAGTGAGCTTGTCCTTGAGATCTAGAAAGGCTTTCTCTTGCCTTGGCCACCACACAAGAGGAACATTCTTTTTTACAAACTCATTTAGAGGGGAGGCTAAAGTAGAGAACTCTTTCATAAATCTCCTATAGAAACTTGCTAGACCATGAAAACTTCTTACTTCACTCATATTTTTAGGTGTTGGCCAATCTTGGATTGCCTTCACTTTGGAGTGATCTACCTCAACACCCTTATAACTTGCTACGAATCCAAGGAATACAATGTTATCCATGCCAAAAGAACATTTTTCAAAATTTGCATAGAGATTGTTTGTTCTTAAAGCAAGCATAACTTGTTTGAGATGGTTTAGATGAGAGGTCATGGTCTTTGAGTAAATCAAAATGTAATCAAATTAGACCATAACAAAATGCCCAATAAATTCCCTCAAAACATAATTCATGAGTCTCATGAAAGTACTTGGTGCATTAGTCAAGCCAAAAGGCATAACTAACCACTCATATATCCAAGCTTGGTTTTAAAAGCGGCTTTCCATTTATCTTCTTCTTTGATTCTTGTTTGGTGATAGCCACTTTTAATATCAATCTTGGAAAATATAGTAGAACCACTAAGCTCATCAAGCATATCATCAAGTCTAGGTATTGGATGCCTATACTTGATGGTTATGTTGTTTATGGCTCTACAATCCGTACACATTCTCCATGAACCATCTTTTTTAGGAAATAGCAAAACGGGTAAAGTACAAGGGCTTAAACCCTATCTAATCCAACCATTAGATAGTAGTTCATTCACTTGGTTCTCTATTTCTACACTTTCCCTAGGGTTGCACCTATATGCAGGTCTATTTGGAATACTAGCACCAGGGATTAAGTCTATTTGGTGCTCAATGCCCCTAATAGGAGGTAAGCCTTTTGGTATGTCCTTAGGGAAGAGGTATTTGAATTCACTTAAAATGTTTTGAATCCCTTTGGGCAAAGGAGGATGGGAAGAGCCCATTAAGCATAAAGAAGTGTTAGGGATGTCTTTTGCATACATGATCAAGCAATGTTTTTATGAAAACATAGCATGTTTCACATCATGTTTATTGGCCAAGAAGTTGGCTCTAAAGTCATCATAGATGACAACTCCTTTTCCTTTATCCTCTTTTTTATTTTTCTTATGTTTTTCTAGATGATTAGAGGAAGAAGATCCTAACTCTCTATCTCTTTTAAGCTTCATTTGTAGTTGATCTTTAGATACTTGCTGTGGAGTTAGGGGGTGTAAAGCTATCTTCTTACCATCTAACTTGAAAGTGAGGATGTTAGTGAACCCCTCATGGATGACCTTCCTATCGAATTACCAAGGTCTTCCTAAAAGGATGTGAGTTGCCTCCATAGGTACTATATCACAATTGACTTTATCATTATATGTGCCTATGGTAAAGTTGATTAAGACTTGCTTATTAACTAACATTTCCCCTTTTTCATTAAGCCATTGCAACTTATAAGGTCTACCCTATTTTTGATGTTCCTATTAAGGCCATGTAAGAACCTATGCATTAGGGTTTCTTCATCTTCTTCTAGATTGGCCCTAATCATGGCTATCTCTAAGGCTTTGTAGTAGTCTTCTACACTTTTTGAGACTTGGGTGAGTCTATTTAGCTTTGCTAATAGCTCCCCTCGATAATAGTTAGGAACATATATTTTTCTTAAGAGGGATTTTAAGTCTACCCAATCATCTATGGGTGGAAAGTCATCTTTTTTCCTCTCCTTACATATTTGAGTCCACCACACTAAGACATAATTTTGGAATGAAAGAGTTGCAATCCTAACTTTCTTTTCTTCTTTTATTTGATGAGAATTAAACAATTGCTCAACTCTCATCTCCCATTCTAGGTAAGCTTCAACATCACTCTTACCATTAAAAGGGGGAATTTCTAGTTTTACCTCTCTTAAGCGTATGTCTTCTCTTTTATGTTCATGGTGTCTTCTATGTCTAGGTTCATCCTCACTATCACTATTGTTATGTCTTTGATTTCTTTGGTTTCTATGTCTAGTTCTAGGGTTTTCATTATGCTCTAGGTTAGTTAACCTATTGTTGATGTTATTCAAACTTTCCATTATATTATGAAGCATAGATTTGTTTTCCCTATCACTAGAAGACATCTTTTAAGGTTGTCAAAGAAATTGGATACAATGAAAACAAAGTTGTAAGCAATCTAGTCGAGGATTCTTGATGCAAGGCAAGTATTAGAAAACATACAACAATCCTAAAATACAATACTAGGTTTCTTTCCTAAGAGGAAACAAGAACCTAAGTTGTCTTGTAATAGGTTGTATCCTAGGATGTAGTACTATGATTAGTTATGCAAGACCTAGGTTGTCTTTACCTATGTTCCTTATGAGAATCCTAGGTTGTAACTAATCAAGTAACTAACCCTAAACAAGGTTAACTAATTCGGCCAACTAGGTAGTTAACTAACCGAATTAGTTCAACTAACTAACTAACACCTAACAAACCCTAACTAGAATTAGTTATTTAGTTATGGTAGTTTGAACTAGATCTAACAACCCTAACTAACAACTAACTTCGGTTATAGGTTGATTATTACAACTAATCAATTCGGTTACAATTAGTTATGACAACTAGAATTATTTCCAACTACTAACTAATTAACCAACTTAGTTAAGACAAGCAACTAACTAACAAAATTTAGTTAAGACCAACAACTAACTAACTACTTCTAGTTTTAACCAACTAACTAATTAACAAACACTCAATTGCATATGCTACTAAAATCTAGCCAAATTTACTTAGAGGAAAAATTAAGAGTCCAAAAGTCCAATATCCAATGGGTGTCCAAAATACAAGACAAAAATCCTACTACATTTTTCTAAGAATTGAAAAAAAAGATTGCCTAAGCTTCTACTAGTACAAGGCTTTTGCTTCCTTTACAATGGCCTTCAAAGTCTTATCTTGAATTGTAAAAGCTCCACCACACCTAGCAAAAACAAAACAAGCAACTTCCATATGAAATTAGTTAGGCAAAAATAGAAACAACTAACCACAACCTCACAAGTGTCTCTCTCTCAAGTGTATCTCTTCTCTTAGGACCAAGAGACTCAAGCAATTTCCACACCAATCTCAAGTGTCTCAAGATGCTACCCTTAATGATATAGAGAAAGAAATTATCAATGGATTGTGAAAGGAAGGAAAACTCAATGACAAAACTTAAGAAGAAAGAATGACAAACTAAAAAGGCTAATTTGAAAGAAGCTACTCAATTTGGATTCTTTTTGGATTTTTTTTTTATTATGACAAGACCAAAAAAATGTTAAAATGAATAAAGCTACACTTAGTGGAATTCGGATTTGGAGATGATAGACAAAACAAGACAAGCAAGAAAATAATGTGCAAGAACAAAGTAAAGGAAACCTAAGCCTAGAAACTCTAGAGATGCAACTCCTAAGCAAGCAAGTGTAATTGAAACAAGTGTAAAATATCAACTAGCAAACACTTTTTATGGCTTTAGGGTTTTGAAAATTTCATTTGGTTTGGTGCTCAACTTCACAAATTTTGCTAAAGAGGTCTACTTTCACACTTTTCTTTTTAACACCCTTTTGAATTTTGAGATGTAGGGATTTTGCTTTTATTTTTCTTTTGTACTTTTTCTCTTTTCTTTTTATCTTTTGCCTTTTGATTTTGTAATGTACTTCTCCAAGTTCTAGTTCCAAAACTGAAACCAACCACTAGTCTTACAAGTTTCAATGTTCACTTTTTTGCTTAATGGAAAATGCAACCTTCTTCCACCAATATAATGGAAGGTGTATTGTATCTTTTGAAAATTTTCTTTTATGCTAATACAAGATGCAAAACTGAAATAGAATGTTGACCTAATGTTCTTGAAATGAAAATTAACCTAGATGAAAGCTAAGATTGGATCACTAACAAGCCTAAAAATGAGGTACTTTTTGGGGGGCCTTAAGATGAGGCCTCCTATCAAACAAGATTGGAACCTTTTAGGGAGTTAACCAAGAATGTTGAATCAACTCCACTACATGATTTAAGCACAATTAATATGTTGAAGCAATCAAAATTTCTAGGACACTATAAAAAAGGTTCCAAATGGCACATACATACCTATTTGGCTCTAGCATTCAACAAACCAACAACAACCAATTGTAAACCTCTAAACTGAAACTTACAAGTGCCAAACTCAAAATTTTTGAAAGGATAAACAAGAACAAAGCATACCAAACCGAAAGCTAGTAAGGCAATATACAAAAATTGAAGAACAAGAAGAACTAACATAAAACTTGAAAGAAACAACAACTTTTTATGGATTTTCTACTTTTAGCATGGCATCAAAACATAAACAAATATGGAATTAAAAACCAACCAGCCAAGACAAGAAAGGATTTCAAACTTAAAAAGAGGAAGAAGAAGTAGAAAGAACCTCTTAAGTTCAAGATGATATACCAAATGATGTAGGAGTTTCTTCAAGCTCCTTAAGAGCGGGTGGATCTTGGATCTTTCCTTCTTCAATCCTTCAAGCCAAAGATGTTGATCTTCTTCTTAGGAGGGAAACCAAATCATAAAAGGAAAAAGCTATGGAAGAAGGGACGAAAATGAGAAGGAGGAAAGGGATGAAAATGAAGTGGGAAGGATGAAAGGTGAATGAGAAGGCTAAGGAAATGGGATAAGTGGTGGAGGCCACTCCCAAGAGAGGTAGATAACTCCTATCTCGCCACTAAGGAGGGAGAGACCCCTTGGATAAGAGCTTGCAAGAGCCTCACAAATCCTAGAGAGAAGGAGGAGAATCTCTCACTAAAAAGTGCACTTAAAGTGTCTAAAACTCAAAATGATATTAATGTGTCATGTTACAAAGGAAGAAGCCTTTATATAGGCAATAGTGCATTCAGCCAAGGAGAGCCTTGTTGGGCTTCTCCATGCTTCCTAGGCCCAATGATGCTAAGAGAGAAAGGAGATGGCCTATACATGGCCCAATGTGAGAGTACATGGTCCTAAAATGACCAATTGGCCTAGTAAGGCCCAAATAAAGCCTAAGTAACTAGAGAATCTAACTATGACCTATATTACAAGATGAATACAAATAGATCCTCAAGCTATCTCCATTGGGCTTGGGTCCATTAAACAAAGAGATGAAGGAAGATAGGGCTTTATGGATAGTCTCTTTACTTTTCTTGGACTTGGCCCTAGTGAGGGGCCCTTTGTAAGCCTCTAGTCCTTTGTCCAATATAGTGTGTGGGTCCACCCTTAGAATGTCCTCATTAACCACCTTCTCAATGCTATCCCAGTTGAGGATAGTGATGGAAACCTTTGTCCGTGCTAGGACACCCAAATAACTGGTAAACCTGGTTGCATGCTCTCCTGAAACCCTCCCGGTGTTGACATCAATGTCGCCAGGACACCTATCTCCCTGATGGCCCAAGACCAACACTACTTATCCGCATAACGCCTTTACTCCCCCTGGCAGAGGAATCTGTAGCCTATAAGTTGGACCTCCTAGGTGGATCTTGATCAGCCATAAGTATTTGGTCTAGCACCTTACTAATTAATAAACATTCTCCTCTATTTATTTAACAATTAATCAATAATTAACATGCTATAAAATTAAAATAATTCCTTGAAGTCAAAAGGCCTAAAATTAACAAGATATCATGATGAGTATGGTAAGATCTACTTTAAAATAGGATATGAGATTTGACATAGATGAATCTACTCAAATGCTACAGCAAATATCAAGTAAGAAATCTAATTTAATTGATAGAAGGATATCAAATTGAGGAAACATAGAATAGGAATCTTTTTGGATACTGCCACTATGAATGTCAATGCACCAATTAATATAATTCATATATACTCAGTTAAAGGGAACGAATATACATCATGAGTTTTTTTACATCAATTTATATTAAGGAGAGGGCCTGGGTGGATTCCAATACGCATGAATGCATACTTCTAACCATAAAAATAGAGTAGGATATTTTCATTACTTCTAAGGTACGCATTCTACTTAAAAATAACTTTAAGGCCAAGGTACATATTTTAAATTCCGTTGTCAAAAGTTCTTTTGGGTAATTATGAATTAATCAACATTCGTCCCATTTAGGTGGTAGATTTTGGATTGGTAAAATTTTATCAAGATCATATTTCTACTCATGTGATGGGAACATTCGGGTGATTAAGGAAACTAATAAATCAAACAACTTGTATTCTTGTCTTACATTATACTTAAAACTAATTCATGCCAAAGAGTTATGTATTAATGTAGGTATTTGGCTCCTGAAAATCTAGCAAGTGGTAAGCTAACTGAGAAATCTAATTGTTCTCTTTCGATATCATGCTTTTGGAGCTCATGGTAGGATAACGCCTAGTGAGAAACGTCGAAGATTATGGAGACCATGATAGTTTGGCTAACTGGGTAGAGATATACATATCTGATAGAAAATTTTCAAGTCTTCTAAGTTCTAAGTATATATCAGAAAATAGGCAAAAACTATTTCCACTTGAAACCCGATGCAAAGTCTTACATATTTTTCTCTAGACATGTCTAAGACACGTCTCGATTATTCCCTTCATCATGTTGATTAGGCATTATTCAACATGTGCCAGAATCATTTAGATAAGGCTTAGAATGAATGTTATTAAGTAGTCAGAAGCTAGAATTGGAATATACTTGCTTTTTAAGCTACGTTTAATTAGTTGGCAGTTATATTAGAAAGTGAAATGCCTAACTCAATTCAAAAGAGATCGGAAGGAATTACAATTAGAGATGTTATTTATATGACTGTGAAGACTTGGAATTATAATTAGAGATAATATTTATATGACTGTGAAGACCTATTAGACCTCCAAAAAAAGGTGAAACACAAAATACCTAAGCTCTGCTTGAATACTACCCTGTAATTGTAGCCTGGAACTATAGTATATAGGATCCGCTAATTCTTGACTAGACTCTTATAATTATATGCTTGCTTTATGAAATCCTATAGGTATTTAAATATGACATAAACCTAATGAAAGTTGGTGGAAAAGATACAAGATAATCTAATTAAAATTACCTAGCTTTCTTTGAAAACTAGTCCTCGTAAACTATCAAGAAATGGCATAGGGTGACTTGTTTCTCTGTGAACAACTACAGGCTTTGATCAATTCAAAGGAATGAAGGAAAAAAACGTATTTAAGTTCAACCACAGCATGCCACTCGAAGGACTCTACAATTGTTAATGATTTGCAAAAAAGCCTAAAACTTTGCAAATAATACATCTAACCAAATACAATAGAAAAGATGAATAACAAAATAGCATGACATTATGACCTCGAACAACATTATAAAAATAGAAAAGGCTACAAATAATGCATCTAACCAAATGAATAACAGAACAACACAATATTATGACCTCGAACAACGTTATGAAAACAACATTATGAACACAAAGGCATCAACAATATAAACAATGAGAACCTTTACTTACTTGATGGCGTGCTTGCGACAATGACGTACTTGACGAGATCAAGAAAAGCTTTCAATGGTGGGAACAAAGCGATGGGAAGCGATAGGAACAAAGATAAGGGAAAGCAAAAAGAAAACTAGAGGCAGGAGGGAAAAGGTGTTATGAAATGAAGTATCCTTTCAACTTATGGTGCGATATTACAAAATATATAAAAAACAAAAAGGCTCTATAACCACGGTTAACTATGCAATTGTGATTATATTGTATTTTAACCACGGTTACAACACTAATTGTGTTTAAATATTTTGAACTTAAACTCTATAACCATAATTGACCCCACAATCGAGATTATATCTGTAAGGATACAAACACGATTATTAGAGCAATCGCGGTTATATATTTACCAAAATAGAAAAACTATAAACCCTTAACCATACAAATATTGTTGTCCTTGGAACTGTGGTTATATTGTATTTTAACCACGGTTGTTTTATAACTGTGTTTATATTATTTTCTTTAAAATTTTAAAAATCTCACATGCATTTTATTAATTGTTACCTTTTGACCGTGCTTATACTCAGTGCTAATATCTACATTTTGCACTAGTGTTAGTGTAGAGTGTCAAGTCCTTTATTCAATGAAATGGAAAATAACCTTTAGGGTAAGGTTCTATTTTGACCTTGATAAGCTCCAACATCTAATTCATCTAAACTTTTCTTAATAAAAAAATTAAATTGTAAATGAGTGTGTACATGATAAAGAATTTTTTGGGTATGTGGCAAGTTTACCCCACTTTCCGTTGTAGTAATAAAGATGTCGTTCCACTGGGGGTTGTTGTAATTTAAAAGATTCAGTTTCAAATAATTTAAGCAGGAAAGTGATTTGAATTCATTGATATATTGCAAAAATAAAATTAAACTCAAAACTAAACATGAACAGTAATGTAAATAAAAGGAAATTCAGATAATGAGAAGCTAGGATTGGATTTCATCTCTCTCGTCTAGCCGTACCCTGGATATATTCATATAAATGACGTTCAGTACTATTGATTTTTACGCAACAAATCTAAAATCATCCGTATCAACTATAGCTGGCAATTCAGGCCGGCGGCCCTGAACAGGTAGGGCTTTATCGGGCTGTGGGCCACTTAGGGCCGGGCCAAAAAAGACCCGTAAAAACTCAGGCCTTAAAATTAAAGGCCCTAGATCGGTCCTAAACGGGCTATGGGCCACTTCAGGCAGCCCATTTTAAAAAAAGTTAAAATAATAAATTTATAAAAAATCAAAATTCTATCCAAAAAAATAAAACTACGTAACATTTTTTTGCGGAACAACTACAAACATTTGTAATATTTTTTAAAAATGTTTCATAAATATTTATCATTAAAGTTCATAACAAAAGCCTATAAAAGTCCATATTCCACATATACGGTGAGATGGGAAGTAGAAAAAAAGAAAGAAAAATCCTAACTAAAAGAGAAACTCCCTATAATTTTTATTTTTTTTAAAATACTCAGCCCGCACTCGGCCTTTTTTTTTGGACTTTTTAGGGTTGGGCTTTTTTCTTGCTTATTAATTTTAAATTTTATTTTTAGGCCCTCACACTATATTTTTTTAGGCGGGTTCGGGCCGACCCATGCAGGCTAGCCTATTTTTCCAGCTCTAGTATCAACCCCTCGAATACGAAATCCTAAGAATACTCCTAAAATGTTGATCCCTTAATCATTTTAAGAAGTTTTCCAGCATTACAATTATTTCTTAAAAGCGTAATATATCAAAAGTCATTCCTAACACCCGATCATATCAAGTATTTCATTCAAACCGATTTTCACAGATCATTTTTCAACAACTTAAGAAAACTAAATCAGGAAACTATTTATCCAATAGAATCAAGCAATAAACGTAGAATGAAATACCAAAATCAGTAGAATGAAATATCATATATATATATATATATAAATACAGAGCCAATGTACGTCAGGCTCAAATCGACTACATCCAATCCCAAAAAGAAGTTTAGCTACTTATGGTAGCCATTACAAACCAAAGAAATGGAGAAAAATGAGAAGAAAACAACATTTGTGGCCTTCTAAACACTTTCACAAAGATGTAGATTTTGTCGTTTTCTTCGGCTCCAAAAACAACTCCCTAATTCCTTGAGTTCAGCATTAAAATAAAAGTGGTCTCGCTTAAGTGAGATTATTCTCGCTCAAGCGAGAGCTACTTGCTTTGTCTTCAAGTTTCTTTTTAAGCTAATTGAGTCTTTGATGTGTCTCTTAAGCGAGAGCTTTCTCGCTTAAGCGAGATCAGGACTGTTGCTACTGCCCTGTTTTCACTTGAGCGAAATGTGCCTCGCTCAAGTGAAATTAAATCTTGAAGTCTCTACTTGATTTTTGCTTGAGCGAAATGAGCCTCGCTCAAGCGAATGCACCACCTCTACTCTATAGAGTTTTCTCACTTAAGAGAGCATAAGAAAGATTCTCGCTTAAGCGAGATAGGCCATGCTCAAGCAAGTGGCTTGCTCAAGCGAATTTGGTCTCGCTTAAGTGAGATACTCCATACTTGCCCAAATTTTAGCCACTTCGACCTTCTTTTCTCCAATTCTCCTATTTTTCTACAAAACAAATAAAATAATAGGGATTAAACACTATCAAGGCTAACAAAACTAAGTTAGGTTATACCAATTTAGTTTCTTCCTAATTTTCCAGTTAAACCACATTTAACTTAACAATTTTTCACAAAATCTGCCTAAATAACATATAAAATTATAGCATATTAGACACTTATCAATACATTATACACTAGGTCAAGCGTAAGAAATTTTTCACAGCAAAGGTGCGTCAATAGTTGGGCCAGCTATTAGTTTTATTCAAATTAAGGCATATATATATATATGTGTGTGTGTGTATATATGTGTGTGTGTGTGTGTGTATGTGTGTGTGTGTGTGAGAGAGAGAGAGAGAGAGAGAGGAGGAAGAAACAAATGGGGGAAAGAATTTCGCCCTCATCAATTCATTATTTTATTTTATCCTAGCAACAAAGTCTAAACAAGATAGAGTTAAAATGATTCCTCATTTTGGATGTCTGGACTTTATTGTTTTCCTCAAAAAATTGAATGACTTACCATGGCTTTTTCTATTCTTAGTCTCATTTAGTTCTTCATTTTCCAAGGTGGACATAAAAAGCAATTATATTTTTCATTATTAATTGTTATTATGTTATTGCTAACATTCTAAAATTATAAAGGTCACATAATCTAGATAGATTATGTCTCTAATGTAATGTTCTGCAGGCATTGAACATAATATTGTAAATGGTAAAGGTTTACATCATCTGATCTTTGAGTTTCATTTTCGCAGTGCTTATTGTGTTTCTTGTGTGCAATATTTTGTTTCAGGTTCTAGATTTTAAGTCTGTAGTGATTCTTGTTCAATTTATGGCAACCATTCTTGTCTTAGACTATTTCTAACTACTAGATCATCATGTGATGTGTTTCTCTATAAAGTAATGCCAAAGAAATTATAACAATCACTTAAACAATTGCTTTCCAGCAGTACATTGAATATGCTCAAAATTGGGTTATTATCTTTTTCATTTTTACTAATACAGCTTATCTTTTTGGTTGGTTTCTAATAAACATGTGATGTTTGACAAACATGTGAAGTGGAATGATCTTGGCTTATTGTGGCTAGCTAGCTAAGTCCACCCTGTATCAATGGTACTTTATTTTGATGCTTAGCTGTTTATGTTTACTAATTAAGTTTTAAAACCTTTATCAGAAACTTTTAGCTAAGTCATGAGAATGGCGCCTATTGACGGTTTAAGTAGAATGAAGCCTATATTACTTTTTCTCAATCTTCCATTTTTGGGAAAATGGGGCAGTTTGACATAAATATTTACATATATGGGGCAGTTTCTTGAAAATTTATGTGTCTGGGGCACTTTTTTGTGTGTCGTAATAAATTTAGGCAACTTGGGAAACGTTAACATTTTTATGACTTGCCGTGGTGTGACACGTGGCTGTGTCGTCAAAAGTTCTTACGACACAGCATGTGTCGTCATAACTTAATACGACACACCTTAAATCTAACTTAATAAAGTATTATTTTTTTAACTTAAATTAATTTCAAAAATAAATTTTTCAAAATTAAAACAATATACAAGAAAATTTTAAAAATTAAATGGTATACAAAAAAATTCTAAAAATTCTAAAAAATTAAAACAGTATAAAAGAATTAATTAATCCAACCAAGATATAATAATTTTAAATACTATGATTTTAAATTTACTAACCCTAAATATAATTATATATTAAATCATTACTTATTTTTTAAAACGTAACTTAATAAACACATATTAAATCATTATTGCTTTTGTTAAATATAACTTAAATCTAACTTAAGAAATATATATATATATATATATAATATAACTTAAATTATTTTTTATTTTAAAATTTTAAACAGCATTAGTTATATGGGTTTCTGTCGTCAAAAAAGTTCACGACACAACCCTCCACGTCGTGCCAACCCATCAGAATGTGTCGTCACAATTTCTTGCGACACTACTTTTCATGTGTTGTCACAATTTCTGGCGACACGCAAACGGCTCCAGACAACATAAATAGCCTAGAAACAGACCCATATTGTATTTATCTTTTTTAAACGCCCTATTCAAACACGTTACCCTCCATTTTAGTGACTTACAACTAACTAAAGAACTTATAAAAATGTATAATTGATTTCCTCTAATGTTTTAAGATGTAATTTATTTATTTAATTCTCATTGTTCTATTTATTTGTTTGTTTAACTAATAATAAGAGTTAAATGTGAAACAGAAGAGCAGTCAATTCTAAGTTTTAATAATTCTTTATAATGTAAACTAATATATGGGATGGTCTTTCAGTAATGCGGGAAAATGTTTCCCCAACTATGATATATTTATTCACGGTTATGTGTATAAAACCAATAAGAGAAGATATTGTTGCGGCTCCAAATGGTTCAAATCATTGAGAAAAATTTTCTTAGTATCCAATTACTTAGCGGTAAAAATGTTAAGAGAGGTTTAAAATAATCATTGAGAAAGACTATTTTTGTTGTAGTTAGTATACATGTGATGAAATCATTTATACGAGTGTGGAGTGAGGTCAGTCATTCCTATGAAATTTTGGTGAAGTTTCTAAAGCACTCATGAATTACCAGGTATGTGCTTGACTTTAACACGCAAAACAACAAAAACAACAAGAATATAGGGTTGTAATTTGATTAATAGACCGTTGACATCTTATTTGATTCATAAAAACTTGCTTCACCAATTCACGTTATGTAAAGTTTATTAGTCTAGAGTTTGGTTCATAATTCAAAATACACCAAAATTTGAAGCATTGAGAACCCTGTTGTTAACCTAATTAAAATTCTTATTTTGAAATAAAATTTTCTTAAAAACTTTTGAAATATGTGAGGAATTGATAGAAATTTTGTTATATATATTTCAAGAGTTTTAATATAATTAATTTTACTTTGATTGAATAGGAGTAACAAAATAATTTATTTTATAATTAGATTTATTTATAACTTTTGTAGATAAGTTTTGACTTGGTCAATCTAATCTATTTACTTGATCAAAACTTATCTCTAACTAACTTGGTCAAATCTTATCTTTTATAATTGACTAATACTTCTGTTTATTTGGTTTAGTGGTTCTCACTCTAAAGTGATCATTAGATATAATATCTTATTCACGAGGATTGATGGTTACATAAGATTGAGATTTTGGCTAATTCTAATCTGAGCTTATACCATAAAAGTCATTTAAATCTTAACGGAGGAAGAAGGGTTATAACATACCATGAATAAATCCTTAAGAACACCGTACGAAAGTCTTGTAAAAATTTATCACTCACCATTTTGTGTGCAGATCATAGTTACAACAGTTTTGACATGGAAAATATTTTCGGTCCTTATAGAATCAAAGTATAATTATAGCCTTGCTTAAATTATATATCACGTTTCATAATTTTAGCACCATATTACTATTATTATTAGTTTGGTAGTTTTGATGCTTACTTATCATGAGCATAATTATAAAATTTTGTCCAAAAATGTTCGCATTAATTGTAACTATAATCTATCATTATGTTATTATAGCAACTTGCGATTAATATAATGTATATCATAGACTTATGTCAATTATCATTCAACTGCCCTATCTGTATTAGAATTTCTCTATGACATAAGACATGTACATTACAGTTATTTTTATCACACTTAAATTTTCTAAGAGAGATATTGACAAATGAGCTTGTTGAACATGACTACAACTCAAACTCTAATTTTGCATTTGTCTTTTACATATAAATTTTGTGTTAAATTAAAAAAATTTATTAGAATGAGTTGTAAGTATTTATATATATTATGTGAGTAATGAAAATCTCTTATCAATATAACATTTCTTAACATAATTCTTTTGAGATAGAGAAAGTTTTTTAGAAGAGTTTTCTTACTTTTAACTTTTTTTTCTCTCTATCAAGTGGGAGAGTTTATTATATATGTTATTTATCTTAGTATAACATTTCCCTATCAATAATAAGGTAAGAACTATATTTAAGTTAGTTTGCTAAATACTAGAGAGGGTCATTGAAATTGTGTTTGTAATTTTTTTCTTGTGTTAACCACATGTAGATCCTTCAAAGGAAATTGTTTATGGCTTCATCATAGTTAAGACTCATTGTCTAATCTGATAAGTGTGCTTTAGTGGGATTGAATCCGGGGCTCTTTCCTACAATCTCAATTTGCGTTGACAATTGAGTCATAACCGATTGGTTAATTGTTTTGTTTCAATAATACGTTTTTTCTTCTCATATCAAATATTATTGTCTTATTATCATCGAGATCTACATACATGTTTCTTTAGGATCTTGTATTTTATTTGTTATTATTATCATAACATATATACTCAATACATGTCATTCCTTATTTGTAAACAATGATGTAAGATAATATTGGTTGGATCGCAAATCTCTTTGCAAATATATAAAGGAAATTTTTTCTCTATTCTATTATACCAATAAATTATGTATTAAACTATTAGTTTGAATTTGGGATATTTAATGAACTTCAATATTATCTTTGATTCATACTTGATTACATTATTATTAAAATCCTATATTAATGTCAATTGTTGTTATATACTTGTTGTGGGAATTAGAGCTTGTTTAATTAGTTTTTCTCAATTATAGTTAAATATAAATCTCACTACTATCCTTTTTTATTGATAGCCTAATTTGGTTATCAATTATTGTTATACTTGAATTCATAGTAGGTTATTGAAAGCTTGTAAGAATACTTATAATTTGTCATATCTCTAGTAAATATGAAATTGTCAACTCACTCACTTAAACCCAGGAATGAATATCTAAAGTGTAGACAAACACAAGTAACTTAATAACATGAGACTTGCAACACCACCCCCCCCCCCCCCCTCCACATGAATGAGCACAATAAAAAATGTATGATAGAGTCAGATACTATCTTAAAAAATGGCACGTCTAACTCATCTCAAAAGTTATCTCATAGAACGAGGATTGTCCTCACCTTCTACACTTTTAATTGGTCATACCTTCTACATATTTAATTGGTCATATCTTATATATTTTTATATTTGACAAAAGGACCAATTCAAAACGAAAAAAAATGTTAAGAGATTACATTGAAGCGGACCCAATACATAAGAGACCAAACTATGTATGGAGAAGCATTATATTTATTATTAAATATGGTAATATATTTTTATCACAAGTAATTGTAGGTTTCTAAGAAATTACCACAGTGCAATAGCTGAAAAATGTTAATATAAATATATTTAAGGTCTATTAATAAAAATACATTTATATTTCTATTTTATGTTATTGTATATATTTCAATATCTAGAACGCTTTTTTGCAATAGTATCATATTAAACGACCGCATATTTGAAGCAAAGTCTCCACCTGATTTGGTGGTTGCTCCGCCCGAAGAAACCGGCAAGTAGCTATTTCAAATCCCATCTACATAATTTTTTGTTCTATTTATTTTTTATATATTCGTATTTTGTTCTATTTAACTTTAATATCAAGGAAGCTTTTAAGTTACTGTAACTGATATGATTTCTACTACATCTACTGGTAAAGTAACCGAAGATAGCAATGTGAGATAAGATGAATAATAATACCATGGTGGAATGAAAAAAAATTGAAGTTGCATAAATTGTATTATATTACAATACATTATACATTATCAAGTATAGGAATTATATATATAACTTTTTTTATAATTTTTTTTTTGTTTTGACATACTTTTTCTAAGTTAATTGATAGTTATCTTAGAAAGGAGAAATTGAAAACCTTCTCCCTCCTTTCTAGACCACTTTATCACTTCTGACTTATGCTGTCACTTGTGTCATACAATTTTTTTACCCTTTTATCGCTATTATAAACAGATAACCCGATATAAGTTTGCTTGAGCCTCCAGTTCTTTTTTGGTATCCTACCAATTGAAATTCGTTGGCATTATGCTTTCCACATTTCATATTGAGACTAGCGGATGGAGAAATACTTGCAGGAACATGTTATCTGAAGGGTAGAGTGACAGTAAATGAAGATAGAGGGCAAAGAGGTGTTAGAAATATGGGGGGGAATTATATCAACTTTGCATTATTATAGTGATTAATAATTTGTCTAATCAAATGATGACGTGAACATTTATTTAAAATTCTATAAATACATTTAATGAAATTTATCTATTATCAAAAAGAACATTATGTGTCATTACCTGAATAAAGAATTTAATAAATGAAGATACAAAAAACTTTACCAATATTTTGGAATTTCCATCTTTTGAAATATAAAACTTCACTTCAGTGATTAAATATAAATTATGTAGTATTAACTATTGTTATAAAACCAACTAGAATGACATAATAAAATATATAAAATATGGTATGATGCCCTCAATCACACCCATTGATTTCTCTCATCACTTAGTGTGGTCTTGAGACAAATGATATTGTCAATTTTTTCAATGAAATTACGATTTACCACTTTCATAATCTCTTTCTTTTCCAATTATTTTGCTAACTTAACAGGGCATTACACCCATCGCCCAAGAAATAACAAGTCATGCATGGCCCTTAGATTAACTAGTTATATACCCGTGTTGATTGTTCATCCCATATAGTGACAACTAACAGCCCTTTAGCCTTTAGACATTGATACATAAGCCATCAGATTCCAAGCAATTTTGGTTTTGTAGTTGCACAAGTAGTAGGATACAAGGATACACGTCAACCAAAAGCTCAACTCATTGCATTTGTTTTTCTATGACAGCAAGAGATGCATATTACAAATATGCAAGTACAGAGAGAAGGGTAAGATAAATTACATTAATAACATATTGTCATCCCTTATACGTCAATAACGAACTGAAATTCGAGAAGAATCATCCAACCATGGTTCTCTTTCGTCCTCTTTGTCGCACTACAAGTTATGAAACGTGTGAAAGTGAGTGCTAGTTCTTGAAGAAAATGTGTTAACTTCGAACAAAGTAAAGGAAGGAAGTAACACCTTGTGCCAGCTTGTTCAATGTGGATGACCACTGCTTTGAGGACTTGCGGTATGCAGCAAGTATCTGATCCATCTGTCCACGCACAATTTGATCATAAAAATGTCAGTCAATTGATACCTGCTCATAACTACTATTTGTCTAATCAACATAAAGCACGTTATAGTAGAATAAGGCACCAGTCCCTCTCACAAGACTGTGAACATAGATGCCATGGTTTTCTTGACTTCTTAAGAAATCTGAAATCACGGTGTCTTAGGTATAAGAAAACATGATTGTTGGATCAATGACAAGTTTATTTGTGAGATAAGGAGTCATTCTATTCAATGTTCTTTGTTGCTTTTGCCCAAACATATCTCATGGTATTACTCATGGTCGTAAGGATTCATATTTGACTTGGTGAAAAAGGATAATAAACTTCAGTAAACAAACTATAAAATCTTTACTGTAAACAGTAAAAAAATAGGACGTTATAGAAATCCTGTTAGGATATAAGGAGGTGAGTTTAGAATATCAGTTGGTTATATGGTTAGAGGGAATGAGAGATTAGAAAATCAGTTAGTTAGTGTTAGGCCTCTTATAAGTAAATATTATAAGAGGAAAGCCAAGACTTAGGCTTTTTAATAGGACTGAAGTGTTTTTAGCAGTTATTAATTGTTTTAACAGTTATTTTGAGCAGTTATTTTGAAAATGTAACTGCCTCTAAGCAGTTATTAGCATAATAAAAATAGGAGAAGATGCAGGAGAGAGGATAGGCAGTTGATGAGTGATTTCAGGAAGGGAGAGACTAAGCTCTCGAACATCTTAGGAGGAAACCTTGATACTCAATCAGTTTTACTCAATTTCCTGTGTAATTTGTATTTCTGTAAGTGAATAAAATTCAGTTCTTTTCTCATATTGGTTGAGGTCTATCAACTGGTATCAAAGCAACACGTTTCTGGAGACCATTCATGGTGTCAACATGCAGCATGGAGGCGAGAGTGGAAGCGTTGGAGAGGGGATTCGAAGGCTTGCTGGCGATGCGTGACATAATAGAGAAGACCGCTGAACAATTAAATGAGGTGCAGGCTTCGGTGCAAGAAATTCGTGCAAAGCAGGAGGAAGAGAACAGTGACGGAAGCCAAACAAATTTTCAGGGTGGAACACAAGGGAGCCACAATGGTGGACGACACAAAGTGGATAGATGGAGGAAATTAGAGATACCTGTTTTTAATGCAGAAGATGCGTATGGTTGGACCACCAGAATTGAGAGATATTTTGATTTGAAAGGGATGTCTGGAGAAGAAAAATTACAGGCGGTTATGGTGGCGATGGAAGGAAAAGCGCTGACTTGGTATCAATGGTGAGAGTTCTCGGCACACCAACCGAATTGGGAGGATTTTCGGGCAGCGGTTATAAGGCGTTTCCAACCCACCATGGTTGAAAATCCTTTTGAACTATTGCTGAGTCTCAAGCAAACAAGTTCAGTGGGAGAATATAGAGAAATTTGAACTTTATGCTGGTCAGTTAAAGAGTGCAGAACCAACATACTTGAAGGGTAACTTTTTGAATGGGCTCAAGGAATTAATTAAAGCAGAATTAAAGCTCCATCCAACAGAAAGCTTGGCTGATTTAATGGATTGTGCACAAAGAGTGGATGAGAAGAACCAGTTAACCACCAAAAGGGAAAATTTAATAGGTACAATCAGCAGGCCAATCAGGACGTATAGCAGTAACCGCACGGTGACATGGGAACAAGGAGCGAAGCAACAGCCCAATCTGTCCGGAACTGGAAGTTCTACAGGAGAAGGAAGTGTGGTGAAATCTTCTAATACATTCAGAGGAAGAAGCTTCAGAAAGTTAACAGATGCAGAGTTGCAAGAGAGGTCTAGGAAGGGATTATGTTTCAGGTGTGATGAAAACTTTGGTCCAGGCCATGTGTGTGCAAAAAAACAGTTACAAATTTTGGTGTTGGCTGAAGGGGAAGAAGAAAGGGATGAAAAGGGAGAAACTACGGTGACCGAGGAAGATAGAGAGCTAAAAAACCTCCAGTTATCTATGTGTAGCATTGCTGGCTTTACGTCAAAGAAAACAATTAAGTTATGGGGTAAGATTGGGAAAGAACAGGTCATGGTACTTATTGATTCTGGAGCCTCTCATAATTTCATTTCAGCCACGTTTGTGAAACAACAGGGACTGGACATGTATGCAACCTCCATTTATACAGTTGAGGTGGGTGACGGGAGAAAGATAAATTGTGAAAGGGTATGTTCTAAATTGAAGTTGGAGATGCAAGGCTTAAAAATTCAACAAGATTTTTATGTCTTTGATCTTGGAGGAGTGGATGTGGTGTTGGGAATGGAATGGTTGGCTAGCCTTGGAGAAATAAGAGCAAATTTCCGAGAATTAATTCTTAGAATTCCGGTTGAGGACGGATATCACACATTGAAGGGAGAGTCAGATTTAACTAAAGCCGTAGCTTCTTTAAAATCTGTCTTAAAGGATATACGTGATCAAGGCCACGGATTCCTTATGAAGTACTGTCACATGCAAGCTGAAAAAACAGAACCAAAAATCGGCCCGGCTTGGACAGAATCAGTCTTGGAAGATTATGACTCGGTCTTTCAAGAGCCGTAGGGATTACCACCCCTTAGAAGGCAAGACTATGCGATTCGGTTGAAGGAAGGGTCTAATATCCCCAACATCAAACCGTACAGGTACCCACACTACCAGAAGAATGAAATTGAAAGGTTAGTGGATGATATGCTCAACTCTGGTATAATTAGACCTAGTGTCAGTCCTTATTCTAGCCCTATAATCTTGGTGAAGATTATCGGGCTCTTAACAAAATTACTATACCAGATAAATTCCCTATTCCTATTATTGATGAATTGCTTGATGAATTGGGAGGAGCAGTGATTTTTTCTAAGTTGGACTTACGATCTGGTTACCATCAGATCAGGATGCGGGAAGAGGACATTCATAAAACAGCTTTCCGGACTCATGAAGGGCATTATGAATTTATTGTCATGCCTTTCGGACTTACCAATACCCCTTCCACCTATCAATCTCTTATGAACGAGGTGCTAAAGCCATATTTAAGAAAATTTGAACTTGTTTTCTTTGATGATATTCTGGTTTACAGCAAGGGTGAGGATGAACATCAGCGGCATTTACGAGCTGTTTTAGCATTGTTGAAGGAGAACCAATTGTTTGCTAATAAGAAAAAATGTACTTTTAGCCAACCTCAATTGGAATACTTAGGTCATATCATTTCAGCAGAGGGGGTGGCAGCAGATCAAAGGAAAATTGATGCTATGTTGGATTGGCCAATACCTAAGGATATTAAGGCTTTGAGGGGATTTTTGGGATTGACAGGTTACTATAGAAGGTTTGTTAGAGACTATGGTAAAACAGCCAGGCCCTTGACTCAACTATTGAAGAAGGATAAATTTCAATGGAATGATGTAGCACAAGCTGCCTTGGAAAAAATTAAACACCTGGTGGCTGAATTACCTATATTGACCGTCCCTGATTTCTCCAAAACATTTACCATAGAAACTGATGCATCAAACAAAGGGCTAGGGGCAGTTTTAATGCAGGAGGGTAGGCATGTGGCTTTCCTCAGCCAGACTCTTTCTGATAGGGCACAATCTAAGTCAGTATATGAGAGAGAATTAATGGCGATTGTGATGGCTGTACAGAAATGGAGACACTACTTGTTGGGAAGGCACTTCATAATTCTGACTGATCAAAAGAGCCTTAAATTTCTGACTGAACAGCGAATATTGAGCGAGGAATATTTCAGGTGGACCTCTAAACTCATGGGTTTGGATTTTGAGATATGTTATAGACCAGGAAAGGAGAATGGGGTGGCTGATGCTCTCTCTAGAAAAATGATATTTTCAGCGTTGTCCTCAGTCCACTTTGAGCAAGCAGAAGATTGGGAAGCAGAAATTCATAAAGATCCTAAGCTCCAAGGGATAATTCATGATCTGATACAAGATTCTAATTCACATCCGGGTTATAAATTTCAAAACCAAAAGCTGTTGTATAAAGGTCGGTTAGTCCTTCCAAAAGACTCTTCTCGAATTCCCTTGTTGTTACAAGAATTTCACAACTCTGTTGTGGGGGACATTCAGGTTTCTTTAGAACCTATAAGAGAATTTCTGAAGTTGTGTATTGGGAAGGCATGAGGAAAGACATCCAACATCATGTAGCTACGTGTGACACATGTCAAAGGAATAAATATCAAACTCTATCTCCAGTAGGACTTCTTCAACCATTGCCTATACCAACTCAAGTGTGGGCTGATATATCTATGGATTTCATTGAAGGGCTTCCCAAGGCTCAAGGAAAAAATGTCATCTTAGTAGTAGTTGATAGATTGACTAAATATGCTCATTTCCTTGCACTTAGTCATCCTTTCACTGCAAAAGAGATTGCTGAAATTTTTATCACAGAGGTAGTTAAATTACATGGGTTTCCCTCCTCTATTGTATCGGATCGTGACAAAATATTCCTCAGCCATTTCTGGTCAGAATTGTTCAAACTGGCCGGCACTAGACTCAAGTTTAGCTATGCATACCATCCCCAAACAGATGGCCAAACCGAGGTGGTCAACCGATGCTTAGAGACTTATCTAAGGTGCCTCACCGGAACTAAGCCTAAGCAGTGGCCTAAGTGGTTGAGTTGGGTTGAGTTATGGTTTAACACCAACTACAACAGCTCTTTGAAACTGACTCCTTTCAAAGCCTTGTATGGCCGTGATCCACCCCATCTTTTGAAAGGAGCCACCATTCCGTCAAATGTGGAAGAGGTGAACAAGATGATTCATGACAGGGACCAAATGTTACATGATCTCAAAGGAAATTTGGTCAAAGCCCAGAATCAAATGAAGAAGTTTGCTGACCAATCTAGGCGTCCAATATCCTTAGTTGTTGGTGATTGGGTGTATCTCAAATTACAGCCATATAGGCTACGGTCATTGGCTCGGAAGAGAAATGAGAAACTGAGTCCACGTTTTTATGGTCCTTATCAGATCACAAAACAGATTGGAGCAGCTGCTTTTCAGTTAGCCCTTCCACCTGAGAGTAAAATCCACCCTGTGTTCCATGTTTCCTTACTCAAGAAGGCCATCTCTCCCTCAGCAAATCCTCAACCTTTACCACCTATGCTGTCGGAAGAGTTGGAATTGCAGGTAACACCGGCTGCTGTGAAATCAGTGCGTAACACCACGAATGGGAATGCGGAAGTGCTTATTCAGTGGACTGATCTTCCAGAATTTGAAGCCACTTGGGAACCAGTGGAAACCATCATGCACCAATTTCCTTCTTTTCACCTTGAGGACAAGGTGACTCTTTTGGGAGGGAGTATTGTTAGGCCTCTTATAAGTAAATATTATAAGAGGAAAGCCAAGACTTAGGCTTTTTAATAGGACTGAAGTGTTTTTAGCAGTTATTAATTGTTTTAACAGTTATTTTGAGCAGTTATTTTGAAAATGTAACTGCCTCTAAGCAGTTATTAGCATAATAAAAATAGGAGAAGAAGCAGGAGAGAGGATAGGCAGTTTATGAGTGATTTCAGGAAGGGAGAGACTAAGCTCTCGAACATCTTAGGAGGAAACCTTGATACTCAATCAGTTTTACTCAATTTCCTGTGTAATTTGTATTTCTGTAAGTGAATAAAATTCAGTTCTTTTCTCATATTGGTTGAGGTCTATCAGTTAGTTGGTGCTAGTAACTGTTAGGGATATAAAAGCAGTTGTGCTGAGGGAGGGAGGCATAGAAGGTCATTAGTGAAATTTTAGAAAGGAAATTCCTTCTTGAGCAGCTGTAGCTCTGGGACTCTTCAGAGTATTGTAATGATTTTCCTTTCAATACTATATCAATAAAAGCTCTCTGTTTTTGGTGTCCTAACAAATCCTTCATTCCATTAGTGAATTTTAGGCCAAAAAGCTACAAGCATGACTCTCCATTAAGTTTAGCTAAAATATTGACCAAAGTGTATGTTTAAAAAAATTAACATCTAGAGTGTAAGGCTTTAAACTTGATGTAGTAAAGCTAATTTGTACAGAAATATTTAGGTGAAGTGTACAACAACTTACATTACATGCTATCTTTTACCATTGACTATATAAAGAGCACTCCCATTCAAATCCTCAAAACAGGCAAATTAAACTCAGTTTTCATCTCCTTAATATTCTATGGCATAACAGTTTAAGACTAATGAGAAGTTGACTTACCACACCCCCAGATGAAGAATGCATTGATATAAGTGCTCTTTCCAGAACATACAAATCAACAGCTTTGTCTTCTGGTAGAGTTGAAGTGAAGCTCAAACCAAAATCAATAAGAACCTACACAGAATAAACTTTACTTGTATGACACAAGCTGATAATATCTCTCATATTGCATAACATGAATTGATATTGCAGGACCTAAGAAGACATAAACAAACTCACCAACTGATTGTCATTCTTCAGTAACATGTTTGATGTCGTTAAATCACCGTGAACAAGACCACCATCATGTAACTTTCCAATTGCATCACCAATTTGGGATGCAATGTTGTCCAGCCTCTCTTTATCGACACCCACTGACCCGAATTCGAGAAGTACATCTTTGACTGAAGGGCCATCAACATATTCAAATGTTAAAGTGTGCAACACAGGATCCACAGCATACAGCGTGGGAGTATGAACCCCAAGTCGCCTTGCTTTGGTCATGCACCTAGCCTCCTGCTCCAAAATATTGAGTGGAAAAGCACAGCATTCAAGAAATGCAACACCACACCGCCAAGCAAATAGAACTTCAGTGACAATTTAAAAAGAATAAAAAAATTCTTCTATATCTGACCGCATTTAGGCGCTTGAGGGTCAATTTAGAGTCCAAAATTGGATGTCTATACTTCTTTGAGAAGCGTTCCTTGACAACAGACCTCCTTCCCACTAAAGAAGACTCAAAAACCCTCTACAATACGGAACACAGGGCACAAGGGGTATGAAAATTTGTAAAACAAGATAAACCAGGCATGATTAGTTTGATTTCACCAATAACAATCATTCAAAAAGATGGGTAAAACAAGTAAACAAAAATAATTGAAACTCAAACAGAGAATAGAAATCAATTGCTACCAAAAAAAACCCATGCAGTGATTGCACTTGACAAGGCAGGGGCACCAATAAAACAAGAAAAAGATTTAAGTTTTACATAAAGAGTGGAGTTAATTCCTTGTACAAATCCCGGGAGTGATTACACTTACAGCTTCAGCTCCTTGCTTGAGCAGAATGAGAGAGCTATCTCTTGAGTCAGCTTCAGTCCCCATAATATTGAACAGTTTCGGCAGTGAAATTCCTTATATTTTGACCCTTTTCAGCAACAATTATCTGCCCAAAAAGATTATACAAAGGTATAAAAATATTGACATTGACATTAATAAATAATCCAAAACATGAACTATCCGAAGAGCCAACATCATTAACAATTCAATAAGAAACTTGAGAAACCATTTAGGGGCCTTTACTAATTATACAACATTGCGCTGCATTCAAGACACCCTCATCAGGCAAAGACATAATATGTCACCCAAATAAAACTAGGTGTTGTTACACACACTGTTTAACAATGCAGCATAAATAAGTATTCCACCAGTACACAGTTTATCAACTAAATATTCAACTTCAATCTATATTTCACAATTTGACAAAACATAGGTAGTGGGCAACCACTAGAATTATGAACTGATGGAAAACTCAAAATACCTATTCAAAACAAAGGTGGTGAGCAACCACTAGAATTATTTATTTTTTTTCAACTTTTTTTTGAAAAAACATTGTGATACAAAATACCTATTCAAATAAATTCCTTGTTATTAATTTTTGAAAGGGAAAGGAGACAACAATGGAGACCGGACGAGAGGAGTAGTGACACTCGTAGAGTAAGCATCTCGAAGTAGGAACGCAGACAAGAGGACACTTACCGGAGCGTAGAACAGACTGAGTGACGAGAAACAGGGTTGGACTTGGAACTTGGGGGATGGGATCTGCTCCCTGTGTATCTATAGCTTTTAGGAATTAGGGTTATTTTCTGTTCACAAAAAAAAAGGGAATTTCCTTAGTTTTTAATGGTTTTTTTTTAATTTTTTAGGCGGTAAAAAATAAAATAAATAAATAATATATAATAATACAGGTCGCTGAAACCTGCCCGACCGGGTCCAAAAGCCCGGCTAACATATTTTTTTAAGGCGGGTTTAATGTTAATTTAATAAAAAATTTAATGATTAATATCGATATTTTATGTCATTTGAGATAATAAAAAATATTATTAAATTAATAGATATTTTTTTATTAGTCAAATCTTGATTTGATTTTTTTTTAACACGATTTGATTAAATAATCACTTAATTGACTTGTTTCAATTTAGACTTCTATTTCTAGGCCCGCCCATTTTAAAGACCTATTTTGATACCTTTATTATTTAGCCGTGGCTTCTATTACTTTAAGACTTTCTTTTTACTCAAGGGTGTCCCTATCCAAAAAAAATGAAGTCTACTCAATAATCACTTTCATATGTTATTAAAGTAGACCTTGTCTCTTTTTTAACAAAATCATTTTATACACATGACAAACCTTAATAACATGTTTGAATGGCCTAACTATATTAAACAATGTTTAAAAATCGGACCAATAATTAAACCAGTCAACCTACTGGCTTATAGTTGAACCCCAGTCTAACTATTTTTAAATTACTTTTATATTATATTATATATTAAATAATCTTAATAAAAAAACATAATGTTTAGCTTTAGACAATGTTGAATTATCTTTAGGCAACATTTGTTTGCTATTCTTTTGAGTTTATTGAATTTTACCGTTATTGTGATTTAGACATCACTCTTTCTAAATTATTTAAGAGAATTACTCAAATACAATCACATAATTAACAACATTAACAATTCTATTTATTTTCTTCTTCACTTTATCAAGTATTAAACAAATACAAAAATGACACTTCCTTGCAACCTTTTTCATCTTGCTCCAAAATTATATAGTTCACTTTTTATGAGAAAACTAATCAATATTATAAATGAACATCGTATTGTAAAAAGCTTAGACCTCAAAAATCCCAGACTATTGATTGTTACTAGAATTATTATTGATCCAATTTGCATACTAGTGATCCCTGACATCGAATCGCTACCAAGCCATGCAAGTGTGGCCTCGCATAAGGTACACAACAGTATCAAAGAGCCCTGACAGTTACCCCTCCTAATGACCAGAATCCTTGTATGTCAGTGCCTAAGGATGTCAATGAGGCGGGGCGGGCACGAGTACCTTTTTCCCGCTACCCGTGTCCGTAGATAAAATTAAAGCCTGTGCCCGTCTGTTACCCACACGGGTACCTGTTTTACGGGTTTTTTGTAGTTACTATCTGTCGGTATCCACGAATATCCACGGACACATAATTAAAATGGAAAATAAAAAATAAAAATATAAAAAACATTAAATTGAATTATAAATTAAATATCCAGCATCATAATTTTTTTTAATTTGAAGGTATAAATTTATGTAATACCAATATATATTAGAAACAGAATGTCTAGCTAGCTAAAATATTAAAATACAATATCAGAGATAATCTAAAATAAAAATATAAATAAGTAAATACCTTCAAAGTACACTGGAGAAACTAATCCTGGCAAGCATCTTGACGCATACACATATGAGGCCATGTTCTTGGTAGTTGAACCTGATGTTATATGGCGGATATTCCCCAAAACCATTAGTGAGGCTCTTAACTAGTTTAACGACCTCCCTTCCGGTTCTATTGACTCTTGGATTGACATAGTCGAAGCCTTTGGTGATCACTTCATCATTTCCAGAGATGTCCCCAAAACGTCCCACACACAGGCCCAAATCAAACAAGGTGACGACGAATCCTTAAAGGAGTTCTAGAAAAGATTTTATAAAGAGGCGAAGATGGTGCCCGATCTTCATATGAAGAAATAGTTTTAGATTGTTTCTTCTTCAACAATTTATAATTTTTCAAAAAAATTGAAAAGTCTTTAAAAAGAGCTTCATAGTTTTCTTGAAGTTTAGAATCGTTTACCTCTTCGGATTTAGACTCATCTGAACATGACTCAAATTATGAGTCTGTACTAGCCATGAGACATATCTGAGCAGTCTCTACCTCTTCTTCAAACTCACTAGAGCTAGCTGAGTCCTCATCATCCCATGTGATGAGTCTTTTTTGTTTCTTAAAAAATTTCTTCTTCTCTTTTCTATATTTTCTATCCTTGTTTAGGAGAGGACATTCAGCCTTCATATGTCCTTGTTTTCTGCAATTGAAACATTCTATGGTAGATTTGTCAGTTTTAAACTTAAAGGAACTTTTACCTTTAGGTTCTCTTCTGTTGAACCTTCCTCCACCATTCTTCTTCCTCAAAAGTTTGTAGAATCTTTTGGTTACGAGGGCCAACTTTTCATCAGTGTCCTCCTCCTCTTCATTAGTAGCAAGTTTTGAGCTAGTTGATTCTTCAACTCTTGGTCCCTTGCTTCTCTTAGGAGTCTCTTCAAACTTCAAGGCAATATTCTTAGAGGATGAGGGCTTAGACACTTCCTTTTGGCTAAGTTTCAGCTCATGAACTCTTAGAACTCCAAGAAGTTCATCCAAAGTGAGAGTGTTGAGATCTTTAGCTTCTTCTAGAGCAGCACACTTGACATCAAACTTTTCTAGTAGACAACCCAGAAGTTTCACGTTGATGTCTTCAGTGGAAGGCGTGGATCCTAGGGCTTTAAGCTCATTAAGGAGAGTCTGGAACCTTCCAAACATCTGGTCTACAGACTCATGGTCTTCCATCTTGAAGTTGTCATACTTCTTAGTCACAAGAATTTTCTTGGACCTCTTAACATTAGAAGTACCTTCATAATTATGCTAAAGGGCATCCCAGATTTCTTTAGCAGTTCTATAGTTGTACATTTTGTTGTACTATGATTTACTCAAAACACAGATTAAAGGAAATCTAGCTTTGGCATTAGATTCCATCTTTTTAGTGTCAACATTAGACCATTTGTCTTCAAGAAGTGGCTTTCCTTCTTTGTTTGTAGGTTCAGGTTCATTACCTCTGGTGATTACTCCTCACAAAGAGAACTGAGTAGACTTGATGAACATTTCCATCTGGTCTTTCCAATAAGGATAATCCTCTACAAAGAAGGCATGTGGTCTGTTTGATGATGTTCCTTTTGGAATAAGCTGATCTTGAGAAGATGAGGCCATGAATCTTGTACCTTTTTACTCGTGAAAGTAATCAACCAAAAAGGATGCTCTGATACCAATTGATGGTACAAAGTTAAACTTAGAAGGGTGGTCTTAAACTCTTTTTCAAAAATAATCGTGTACAGACCGCTTAAGTAGAAAACAGTTTTTAACAGACCAGTGAAAAGGATAAGGAAAATGCACAGCGGAAATTTATCCTAGTTCACTTCCAACATAGAAGCTAGTCCAGTCCCTTCAGTCTGAAGGATTTTCACTATTATAAACACCTTACAATCTGCACCAGCCCAGTGTAATAAGTATTCTTGACTCCAGCCACTTCTGGCTTATACCCAAGTATTCTTGATATTAGCCACTTCTGGCTAAAAACCTAAGTATTCTTTCAAAAGCCTCTTTAGGCCACAATGTTTCCTAACACTAACAAATTTTGGCAACACACCAGAAAATACAAAGTGATTGTAAAAAAGTGTTTAACGTTATGATCAAATAACTCAATGTACAAAGATATGAAATGATTACAAGGTGCACTGAGCTACAGACTACTATAAGTCACGGTCTGCACTAAGCAAAACTACAAAGAAGACTTATGTAGTGAATACAAGAACTTAGAAACTTTTAAGAAAAGTCTTTTAGACTTCGGTTTCTAAAGAGAAAACAAGAGAATATTCAAGTATCAAGTTAAACAACATGTCTATCTTGTTTTTAAAAGCTTCTTGTATTTATAGTCCTTCTGAAAAATATTCATTGGTTTTCTTTAAAGGATGTTTGTCTCTTGAGGATTGCACTGTCAGTGAGTGCAGACATATGCTTCAGAGAAGTTTCCTTAATTGGAAACTTCAAAAATTTTCAACAAAAGATCCTTTTTGCTTATACACTTTAGGAAAGTACGTAAACTTTATAGCAATTAACCTTAGGCTATCCGTTCTAATCAGGTTCAGCTTTTCTGACACCTCAAGACATGCGAGACAGTTTTTTGATAGACGAGAGAAAGTTTTTAACTTTTCCGTTGATTCTGTTATTGATGATAGCTTTAGAAAGTACAAGGGAAAGTTCATGCAGCTTCATATTTGGAAAGGTAGGATCCTCTTTCAAGTACTCGAAGAGTCACGAATCTTCTAGTGGTCTGAAGACACAGAAGGAGACTTGATCCAGTGAAGCTTGAGTGGGTACGGACTTCTTCATTTCAAAAGTGAATTAATTTTTACAGACTCCCCATTTCTTTTGCAAATGGAGTTATACAAACTCCTGTCACACTTCAACAAGATTATTAAACAAACAAGTAGTACAGACTTCATTTTAGCTGAGAGTCTTGATGTGTATTATTAACAAATCACATGGGGTTTAGACTGCTCAATCATGAGTTTAGACTTTACTTTAACAGAAAGTAATATAAACATTTTGAGGAATTAAAGCAAAAAGGAATTTTCATGAATCGCTAATGAGTTTAGCTTAGGATTAAACGAGGTTTTCCAATAGTTAAATACATTAATACTAATCGAGAGAAAAATATTGATTAGCTTAGGAAAATCTTCCTTAAAAGACTTAATTTGATCTTTGTTAATAAGGAAAACAATAGTAAAATCATATAAGTATTTGATCTCTTTAGAATCCGAAGAAATCCTTGTTTCCTACAAAAGTCCTTAGTTTTAAAAAGTCTATTTGATAATTTATAGTTCTTTTAAATTTTCTACAACCTTAATCAATTTCATGCTTCTAGATAATATGAAATCTCAATATATTGTTACTTGAAACACGGTCCTCATGGATATAAATTATTTTATTACGCGATAAAACTCATACAATTGTAGGGGTTATCAAGTTTTTGAAGAAAAATATAGGGGTCATAAATATTTCAATGAAAACACCTCTTTTTAGCTCAAAAGGTCACCATGCATGTGTCAAATCAAGAGAGTATACAAGAATTTTCAACAATTTATTTAGCAAACACACAATCACCTTACGTTTGTCTATGCAAAGATCATTGTTGATAACAAAATGGGTTCCTAAGATGTTTTTATGTTTCCATGTTCACAAATATTAACTAAGCAAATTAAGCCGTCACAGAATGGACAATTAATGTTCATCCTAATACATAAAACAAAACAAACTAAAACCTATATTAAAGCAAAAATCAAACAAATAAAAAGAAACAAAGCCATCTATTCCTAACCACACCAAGTATCTTGATGAGTGATATTTCAATAGGATACATCAAGTATCTCAACCTCACCTACAGTTCATGCTATACATACTCGAGCGTTCAATAAAAATTCATGGGTCGCCTCTATAGTCCAGTGTATGGTCAATGGCTAGCTTTCAATAGACCTAGTAGAAAAGAGGAAAATATGAAGAGAGTTACTTTATTACACCATGGTCGATGAAGTCATATTTCGATATGGCTTTTCCATTCCATACCTTAAGTGCCTTAACAAAACTGAGACTTTTTATTTTTAAGTTTTTCTCTTGCTCGGGGACGAGCAATGTCTTAAAGTTGGGGGTATTTGTTAGTCCTCAAATTTACAATAAATTTCTTAATAAAATTACGTCAAAATAATAAAAATTAGTTTAATTTTTAAGAAAATTAGGTTTTAATTATAATAAATGGAAGTTATTAGAAATTATCTGCCTTGATCAAATTTCTCTAGTTTTACAGTGAAAAATTAAAGAAATTCAAGAGAAAATGAAAGAACTGGAGAGCTAATGTGTAGCATCAACACCACACGTAGTGTGAGAACTTCTGATGCTGACGCTACTGTTAGTCCTCAAATTTACAATAAAATCTTTAATAAAAATTGTTGTAAAAAGAATAAAATTTGGTAAATTTGTTAGAAATTTAGGTTTTAAATTCAATAAATAGATGTTGTTGGAAATAATCTGCCCTTGATCAATTTTCTTTAGTTTTGCAGTGAAAAAGTAAAGAATTTAAAGAGAAAATTGAAGAACTGGAGAGCTGACGCGTAGCATCAACACCATGCGTAGCGTGGGAACCTCTGATGCTGACGCTACGCGTCACACCCACGCGTAGCGTTAGGAGCTACGTGGACACCACTGACAGGTGGTCAGCACTCAGCCAATGACCCCTCCACTACCCACAAGTGTCCAAGCTGAATTAGGGGACAAGGCACACCTATCTGGGCATGATTAATTAAAATAATTACACAATCATGGCCACTTCGAGCTGATTAATGGAAGCTGAGTCAGGGATCTGACGCGTAGCGTCAGAATGGCACATAGCGTCAGGACCCTTCCTCAGCCCTATAAATAGGGCCATTCTCTATACTTCTAAGCATCCAATTCTGAAGTTCATCCTTTCTTTTCTCTCTTTTCACTTGAGTTTGAGTATTCTTCTTTGAGTTTGTAAGGTTGGAGTGATTTCTAGATACTTGAGAGTGTTGTAGTGTGAGCTTTTGTATTGTGAAGTGTTTTCAAGTCATCGTAATGTCAAACTCTGTAAGTGCTGTTCTTACTTTTATTATGTGTAACTAAATTATTTATGTTGGAATTTAGTGAATCAATCTATTATATGATGTTGTGATTATGGCCTATATATATTTATGATTCAAGAACATGTTAGTATTTCAAATATTTATTAATATAAACATCAAACGGGAGAATGATTGTCATGTGTATTAAAACTTGTTTTATTAGTATGAACATCAAACGGGAGAATGATTATTCATGCCAAATTAAAATCTGTTTTAACAAAAGTAAAAGTTGAAATACCCTTAATATGCCAATTACTAGGGATAGAATTGGTAATTATTGTTGCCATAAGGTCAGGACTTAATGCAAGTTTTTATTGAGAAAGCTCACGAGGAATCGGACTTTATGATAAATACTCAGAATTTATATCACGAGGAATCGGTTATAATGACTTTAAGCTGCAATAACATGAACTTGATGATTAAGTATATATGTTTGTAATTATTGCATTATATTTTAGTGCAAGAATCTGAATTCCAACATAGTTTGTTAATTTATGTTTTTACCTCAAGTATCTGAATTATTCTGAATTACATCTCAACTTTATAGTTAGATTTTATCTTTTTCATCTTTTTACTTTATGAACAAACCAACTATCAAATCCTGTGAATATTGTATAAACTGTTTATAAATTATTTTTTTTGTTAATAAACATTAATAAATTTACCATAGTAAATAAGAAATTACTGTGAGTTACTGGACTTTAAATCCCAATGGAACGATATCTAAATTTGAAAACTACAATCGATTGGTGCGCTTGCCAATTAATAACCCAACAGTAACACGGAGGTTAACAAGTTTTCTGGCGCCGTCGCCGGGGATTGAATTAATTCAGTAAAACAGTAAATTTTTAATTATCGTGGTAAAAATAATTTTTGTTATCTTAGTGAAAATTTTTCAATTTATTCAGTCATTTATTCATTTTAACGTTGTTTTACTAACCTTTCTTTATTTAGTGTGTTTATGCAAACTCGATCTTCTGCAGGAAAGGTGTTCTTTGATCCTGAGATCAAGAAGTTTGTAAAGAAACTTAAAGCTTTAAAATCTAAAAAAACAAAAACTTCTTCTTCTTCAACTTCATCTTCTTTTGAAAAATCTGAAAATTTTGAAAATTCTAATATAGCTGCTGAAAGAAGAATATTGGGACAGTTTGCTGCTATTAATGGACCACCTCGTGTTTCGGGGATGTATCAAGGACCTATTGCTGCTGTAGAAATTAAACCAGCTACTTTAAACATTATTCAAAATAATCAATTTGTTGGTTTAAATAATGAGAACCTTATGAACACTTAACTGTTTTTTATGAGTTATGCAGCACAATTGATTTTGAACCCAATCAAGAAGAATTTGTTTACATAAGATTGTTTCCTTTTTCATTGATTGGTAAAGCTAAAGAATGGTTTAAATCTTGTCCGCCCGGTAGTTTTACAAACTAGTCCGATGTTGAGTGAAAGTTTTTGGAAAGATTTTATTCTCCTTCAAAATATTTTGAAGCCATGACAGCCATTCATTCTTTTTCACAAAATAATGATGAGTCATTAGGAGAAAAATAGGAACGATTCAAGGCACTCTTAAGGAAGTGTCCAAACCACAACTTAAATGATGCCGAAAAGGTAAGGATCGTTTACCATGGTTTGTTACCTCAGTTTAAGATGATGTTAGATGCTTATGCAGGGGGTTCTTTAATGAATAAAACTATGGAAGAAGCAATAGAAATATTGGAATAAATGTCCATCAGTGACCGACAAGCAAAACATGAAAAAGGTGATGTACAAAGAAAGCCAAGTATGCTCGAATTGGGGGTAAATGATGCAGTATTGGCTCAGCAAAAATTGTTGACTCAACAAATTGAGGCTATGAGCAAACAATTAGAGAAACTTAAAATTGCTCAAATGTCATCACCACCTCCTGCTCAATTGAAACAATGTATGCATTGCATGGGAGAATAACCATGTAGTTACTGTGCCCCTAATAAAAATGAGCAAAAGCAAGCCAATTTTCTGAATCATCAAAGAGTACCCTTAGGTAATTTTCCTTTCAATCTTGGTAATTCTTTTCCTAACAATTACCCATAGGGTTGGCAGCATCAGAATATTGGCTGGAAACAAGATGTTGAACCTTCTAACCGACCTCCTAACAATCAATTCAAACAATAACCACAATCTGATCAAACAGCAAGGCTAACTAGGATAGAAGAGTCTATCCAACAATTGCTACAATACATGCAAACAAATGAAGCCGCACGTAAAGCGTCGGATATGCAATTGGGACAGTTAGCAAAAGAAGTAGCTGACATGAAAAGCTCTGGTTTTTCTACAAACACTCAAAATCCAAGAGAACAATGTAATGCTATTTTTACAAGGAGTGGTAAAGTTGTAGGAAATGATTATAAAGAAGAAGAAGAAGAAAAGAAAGAAAAAGAAAAAGAAGAAAAGAAAGAAAAAGAAAAAGAAGAAGAGGAGAAAAAAGATGAAGAAAAAAATGATGAAAAAGAAAAACAAAAAAATTAAAAAATTAAAAAACAAAAAAATTAGTATTTGGGTCAGACACCTCTAGTTAGAGATTTACCTTATCCACATGCACCATTAAAGAATGATAAGGAAAAGGAATACAAAAGATTCCTTGAAATCTTTAAGCAATTACACATAAACATTCCATTTTCTGAGGCATTGGAACAGATGCCAACATATGCAAAGTTTATGAAAGAATTGCTCACCAAAAAGAGGAGGTATGGTGAAGAAATTGTTGAACTTAAAGCAGGTTGCAGTGCTATTTTACAACATAACATATCAGAAAAGTCGAAAGACCCTGGAAGTTTCACCATTCCTGTCTCTGGAGGGATGAATATTGGAAAAGCCTTGTTATACTTAGGGGCTAGCATTAATCTAATGCCTCTAAGTATGATGAAGCGAATTGGTGACCTTGATCCTCAAAGAACAAAAATGACTCTGCAATTGACTGATAGATCAATCAAAAGACCCTATGGTATTGTGGAAGATGTACTTGTGAAAGTTGACAAGTTCTACTTCCCTGTTGACTTCGTGGTTTTAGACATGGAAGAAGATGTTGAAGTTCCCCTAATTCTGGGAAGACCATTCATGAAGACTGCTAGAGTGCTCATTGACGTAGATAATGGAGTTGGCAGTAAGAGTTCACGATGAGGAAGTAAACTTTGATGTTTTTAAAGCCATGAAACATCCCAATCCAAAGCAAGATTGTTTTAAGGTGGATGTTCTCGACAAAGTCTGCTTCTCCATATCCACAGGTATGTCAAATTCTGACCCTTTAAATAAGTTATTAACTATCTCTGTGGAATTCTTGAGTGAAGAAGAAGAAAAATAGGTAGACAAATATCTTGAAGATCTTGATCAAGGGAAAGAAATTTTCCCTAAATCAGGAGAAATTGAAGAAATTCAAGAAGTACCTGTTGAAGAAATCAAGAGGCCTGAATTGAAAGTGCTACCTTCCAACTTAAAGTATATTTTTTGAAAGAAGGTAATTTAAAACCAGTAATTATTAGTAATTTGTTAAGTGAAATAGAAGAAAAAAAACTGGTAGAAGTGTTGAAAAGGAATCAAGAAGCAATTGGATGGACACTTGAAGATCTAAAAGGTATAAGCCCATCATATTGCATGCATAAGATTTTACTAGAAGACAATTTTAAACCTGTTGCTCAACCCCAAAGACGCCTCAATCTAACCATGAAAGAGGTAACTAAGAAGGAGGTTTTGAAATTGCTGAAAGCACGTATTATCTATCCTATTTCTGATAGTGCATGGGTAAGTCCTGTACAAGTTATTCCAAAAAAAGAGGTTTGACAGTAATTATTAATGATAAAAATGAATTAATCCCAACAAGAACTGTCACTAGTTGGAGAATGTGCATTGATTATAGAAAATTAAATCAAGCAACAAGAAAAGATCATTTTCCACTTCCGTTTATGGATCAAATGCTTGAAAGATTGTCTGGACAGGCTTATTATTGCTTTCTTGATGGATATTCTGGATATAATCAAATTGTTGTCGACCCTATTGATCAGGAAAAAACTGCGTTTATATGTCCCTTTGGTATATTTGCATATAGGAAGATGTCATTTAGATTATGTAATGCACCAGCTACTTTTTAAAGATGCATGTTTGCTATTTTTGCAGATTTAATTGAAAAAAGCATTGAGATTTTCATGGATGATTTCTCAGTCTTTGGGAATTCATTTGAGACATGTCTAACCAATTTGGACACCGTACTGAAGTGGTGTATTGAAACAAATTTGGTGCTCAATTGGGAGAAATGTCATTTTATGGTGAAATAAGGAATTGTACTTGGTCACAAAATTTTCTCTAAAGGTATTGAAGTAGACCAAGCCAAAATAGAGGTAATCTCTAAACTCCCACCCCCTGTGAATGTAAAAGGTATTAGAAGTTTTTTAGGACATTCTGGATTCTATAGAAGATTTATTCAAGATTTTTCAAAGATTGCTAAACCTTTAACAAATCTTCTAAATAAAGATGTTCAATTCAAGTTTGATGAAGCATGTCTTAAAGCTTTTAATTCCTTGAAAGAAAAATTGGTTTCTACCCTATGATTGTTGCTCCTAATTGGAATTTACCCTTTGAACTTATGTGCGATGCAAGTGATTATGCTGTAGGAGCAGTTTTAGGTCAAAGATATGAAAAAGTTTTTAAGGTTGTACACTATGCTAGTAAAGTTTTAAATGAAAATCAAATAAATTATGCAACTACTGAAAAGGAATTACTAGCTATAGTGTATGCCTTAGAAAAATTTAGATCATACTTGATTGGATCAAAAATAATCGTTTTCACTGATCATGCTGCAATCAAGTATCTCTTGACCAAAACTGATTCTAAACCTCGGTTAATCTGATGAATTTTACTCCTTCAAGAATATGATCTTGAAATCAAAGATAAAAAGGGTAGTGAAAATATGGTCGCTGACCATCTTTCTAGATTAATAAATGATGAGGTCACTACCAAAGAAAAAGACATCTTGGAAGAATTTCCTGATGAAAAACTTTTTGAAATAACAAAACGACCATGGTTTGCTGATATGACCAATTTTAAAGCAGCAGGAATTCTTCCAAATGATTTAACTTGGCAGCAAAGAAATTTTTTTTTCAAAGATTCAAAATACTTTGTTTGGGATGACCCTCATTTATTCAAAATTGGTATGGATAATTTGTTATGTCGTTGTGTACCCGATTGGGAAAAGAAAGATGTGTTGTGGCATTGTCATAAATCCCCTTATGGAGGACATTTTAATAGAGAAAGAACTGCTGCAAAAATTCTTCAATCAGGTTTGTATTGGCCCTCTATTTTTAAAGACTCTCACTCATTTTCTCAAGCTTGTGATAACTGCCAAAGAACAGGTAATGTTAACAAAAGACAAGAAATGCCTCTCACAAACATTCAAGAGGTTGAGGTATTTGATTGTTAGGGTATTGATTTCATGGGACCCTTTCCTTACTCTCAATTTAATCAATACATTCTTTTGGCAGTTGATTATGTTTCAAAATGGGTAGAAGCAATTGCTTCACCTATTGCTGACACCAAAACTATAGTGAATTTCTTGAAGAAAAATATTTTCTACAGATTTGGAACACCAAGAACTTTGATCAGTGATGGAGGATCACATTTTTGTAACAAAGTTCTTCAGAAAGTGTTACAACACTATGGAGTGAGACAGAAAGTGGCCACAATATATCATCCACAAACCAATAGACAGGCTGAGATTTCAAATTGGAAATTGAAAAGGATTTTGGAAAAGACTGTGTCTTCCTCCAGAAAAGATTAGTCACAAAAGCTTGATGATGCACTCTGGGCATACAGAACTACATTTAAGACTCCAATTGGCCTTTCTCCTTTCCAAATGGTCTATGGAAAAGCTTGTCATCTTCTAGTAGAAATGGAACATAAGGCGTATTGGGCTTTAAAATTTCTCAATTTTGATCCAAATGCAACAGTTGACAAAAGAAAGTTGCAGTTATTTGAGTTGGAAGAAATGAGAAACAATGCTTATGAAACATCAAGAGGTTACAAGAACAAGGTGAAAGCTTACCATGATAAGAAAATAAAAAATAGACACTTCATGCCAGGTCAGCAAGTTTTATTGTTTAATTCAAGATTAAGACTATTTCCTGGTAAATTGAAATCTAAATGGTCAGGCCCTTTTGTAATCAAGGAAGTTAAAATCTTATGGAGCAGTTGAAATTAAAGATCCACCTTCCAAGAGAAGTTGGATGGTTAATGGGCAAAGATTGAAACCATATCTGGGTGGTGAAATCAACAGACTCACTACCATTTGTTATTTGACTAATTTGTGATGTGCAAGATGTCTAGCTAGCGACATTAAATCAAGCGCTCAATAAGAGGCAACCCATTATTTTCTTTTTATTTTTAAATATTTACATTAATAAAAAAAATATATAATATTTTTCAGATATTAGTTAAGATTTGGATATTTAATAAAAAGGGTTTTGAACTGAAAGAAAAGGGTTTTTGAAAAAATTTAAAAAAATGAAAAAGAGAAACCCACGCATAGCGCTACACTGATGCGTAGCATGGGTTCCAAATTTTCAACCTGACGCGTAGCGTCTTTACTACGCGTAGCATCAGGACCCTCATTCAGTTTTTAAAACTGGACCCCTAAAATAGAGGCCCATAACCAAAAATTTTAAAAACTCTTTTTGCCTCCACAATCAGATTTTCAGAAACCCTAAAAATTCCAAAACCTCTTTTCTCTTAACCTTTCAATCTTCTTCAGTCTCTCAATTGCTCAAGGATCCCAAGTAAGTTTTTCTAAACCTTTTTCCCTTTGAATTTCAATTTTGATTTATAGAATGCATGAGGTTAGGGATAAGATTAGACAACCACTGGGTCTGATTGCTGTTAGATTTGGGAATTTGAATGGATTGAATGTGGTTTGGAGGGGTTATGGTTGCACAACCCCTGTTTCTGAGATTGAAACTGCGCACCTCACGTGTAGCGTCCCACTGACGCGTAGCGTGAGGCATGAACTGTAACCCCACGCGTAGCGTCTCACTGACGCGTAGCATAGGCAGAATAGGGCTGACGCGTAGCGTCCCACCCACGCGTAGCGTCAGCTTCTGTTTTTTATTTTTGTTAATTTTTGTGTGTTATTTCCTATTTAAAGTAGGTATTAATTTCTATTTTAATAAATCTGTCCTGTTTTTGTTTTTCTTTTAAATTAATAAAATTTCTTAGTTTGTATGTTTGTTATACTTTCTTGCAAATAAATAAATAAATTTGTTAAATTGGGTAGATATGTGTGATGCATGATTTGTGAATTTTATGTTATTTCAAAAATCCAAAAACATTAATGTTTTATTTTCTAAAAATGTATGTTGTGAATTTTATATTGAACTTTTAAAAAATTCAAAAATATGCATGTTTAAATTATTTTTATGCTTTGTAAATACTTTGTTGAGTAAATTTTGCATTTTGTATAAAATAAAAAAATAAAAAATATGATTGTTAATTTTTTGATGTTTGGCATGTTTTATTAAAATATAAAAATCAAAAATAGTTTGTTTGATTTTTAATTTTTTCTTTTTGCAGATGGCACCAAAGAAATCTATCCTGATTACTGGTCCCAAGAGACAGAGGAGGACCATAGACACAGATACCACCTCTGAAGATCCAGATCTTCAAGGTGAGGAGCAGCTGGGACCTAGAGATCCCACCAGATTTCGCACTGATGCGAAATGGGCCCGGTTCTATCAGATTAAGAGCCATAGACTCATCTGGGAGAGAGTCTTAGATCTGAACGCTGGGGACTATCCTGAGCTTCAGGATGAGGTCCAAAGAAGGAGATGGGGATCCCTATTTTCCCTACCTACTGAGGAGGACCCTATCTTAGTGATGGAGTTTTATGCGAACGCCTACAGGACTCGCCAGGACTCTCCGAATATCGGCCATCAGAGGACGAGTTGGGTTAGGGGTCGACATATTACGTATGATCGAGACACCATTAGTACCCTACTGGGGAATCATTGGGAGCCTACTCCCGAGAGTGACACTTGTTTCTGGAAGAAAAACAGAAACAAGGTTGCAACTGAGGATGGTGATTTAGGATACTTCCTAGATCAGGTTGCTCACTTCTTGAGCAAAGATGGAATCTTCTTCAACCTGAGTAAGGTTGGAAGGACTCCATCAAACCTCCTCAAGACCCAACTGACCCCTATAGCTCAGGCGTGGTCTCATCTTATGCTTCATAGCATCACTCCTATTACCCACCTCTCTTTTATCCTAGTTGATCGTTGCTGCCTTCTTTACTCTATTCTTTAGGGCCATACCATTGATATTGTTGAGCTTATATCTGAGCAGATTCACCTTTATGCCCTTGGGTATAAGGTGAATCATCCTATCCCATTCCCTCTCATCATATCTGCCTTATTGAGGAGACAAGGAGTTATTGTGCCATCACCAGAGTTCACTAGTTCTTCGGGGAGAGTCCCCAAAGTTCTAGTGAACAGAGATTACTTCGTCCAGCAGTACGAGCTTCCACCACTGGAGCAGGAGGCTCGTCCTAGACAGAGGAGGAAGAGACCACCAGTTCAACCACCATCTACTGATGCTATCATTGATGGATTTGCTAGGATGACTCTTGAGCATCAGCATATGATACAGATGATGGCTGCCACACACAGAGCTTATATGCATCTTCATGATGCATTCTATCAGTACAGACTTCAGGGGAAGGGAGCACCTTATGTCACACCAGCTGAGTTTGCAGCTCATGTAGCTTGGCCTGGTGATTCACCTACATACCCTGAGGCTGGTGGACCGTCTGGAGCACATGCTGAGATAGAGGATGATGCAGACGAGGAGGGAGATGACAAGGATCACATGGAGGACTGATGGTGTTATTTTTCTACACCTTTTACATACATTTCAATTTTCATTTAGTTTGGTATTTACATTGGTTTAGTTGATTTTGGATTATATTATATTTTGTTATGTGGTGTGTTATTTTTGCGTAATTTTTGTCGTGCTGTGTTTTGTGTATCTTCTTTAAAAAAACCAAAAAAAAATAAATTTTATCTTTTTAATAAATAAATCAAATTATTGAAAATAAGAAAATTTATACACTTAAAGTTTTTACATAATAAAACCATTTTTAATAATCAAATTATCGGTTCTTTTTGTAATTAAGGAATTTTGATAAAATTCAATTACAATAATTTTATTAACTATCAAGCTAATTTTAATAACCCAGTGAGCTGAGAGATTGTTTAAACACTTGAGGGTTTCGACATAACTTCATTCAAATTGATTTTGCTTTAATCTGTGATTTGTGTTGTTGTACAGAGAATTCAAGAAAATGATCAAGGCACATTTTTAGTAAAAGAAAACTTGGGCCAAAAAAGCTTACCATGGTAAAATTATTTTATCCTTTGATAGCCAATTTTGAGCCTGAAAAATAAATTCTTTGGTACCCCTAGCCTTTATCAAATTTAACTATTCCCTATACTTAATTGATTAAAAGAGCAATTGAGCAAAATGAAAGATGTTCCGAATATTCTTACAAGAATGAGGAATGAAAATTAAACGACTTGATTCTTTTCAAGAAAAATCAAGAAAATAGTGCATGTAAATGAAAAAAATGAATATATGCAAATCAAAAATAAGGAAAAGAATCAAGTTGGGGGTATTTATTTTCATCAATAAGGGAATTGAGATTTGGTCCAAGAAAAAGCCTAAAAATTATAAAATGCTCTTTTATGATTTCAGGTTTTTGAATTCTAAGGAAAACCATCATTTCTTGTAACCAAGCTTCATTACAACCCTTCAAAAGACCTTGTGATTTTTGAATTATCTCTGTATGATTAACCATTGACTAGATAAAAATCAAAATTAAATTCGTTTGATTTTATGATTGATTGAGTGAAACAGGTTACCCTTTGCACAGAGATAAACACTTGTGAGGTAAGCCTGAAATTATGCTTGATTTATTAATAAAACAATGTAAAGATTTTTGTCACTAAACCTCCATTACATAAGATATCTATTTTTGATTATTTCAAAATGGTAAATTGTGAAATTACTTTTTGTAATAAATTCTCAGACTAACTCAAAAATTTGATTTCAAATTTTATTTTTATTTTTATTTTCTCTCTTACTCGAGGACGAGCAATGTCTCAAGTTGAGGGTATTTGTTAGTCCTCAAATTTACAATAAAATCTTTAATAAAAATCATTGTAAAAAGAATAAAATTTGGTGAATTTGTTAGAAATTTAGGTTTTAAATTCAATAAATAGATGTTGTTGGAAATAATCTGCCCTTGATTAATTTTCTTTCATTTTTTAGTGAAAAAGTAAAGAATTCAAAGAGAAAATTGAAGAACTGGAGAGCTGACGCGTAGCATCAACACCACGCGTAGCGTGGGAACCTCTGATGCTGACGCTACGCGTCACACCCACGCGTAGCGTCAGGAGCTACGTGGACACCACTGACAGGTGGTCAAGCACTCAGCCAATAACCCCTCCACTACCCACAAGTGTCCAAGCCGAATTGGGGGACAAGACACACCTATCTGGGCATGATTAATTAAAATAATTACACAATCATGGCCACTTCGAACTGATTAATGGAAGCTGAGTCAGGGACCTAACTCATAGCGTCAGGATGGCGCGTAGCGTCAGGACCCTTCCTCAGCCCTATAAATAGGGCCATTCTCCACACTTCTAAGCATCCAATTCTGAAGTTCATCCTTTTTTTTCTCTCTTTTCACTCGAGTTTGAGTGTTCTTCTTTGACTTTGTAAGGTTAGAGTGATTTCTAGATACTTGAGAGTGTTGTAGTGTGAGCTTTTGTATTGTGAAGTGTTTTCAAGTCATCGTAATGTCAAACTCTGTAAGTACTATTCTTACTTTTATTATGTGTAACTAAATTGTTTATGTTGGAATTTGGTGAATCAATCTATTATATGATGTTGTGATTATGGCCTATACATATTTATGATTCAAGAACATGTTAGTATTTTAACTATTTATTAATATGAACATCAAAGGGGAGAATGATTGTCATGTGTATTATGTAACATCCCTGATCTTTTAGAAAAATTATGATGAGCGGAAAATATTAATAATTGTTTTAGAAATTTATTTGATATTTTTATGAATTATTAGGCAATTATAAATAATTAACTAGTGTGGAAATAAATAAATTTATTGATTGAGTAATTACAAAAAGGTTAAATGAGATGACATTAGAAGGAGGTAAAAGTTTAATTAAAACTTTCAAAGAAATTATAAAAGAAATAAGGAAAAGACAGTTTTGCCCCTGAGTCTTAAATAATAAAGATTCCTTCTCCTTCCTCATTCAATTCACGCGACTTCTTCTTCTTCTTCTTCTTCTTCCTTCTCCTTCCTCATTCAATTCACGCGACTTCTTGTTCTTCTTCTTCTTCTTCTTCTTCTTCTTCTTCTTCTTCTTCTTCTTCTTCTTCTTCTTCTTTCTCTTCTCCTCTCACTACCAAGAGTTGCATGCTCCAAGGGAAGGCCTATTTTGCGTCAAAACTTCGAAATAACCCCGTTTTTGAGATCGTGGCTTCAAGGTGAGTTCAATGGACCCTTTAAATTGGCCTATTTTGCGTCAAAACTTCGAAATAACCCCGTTTTTGAGATCGTGGCTTCAAGGTGAGTTCAATGGACCCTTTAAATTGAGTTGTCTCTCTTTCTCTCCCTTCACTTTCTTTCTCTAGCCGATGGCCATGCATGGTGGATGGGACTTTTGTTTCCTACTCCTTCAGTGCATGGGAGTCTAAAAATGGTCTTTAGAGCAATGAGGGTGGTATAACGTTGATGGGTTTTGCGTTTTGACCTCCGTAGGTAGCGAAACGGACGTCGGAGGACCGATTAGCAAAACGGGTGTTGGATTCGGAGGCAGGACTTTGAACACAGCTTCTAGAAGAAGCAATCGGCATCAAGAACGAATCGTTGAAGCTTGGAATTGAGGTAAGGGGGTGTTCAGGTTGTAATTAATTAGAATAGGTACATATTTTGGGTCTGAGTCATTGAACTGATTATGAACACAGTAAGAAATATTGGATGATAGTTGCATGTGTATGTATGTATGAGTGTGAATTGTGTATGGTTTATGATGAGTATGAGATTAAAGTGTTTTGCATTGTGATGATTCGATGTGTATAGTGGCAATGTGATGTGGGCTTGACAAGTAGGTCGCCCATTTAATGAGTATGTGCTGTTGTTGATGGCCACTTGTGATATGATATGAGAAATGTGAATTATATATGTATGATTGTGTGGTGTGGGACGGCCGACGGTATGTATAGCCCCTCGCTTCCGGCTCCCGTGGTTTTTGTGCCCAGTTGAGCTACCCAGTGGTCAAGTAGGACCCAGTGGTTGAGGTGGAGAGTCAAGCAAGACTCGGTGAACCAAGCAGGGTTCACGGGGTGTCAAGTAGGACCCCCAGCTGAAGGCCGATCCTTTAGTATCCGGATACTAGGCATCGATTTTGTGTGAGAGTCAGTGGTAATAATTGATGAATTATTAGTATTGTGTGATGGTGTATGTACCTAATTATATTTGCCGAGTGTGACTTGCTATATTCGTCGAGTGTGACTTGCTATATTCGCGGAGTGTGATTTGCTATATTTGCCGAGTGTGATTTGCTATATTTGCCGAGTGTGATTTGCTATATTTGCCGAGTGTGATTTGCAATTTATGGATAAAGCAGTCGGATGGAGTTTATATACACGTATTCTGTTATTTAATTTCCGTTCTAGATTAATTATGATGCCAAACACTCACCCTTGCTGTGGCTTTCTTTTAATTTAGTAACCAGTGACAGGGAAGAGGTCGGAACCCTGGAGGTGCGCCGAGCGGAGGATTGATGCCAAGGAACCGAGGAATTATGAAATGCATTATGTGTGTAATGTGTAATGAGTTTTCTGTGTATATGATGCTATAATATGTTGCTTGTGTGTGCTGAACTTATCTAGAATTGGTGTGTTGATTAATGTGGACATGAATTCATGTTGCTGAAGTGGTATGGTAATGATGTTAATATGGTCGGTGTTGATTTTTTTGATGAGTTTGATATATATATATATTTATATATATATATATGTATATATATATATTGGCACGGAGCCAATAGTAGATGTGAATGATAAATTGCTATGGGCAGGTTTTGTAGATAATTATGAGGCATGACCGAGAGAACCTCTTTCGAGTAAGGGAAGGTTAGAATGTTTCTGAGTGAGGTATGCCCGAGAGAACCTCTTCTGAGTGAAGGTTAGGATGTTTCCGAGTGAGGCATGACCGAGAGATCCACTTCTGAGTGGGTTAGAATGTTCCTGGGTGAGATATGACCGAGAGGACCATTTTCGAGTGAAAGACTGAATTGTTATGAATTTCCTTGCTTGTCTCGTAGTTCGCTCAGATTTAAAATGTAGGACTCGCTCAAACGAGTCGGAACTCGCCTAAGCGACCTTCACGGGTTTCGCTTAAGCGAATCAGGGTCTCGCTCAAGCGACTGACCCCTGACTTTGTTTTCTTCTTCCGCTTATTCTAATTAACTTCATTTTATCATTTGATTTATTTCCTATCGGTTATTATTTTGAGTGTGCTTAAGAAAAATAAATGTGGTTTTACATTAGGATCTAATTAACTATCAGTAAACGCAAAAAATTTATTGTGAAAAATAATTAAACAGATGTAGATAAATGTAAAATTGACATAGGACGTCACAGGTGGTATCAGAGCGGTTCTTTCTAGAGCCGGGTACATGGGTGAGCCCAATAATTTGTGTGAGTCCTATACTGGACTATTTTTGCATTCTATTGCATTGTGCTTGTGGTTGTTTGTGTAGCTTGGCATCATTGCCTTGGCGCTCCGGCGGCGTTGTATTTTATGTGTATGAGGTAAATATCCGACTCCCTGGTAGATCATTGGTTATTAATGGTGATGTGTTTGTTTATTGTAGAATTATATTATGGCTGAGGGAACTAGTTTTGGTGGAGGAGATGACTTCTTCTCGAAATTTTCTCAATTGATGAGTAGGACCGAATCTGGTGCCACTCTTGAGAAATTCCTGAAAAGGAATCCATCTGCTTATAAAGGAATACATGACTATGGTGGAGCGCATGTTTGGATACGGGAAAATTGAACAAGTTGATAAAATGTGCCAATGAGCGATATTGGCTTAATTGGTAAGGGTTGCTGGAATGTTAAAAGAATTAAAAGCTGGTGGTTGTAGATAGCCCACACTATAGACATTAGGCGAGGTAGGACAGAGATAAAACACACGAATAACAGATTGTAATGGAAATGATATTTAAAGTAATCATATATATATATGTGTGTGTGTGTATTGGAATGGACATCTAAAAGTGGGTATAACCCATAAAGGTTAAATCCTGTGGTGAAATGAGAATAGTAAGTGCGTTGGTAGCCATAAGTTTGTTTGAATAATGGAGTTTGATATTACATAGAATGAAATAAGTAGATGAATGCTCTAATATGATTATTCTTAGGAGGGGTGAGCCTTTTGTAGTGCTTCTATGAGGTAGTTTAAATAAACGTCACCGGTATATCATATTCATATTGTTAGACGATTGATTAATGGATATTAAGAGAAATTACGAGTAATTGATGAATGACGGTGTAAGAATGCCTGTATAAGTTGAAAGTAATAGAAGAAGAGTGGTTAGTAATAATTTTCAGTAATATAATTGACGAGGCGATAATTCACTCAGGAAAGGATTAAAGGAATGTATTATATGAATGATGGTCAAAGTGAAATATATATATATATATATATACTGGACTGTTACGTACATGATAAAAGAAGTAGTAAGTGAATGACACTAAAAGGAGTGATTAGAAAGTAATTAAGCAGATAGATAATGAGGATGAAGAGAAGTTTTACCTAGTCGTTTGGACTTTGCACTGATATTAGTGTTACGTGGGAATCATAGCGGCTGGCCACCGTGGGTTCCGTTTAACATTAATTCATTGTGAAGTTACCAATAGGCATAGGTAAATGAATTATGAGCTTGCATATCGATCGATGATATGAATAGTTGGACTGTATACCCGACTTTCACCCGGCTTAACTACGAAGTGTTGAACTCCTGAGACTGATCACCTCAGGTAGTTGCACTAGTGGTTGAGGTCATGTGGAGTCGAGGAGACATACGTGTTTTAGCCAATCTTGGGTGATCAGATTTAGAGAAGAGAAGTGTATGATTCGTATTTCTGAAGTTGGTAAATGATTAGAGATGAGGAACAAATGGAGATGAGATTTGGTAACTGTCGCAACCTGGATCGCGACGGCGCGGCGAGAAAGAGAGAAAGTGTAGGATGAAACAGGGAGTCGCCACCAACGTTTTTATCCATAGGAAAAACATTGAAAAAAAACTAAGTTCAGTAAAGCACTGGTTAAAAATTGAGATTCAAATTCGGGAGTCGATTACGAGTAGGGAAGGTATTAGCACCCTACATCGCCTGTCAAAAACAGTACCAAGATTGAAAATGCGCAACATAAATAGCCTTACAAAAGATGGTTTATTTCTTCCCTTTTATTGTTGTATCTTTTTTATTTAAAAACGACAGAATGGAGTGAGAGAACTGTACAAACATAGAATGTCGAAGCGAGGTCAATGGGACGTTTCATCCGAATTAAACTCGACTTCGATATGAGACAGAGAGGGGAAGAGAATGCTAATAAGGCGTCATGCCTAAATTAGACGTTCTTGAAAGAAAAAAAAAGGTATAGGAAAGAGATAAGCGGGACGTCTCGTCCTAAGTATCTCTTCCCTATGAACTATGGCGAGGCTTGAGCAAAAACTAGGGGGAAATCAACAAGACGTCACGTCTAAATTGATTTTCACGGAAGCGACCAAAAAAAAAGAACATTTATGAAAGAAACGTGAAAGTAAGGAAATAAACCAATAAAAAGAAATAAGAAAGATGGGCCCGACAGGAGTTGAGGTCCTGCTCCTACGTATTCTTGAATTATCAAGAAATCAGGATTACGTAGTTCTGAGTGTTGTTCTTTTAGGAAAAGACTTGGGAAATGATGATGGATGTCATTGAGATGGGGAACTCATACAAGGCGAAGTTCTTCGCACGTGTATGAATCCTAAAGAGGTTGTGTAGACGGGAGTGCTCCCGTACGACACTGTTTAAAAATGATTTGTTTCCTTTTTTTTATTTTTATTTAGATTTGAAAGAAAACATAGGAAGCATTTATTTCCCTTTATTATATTTTACTATGAAGCGAAAGGGCAAGGTAGCAGAAGCTACAAAAGACAAAGCGAAACAGTAAGTTCAGAAAATAGAGGGAAAAATGAGTGAAAACCGAGTGGGAGAAGGGAAAACCGAGTGAAAAAGAGGGAAAACCGAGTGAAAATGGAAAAAACCGAGTGGAAATGGAAGAAACCGAGTGGAAACGGAAGAAACCGAGTAAAAAAATGAAATACCGAGTGATAAAAGCAGAAAACTGAGTGAAGACGAGGAAAACCGAGTAAAAATGGTAAAACCGAGTGTAAATAGGAAAATACCGAGTGAGAAGTGATTACCGAGTGAGACTGAGTGAGAAGAGAGACGGTGTTGGAGTTGAGAGGAGTGAGGAGGTCGGATTTGGTGGATTTGAGGGGGATGTTGGACGGTGTGTGAGAGGAGGTCGGTTTAGGTGAGGAGAAGGATGAGTGGGGGGTGTTGGAAAGGGTGAGAGGAGGGTGCTGGAGGGTATTTGGTGGCTGGGAGGAAGTGCTGGACGGTGTGTGAGAGGATAGAGAGCGGAGGATTTGACAGAGTTTTCCTTAATGAATTCTGTCTCTTTTTTTTTGGTGCTTCAACCCCTGCCTATTTATAGGCTTGTCTGAGTGGAAGGCCAGCTCAGGCTTCCACTCAGAGTGGAAAACCAACTCACTCTTCCATTCAGAGTGAAGTGGGGGACAACGGCTGGGTGGGAATTTTTAATTCCCTCCACTTTCGCCCCTGTCTGCCACCCCCAGGATTCCTGGATCCACTTGGATAGTGGAATCCAAGTCAGCACGGGCGAACAGGGGGGCCTGGCGGAAATCTGAGAGATAGTGATGGAATCCGAGTGAGAATGATGAAAACCCGAGTGAAAAAGAGAAAACCGAGTGAAACTGGGGAAATCCGAGTGAGAATGTTGGAAATCCGAGTGTAAATGACTCGGATCACCCTCTCAGTCAACATTCATCCACATTGCATCTCAATTCCGAGTGGGAAAAGGGGTCGGTCTTCACTTTGCCTCCTAAATCCGAGTGGAAAAGGCCCCTTTTATGCTAAAGACCGAATGAAATCATGTTGGTGTTGTGCAATTAGATTGAGTGGGCAATTAAAGAAATTCCGATTGGAACACTCAGTCAGAACCGAGTGAAAACTGACTCGGATTCCCGTTCTCGCTTGAGCGTAACAAGAATCGCTTGGGCGAAAGACCTGAAGAGCACTCGGAAATGATCGAAGGATTACTCGGAATTGAGTAGAAAATGACTCGGAATTGAGTGAAAAGTGGGTCACTCGGTACTGACTGAAAATTGGCTCTTACTTCACCTCCTCTCCACAATCCGAGTGACCAATGACTCGGAACCGACTGAAATATGTGAAGTGTGACTCGAAATTGGCTAAAGGATGACTCGGAGATGAGTGAAAGATAACTCGGGAACGGGTAAAAAGTGGCTCGGTGATGGTTTGAAGTATGGCTCAGAGATTGGTGGAAATGGGGGCTCGGAATTGATTGGCCAAAAGGGGCTCGGGAAAGGTTTGAAGAGGGCTAACTGACTGAAGTGTCACTCGGAAACCGATTTGAAAATTGGCTCAGGAGTGGGTGTGAAAAGAATGACACGGAACCGACTGAAATGGCTCAGAAATTGAGTGAAATGACTCATTCGGTGTTGACTGGAAATACTTCACTCGGATCTGACTGAACTAGCAACTCTCGGTTCTGATTGAAGAGGCAACACTCGGAATTCTTTTCAGTCGGATGTATTTTGCTCGGATCTCATCTCTTCGTGAAGCATTCACTCGGAATTTCTTTCAAAAGTGACACAGAACTTTATTGCTTGAAGGATTTACTCGGAACTGTCCTTGGGAACTTTTAATCAGAATGGAGCTTGGACATTTTCACTCGGAACCTTCCTTCTTGCACTCGGAAATTGGAATTTTGATCATTTTCACTCGGAAATAGGCTTTTTCTCACTCATAATTGGAAATTTGAATTTCTTCACTCGGAATGTGCCTATTTTCCACTCAGAAATTGGAATCTGAATATTTTCACTCGGAAATAGGCTTTTTCTCACTCAGAATTGGAAATTTGAATTTCTTCACTCGGAATGTGCCTATTCTCCATTCAGAAATTGGAATCTGAATATTTTCACTCGGAAATAGGCTTTTTCTCACTCAGAATTGGAAATTTGAATTTTCAATTCGGATTTCTCTCCAATTGAGTGATACTCCACTCGGATTTGCTTTAATCAGCAATCCTTTCACTCGGAAAATAGCTTTGGGCAGCATCTATTCAAGGTCAGTCCCTTTCTCCACTCGGATTGGTTGCAGTAGGGGATTTTCCGCTCGGATTCTCCTCTAACAGGGTCATTTTCATTCGGAATGGCTCCCTTTCCGCTCAGAATTTGGAAGCTTGGGTATTTTCACTGGGAATCAGCCTTTACACTTCAACCAAAGGGCTTTCAATCAATGTTTCCCCTTCGGATGTGCTTACACGGATGTTGGGATTGTTTCACTCGGAATGGCTCTGACAGGGAGTCATTCCACTCCTATTCACCTTCATCAGTGAAGCATTTCACTCGGATTTTCTTCCTACAGGTCATACTCCACTCGGATTTGCTTTAATCAGAGTCATCTTGCTCGGATTTTCTCTAACAGGAGCACATTCCACTCGGATTTGATCCCTTCTGAGTAATTTCACTCGGATTTGATCCGTTCTGAGTATTTTCACTCGGACTTACTAGTTTTTGGGCCATTCCACTCGGATTTTCTTCATTTTGACTCGGATTTGACCATTTTTTTGAGTTATTCCAATCGGATTTGCCTTTAACAGGGCTGTATTTCACTTGGAAATGCTTCAATCTGAGTTATTTCGCTAGGTTTTGATTATTTTGGAGCCATTCTACTCGAATTTGACCATTCTGAATTAGAATTCAGTATAAAAAGATTCATTCTACTTGGACCGGACCAAAAGAGGTGTTCACAGTAACTGACGAATAATAAGTATAGAAAAGTAAATATTGTGACATGGTAGTCGTTATGAATTATTGCTAGATTTTGAAGAGAAGAGATGACCTTAAAAGGAAATCGGATGATTTGAATTCCTACTAAGGTACACTGAGTGGAGAATTGATGAAGTATCGATAGAAATTAAGGAAACAAGATAAACCAGAGGAGAATCTATTAGTATGGACGGAAAAATATGAATTGAGTTTCCAAACTTGGAATCAATGCTTGATTTCAATGTTAGTACTTGCACTACCTGATGTGATGAAGGAGTTTGTAGTATATTGTGATGCATCTAAGTTTGCTTTAGGAGGTGTACTGATGCAGGATGACAGGGTGATTGCCTATGCTTCAAGGCAATTAAGATCACATGAGCAGAATTACCCTACTCATGATCTTGAGCTTGTGGCAGTGGTATTTGCATTAAAGACCTGGCGCCATTATTTATATAGTTCTCGTTGTGTGGTATTTAGTGACCACAAGAGCTTGAAATACTTGTTTAATCAGAAGGAGTTAAACATAAGACAGAGGTGATGGGTTGAGCACCTAAAAGATTATGGTTTTGATCTGAGATATCATCCTGGCAAGGCAAATGTCGTTGCCGATGCTTTGAGTAGGAAAATCTTGCATGCAGCTTTCTTGATGGGCAAAGAACAATAATTATTGGAAAGCTTTCGTGATATAAATATTGGGGTTGTTATGGACACCCCATATCAAATGATAGTTGGGATGCTGAAAATCTCCAATGAATTTCTGGAATCCTTAGCTGTAGCACAAGAGGACGATAAAGAGTTACTGGAACTGCTTGACACTCAAGCAAGAGGTAAAGATATGGAATTAACCAAAGGTAACGATGGAATTTGGAGATTCCAAGACCGAGTAGTGGTGCCTGCAAAAGGTGATTTCAAGCAAGCCGTGTTAGCTGAAGCACATAAGAGTTCTTTGAGCATTCATCCCGGTGTTACGAAAATGTACCACGATTTGAAGAAAGAATTCTGGTGGTTGGGAATGAAGAAAGCAATAACCGAATATGTAAAGTCTTGTGTGATATGTCAGAAATGTAAGGTTGAACACCAGAGACTCCCTGGATTGCTCCAACCACCTGAGATTTCGATTTGGAAGTGGGAGAGTATTACTATGGATTTTGTATCCGGGTTACCTCGTACCCAATCCGGATGTAATGCAATCTGGGTAATTGTGGACAGGTTAACCAAGAGTGCTCACTTCTTGGCTATGAACATGAAATGGTCATTGGACCGACTGGCTAGATTGTACATTACGGAGATTGTAAGATTACATGGTGTGCCTTCGAGTATTATTTCCGATCGTGATCCTCGATTTACTTCTAGATTTTGGGGGAGTTTACAGCAAGAATTGGGTACTGAACTAAGACTAAGTTCAGCTTATCATCCCCAGACTAATGGTCAGTCCGAGCGTACAATTCAGACTTTAGAGGATATGCTTAGAGCCTGTGTATTGGAGCAAGGTGGTTCATGGGAAAGATACTTGCCATTGGTGGAGTTTGCGTATAACAACAGCTACCACAGTAGCATTGGGATGGCTCCGTATGAAGCCCTATACGATAGAAGGTGTCGTACACCTTTGTGTTGGAATGAAAATGGCGATGCCATTCATTTGGGACCCGAATTAATCCAGGAAATGAATGAACAGGTTGCCTTGATTCGAGAGAAAATAAAGATTGCCCAAGACCGACAGAAAAGTTACTATGACAATCGTTATAGGCCACTTGAGTTCCGGGCGGGAGATTGGGTATTTCTGAAGGTTTCACCGACCAAAGGTGTAGGTCGGATATTGAAGAGTCACAAGCTTAACCCGAGATACATTGGGCCATATCAGATTTTGGAGAGGATCGGTGATGTTGCTTACCGATTGGATCTTCCCTAATCGTTAACTAATATCCACAATGTATTTCATGTGTCACAACTCCGAGCGTACATTCCTTGTGATTCCATGATTGTGCCGAGTGATTCTATTGAATTAAAGGAGGACCTGACGGTGGAAGTTACACCTATCGGTATTGAAGAATACCAGACTAAACGATTAAGAAACAAGGAAGTACCATTGGTAAAGGTGAAGTGGCAAAATTTAAATAGGATAACCTACACGTGGGAGTTGGAATCGGATATAAGGCGAGTGTACCCTGATCTTCTTCAATAAGGTGCATTGATTTCGGGGACGAAATCCCTTTTTAGGGGGGGGTGGATGTAACATCCCTGATCTTTTAGAAAAATTATGATGAACGGAAAATATTAATAATTGTTTTAGAGATTTATTTGATATTTTTATGAATTATTAGGCAATTACAAATAATTAACTAGTGTGGAAATAAATAAATTTATTGATTGATTAATTACAAAAAGGTTAAATGAGATGACATTAGAAGGAGGTAAAAGTTTAATTAAAACTTTCAAAGAAATTATAAAAGAAATAGGGAAAAGACAGTTTTGCCCCTGAGTCTTAAATAATAAAGATTCCTTCTCCTTCCTCATTCAATTCACGCGACTTCTTCTTCTTCTTCTTCTTCTTCTTCTTCTTCTTCTTCTTCTTCTTCTTCTTCTTCTTCTTCTTCTTTCTCTTCTCCTTTCACTGCCAAGACTTGCATGCTCCAAGGGAAGGCCTATTTTGCGTCAAAACTTCGAAATCACCCCGTTTTTGAGATCGTGGCTTCAAGGTGTGTTCAATGGACCCTTTAAATTGAGTTGTCTCTCTCTCCCTTCACTTTCTCTCTGTCGCAACCTGGATCGCGACGGCGCGGCGAGAAAGAGAGAAAGTGTAGGATGAAACAGAGAGTCGCCACCAACGTTTTTATCCATAGGAAAAACATTGAAAAAAAACTAAGTTCAGTAAAGCACTGGTTAAAAATTGAGATTCAAATTCGGGAGTCGATTACGAGTAGGGAAGGTATTAGCACCCTACATCGCCTGTCAAAAACAGTACCAAGATTGAAAATGCGCAACATAAATAGCCTTACAAAAGATGGTTTATTTCTTCCCTTTTATTGTTGTATCTTTTTTATTTAAAAACGACAGAATGGAGTGAGAGAACTGTACAAACATAGAATGTCGAAGCGAGGTCAATGGGACGTTTCATCCGAATTAAACTCGACTTCGATATAAGACAGAGAGGGGAAGAGAATGCTAATAAGGCGTCACTCCTAAATTAGACGTTCTTGAAAGAAAAAAAAAGGTATAGGAAAGAGATAAGCGGGACGTCTCGTCCTAAGTATCTCTTCCCTATGAATTATTGCGAGGCTTGAGCAAAAACTAGGGGGAAATCAACAAGACGTCACGTCTAAATTGATTTTCACGGAAGCGACAAAAAAAAAGAACATTTATGAAAGAAACGTGAAAGTGAGGAAATAAACCAATAAAAAGAAATAAGAAAGATGGGCCCGACAGGAGTTGAGGTCCTGCTCCTACGTATTCTTGAATTATCAAGAAATCAGGGTTACGTAGTTCTGAGTGTTGTTCTTTTAGGAAAAGACTTGGGAAATGATGATGGATGTCATTGAGACGGGGAACTCATACAAGGTGAAGTTCTTCGCACGTGTATGAATCCTAAAGAGGTTGTGTAGACGGGAGTGCTCCCGTACGACACTGTTTAAAAATGATTTGTTTCCTTTTTTTTGATTTTTATTTAGATTTGAAAGAAAACATAGGAAGCATTTATTTCCCTTTATTATATTTTACTATGAAGCGAAAGGGGAAGGTAGCAGAAGCTACAAAAGAGAAAGGGAAACAGTAAGTTTAGAAAACAGAGGGAAAAATGAGTGAAAACCGAGTGGGAGAAGGGAAAACCGAGTGAAAAAGAGGGGAAAACCGAGTGAAAATGGAAAAAACCGAGTGTAAATGGAAGAAACCGAGTGGAAACGGAAGAAACCGAGTAAAAAAATGAAATACCGAGTGATAAAAGCAGAAAATCGAGTGAAGACGAGGAAAACCGAGTAAAAATGGTAAAACCGAGTGTAAATAGGAAAATACCGAGTGAGAAGTGATTACCGAGTGAGACTGAGTGAGAAGAGAGACGGTGTTGGAGTTGAGAGGAGTGAGGAGGTCGGATTTGGTGGATTTGAGGGGGATGTTGGACGGTGTGTGAGAAGAGGTCGGTTTAGGTGAGGAGAAGGATGAGTGGGGGGTGTTGGAAAGGGTGAGAGGAGGGTGTTGGAGGGTATTTGGTGGCTGGGAGGAAGTGCTGGACGGTGTGTGAGAGGATAGAGAGAGCGGAGGATTTGACAGAGTTTTCCCTTAATGAATTCTGTCTCTTTTTTTTTTGGTGCTTCAACCCCTGCCTATTTATAGGCTTGTCTGAGTGGAAGGCCAGCTCAGGCTTCCACTCAGAGTGGAAAACCAATTCACTCTTCCATTCAGAGTGAAGTGGGGGACAACGGCTGGGTGGGAATTTTTAATTCCCTCCACTTCCGCCCCTGTCTGCCACCCCCAGGATTCCTGGATCCACTTGGATGGTGGAATCCAAGTCAGCACGGGCGAACAGGGGGGCCTGGCGGAAATCTGAGAGATAGTGATGGAATCCGAGTGAGAATGATGAAAACCCGAGTGAAAAAGAGAAAACCGAGTGAAACTGGGGAAATCCGAGTGAGAATGTTGGAAATCCGAGTGTAAATGACTCGGATCACCCTCTCAGTCAACATTCATCCACATTGCATCTCAATTCCGAGTGGGAAAAGGGGTCGGTCTTCACTTTGCCTCCTAAATCCGAGTGGAAAAGGCCCCTTTTATGCTAAAGACCGAATGAAATCATGTTGGTGTTGTGCAATTGGATTGAGTGGGCAATTAAAGAAATTCCGATTGGAACACTCAGTCAGAACCGAGTGAAAACTGACTCAGATTCCCGTTCTCGCTTGAGCGTAACAAGAATCGCTTGGGTGAAAGACCTGAAGAGCACTCGGAAATGATCAAAGGATTACTCGGAATTGAGTAGAAAATGACTCAGAATTGAGTGAAAAGTGGGTCACTCGGTACTGACTAAAAATTGGCTCTTACTTCACCTCCCCTCCACAATCCGAGTGACCAATGACTCGGAACCGACTGAAATATGTGAAGTGTGACTCGAAATTGGCTAAAGGATGACTCGGAGATGAGTGAAAGATGACTCGGGAATGGGTAAAAAGTGGCTCGGTGATGGTTTGAAGTATGGCTCAGAGATTGGTGGAAATGGGGGCTCGGAATTGATTGGCCAAAAAGGGCTCGAGAAAGGTTTGAAGAGGGCTGACTGACTGAAGTGTCACTCGGAAACCGATTTGAAAATTGGCTCAAGAATGACACGGAACCGACTGAAATGGCTCAGAAATTGAGTGAAATGACTCATTCGGTGTTGACTGGAAATACTTCACTCGGATCTGACTGAACTAGCAACTCTCGGTTCTGATTGAAGAGGCAACACTCAGAATTCTTTTCAGTCGGATGTATTTTGCTCGGATCTCATCTCTTCGTGAAGCATTCACTCGGAATTTCTTTCAAAAGTGACACAGAACTTTATTGCTTGAAGGATTTACTCGGAACTGTCCTTGGGAACTTTTAATCAGAATGGAGCTTGGACATTTTCACTCGGAACCTTCCTTCTTGCACTCGGAAATTGGAATTTTGATCATTTTCACTCGGAAATAGGCTTTTTCTCACTCATAATTGGAAATTTGAATTTCTTCACTCGGAATATGCCTATTTTCCACTCAGAAATTGAAATCTGAATATTTTCACTCGGAAATAGGCTTTTTCTCACTCAGAATTGGAAATTTGAATTTCTTCACTCGGAATGTGCCTATTCTCCATTCAGAAATTGGAATCTGAATATTTTCACTCGGAAATAGGCTTTTTCTCACTCAGAATTGGAAATTTGAATTTTCAATTCAGATTTCTCTCCAATTGAGTGATACTCCACTCGGATTTGCTTTAATCAGCAATCCTTTCACTCGGAAAATAGCTTTGGGCAGCATCTATTCAAGGTCAGTCCCTTTCTCCACTCGGATTGGTTGCAGTAGGGGATTTTCCGCTCGGATTCTCCTCTAACAGGGTCATTTTCATTCGGAATGGCTCCCTTTCCACTCAGAATTTGGAAGCTTGGGTATTTTCACTGGGAATCAGCCTTTACACTTCAACCAAAGGGCTTTCAATCAATGTTTCCCCTTCGGATGTGCTTACACGGATGTTGGGATTGTTTCACTCGGAATGGCTCTGACAGGGAGTCATTCCACTCCTATTCACCTTCATCAGTGAAGCATTTCACTCGGATTTTCTTCCTACAGGTCATACTCCACTCGGATTTGCTTTAATCAGAGTCATCTTGCTCGGATTTTCTCTAACAGGAGCACATTCCACTCGGATTTGATCCTTTCTGAGTAATTTCACTCGGATTTGATCCGTTCTGAGTATTTTCACTCGGACTTACTAGTTTTTGGGCCATTCCACTCGGATTTTCTTCATTTTGACTCGGATTTGACCATTTTTTTGAGTTATTCCAATCGGATTTGCCTTTAACAGGGCTGTATTTCACTTGGAAATGCTTCAATCTGAGTTATTTCGCTAGGTTTTGATTATTTTGGAGCCATTCTACTCGAATTTGACCATTCTGAATTAGAATTCAGTATAAAAAGATTCATTCTACTTGGACCGGACCAAAAGACGTGTTCACACTCTCTTTAGCCGATGGCCATGCATGGTGGATGGGACTTCTGTTTCCTACTCCTTCAGTGCATGGGAGTCTAAAAATGGTCTTTAGAGCAATGAGGGTGGTATAACGTTGATGGGTTTTGCGTTTCGACCTCCGTAGGTAGCGAAACAGTCGTCGGAGGACCGATTAGCAAAGCGGGTGTTGGATTCAGAGGCAGGACTTTGAACACAGCGTCTAGAAGGAGCAATTGGCATCAAGAATGAATCGTCGAAGCTTGGAATTGAGGTAAGGGGGGTGTTCAGGTTGTAATTAATTAGAATAGGTACATATTTTGGGTCCGAGTCGTTGAACCGATTATGAACACGGTAAGAAATATTGGATGATAGTTGCATGTGTATGTATGTATGAGTGTGAATTGTGTATGGTTTATGATGAGTATGAGATTAAAGTGTTTTGCATTGTGATGATTTGATGTGTATAGTGGCAATGTGATGGCGGGCTTGACAAGTAGGTCGCCTATTTGATGAGTATGTGTTGTTGTTGATGGCCACTTGTGATATGATATAAGAAATGTGAATTATATATGTATGATTGTGTGGTGTGGGACGGCCGACGGTATGTATAGCCCCTCGTTTCCGACTCCCGTGGTTTTTGTGCCCAGTTGAGCTACCCAATGGTCAAGTAGGACCCAGTGGTTGAGGTGGAGAGTCAAGCAGGACTCGGTGAACCAAGCAGGGTTCACGAGGTGTCAAGTAGGACCCCCAGCTGAAGGCCGATCCTTTAGTATCCGGATACTAGGCGTCGATTTTGTGTGAGAGTCAGTGGTGATAATTGATGAATTATTAGTATTATGTGATGGTGTATGTACCTAATTATATTTGCCGAGTGTGACTTGCTATATTTGGCGAGTGTGACTTGCTATATTCGGCGAGTGTGACTTGCTATATTCACGGAGTGTGACTTGGTATATTCACGGAGTGTGATTTGCTATATTTGCCGAGTGTGATTTGCTATATTTGCCGAGTGTGATTTGCAATTTGTGGATAAAGCAGTCGGATGGAGTTTATATACACGTATTCTGTTATTTAATTTTCGTTCTAGATTAATTATGATGCCAAACACTCACCCTTGCTGTGGCTTTCTTTCAATTTAGTAACCAGTGACAGGGAAGAGGTCGGAACCTCGGAGGTGCGCCGAGCAGAGGATTGATGCTAAGGAACCGAGGAATTATGAAATGCATTATGTGTGTAATGTGTAATGAGTTTTCTGTGTATATGATGCTATAATATGTTGCTCTTGTGTGTTGAACTTATCTAGAATTGGTGTGTTGATTAATGTGGACATGAAATCATGTTGCTGAAGTGGTATGGTACTGATGTTAATGTGGTCGGTGTTGATTTTTTTGATGAGTTTGATATATATATATATATATATATATATATATATATATATATATATATATATTGGCACGGAGCCAATAGTAGATGTGAATGATAAATTGCTATGGGCAGGTTTTATAGATAATTGTGAGGCATGACCGAGAGAACCTCTTCTGAGTAAGGGAAGGTTAGAATGTTTCCGAGTGAGGTATGCCCGAGAGAACCTCTTCTGAGTGAAAGTTAGGATGTTTCCGAGTGAGGCATGACCGAAAGATCCACTTCTGAGTGGGTTAGAATGTTCCTGGGTGAGATATGACCGAAAGGACCATTTCCGAGTGAAAGACTAAATTGTTGTGAATTTCCTTGCTTGTCCCGTAGTTCGCTCAGATTTAAAATGTAGGACTCGCTCAAACGAGTCGGAACTCGCCTAAGCGACCTTCACGGGTTTCGCTTAAGCGAATCAGGGTCTCGCTCAAGCGACTGACCCCTGACTTTGTTTTCTTCTTCCGCTTATTCTAATTAACTCCATTTTATCATTTGATTTATTTCCTATCGGTTATTATTTTGAGTGTGCTTAAGAAAAATAAATATGGTTTTACATTAGGATCTAATTAACTATCAGTAAACGCGAAAAATTTATTGTGAAAAATAATTAAACGGATGTAGATAAATGTAAAATTGACGTAGGACGTCACATATTAAAACTTGTTTTATTAGTATGAACATCAAACTGGAGAATGATTATTCATGCCAAATTAAAATCTGTTTTAACAAAAGTAAAAATTGAAATACCCTTAATATGCCAATTACTAGGGATAGAATTGGTAATTATTGTTGCCATAAGGCCAGGACTTAATGCAAGTTTTTATTGAGAAAGCTCACGAGGAATCGGACTTTACGATAAATACTTAGAATTTATATCACGAGGAATCGGTTATAATGACTTTAAGCTGCAATAACATGAACTTGATGATTAAGTATGTATGTTTGTAATTATTGCATTATATTTTAGTGCGAGAATCCGAATTCCAACATAGTTTGTTAATTTGTGTTTTTACCTCAAGTATCTGAATTATTCTGAATTACATTTCAACTTTATAGTTAGATTTTATCTTTTCCATCTTTTTACTTTATGAACAAACCAACTATCAAATCCTGTGAATATTGTATAAACTATTTATAAATTATTTTTTTTGTTAATAAACATTGAAAAATTTACCATAGTAAATAAGAAATTACTATGAGTTACTGGACTTTCAATCCCATGGAATGATATCTAAATTTGAAAACTACAATCAATTGGTGCGCTTGCCAATTAATAACCCAACAGTAACACGGGGGTTAATAGTTACGCGTCACAACCACGCTTAATGTCAGAAGCTACGTGGTCTCCACTTCCAGGTGGCCAAGTACTCAGTCAAAAAGGCCAAATAATGGCCAATCTACTCATGCAAGCTGCCAAGCCGAATTGGGAGACATGTGGAACCATTGTCTGGGCATTATGTAATAAAAAATTGCTTAATCATGGCCCATAATCACGTGTTTAATGGAAGCTGAGTCAGGAACCTGACGCGTAGCGTCAGGACCCTTCCCCAGCCCTATAAATAGGCCTTCTTCCATCACTTCCAAGCATCCCATTCTGCAATTCAGAACTTACTTCCTCTCTTTTCACTCGAGGTTTGAGTGTTCTTTTGTGAGTTTGTAAATCTAGAGTAGTTCTAGATACTTGAGAGTGTTGTGTAGTATTGTGAGCTTGTGTATCGTGAAGAGTTGCAATTATTCGTAACCTCTGTGAGTGTTGTTTTCCCTTTTACCATGTGTAACTAAATTGTTTATGTTGGAATTTGGTGAATCAATCTATTATATAATGTTGTGATTATAATCTTGGCATGTTTATGATTCAAGTACCATGTTAGTATTTCAATCTTTTATTAGTGTGAACGTCAAACGGGAGAATGATTTTTATGCGTATTGAAACTTGTTTCATTAGTATGAATGTCAAACGGGAGAATGATTATTCATGCCGTATTAAAACCTGTTTTAATGAAAGTAAAAGTTAAAATACCTTTAATATGCCAATTACTAGGAATAAAATTGGTGATTATTGTTGCTCTAAGGCCAAGACTTAATGCATGTTTTTAATGAGAAAGCTTCTGAGGGATCAGACTTTACGGTGACTACTTAGAATTTATATCACGAGGGATCAATTATAATGACTTTAAGCTGCAATAACATGAACTTGATAATTAAATATGTATGTTTGTAATCATTTCATTATATTTTAGTGCGAGAATCCTAATTCCAACATAATTTGTCAATCTGTGTTTTTACCTCAAGTATCTGAGTTATTCTGAATTACATCTCAACTTTTTAGATAGATTTTATCTTTACCATTTTTTTTACCACATGAACAAATCAATCATCAAATTTTGTGAATATTGTATAAATTGTTTATAAATCATTCTTTTGCTAATAAGTTTTGATAAATTTACCATAGTAAATAAGAATTACTGTGAATTACTAAAACATTCAATCCTTGTGGGAACGATATCTAAATTTGAAAACTATAAACGATTGGTGCGCTTGCCAATAAAAGACCCAACAGTATTTTAGGGTTTAACACTGCCCCTGGCCCTTTTACCAATAGAGGCAAATAATCTGATTCGCATACCAACCCCGATCCCTGACATCGGATCGCTACCAAGCCAAACAAGTGCAGCCTTGCATAAGGCACACAATAGTATCAAAGAGCCCCGACAGTTACCTTTTCCTAATGACTGAAATCCCTGCAGTCTAGTGCCCTGACAAGTCCGGTCATCTGCTAAGGGCACATCAATACCAACCTACAAAGGATGCTAGGCATGTTTGCACAGGATCAACTTTTCTTGTAATTTGTGGATCCAAACTGACACAACGCCACATAGGACTCAATTGCCACCCACTTCTAGAAATACTCCTCATTTATGATTCATTAAGGTATATGAAACACTCAAACTCACGCTTGAGCTCCGTTGTTAATCTCGTGGACTGACTTAGCGTCAGAGTATCCTTGTAGGTGGCCCCCTCATTCACCCCTCAATGCGAAAGGTCGGTCTGATAACTAGAGACCAAATACAAAGGCTCATGAGTCCCTACTAGATCATAAGAGACAATATTAGATTCTTACTAGACTCGTGTAACAAATAAGAGAGAGCTAAAACCAATACAAACACCGAAGTTTTATCCCCTGGATAATTCAACTACCAATGTATCATATTGAAATATCACTCATCGAGTGTAGTGAATAGCTACTGATATCATGTAACTGAGCAGTGAAACAGCTGTTGATATCACGAACAATGCAAGGTAATTCTAACTCAATTCAATAATTGAAATGGTTAATTATATAGTAACAAAATCCTGGCTAGATATACTGACACTATTTCGGTAAGAAAGAAATGCAATGTACTTAATTTCACGCCGTTTGCATTTAAAACTAAATCAACTACTGGATATAATGTAAAATCAGAATTGAATACTCATGTAGTTAATGTCTAAGTAATGTAAAATTTGATACTCATATATAATTTTTAACAGTTACAGGATACAATCATTAACATACTTTGATGATTATCACTGTTACTTCTCAATTAAAATTGAAAACCAGATTAATAAATATTAAAATAATTCTAATTACTTAATTAGAGAACAGAGAAAAGGTAGTAAAGAAGAAGCAGTGAAACAACAAATGACGAATAATTCTTGTTAGAGAATAAAGAACAAAGCTTCGACAACAACGAATTCGTGAAGCAGCCTACGAGTGTTGGGATGTCACCTGGAGGCAACGTCACTCAGTCGGGGCAGGAGTTCTCTGTTTAATTTTTTGGCAAAAAACGGCGTCCTTTTACACTTAACAAATGACCCATTTAAAAATTTCAGTTCACTCATGGTCTGGTTCAGAGGGTTAAACAGACCAGTCTGATTTTTCAATTAAATCAACAAGTTCAGTCCAATATTAAATTCGTCAGAGCATTTAGCTTGGTTTGAGATCTTTTATTGAGGCTAGGTTGGACTTCTTTGGTTCAATTCAGTGACCGTGGAGCGTGGAATGTCGGTGTTAGACTCATGCTTATTATGTTATGCTTTTAGTATATTTTTTGGTTTAATATACTTTATTTGTAAGTTAAGCATACATATCATATTCGCTAAGACTAAAATTCGAGAGATAATGTGTGAGGCTATAACTGTGGTCTTTGGTCTTGCATTAGTAACTTTCTTGACATGTTATAGTAAATTATATAAAAAAAATTCATTTTTTTTAGTAATATGATTCATTAAGGAAAAAAAGTGAGTGAACAACAAATATGACATGAACTTTAAGAGCCCAGTTAGTTTCTTTCTTTTCTCTTTTTTCAAATAAAATTTAAGAGGATAATAGTGCCTTATTTTAAGGTAGGAATTAAAGAACGCTGACATTACAGTATTACGAATTGTCTTATCCAAGGAAGCGTAGTGAGAGCTCAAACTAACAACTTATTACGTGAGATCATGTCAACAGTACCTTGGGATTTAAGGCCTAAATTAGGTAAACTCGCTAAACAAATATCTATAAGTGAAAATAATTATAAAATAAAATGAGTATTTCTTTCTAAAATTAAAAATAACCAATACTCGTCTGCTTTTCGAAAAGTTAAATGAGATATGTTTTTTCAACAATTAAGGTGAATTTGTTATTTTACAAATACTTTTCGAGAAGTTTGAGGGATGTTTAAGAATTTTAAATAGTAAAGTTAAAATTATATGGAACTAATTGTGAAAGAACAAAAGTTGAATGTGTTTAGTTATGCATTCTAGAAGATTTGAATGTGAATGTAATCTAACGCTGATCATGTAACTTATACGTTCATGTGATTTTAATTAATTCCAATCTGAAACCAACCTGCACTAGATGTTTTGTCACGGTGATGTGCCACTCAGCTCAACAAAAGCATAGCAGTCTTTATGACCATTTTAGCGTCTAGCAATTTTTAGCTGAAACTGTAAAAACACATATTAGCATTGTCCTCACATTACGAGGTTAAAAAAAAATTATCAGATCAACTAAACATAATATGAAATCAAGACATGGGAATAAAGGTAAACCGGGGATAGAACATGTTTATTCAAAGTGTCATTCAAAGCTCAGACAATGGAATAAGATACAGAACATGTTCTTCAACCGAGATTGCTGCATAGGCTTCACATCTTTGACATGGTGTAGTCCATTACCTCTACAAGAAAATCTAAAATCACAGAGAAAATAGTATGAATTAACAAAGGGGGAAAAAGTAGTAGCAAGAGAAAGAAAAAAAGGTTATGATAATGTTAATTAACAATCAACCTGCATCTTCCTTTGTGAAACAAAGTGGAGGTGTGATCCTTAAAACATTCCCATGAAAGCCACCTTTCCCAATTAGCACTCCCATATCTGAAAATGATGGCAAGTTTAATAAAAGCTAAAAATTTGCATGTCACAATGTTTGAACTCTGAACAATATATACACAAGTCACATACACACATTTGTGTGTGCACAAAAAATATTTGAACAGATAGGAAATCTGGCATACACCTTTCATCCTTTCAAAGATCTGCAGCATTTCTTCTTTTGCAGGAGTTTTCAACTTGCGATCTTTCACGAGTTCAACTCCAAGCAGCAATCCTCTTCCCCTGACATCTCCAATTACTTGAAGAAAACAATATTGAACATGTCAGTTGTCATAATCCACATATATACAAGCCATAACTTGAAAGAGAAAAGAAGCTTACTCTTATGCTTTTCCATTTGTGTACTAAGACGCTCTTTTAAGTATGATCCAACAACGAATGCATTTTGCTGAAGTTTATCCTTCTCAATCACTTTCAAAACAGCTAAACCAGCAGCAGCACTAACAAGATTTCCACCAAATGTGCTAAAATAGTATCTTTGAGTCAAGACCTTTGCTATCTGAGGAGTTGTAACCACTGCACCGATCGGTACACCATTCCCAATTCCCTGCGATGACATGGATAATAATACACAAAACAGCCAGAGATGTAACAAAGTGTTCAAGCTTAGCAGGGGCATAAGAAGTTGTCACTGTTTTTAGGATAATGTTTGATAATTTGCACATTCTAAAAGTAGTATCAGTGGAATTTCAGACCACTATTCAAATTACTTCAATGATTCACTATGCCATCACTGCTTTCCACATTCTGTAATTTAGGACTGGCTTAACAAGTATTCACTAAATAAAACTGCAATATTGATGTAGTATTAGTGTATTACAATCACATACAATGTTAGATACACAAGAAGTAGAGGAAGGCATTCAATCTAAAAAATTCATGGTTTCCTCTATCTCCATATCAAATTGAAGTTATTTGCATATAACAGCAAATTGATCCTTGCATACTTATCATCTCTCCAGATATTACTTGACTATTTGGACTATGGTATATATTTCTTTGTTGCTAGTAGTAGATACATGTCTCACATAAGCTATGTGAGCATAATCTAAGAAAATGGCAACTTCCATGATATACGTGAATGCTGTGTGCAAATGCCAAGTAAAAATAAACATGAGATCCTACAACTCTACAAGTCCCTTTGAATTCCCTTGAAGACCACTATAAATCACCAATGTCAGTTAAAGCTAAAAACGTGTTACCTTTGCTAGTGTTACAATATCAGGGACAATTCCATGTGCCTCAAAGCCCCAGAAGTGACTACCAGTTCGACCAAACCCTGTCTGAACCTCATCTGCTATAAAGAGACCTCCAGCTTTCTTAATTATGCTATAAACCGCAGGCAAGTAACCAGGAGCCAATTCTATCACTCCACCTACTCCCTGTCAAGCATGAACTTCTTAATAATATGCATGCCATTGTGAGATACAAAGTACCATTATTATGTTTTTCTATGTTTTATCGATAAATGATGCTACCTTCATCCCTATTTATGTAACAGAAGATGATTTTTACTCCTTTTTATTTGTCCATGTAGTGGTTCAAGAAAACATTAAATACTACTTTTTAACTTATATATTTTATCAATATAAAGAAATAAATAAAGAGAAAAGAAAATAAAGAAAGAGTCTAATTAAATAAATGAAATGGTAAATTACAAATTTCATCTAATAATTATTACACAATGATTAGATTCTTTGGTTTGTATAATTTCTTTACTCTCTGGATCAATAAATAGAAACAAGGTAGCAGCATTACCTGAATAGGCTCAGCAATAAACCCAGCTACATGACCACAAGTTCCATAATCAATTACATCTTGAACATCATATGCATATTTTACTCCATCTGAACCAAATACACCTCTGTAGGGGTCTGGATTAAGGACATGGTGAATTCCAGTCTACTACACAGTGACAAGTATAAGAGTGTAGCTTTAATTGAAGCTATAATATATTAGTCAAACAAGAACTGGTTCTAAAGAGAAAACCATTACTCAGAAGCAAAAATGGCACCTGTATAACATTAAACTTGTGAAAAAATTGAGCAGTGGCACCCATTGTTGAGGTTGCATTGCCATGGTAGCCATTTCTGATGGAAATTATATCATGGTAGCCAGTGTACAACCGGGCAATCATCAAAGCCAGTTCATTGGCTTCAGTCCCAGAATTTGTGAAGAAAACAGCCTGAAAGTTTGAATTTGTTTCATCAACAAACATAGTACCAAAAAGAAATGATTAAACCCCACATAAGACGAAAAAAAAAAGGAAAAGGCTAACCAGTGACTTAAAGGCCCTTGTTAAGAAATAAAAAATGGGAAGTTTTCATTGGAAATCACCGTTAATGTTCACTCCTAGATTTTTAAACAATCTCAACATAGTTTTCAAGGCAAAAGTTACTTTCGATTCCTTTAATAGTGCTCTAAGAACACTAAGACCTATAAAAAAATCAACACACAAATTAGCCCCTTTAAGATATCACCAGAACAATTTGATCCTGAAAATAGAAAGAAAGAAAAAAACTAGTCATTTTAAAAATTTTAGTTTTAAAAAAAATCATAAACATGGACACTTTAGTTCTTAAATCTAATAAATAGAAAGATTAAATGTCTCACATTTATAATTTTAAGAGACTTCATGTACATGGTGAGTCTTTTTCTTTTCGAAATACATTCATAACCAATCAAATTAATGTCTTTAAAACTATAGACTTTTGTGAAAATTACCTTAAAAGTCATTGCCTTCGAGCTATTCTTATTGGTTGAAATGACACAGTACATCAAAAATAAACTTCTTCAAAACTTAAGTGCAGTGAAAATTTTTCAAAAATAGAATTGATTACTGTAGAAAAAGAGAAAGAAGAACCTTGAGTTCCCCGGGAAACTTGGCAGCAAGAGCCTCAGCAAAATCAACAACAGCGGGGTTCAAGTAGAGGACAGTGGTATGCTGCAAGAGCCTAATCTGGTTAACAGTTGCTTGAACCACATCAGGGTGACAATGGCCACACGAAATAGTGGCAATGCCACCAAACGCATCAAGGTATCTGCGACCACTTTCATCAAAAAGGTACTGCATTTTCCCCTCCACCAGGTTTAACTGCCACCACACCCACAAATAAAAAAAAATCTTTTATGCACAAAAATATTCATATTTGCGTTTGGAGTAAAAAGAGCTTACTGGGTGGGTGTACACGGGGCCAACGGTTGAGGGTAGAAACTGCTTTCTTCGGTGCAAGAGATCAGAAGCTGAAGGACCCGTGTAGGGAGATGGTGTGTGAGCCAAGTGTGGCATTTGAGGAAGTACATTATGAGTGGCATCATCTTCTTCTTCGTTGCCTCGGGCAATGGTGGACAATAAAGGACGCTGCCACCGACAAATTTTATCAAACTTCGATTGCTTCCAGAGTTGTCGTGCCTGCATCCTTTGCTATTGAATTTTGTCGTTTGGTTCACCAGTTCGGTGCTAACTGAATATTGAACTTCCTCACATGTGCGCTCTTAGGAAATGATCGTCCGGAATCCAACTTATTCCCTCCTTTTAAAAGATTTGTAAATAGCAATAACCAAAATCAATAAGAACAAGTTTACTTTTTTGCTAAAAACATGAGATTATGGAACAACTGAATTGAAACTAGGGATAACAGGTAAGGGTGTTGGCGGATTAGATAGGATTGGGATGCTAAGAAATTACTATGCGGTTTAGATTGGATCGGTTATGATATATTATAAAATCTTACTGGATCTGATATATATCGGTTTGGATTATGATCCGGTCTAGATACCGGCCCCCATTCTTGTGACGTCAGACTGACCTCATATAATGAAAACCGGTGTCCTGGTCCAACATTACCACACCGGATATCCGTTGTCTGGCCGTCCGTCCTCACTCCACGACAACATCATTCATTTTCTCCATAACGGTTCTATGTTCATTTTTACAGGGTGTTTATATAACTGTTGGCTTTTCAGTCACAGCAAGAGAAGAGTCCCTGATAACTTATCAACGAAGACACTGTTTGTAGCAAAATACGTCACATCAATGGCTTCAGAAAGTAAGTGGGCGTGTCAGCAGATTATGCGGAAAAGGTGATTATCCTCTCCTCTCCCTAGAGGATCGTACTCTGATAATTGACCTACCCTCCTGACACATTCTGAAAGTCGAGCCACTTTGATTGACACAATATACACGCAATCAGAGCTAAGGGACCCACCTGCATCCAACGACTCATTTCTCTTACGTTCAACTATAAGAAGCCCATATCAATACACATGCATGGGATCGTTGTTCTATCTCACAATCTACTATTACTTCGCTTAAGTATTCACTGAGTTCATATACTCTTCTAACTTGAGCGTCGGAGAATCTTCGCAGGTGGCACCACCTTTCGCCCCCCTCCAACGCGAAACGTTGGTGTGAAGGATCCCCAGGACAACAAGACCGGCCTCTCCCACTGAGAGACCGGATTAATACATCGGATATACACTGTTCCGGTGTGCAAACCCTAAAAACACCTGCACTCTTGTGGCTGGTCCCACACCAGATCCTAGACACCGGTCCAGACCAGTTCAGATTGGATTGTTGGTTTTTAAAAATACCTTAAAAATAAATTATTTACTAGACATCACATAATATCATTAATGATATACAAGTAACATAATAATTTCAACCGAAAGATCCAAACTAATGTCATTGTCATTTGGGCTTAAGTTATTTTCCTTTTAGAAATTATAAAAAACAAAAGGAATATATTGGGTTTTTATGTAACAGGTTGAAAGGTAGTACTACTGGTAAAAAAACTTTGGATCGATTCCTGATGTGGAACCGAAATCCAATCCAATCCATTAAAAAATATCGTTTTTTTCGGTTATCGATTTTTTTGATTCGGTTAATTGGTTTTTTTTTGGATTGGATTGGATTGAATGATGAACACCCCTAATGACAGGTGGGGTGGATGTCGGTATTCATAGACAGAGTAATGAGTACTCATAAATACTTATTAATATCTAATATATTTTTAATATTAATAAGGAATAAAATATTATATAATGTAATAAATATAATATTATTTTAGTATGAAATAATATAAATTAATATTGTATTTTATTATAACTTCATGAATTAAAAGTATTATTATTAAAAAAATTATCTCACTATAAAACAATAAAAATACTTAAATATTTGAGTATATTTAATAAATAAATAAATATTAATAATCATACTAATACCCGCAGGGTGGTAACATCGGTACTCACTTGTTTAATGAAATGCAGGTAACCCACGGTTATAAACCCCTAATTGAAATAGAGAATAAAGCAAATAAAAGATTGAGAACTTTAGTAGATGAATGTCTAACTTAGAGTGATTTTGATGTTGATTCTTTAAATTAATCATTGATATACAAAATAATTCTTTTATCCTTTGATAAATTGGATATAGTTACTAAAAAGCCCTAGCATCCAATATGTACTTACTTTCTTGATAACCAAAACAAGCTCTTTGATTATTTCCCTTATCAACAAACAAACCTTGAAGTGCTCTACGAATTTAATCTATATATAGAATTAGGATTGATAGAAACCAAACTCTAGCCAAAAAAATCACAAGCTCGGTTTATTTAGACTAGATTATATACCCACATAACAATCAAGTTATTTGCTACTAGTTATTGAAACCTTTAGACAATTACAAATCTAAAGTCTCATATAGCAATATTCTACTTTATTAATGCTATAATATGCTTTTTAGTATCAATCAAAAAAATAGAAATAGATGAGCAAGTTCTAAAGGAAAACAAATATCAAAAACCAAACAAAGAAAGAATTCAAACAAGTCTCATAATTCTTGAAGAATCAAACGTCAATCATCCTTGAACTAGAAAAGAGGTTTAGTTGTCTAGGACTTCTATGAGAAACACATGGTAAAAGAGAAAAGAGATTACAATTTGCAAACATTGTTTTATCCCCTTCAAGCTTTGTTACAATCCTTTATATAAACTTAACCTTATCCTTTAATTTAGGGAAATTATGAATAAGATTAGGAGATTAAGAATCCTAAAATCAATAAATAAGATTCTAACAATCTGATTTGTATCTCTAAATAGAACCTATCTCTAATTTAGTATATCCCTTAAAAATATAATGACTTATAATCTTTTGATTTAACGTGAAAAAGTGAATTCTGCTTGTCCATGGATATGACAAAATGGTATAGGCATGCTTTTGCTTCAATAGTTCTTATAGAATGGTATGGTCATACCATGACTTGGTTTTCCTAAATTTGCTTATACCTTTTGAATTATTCCTTTTATTTTGTCATGCAGTCTATCATTTAAAACATATTACATAACATTAATGCCTCAATTTTAAATATTTGATCACTTATTTCATAAAAAATATCCATAAAAGTATTTACAAAAAGCATGTTACCAAGAAGTAGGTATAACCCACCTATATGTTATGGACCTCTCATAATGGAGGGCCTTGTGTTAAAATAATATTAATAAATTTGTAAAATCTAACAAGTTTTATGGTGAAGGAAACACATGTACCAAGATAAAGGAAGTTTATAATTTTTGTGTGATAGGAATTCATTCTTCATGCCTATAACAAGCCTTAAAGATTTACAACTCACTTTCAAACAAACACAATAAGTCATAAAACGTGAGTTAAGTGCTTGTGTGTGAGGTCAAAGCAATTTAATTACTCTAATGAGTTGTTGGGCGAGGGGAAAATAACCAGGGAGTGAAAAAATAGTAAGGTTAACAAGGGTGTTTGAGAAATACTTGAGCATTACTATTTTGGGTTAATCTCAAAATTATACCTCAAATATTTTACTAGAGAAGTCCCTCTTGTATGCCTATTGATTTTATTAGTGCAAGAAATTTTCAAAGTGTCTCGTGGATATAGTCGAAATCAATATGGTGAACCATGTTAACCATTTTAAATTTTTTTTCTTTGCTCGTATTTAAACTATTTTGTATCTACTTGTCCTAACAATCCCCACTTTCGCTACGCTTGAGGAAAATATTAATTAATTTATGTTATTTTCCTAACAATTGGTACCAAAGCTTTATTAAGGTATTAATATCTACTTATTGTATACTTTGTGGTTGCCACTAAAGTGGACCTCCACATTAGCAAATAAGTTAGGATATTATTTACCCTTTAAAAGCCTAGTTAGGACCATGAAGGTGAAGACGAGCAAAATGATTAGTTTAAATAACATGCATTACAACATATGGAGAAACAAGATGAAGGATCTCCTATTTGTCACGAATATACGTCTACCAGTATTTAGTACCATTAAACCCAAGGACAAGACAGATAAGGAATGAGAATTTGAGCATGATTGAGCTTGTGGCTTCCTTTGATAATTTGTTGAAGACAATGTGTATAATCATATTTGTAGTGAGACTCATGCTTAGACGTTATGGAACAAGCTAGAGGACTTGTACACTTTAAGACTAATAATAATAATTTTTTTACAAGACTCATGCTCTAAAGGTACACCAATGAAGATCATTTAAATGATATGCAAGGAATCATGGTATGGCTATCAAGGATGGGCATTAAATAGAACAATGAAGTACTATCTCTTTTGGTGTTAGCTTCCCTACCAAACTCATAAGAGACAAAAGCAGTGTCATGATTTGATAGGCCGAGTGGTTAGCTTAAAAATTAAAAATATTTTGGTCTCTATGTGATTTAAACTTGACACCTCTAAATGACAAAGGAATATGCTTTACCACTAGGCTACAATATACCATTGTAATAAAATAATGATTATTTATTTATAAAACATACACCCAACTTAATTATATGTTAAAAATGTATTATTAAATATATTATTAATAATATACTTATGAAATTATAGAATTCTAATTTGATTTAATTTAATTTTTAATATATGTTTTTAATAAAATATATTTAAAATATTTAATAATAATTATTATTAACATATCACTGAATATATTTTTAAATAAATGATATAATATATTATTGTTATTTTAAATAATACTTATTGTTATTGATCCAGTGTGCATACCAGTCCCTAAAGGAAAGTGACACCGGTTACGATAAAATATTAATAAATGTCAAGTCAAATTAAGAATTGGATGGAGTACCTTAAAACCGGACTAATAATCAAACCTCGGTATCTAAGAACCTAACCCCAATTGGAAAAGCTGACACCTAAATTAGAGTCAAACGCAAGTTGGCAACTTGTTCCTATGCAAGAACTGTAGCATTATTCATTGTTAGGGGTCCAATCATAAGTTGCACTTAGGGATTCATTAATTCACAAGGGACAACATTTACTCTCATTAATTAGCCCCCGTAATCTCTTTACAACTCTGTTATTCTTATACTAACTTAAGCATTGGAGCCTCTTTTACAAGTACACCCCTGATGTGTCCTATCCACTCCGGTTCAGAATTGACTAGAAGTATTCCTAAGACTTGAAGGACGCAGTGTTCCCACTGAACCTGTGTTTACAATACTAGACTCCTATTGAGACGATGTAAAATAGAGAGGGGGGGAACTTTTGACACCGGTTGCATGAGGAGAGCTTTGTACCCTATACATAGATTGAACATTTGCATGCCTGGTGGGACCGTATAAACTTAGTCTCATCATAGAAAACAAGCAAGTGATGGAGTAGAATAGAAGGAATGGTACTCTAGAGGGCTATGTCCAGAATCTAGCATAAAGAGTAGAGCCTCGCACATTAGAGTACGATGCCAGAATTGTTGAGACTTCAGGAATGGATCAGAACCAAGGAAGAATGGCTTCCGTAGTGTACCCCGACCCCAGGGATGAAATAATAAGGCAATTACGGTTAGAGTTGCAAGAGCTGAAAAGATGCAAGGAGGTAAGGGAGACAACGGCTGGAAACCAAAGGCACCAGTATGAATCATCCCACACTCAGGAATATTCACAAGCTCAAACCTATGATGAGCAAGAATCAACTTACAGAACGAAGGCTTTGAATGGCCAGAGGAGGCCCTTGCAACAAGGTAGAGGAGGTGGAGAATACCGGTTCAACATCCCATTCATGAGGAGGTTGATGAATGTTACAATCCTGAGGCACTTGCAGATGCCTCAACTTTGTCAATAGGGAAGTATACTGGGGAAATCGACCCGGGGCGTTACTTGATTGCCTATGTGAATGAGTTCCTTTTTCTAGGAGCTAAGGAAGATGTAATGTGTAGGATTTTTCCTAAAACTTTGTCTGCTGAAGCCTTAGGTTAGTTCAAAGGATTGCCATCAGGGTCCATTGATTCTTGGGACGACATGGCCCATGCATTCCTACAACACTTTATTGTTTCAAGGGATGTTCTAAGAATGTCTCATACCTTGGCTCAGATAAAGCAAGGTGTCAATGAGAACTTAAAATATTTTTTGAAGAGATTTTATAAAGAGGCAGCTCTAGTACTGGGGTTGACAAAGCAAATTCAACTGCACATAGCGGTCAAGGCCCTTCAACTGCAATCACCTTTTGCTTTGTCCTTAGCAAAAAGAGCCTCATAAACTTTTGAGGAATTTAGAAGGAAGGCAACAAAGTACGTTAGGAGGGAAATGCACCTCGCGATTGCTAAAGGAAAGACCCTAATAGTAAAAGAAAGGACCCTAGTTCATGAGAAGAAAGGTCTAAAGTTTAAGCCTAGAAGTAATAATCAGGATGTGGCTCTAAAGTAGGAGCACGGAAGTGTTAACTTTGCTCATTACACTCCTTTGTCAGTCCGGCCAGGATAAATTCTGAGGGAGGTTGGATTGCATAGATTGATGGTATATGGAGTTAAGAAACCTCTACCAATGAAGCGACCAAGCAATACTAACAAATATTGTGAATTTCATGAGTAGATCGGTCATAGCGCTGATGAATGCTGGAAGCTAAAGAAAGCCATTAAAAATTTGATTAGAGAGGGAAAACTGAAATAGTACCTCTTTAAGCAACGTATTTTTAGAGAGCTAGAGAAAAAGATACCTTGGAAAATGGAGCATACATAGGAAGAAGAGGTTAGGAGTTCTAAAAAGCTGGCCCTAGATTAGGGCAAGGGCGTAGTTAATAATATTGAAGAGGATGATGACGGATGGATGAAGCCCCTACCTTCAGGAAGGAAGGATGTGATTGATATGATAGATGGAGGATTCATAGGGGGAGGAGTTTCCAATATGGCTCAAAAGAATCACCTAATAATGATTATGTCTATACAAACTAAGACAGATAACCGACCATACCGAGGTGAGATTCAAACCCTGCCTATCATTTTTTTAGATGATGACTATAGTCTCACCATTCCAGGGGAGACGATACAGTGGTAATTAAAGCTGTGATTACAAATAAAATAATCCAGAGGATTTTGGTGGACCAAGGAAGTTCATGTGACATGATTTTGTATGAGTGCTTTAAGAAGATAGGTCTGCCTGATTCAGACTTACAGCCCTATACCTAGGATCTAACTATGTTTAATGGAGAAAAATAGCTGACCAAAGGATATTTGGATACCAGGCTGACGTTTTAAAGGGAACCAGGGTCGAGGATGGTTCGAACCAGGGTCCTGGTGATTGATGTAAAGTCCCCACTTAATGGGATTCTTGGGAGATCATTTCTCAATGCTTTGGAAGCTATAGTATCAACACCTCACCTGTTGATAAAGTTCATTGATAAGGATAACTAAGTCTTTTCTATGAGGGGAAACTAGCAAATAATGCAATATTGCTACAATCTAAGTGTCCAAATGACCAAGGTTGAATAGTTAATAAAAAGAAAGCGTATGTATGATGGAGGAGTCATTTCGGGGTCCGTGAATTTAATTGATTTGGATCCTAGGGAGGAATTAATGGCCAACCTAGTGAACCCCCAAAGGCCCACACCGAAATAAGGAATTAAAGCAGCTCCCCTAGAAAAAGACCCCGCTAGAACCACAAGAATCAATGATTGTTTGGAAGATACCATGGAGGAACAGCTGGTGAAAATGCTGAGAGAATACAAGCATCTGTTTTCTTGGATTGCAACAGACATGCCTGGTATAGATCCCAATTTTTATTGCCACAAGTTGGCTGTTTATCTGGAGTTCAGGGTGGTGGCCCAAAAGAAGAGAAGGTTGGGGCCTAAGAAGCAATAAGCGGCCTGCGGCCTATGAACAAATTGAAGAATTGCTGAAGCCCAATTTCATTAGGGAGGTTTAGTATTCATCATGGGTCTTGAATGTTGTCATGGTTAAGAAAGCCAATGGAAAGTGGCGGATGTGCACGGACTTCACCAATTTGAATAAGTGTTATCCAAAGGACTTGTACCCCTTGCCCAGCATTGACCAGATGGTGGGTGATTCTTCGAGGTACCAATTTTCATCTTTCATGGATGCCTACTCCAGCTACAACCAGATCCCGATGTGGAAAGATGATAAAGAAAAAATAGCTTTTTTCAATGACAAAGGAGTTTTCTATTATACAGTTATGTCATTTAGATTGAAGAATGTCAGAGCCACATATTAGAGAATGATGAATAAGGTGTTTGAAGGTATGCGATCTAAGATGGTCGAGGTATAAATCGATGATATAATAGCTAAGACCCTAGTTAGGGGTGATCATGTTGAAGACTTAAGGAAGATTTTTCAAAGGATTCAAATGTACAATATGAGATTGAACTCCCTAAAGTGTACTTTCACAGTCCTAGTAGAACGATTCTTGGGATTCATGTTGACCCAAAGGGGGATTGAAGTGAATCCTAATAAATACAAAGTAATTAAAGAGCTCTGAAGTCCAACAAATGTAAAGAGAGGTCTAGTCTTTAAATAGAAATATGGCTACGCTATCCTAGTTCATGCCTAAAATGGCACACCGGTTGCTTCTGTTATATAAGGTCTTGAAAAAGAACAAAAAGTTTGAATTAGGGGTGGAGCAGGAGAGTGCTTTTCAAAGTTTAAAAGAAGTATTGGCAAACCCTCCGGTGTTGACTAGACCGGACCCCAGGGAGTAGTTTTTTCTTTACCTCTCAGTCTCACATGAAGCAATAGGTGCCGTTCTTGTGAATGAAATAATCGAAGGACAATGCCTAGTGTACTTCATTGGAAAGGTTCTCTAAGGGTCAGAGAGTTGATATCAGAAGCTTGAAAAAGCCACTTTGGCTTTGGTTTGGACGTCCTGACATTTGAGACAGTACTTCCATGCTCATCCAATTGTAAAACAAACTAATCTCTCATTGTGGGTAGTATTTCATAAGCCAGACTTGGCATAAAGGATGATTAAATAGGCTATTGAGCTTTCAAAGTTTAATGTCTCTTATGAGCCAAGAATAGTCATTAAGGCCCAGGTGTTAGCAGATTTTATAACTGAGTTAACCAGAGAAGCACCCACTACCCTACGGGAGTATTGGGTCATCTATGTGGATAGGTCATCAAATTCAAAAGATTGTATAGCTGGTCTTGTTATTAAGAGTGAAGATGGAGTTAGTGTGGAGATCTCTCTTAGATTCAATTTTAAAATGTCAAATAATCAAGTGAAATATTAGGCGTGCTTGGTAAACTTGAGGGCGGCCTTAGATGTTGGAGCTTGGACCGTTGTTCTATGCAATGACTCGTAATTGGTTATTACACAGATCAATGGGAGTTATCAAGCCAAAGAACCATTTTTGTAGCAATACTTAGCCAAGGTGAAGGACTTGGGAGAAAGATTTAAAGAAATTGAGTACAAACATGTCCCAAAGGAGGAAAATGTGAGAGCCGATGTTCTATCACGGTTAGCAAGTACTAAGAAAACAGGTTCCACGACTACGGTCATTCATAATACTTTAGCACCCCCAAGCATATTGGCCCCCATCAAAGTTTGTGTCATTCAGTCTAGAGGTTACCTAGATGACTCTTGGTTTGTCCCAATTATCTGATATATGGTAAGCAGACAGCTCCCAACCGACTTGATTGAGAAGAAAAAATTGAAGAAGGAGTTTCTGAACTTTGTTTTGGTTGACGAAAATCTATTTCAGAAGGGAATATCAGCCCCCTACCTGAAATGTTTGAATGAGGCAGAAGTGGACGAGGTCATGGCTGAAGTGCATGAAGGAACATGTGGTTATCACTTTGGAGGAAAAGGTCTAGCAAGGAAGATACTACAAGCAAGATATTGATGACCTACAATGATCAAGGATGCAATCAAGTATGTTAAGAAATATGATGTTTGTCAAAAGAACATCAACTAACACCACGTCCTGGCAGAGGAACTGTTCACATCGGCTGTCCCATGGTCATTCCATCAGTGAGGTATGGACATCTTGGGCCCGTTCCCAAGAGCCCTAGGAGGAGTCAAGTACTTGATTGTTGGAGTTGATTATTTCACCAAATGGATTAAAGCAGAAGCTGTGGTTCACATAACTTTGGCCTGAACTCGTTGATTCCTATATGGGAACATTATTACCCCGGTTTGGCATTTCGGGGTGGGTTGTTTCTGATAATGAAACATAATTTACAGATGCTAAGTGCCTTCTTGAGGGGCTTTAGACCCAATAAGTCTTTTCATCAGTTGAGCACCCAGAGACCAATAGGCAGGCCAAGGTGGAAAATAAAGAAATCTTGAAGGGTTTGAAGAAGCGACTTGGGGAAGCAAAAGGAGAATGGATGAATCAGTTATGTCGTGTCATGGGCTTATCGAACCATGCCCCATTCATCTACAGGTGAAGGCCCATTCCGGTTGGTATATGGCGTGGATGTAGAAGACAACAGTTTGAGATTAAAAAATAAGCTGGATTTGCTTTATGAAGTTAGAGAAGCAGCCTTTGTTCAGGATTAGGCTATTAAATTCAAAGCCGCCATAAGATTCAACATGAAGGTACAGAAGCAAAGATTCAACGTCGACGACCTAGTCTTGAGGAAGGCTTTAGTAGGGAACCGCTTCGCTCATCAAGGAAAGCTAGCACCTAATTGGGAAGGCCCATACTGGGTAAACATTGTAACTTTGGGAGGAGCTTATCTTTTAGAAACTTTGTAGGGAGAAGTGTTTAAGAACAAGTGAAACGTCAAGAATCTATGCATGTACTATAACTAACTGGCGTCATAAGTCATACACTCTTTTTCCCTACCTAGGTTTTTTCCACAGGGTTTTGCTTGGGAGGTTTTTAATGAGGTATGCAGTCGGGATGCACTATCTAGTAATGAAATTAGTTCTAAAAGATGTAGTTTTATTTTCTTATTTTATCTTTAATAACGGTCCAAGGACTTAACAAGTTTTAAAGAAATATCTAAATCCCGGAGTGGCTAAAAAGCACAAAGAGCGGTTATTAAAAATAAAACCCAGAGTGGCAAGAAAGCCCCAAGAGCAGTTATTCATTTAAACCAAACCCCGGAGTGGCTTAATAAGCCCCAAGAGCGATTGTTAATTATATTAAAGCCCTAAAGCCGTTAAAAAACCCCAGAGAGGTTACAAAACTTCTAAGTCCCTAAGAGTGGCATAAAGCCCCTGAGTGGACAAAGGAGAATAACATAGTTATTTAATTTAATGTTTCAAAGTTCGTGTGAAGAACAGAATCCAGTTATCATGTCAATTTTAATATCGAAAGTAATTATAAAAGACAATTATTTCTAAGTTACAAAGTCTAGTTATGGATGAGGTCAATGATTCAAGAACTAAATCTGAAATTACAATACAGTATAAGAAATCGATGTATCAGCAAAAAGACAATATCATTAAAAATCATTCACAAAAAGTCAATGGCCATACCCCGGATGGCAAAAATAAAAGGGCATATAAGGCCAAGGAAAAAATCATTCAAAATGGATGGAGCTCATCCCGTCTACAGAGCTAGCAAAAGAAACATCAACGTTTAGGGGTTAACATGTTCCCCGTTGTCATCTTCTTCTTCCTCCCCGTGGTCATCTTCATCATCATCATTATTCACTTGATCTTCTTTATTTTGTGGAGTGTCATCTTCACCCGTTACCAAGGGAGTGCACTAAAAAGGAACATTAGAAGGGATAGAAGCCTCACCATTGACCACGGTAACCAACTCCCAACCACGAAACTTATTGTAGATCCCAATTTCGTTTAGGTTCAAGTTGGTACCGTGGTTGCGGTAGACGACTTATCGAACCATATGGCTAAAAGCGTCTAGAGTAGCACGTGAAAACAACTCCATATCTTTGCGATATTTCATCTGCTTATCCTTTACCGAGGTGGAGAAACCCTCATTTTCCTTTTGAAGTCTGACCATTTAGTTCTTTAGATCATCTACTTCCTGGCAGAGCTTATCATTCTCATTCTTCAATTCACCCTCTAACTTCTGAAGGGCCTGGTTACTTTCATTCAAAGTTTGAATCCTTTGATGAACCCGGCCCTAATCATCCAATAGATGGGCATTCTTTTCTTTTAACTGCTCTATCTCCCTAAACGGTCCCTCAGTGGTGGCGAAATAGATGGCGAAGAGAGTTTTTCAGTGGGACCATATCGCTGTGTCAAGAGAAAATTGAATATCTCTGGAGTTTAACCCCTCATTGAACCGATATGGAAGGGTGAATCTGGTTGATGGAAAGGTAATTCTCTCCACCAAATCATCAAGACCCTTTGATCCGACGCCATGGTGAGGGGGAGGTTTCTTTCACTTGCTCATCCTTAACAACAACGACTTTGCCCCAACTGGTGTCTCTTATTTTTTCTTCCTCGGTGACCTTCTGCTTCTTCTTGTGGCCCTTAGAGTTTTTCTTCCTCTTCTTGGCATAATGTCAGCCGAAGTTGTTGGCCCTAGGGATTTGGAAGTTATGAGCCTTTTTCAGTTGGGGGTGACCTGATTTTCTTTAGAAGCGTCAATGTTTATGCCAGCTAGCATGCTTCTGAGCCAGTCCATAGCATCCCTACTCATGCTCCCTGAAAAAATCATAAGTTAAAAGTCAGTTGTAATCGATGTAATAAAACTAAAGTTAAAATGAAAGAGGAAGGGTAAATCCCCAAACGGGTGAGGTAATCATTCCTCGTCTCCGTAGTGCCAAGCAAGGAGCAACACTTTAAGGGAGCACCCCGGGAGATGGCATGAAGGGCATCCACTACGACCCTAGAACATTCCCTAAGCTGGCGTTCTTGACAGCATACGCCAAGCTTTGAAGGACAAAATATTGGCGAGTCCAGTCGGATTGGATCAAAAACCAACATTCCTCATCTTTCTAGAAGGGGGTTCGATCTGTTTGGTGAAGACTTTAAAAATGAGTTCTTGTAGAAGGCTCTCACAGTCTTGGCAGACTCTATAAAGGCTTCAAAATTAATGATGTCGCTTTGACATCGTTGGTTGATGAAACCTATACCAGAGCTACTATAGTGCATCACCCGAGCATACATGGAAATGATGGCGACTGTTGGAGTGAAGCCAAGGTGCTTGGCAAGCACTTGAAGTGCAAGGATTAAACCTCAACCATTGGGTGTAGTTGGCTGGGGGTGATTTCCAAGAACTTTAACACCCCTATCTCAAATTTGTTGAAGGGGAGCTGGACCCCTACCTTAGTTAGTGTGAACTCATGGAAAAAGAAAAATCTTTCACGGGGGATGTGGCAAATCCGGTTTGTGAACTGAGGAGCAATTAGGGCGAAAGAGTCTTTGCATTTTTTAGAATGCCAGAAATGACCGACATTAAGTTCTTGGTTTCCATTGGCATCAGAATGTCGACTGATGGTCACAACGGTATCTCTAGCAACCCAGAAATAAGGGTCCTAGGCCTTACGGGTGAACCAATCAACCCTGTCCACAATTATGTGAGTATCTTTAGGGTCTGTCCTGACAGTGGAAGTTTTGACAGCATCCATAGCTATGACGTGTTCTAAAAAATGAATAGTTAGATAAAAGTCAGTGTCATCAGCGTAGTAGTGAACTACGTTGGAATCAGCATCTCGGTTAGGAGATAAGGGTGGAAACGACGATCAGGGTGTGGAAAATTGAAAAGAGGGAGAAAACTCCAGGTTAGAGGGATGATTACAACCTGATTTGCTAAGTTGGCATCCTTAACTGGACCGCCCCAGTACCCCGTCGTAACCCATCTATGGATGTCCACTTGAGAGAACCGCAGTTTAGGCCAGGGTCCCTCAAGTGGCCATGAGGAAGGGTTAGAAATAATTTCCATAGAGTTGTCCCTCGCTTGGCTGCTGTTAGTAGTTAAATCTAACATCATAAAAGTAAAAGATAAGAGGCCGGGATGAAAAGATGGCTACCTGGGTAGATTAGTCTTGTAGTTCTTTTGGTGCGGGCCAAGATGGAGTGCAAGTAGCAGTGACACCAGAGAAGCAGAGTTTGAGGCAGAAAAATAACAAGGTGGAGAAGCAGTTGTAACCCCTCCTCCTTTTATAGCCATCGAAGTCGTGGTGCACTAAAGTTCAACCGTCACGACCCATGGACGATGTGGAATTCGAAACGACGCGACCTATGAGGCCAACGTTGCTTTATCTCCCAACGGTAAAATCGTTCTGACAAGATGACGTGTGGAAGGAACGCATTAACCGCAATTCGCCATGTCAACAATCCACGTGCCACATTACTTTTCCAGAGAATGCCAAACAACGCTCATTAAACAAAGCTTTAAGCCACATTTAATTAACCTTAATTAATGATTAAAGGCTTAATTAAACATATTAAAATCGCCATGAAATTCCACTATGGCCAAGAGGTATTCTTTTAACATCGGAAAAGCTAAGTACCAAAAAGTAGAAGTAGCTCATTACTGTGACATCGTCACAATAACAAGCTATGGGCAAATGATACAGTGTGTATATTGGCCCCTAAAGGCAAGTGACACTGGTTATGATAAAATATTAATAAATGCCAAGTCAAATCAAGAATTGGATGAAGTACCTTAAAACTGGACTAATAATCAAACCTTGGTATGGATCTGAGAACCTAACCGCGTTTGGAAAAGCTGACACCTGAATTAGTGTTAGACGTAAGTTGGCAACTTGTTCCTGTACAAGAACTGTAACGCTACTCATTATCAGGGGTCAAATCACAAGTTGCACTTAGGAAAGTTCTATAAATAGAAGTCATTCATTAATTCACAAGGGACAACATTTACTTTCATTAATTACCCTTCGTAATCTCTTTATAACTCTGTTATTCTCATACTAACTTAAGCATTAGAGCCCTTTTTGAAGGTATGCCCCTGGTGTGTCCCATCCACTCCGGTTCAGAATTGACCAGAAGCATTCCTAAGACTAGAAGGACACAATGTTCCCACTACACCTGTGTTTACAATACCGGACTCCCACTAAGACGGTGTAAAATAGAGAGAGGGGGTGGGGGGAACTTTTGACACTAGTTGCACGAGGAGAGCTATGTACCCCGTACACCGGATAGAACAATTATTAAATAATTTTAAAATGTATTATTAAATGCATTTAATTTAATAATATTAAATATATTACTTTATAATTTCAAATATTAACTATATTATTAAAATATAGTTTTTTAAATATTTTTATTAAAAATACTTTTTAAATATATTATAAACTAATATATTTAAATATTATTGAATATTATGTTAATAATAATATATATTAATATTATATATAGTATAATTTATTTACTAATACATTTTTAATAATATATATTATTAAATATTTTAAAATTTATTGTTAAAAATGTTAGATTAATATTTAATAATTTTTATGATAAGGATTTTATTAATAATATATTTAATAAGTTTATTTATTATAACTAATAATATTATATGAACTGTTCTTTACAGGGGGTGTAGAAGTACGCTTGTAGAACAACTCAAAATATACATATAAATGTGTTTTTGATACAAAGCAATGTGCGTATAAATGTAAATACGGAGAATCTTTGTATGCTGAGGCGGAGTGCAATGTACTCTGGGGCGGTGTCACAGTCCGCCTGACGGGATCTACGTTGCCTTGACCCGATTGGGGGTGGTACCTGCAATCGTTCTCCGATGCTCAAGTCAGTATTTCAGAATACTTAGAGACTTAGAAAGACAGTCAGAGAGAATTATGCAAGTCAGAGAGTGTAAGGTTCAGAGAATGGGAAAGATCCCCCTTATACCTTTTCGAGAGAGGTTTATATACCTGTTACTGGTGCTCCATTATTGGTAGGACCCGCTCCTTGTCTTCAGGCATAATGCTGAAAAGGTAGTGGGTCCCTGCGCCGTTTACATGCACCATTATTGTAGTAGGTATCACAACTTGTCTGGAAAGCGTTAGTGCTTTAATATTTTATTGTTATTTCCCTTTATGCGTGACAGCGTGATTCCCATTATTAACCTCTCAAGACAGAGTCAATCTCGTGCCGGGGTTGTGAGTATGGGCTCGCTACACAGTAGGGGAAATTCGGTATTCCGCCAATATTGAGCCTATGGCTTGGCGGAGTAACAACTTTGGCGAGGTTACATTCCTTGGCGGAGTAACATGCCTGGACGGAGTTACATTCCTTGGCGGGGTAACGTGCCTGGGCGGAGTTATGAGCCTTGGCGGCGTTACTTGCCCTGGCGGTATGCACTCCGTATAGTATTTGTAGTGTATTTGAAGAGTACTTCTCTTTATTCAAAATGCTGATCTGGCAAGGCATTAAAGCCATGCTCTTGGGGGCCGGTGTTAGGACCAGATCATATGCCCCCTAGCTTGTTATAGTGACTGGCGGAGTCACTTTAATAAGCTATAACACTTAAGTTTAGCTTTTGTAGGCATGGGTTTAGGCGGTATTTGCTAGTCCAGGTTTTGTGGACAAGTGCTTTCGTGCATTTATTAGCTGTCATCACTTGACACGCCTGTCATTAATGCGCCTCGAAACCACGTTTTTTGTTCTTCAGTCTCCTATTGCCACGTATGCCCTCGTAACGGTTGCCATTCCAATGATGGGACATAAATGCGCGTGATGGCAATTGAGAACCGTTTTCGAGGTTATTACCGTGGGCCTTGGATTTTGAAAACGTGGCCCATGAAATATCTGCCCTTAGGTATATCTATTGGTTTCAGCAAAAAAGGAACCGTCAGTGAGACTAATCCAACGGTTGTAAACGCATATTTCAATTTTAGAACCGTTGATGAGATTTATCTAACGGCTGCAAACACATCTTTGAGATTTCTGAGGATTCGCTTATTTCCCCCCAAGCCATGCCTATAAATAGGTAAACTCTCAGAAGGGAAATGTTTTGCTTCATCTCTCACTTCATATTTGTTCGCTGAAAGTGTTTTTGCTACTCTCTTGCGAGTTTATTGGTGTTTGGAGTTCTTCTATCTTTCAGAAGCTTAAGGTACTTGCTTCCTCCTTTTCTTTGCTTCTCCATTTTCACTGGGTTGGTTTTGTTTTCCCTTATTGTGTGTTCGTAAAAAGGAAGATGAGAGGAAAGAGGTCAGAGTCACATTCTAGGGTTTCTGTTCGTCCCATGTTTTCTGACATTGAGAGTGGAGATGAGGCTTTTTATACTGGGAGGGACTCGACGTTTTATAGCAGCGTGGAGTACTTTAGTAATGCTGTACATTCATTTGTGTCAGGAGGTGTTTCCCATACACAAGTGCTGACTATGGCAGAGTGTCGAAATGTTGTGTTGCATGGACTGGATTGGGAGAAGACACTCGAGAGTGACCCCTACTGTTGGGTTGAGGAAGATGTCAAGGATGCTTCCTCTCGACATGCGACAACAAGCGGAGGGGTAGTGGAGTTGCCTGTTCCGGTTTGGAAGGATGAGAGGTATGAGGATAGGTTCATCGTCCGTTCACCCAAGACGTATGAACGGGTTTGCCATCGTCCTCAGAATAATCGTACCATATATATGTACGATATTCTATTTACCCAGTTAGGGGTGCGCTTCCCATTGAATAAATTCCAGATGGGTGTGCTCAGGTTCTTGGACTGTGCCCCTTCTCAGCTGCATCCTAATGGTTGGGGAATAGTTCGCAGCTTTGAGGTGATGGCTGAACATCTGGGGTTTACGCCTACAGTGGCGTTGTTTTTCGCTTTCTGCCGCATTATGAGGAGAGTAAATATGAAAACCGGCGGCATGGGTTTTGTGACTCTCCGGGCGGAGCCAAAGATTTTAAACTTTAAGGCGTTTGCTGATTCCGCCAAGGAAGGCGGACTTCACTTCAGGATGAGTTTTGTGAAGGTATCCGTCAGGAAGGACAAACCTGTTTTTTGGCGGAATAAAGAGGGTGTTGATAGATTTCCAGTGGCATGGACGCATGAGCACTTTCTCTTAACCAAACGAGCGTATGAAGTTGAAGAGGGTGCTCTATCGGCGACGTCTGTGGAAGTACTCCGAATGTTGAAGGAGTACAACTCCGTCCACAAGCTGATTCTTTGTCGAAGGCTGCTTGGGCGGGATGCTCAAGGATACTTGAGTAATATTACGAACAATTGCAATGTAATTGAGTATTACCTCTATCTTGCATTTTCTAACCGTATCCTCATATTGTTATTTCGCAGGAGAAATCGCTGAGTTTCCTGGGATGGAGCGTATCAAGCAGATCCAAATGAGCCGCAGGGAAATGAACGCGGAGAATAATGTGCAGCCCAGGAGGAATCTGACTGCCGCCCTGACAAAAACTCTCCCCTTCCCTGCATCCACCAACATAGTAAATTTTGAAGGTGGTGCAGGATCTTCAGCAGCTACTGTTGAAAGGCGTTCTAAAAAACGTCAAGAACCAGAAGCTGCTGAAGAAGAAGAAGAGGAAGTAGATCTTCATCCTTTGCAAAGGAGGAGGACTAAGGGCAGGAAGAGGGCTGAGGAAGGGACATCAATCGATGTTGCCATTGACTTGGAGGAGGAGGAGACTCAGGAAGTACCTGTTACGGGTACTTCTGCTGATACGGGCGGTGTTGAAGGCATCCCCGAAGAAGATGTCGCGGGGGAGCAAGCGGAGGGTTTCCAAGCCTCTTCTAACCAAGATACGGGGGACGAGGCAGGGAGAGTTCAAGTTTCTCCAGTCCGCCCATCTGAGGATCCCGCCCTGAGCTTGACCACTCGAGGTACAGCAGTTTTCCCCATTGATGTTCCAGGGGAATCATCCAGGCGGTTTGTCTCTTTGCCCGAGGCGGGGTCTCGAATGAATCCCTTTCTGTACTTTACAAATACGGGATTCCGCCAGTCAGAGAGGCGTGATCCAGAATTCATTCTCCGCCCCAACATCGACTTTGAGGAGATTCCGGAGGCTGCTGCAGCTGCGAGGTGGCACCTTGCTGAGCTAGATGGTTTCTTGGCCTCTGTCCCCCGGATAGCTGACGTTGCTGCTGAGGCGAACATGTTTCAGGCGTCTTACCACGAGTCTGTGGAAAAGATTCGTAGCTTGGAACATGACAATGAGCAGCTGTCCGAGGTGATCAAGGCCAAGGACAAACATCTTGACACCGCCGACTCCAACATCAAGAAGTTGACGGAGGAGTTGGCTAAGGTGAAGGCTGAGAAAGTCCAGCTAGAACAACAGAATAAAAAGCTGGGCGAGGAGGTGAGTGGGCTTTCCCAGGTCAAGGCTGATAATGTTCTGCTGAAACAACAAGTTTCAAATTTAAATCAGCAGAACCAAATTTTGGGCGGGGACGTGAGCATTCTTCAGTAGAGCCTGGTCTCTATAGAAATAAATAAAACCATAGCTGAAGATGCCTGGGCAGCGGAGTTAGGCGAAGCAGCAACCGCATATGGAAATCTTGAAGTGCGGGTTCAAGAGTTGGAAGCTGAGAAGACTGCCTCAGATGCCACCAGTGAGAGGCTCGACAAGGAATTACAATCTGCCTTGGATGCAGCTGAGGCAGCGATTAATGACGCTTTCAGCATGGCTGTTCGCCAACTCCGCTATCGCAACCCAGGTGTTGCTCTCTCCACCACAGGCATTCATCCCTATTACGAATTCATCAATGGAGAATTGATGGTGCCTGTGCAAGGAGGTCATATGCCTGCGCCTAATGATGAATATGTCTTGGCGGACTTGCCTCCTTCCCAAAGTTTGACCAGGCTAGGAGAAGGTCAGCTCACCTCTACTCAGCAAGATGGGAAGCCGTCTGACCCTTAAAGATCAGCTTCTCAGTCTCTTTGCAAGTTTTATTTTTATTAGCATTTTAATGATATCGCCTTGTTCCAGGATAGGCTCTGGATTTTTATTAATATTGGCAATATTCAATAAAACATATTCTCTGCAAATGTATACTTGTTCATAGAAGTAGTGTTTAAGTCCGTTGTATTTATGCCTTGTAAAATGATATTGAGAAGGCGGAATATTACTCCGTCAAGCCATAGGCTCAACACAGGTGGAATATTCATTTGAGGACTTAATGAAATATGACTAAGTATAACGAGGCGGAATAGCCTTTTTGCAATTCTGGTGAAGTAAAATTCAGTAAGGAGGCGAAGTAGCCTCTTAGGAATTTCAATGAAACAAATTCAGTAATGGGGCGGAGTAGCCTTTTTGAGAATTTAACTGAAGTAATTTCAATAATGAGGCGTAGTAATCTCTTGGGAATTTCATTGAAATGATTTTAATAGTGAGGCGTAGTAGCCTCTTAGGAATTTAAAAGGAATTGGATTCCGTAAGAAGGCGGTGTGGCCTCTTAGGAATTTCAATGAGATTGGATTCCGTAAGAAGGCGGTGTGGCCTCTTAGGAATTTCAATGAGATTGGATTCCGTAAGAAGGCGGAATAGCCTCTTAGGAATCCCCAAGAAATAGATTCCGTAAGGAGGCGGAGTGGCCTCTTAGGAATTTCCATGAGTTGTATTCCGTAAGAAGGCAGAGTAGCCTTTTAGGAGTTTCCATGAGTTGTATTCCGTAAGGAGGCGGAGTAGCCTCTTAGGAATTTCCATGGAATTGGATTCCGTAAGAAGGCGGAGTGGCCTCTTAGGAATTTCCAAGGAATTGGATTCCGTAAGAAGGCGGAGTAGCCTTTTAAGAATTTTAATGAAGCTGGATTCCGTAAGAAGGCGGAGTAGCCTCTTAGGAATTTTCATGAAGCACAATTTTACAAGTGTTGAACTTACTTGAACTTGTTGGGTAGTGCTTGAGTTTGTTGCTCATGTACTCCGTAAAACATTGGGAGTTAGGCAGAGTCAAGTTTTGGATGGAATGTTCATCCTTTTGCATTTTGATTGGAGTGCGACTCCTGATTGAATGAAAATCATCGAAGTGGGGATTGCTATGGTGCAGCATATAGCTGTGACACCAATTTATCCTGCAAGAAATTGGTTAAACCTTCGAGGCGGTATGGTGCAGCATATAGCTGTGACACCAATTCATCCTGCAAGAATTTGGTTGAACCTTCGAGGCGGTATGGTGCAGCATATAGCTGTGACACCAATTCATCCTGCAAGAATTTGGTTGGATTTTGGGGTTAGCGTGGTGCAGCATATAGCTGTGACACCAGCTCTTCCCACAAGAAGCCTGCAGGACCTTGGGGGCGAATTAGTGCAGCATATAGCTGTGACACTAATTCTTTCCATAGGCGACCTGTAGGACCTTAGGGTCGGTATGGTGCAGCATATAGCTGAGACACCAATCCTTTCCCCCCAAGGAGTTTTCTGTACCTTAGGGTCGGTATGGTGCAGCATATAGCTGAGACACCAATCCTTTCCCCCCAAGGAGTTTTCTGGACCTTAGGGTCGGTATGGTGCAGCATATAGCTGAGACACCAATCCTTTCCCCCCAAGGAGTTTTCTGTACCTTAGGGTCAGTATGGTGCAGCATATAGCTGAGACACCAATTCCCCAAGGAGTTTTTGTTGACTCCGTTTGTGAAGCGGCGTTGCATGTTGGTTGATCTTTATGGAATAAAGAGTTATGCGTTTGTGCTTCAGTTTTAGAGTCGTTGTTTTATCTGCATGGGAACAAATTCTGCCATGGATGATCAATTCAAAGTTAGAGTAAAGATTAAATACAGGTAGGCATTTCATTGAGAATGGAACTACATAAAGGATTGAGTTGGGATATATCTTTTTGAAACCTTTTCAAGGAAAGCATACAGAGGAAGATCCTTGAGTTAGGAAGAAAAGATCATACCGTATTACCCAACTAACTGTAATATATGCGTAAATTTAAAATGTTCCATTTATTTCTGACCGGAGTGCCATCCAAGTTTTCTAGGCGGTATGTACCCTTGCCCAAGACCTCGATGACTCGGTATGGACCTTCCCAATTTGGTGCCAATTTGCCTTGGTGCGCAAATTTGTTGCCAATGTTGGCCCTTCTCAGGACCAAATCTCCCTCTTTGAAACGGCGTTCGCATATGCGTGCATTATACCGTTTGGCGGCCTTTGCTTTGACAGCTTGATCTCTCACAAAGGCTTCCTCTCTCAACTCCGCCAAAACCTCCAATTCGTGTGCGAGGTTCTGTTGATTGGCTTCCTCATTGAAATGGAGGACTCGAGCTGAAGGGGCTGTTAATTCAATGGGAATGACAGCCTCGACTCCATATGTCAGCCGATACGGAGATTCATTCGTGGTGGAGTGTGGGGTGGTTCTATATGCCCATAAAACGTGGCATAACTGATTTGCCCAGTCTCCCTTTGCCTCACCAAGGCGTTTTTTGAGGCCCTTCAAGATTTCTCTGTTGGCGACCTCTGCTTGTCCATTGGTTTGAGGGTGTTCCACAGAAGAGAAAATCTGCGTGATGCTGAGATTTTCTAAGAGTTCAGTGAACTTGCGATCTGTGAACTGGGTGCCATTATCAGTGACTATGCGTTCAGGGACTCCGAAACGTGCAATGATGTTCTCATAAACAAATCTTTGAGTCCTGGCTGACGTTATGTGCACCACTGCCTCTCCCTCAATCCATTTGGTGAAATAATCGACACCAACTATCAAGTATTTGATACCGCCGAGCGCAGTTGGGAATGGACCTAGAATATCCATACCCCATTGATAGAAAGGCCAGGGCGTTATTGATGATGACATTTCCTCAGCTGGAGTATGGTGAAAATTCACGAATCATTGACATTGATCGCATTTTTGAACATATGAGGCAGCGTCTTGCTTCATAGTGGGCCACCAATACCCCGCCCTGAGGATTTTTCTCACTAGACTCCGTGCCCCTGGATGATGTCCACACTGCCCTTCATGGACTTCTTCCAAAACAGCTGGCACCTCGTTTTCATTTATGCAAATTAAGTACGGGACAGAAATTCCTCGGCGGTATAGCTGCCCATCCAGGAGTGTATAATAGGGTGCCTCCCTCCTTAGCTTCTTTCGCTCAAGATCATCCGTGGGTAATTGTCCATTAACAAGATAACGAACTATTGGTGTTACCCAGGAGTTGTCATCAACGGGGCGGCTTTTAATCATATGAATTGAAGAGGGAAGGGATATACTTGGCTCCGCCAGAGTACTCTGTACAACCGTGGTTGTACATCCCGCCTTCTTTGTGCTGGCTAACCTGGACAGGATATCAGCACGTGTATTTTCTTCGCGAGGTACATGCTTGAAAGTCACTTCATCGAAGCGCTGTTTCAACTCATTGACGCAGTCCAGATATTGTTGCAGTAGAGGTTCTTTAGCCTGATACTCACCAAGAATTTGTGAGATGACTAGTTGAGAATCACTGCATAGGGTGACAGTTTTGGCCCCAATATCTTGTGCTGCTCTGAGTCCGGCTAAGAAGGCTTCATACTCCGCCTGATTGTTAGACGTAGTGAAGGTAAAGTGTAACGAAATTTCAAGATGTACCCCGTCATCACTTTCTATGACGATTCCTGCTCCGCATCCTTTGCTGTTCGAAGACCCATCGACATATATTGTCCAGTGTGAATGATCTGCATCTGGGCTAGAGCCTGTTAATTCAACTACGAAATCTGCTAGGACTTGTGCCTTGATAGCAGTTCTTGGTTCGTAGGATATGTCGAATTCAGAGAGTTCTATGGCCCATTTGATCATCCTTCCTGCCAAGTCTGGCTTGAATAATATAGTACGGAGTGGCAAGTCTGTGCGAATAAGGATGGGATGTGCATGGAAATATGGTCTTAGGCGTCGTGAGGCCCAAACGACTGCAAGTGCTGCCTTTTCAATCTTCTGATAACGGCACTCCGCACCATGCAATGTTTTACCAGTGAAGTATACCGGTCGTTGGCCTTCAACTGTTTCCTTGACCAGGGCCACTGCCAGCGCTTCATCTGAAACAGACAAATAAACAATGAGTTGCTCACCTGGGCTTGGTTTTACCAGGATTGGAGGGCTGGCTAAGACATTTTTCAAGCTTTGGAAGGCGGCCTCTTGCTCTGGGCCCCAATTGAATTTTTTATCCTTCTTCAGCATCTTGTACAAGGGGAGAGAGCGATGAGCCATTTTTGGCATGAATCGTGCTAGAGCAGCGATTTTGCCATTGAGGGATTGTACCTCTTTCAATGTTTTGGGGCTCTGCAACTCTTGTATCACACGACACTTGTCAGGATTAGCTTCTATGCCTCTTTGCGTTAACATGAAACCCAAAAATCTTCCCCCAGGCACAGCAAATGTACATTTTAGTGGGTTGAGTCTCATGTTGTATTGCCGCAAGTGTTGAAAAATGAGGCGTAGGTCTTCAACATGGTCTCCTCCCTCTGGAGTTTTGGCGATGATATCATCAATATAAACCTCCACCAGCTTTGTGTGCATGCCCTCAAAGACTTTGTTGATCATGCGCTGGTAGGTGGCCCCAGCGTTCTTCAGCCCAAACGGCATGACATTGTAGCAAAAGACCCCTCTGTCATTGATAAATGCTGTTTTCTCCTGATCATCCTCACACATTGGAATTTGGTTGTATCCGGAATAAGCATCCATGAAGGATAGATGCTTGTATCCTGATGAATCGTCAACCAGTCTGTCAATGTTGGGGAGAGGATAAGGATCTTTGGGACAACATTTATTCAAATCAACGTAGTCTATGCACATGCGCCATTTGCCATTGGCTTTCTGCACCATAACCACGTTGGACAGCCAAGAAGAGTAACGGAGTTCCCTGATGAACCCCGCCTTAAGGAGTTCTTCGGTTTGTTCGCAAGCAGCATTTTGCTTAGCAGGACCCATACGCCGTTTCTTTTGTGCCACTGGCTTAGTTTCAGGATACACCGCCAGGCGGTGGCAACAGAAGTTAGGATCCATACCGGGCATGTCTGCGGCTGTCCAGGCAAAAATTTCTTTGTACTCATGGAGGAGTGCAATCAGTCTTGCTTCCATGTTAGGCTCCAGCTTGTCATTGATGTTAGTAATTTGCTCCGGGGTGCTGCCCAAAACAATAGACTTAGAACCACCATCAGGAGTTGGTTTCGAAGGATTTAGTGGGTCTATAGAAGACTCCGCCCTGGGATCAAGATCCACCAAGTTAACGGATGCCGCCGCACTGTTTCCTTCGTTCAATTTTCTTTTCTTAGACATGGTTTCAAGCTTCACCATGTTAAGACTTAAATAGTAACAATAACGAGCCATCTCCTGGTCACCCCTGACGGATGAGACTTGATTGTCTTTATCAATGAACTTGATCAACAAGTGGGGGGTTGAAACGATGGCTTCCATGGCATTCAGAGTAGGCCGTCCAATGATGCCATTGTATGGGGATTTAACATCAATGACAAGAACCCTGGATTTCACAGTCCTTGCTCCAGGTTCACCATCGAAGGTAATCCTTGTGTCCAAGTAGCCTTTAGTAGGCTGTTTGGCACCATTAAAATCTGTAAGGTCCTGTGTGTAAGGCTGTAAATCATCATCAGTCAGTCCCATGCGTTTAAAACAGTCATAAAAAATAACGTCGCAGGAACTTCCCTGATCAACTAGGATGCGTTTTACATCCATATTAGCGATCACCGCAATGATCACTACCGCATCATCTCCCTCAGGAATGGTTGGGCCAAAATCATCATCTGTGAAAGTTATAGGCGGAGTCTGAACTCCGTCCCTGAATGGGCGATATTCTTTGTTCTTGCCCTGCACAGATAAGATCATACGATGATGATTTTTCCGGGCGGTGTTTGAGGGTCCGCCTCCTGCGAAGCCTCCAGCAATCATGTCCACCACCTGCCTTTTACCTCGTGATCTAGGTTCAGGGCTCGGTTCTCATTGGGCGGACTCCAGAACAATGCCTTTTTGTTTCTCTGACACCGCCGTACGTTTTGGTTCCCGAGTACTATCAGGATCCGGAGAACGTTCACGATGTCGCTTTTCAAACTTCTCAGGCTCATCATGAGATTTGCCTTTGAACAGGTAATGTTTCAGTTTACCTTCACGAATGAGCACCTCAATGGTATTTTTGAGTTGCTTGCATTCTTCTGTGGTGTGGCCAACTGACTCATGGAATTCACAATATTTCTTTGGGTTTCCCCCGCGCCTGATTGGGGGTGGACGTTGAATTCCATAAACGTTGAGGGTGGTCCATCCTATCTCACGCAAGATTTTCTCGCAAGTTGTGTTCAGTGGTGCATAGTGAGCAAAATTGAACACACGTCTGTCTTGCTGTTTGAAAGGTTGGTTCCCTACTTTGTCCCTTTGGTGGGACTTGTCATTCTTCAACAACTTCTCTTTCCCTTTGTCATGAGGTGGAGTTGCAGGGGATGGTTTACTGCGAGATGCAGTGGCTTCCAAATGCATCTCGATACCCACGTACTTGGACGCCTTCCTGCGAAATTCCTCCATCGTGGTTGGAGGTCCCTTTGCCAAAGACAAAGCGAAAGGTGACTTTGGTTGCATAGCTTCTATGAGAATATGCAACTGGATTGCCTCTGTCAGATCAGGGACCATGGCTGCCTCCTTGTAAAATCTCTTAAGGAAATCCTTCAGAGATTCTTTGTCGCCTTGTTTGATCTGAGCCAAGGTATGAGAGGTTCTGGGTGCATCCCTGGAGATCACGAAGTGGTTTCCAAAAGCTGAGGCCAGCTCCTCCCACGAATCAATGGAACCTGAAGGTAAGCTCTTGAACCAACTAAGAGCTTCGCCTGTAAGAGTCCTGGGGAACATTCTGCACATGACATCCTCCTCAGCTCCTAGAAACATGGCCTCGTAGATATAAGCATCTAAATGCTTAGAGGGATATGTTTCCCCAGTATATTTCCCTATAGAAATGGGCTGCATAGTTTGCAAATGTCTGGGTACATGTGCATTCATGAGCCTTTTAGAAAATGGGATGCTCATCTTATATCCTGAGGGGGATACGTTTGAGCCTGCTCTCCTTCCTTCTTGATGCTGAGCATTCACCAGTGGGAGGCTTCGTTGCTCCTCCATGTATGTAGGAATACAGGAGTAGTGAGGAGTACTTGATTCCTCCTGCATGTGTGATTCATGATGTGGCTGTCTTGCGGGACCAGCTTTCTCATGCACTGGGTTTGCTTTTTCACGACGAAGTTTCGCAAGTTCTTCTCTCAACATTCGAATCATCTCATCTCTTGGATCTAGAGAATCAGCTTGCGTTGCTTTTTTCTGAGCACCATCGTCGAAGTTAAGACGTCTAGGATTGCGTGGAGGAGAATCCTCGTGCTACATCTCTGGTCCTTGTCTCTCCATTGATGATGAAGATTGATCAAAGATTGTGGGATTACCCAGTTTACAGGTCCCACTGGGCGTGCCAATGAACTGTTCTTTACAGGGGGTGTAGAAGTACGCTTGTAGAACAACTCAAAATATACATATAAATGTGTTTTTGATACAAAGCAATGTGCGTATAAATGTAAATACGGAGAATCTTTGTATGCTGAGGCGGAGTGCAATGTACTCTGGGGCGGTGTCACAGTCCGCCTGACGGGATCTACGTTGCCTTGACCCGATTGGGGGTGGTACCTGCAATCGTTCTCCGACGCTCAAGTCAGTATTTCAGAATACTTAGAGACTTAGAAAGACAGTCAGAGAGAATTATGCAAGTCAGAGAGTGTAAGGTTCAGAGAATGGGAAAGATCCCCCTTATACCTTTTCGAGAGAGGTTTATATACCTGTTACTGGTGCTCCATTATTGGTAGGACCCGCTCCTTGTCTTCAGGCATAATGCTGAAAAGGTAGTGGGTCCCTGCGCTGTTTACATGCACCATTATTGTAGTAGGTATCACAACTTGTCTGGAAAGCGTTAGTGCTTTAATATTTTATTGTTATTTCCCTTTATGCGTGACAGCGTGATTCCCATTATTAACCTCTCAAGACAGAGTCAATCTCGTGCCGGGGTTGTGAGTATGGGCTCGCTACGCAGTAGGGGAAATTCGGTATTCCGCCAATATTGAGCCTATGGCTTGGCGGAGTAACAACTTTGGCGAGGTTACATTCCTTGGCGGAGTAACATGCCTGGACGGAGTTACATTCCTTGGCGGGGTAACGTGCCTGGGCGGAGTTATGAGCCTTGGCGGCGTTACTTGCCCTGGCGGTATGCACTCCGTATAGTATTTGTAGTGTATTTGAAGAGTACTTCTCTTTATTCAAAATGCTGATCTGGCAAGGCATTAAAGCCATGCTCTTGGGGGCCGGTGTTAGGACCGGATCATTATACATATAATTAAGTTGAGTGCTGTTTTATAAATAAACAATCATCATCTTGTTACATTGGTATATTGTGGCTTAATGGTAAAGTATATACCTTTGTCATTTAAATGTGCCAAGTTCAAATCCCATGGAGACTAAAATGTTTTTAATTTTCAAGATAACTACTCGGCCTATCAAATCATGACACCTTTCCTATGTTATTATAAATTATTGAGAGTTGTTCATAAAGTAATAAAATTAGAATAATTAATTTTGGGTTATTTAATTTAAAGTTGAATTAAATTATGATGGTAAAATATAAGTTATCATGAGGTGGAAGTAAATTTTATTTACTTAAAGTAAATAAAAGAAAATAGAAAAGAAAAAGGGAATGACCAAAATACCCTTAAGGCTAAAACAAATTCCATTTCCTTTTTTCCTCGTCATGCATGCGTAAAAGGAAACACCAAAAAGCTTCTTTTTCCTTTTCTCCCATGGCCATGAGAAGGATGACTTGGCTTGTGTCTAATCTTTTGGTGAAATCAAAATTGATTGTGTAATTGGAATCATGGAAGCGAGGTAAGCATAATGATGGTTTCAATTTTAAATTTCGTAGTATTTTTCTTAAAACAAAAAATGTCTATAGTGTGAGGATTCTTGGGTTTCTCTTGGTTTGGTGTTTTTGGGCAATAATTGAATGGAACCAAGCTTCTAATTCAAAAATGGCGTTTGATGTTAATGAGTTTTTGTTTTGGTGTCGTAGGTCGCGAACTAAGTGTTGACAAGGCATTGATCGGTCTGGAGCTCGAAACCGAGAGCGGGATTAGTTAAGGTAAGCTTTAGAAGCATTAAAAATATATTTGAGGTTGTGTTGGTAAAGTGGGATTTAGTTTCGAAGCTGGAAATGTTTAAATTGTAGATATTAGGCATACTGAACATCGAGAACAAGTATCGAAAGCATGAAATTGAGGTAAGGGGGTGTTCAGACTACTAGTTAATTTATAAATATTATTTGACGTCAATTGGTGTTCAAAAAAGGGATATAATTAGTGTTAAATGGATAATTTAATTATAATGTATGATTAATAAAGTTTTCTAATATGAATTTTGACTAAACTTGGACTTAGAAATGTTGAGAATGAAAAACTAGGAATTATTATACATAAATTATGCATAGTGGTGAAATGATGATATTGATAATTAATTCTTATTGAAATTGAGTAAATAATATATGTATATATATATATATATGTATATTGGAATGAGTTTCCAAGTGTAGAATGACGAAATTAATGTTGTATGAGAATTTATAATTGAAATTACATCCATGTATATTTGTGTGCGCTTGTATCTGATTGGATGTTGAATTATTGTCTGAAGTACTGATCATGCCTGAGTGGCTATGTGTTGATGTGTAAAATAATATATGACAAATAGAGAAGTGGTATGTGGTGTGTGCCTGAGCGGCCTCCATTTGATTGAAAAGTTCCTAAGTGGCTAGCAGTTCATGTAATACCCTATAGTTGTGTGAGATGTGTTGATGACCATTGGTGCCAATTTGACAAAGAAACTTTATAGATTGATTAAGAGAAAAATAATAAAATCGAATATATGTGATTCTGTGTGGTTTAGACGGTTGTGCGGTATATTCACCCCCCACTTTTAGCTCTAGTGGTTAAGTAGGATCCCGTTGAGCTATCTTGTGGTTAAGCGAGACTTAATGGTTTAGATGAAGAGCCAAACAGGGTTTGGTGGACCAAGTAGGGTTCACAGGGTGTCAAGCAGGACCCCTAACTAGTGGCCGATCCAGATACTAAAGAGTCTAATTAAACCCTAAATGAGAGCGAGTGATGCATTGTGTATTTGATAATGTGAAACAATGATATGTATATATTGTTACGCATAACTTAAGTGACTTGTGATATTCAAAAGTATTCATCTATGCGATTAATGATTGGAACATATATGTGGCGTTTGAATATCCTAAGTTGAAAGTATGGTGATGATCGAATATATTTATAATTGGTGATTAGGATATGAGAAGTTAGAGAATGATAATGAAATGTGTAATGAATATATATATATATATATATAAGTATGTACTATTATAAGGCTAATGTTATGCCTTTTCATTATAATTGAGTTTCTATATTAATTAGTCATTTTAACACTCACCATTTCTGTTGTTATTTTTAGTAACCAATGATAGGGATACCATAGATATCGTAGAGGTAGGCATCAAATGAGCTAGGAATGCCAAGGAATGGAGGATGAATTTATGTTGTTTATAATGATATTCAATTATGAGTATGTTTATTTTAGTATCTATGTTTTGATACTTATGTGTCTATGATGGTAATTAGTAAATGAAATTGTATTTCCATGGGTAGGATATAATTGATGACGATGTTGATATCTTGTTGATTAATGATGCTTGGGAATTAGTGTAATTGGCGCGCGCGCACACACATATATATATGTAAAGAAAATGGCTAATTAAGCTAACTCTAGAAGGGTGATTTTGAGTTCTAGTGGGATTTGAAGTCTCCGGAAAGTGCCAATAGTACCCTAAGCATGTTTAAAATCGTGTGTGAATTAAGATTTCCAATTGAAGGGGATTTGATAGGGTTTTGGTATTGGAATTGAGTGAAAATGACTTAAATGTATTTTTTTGTATAACTCCATGACTAGGAGGAATTTTTTTAGCATGAAGTGCAGCAACAGGTATGAAATGAGTCATATATAATGCGTGTAAAGTTAATGGGTAGGATAAAGTGCATGAAAGTTAGCCTGGATGCATAATTTTACAGTTCTATCTATGGGTAATCAATTATAAGGTTTTTGCAATCAATTACCAGAGAGCTTGTGTGAATTCCTACGTAGTTTGGTCGCGAGTAATCGATTGCCAGAGAGTTCTGCAATCAATTACAAAATTTCCTATAATCGATTACCAGAGACTTGATAGAGGTTCCTGCATAGTTTGATTGTAAGTTATTGATTACATATAATGTGTAATCGATTACACTACTGCTTAATCACATAAAAATTGTTTCTTTGAGTTATGTAATTGCAAGTTTAGTTGCGTCGAATCTTAGGGTAGCTTGTTAGGGACCTATAACTTCGGGTAAGTCCATTTTTAAGTTTGAGTATAGCTAGAAAATTTTGTTCCCCCTGTTTAAGGTTGTGTGTCGCTTAAGTTTTTAGGATTTATTTGTTGGGGGTTGTCCTAATTATGAAATATTTCTTCTAATTTTATCAGACCTTGGGGGTAAATTCTAGGAATTTAGGCGCGGTGTTATAAAGGTGAGGAGAAGGCCCAAGATGATAACGGTGATGATGAACAAACTAATGTTACCAAGGAGTTCCACATCATCTATGAAGAAGACATTGTAGACCTTGTAACCCATGAGACTAGTTGGGTAGTTGATAGTGGAGCTACCGTTCACGTGACATCTTAGGGAGAATTCTTCTCTTCTTACACACAAGTGATTTTGGTGCTATAAAAATTATATTTGTCAAAATGGGCCAGGCCAGGCCAGACTGTAAAATAGACTAGTTTGGTCATATAATTTAGAAGCCTGAAAAATCACCTAGCTTATTAATCTAGCCTAGTAAAATCCAGGCTCGGGTCAAAAAAGCCCGATCGGGTTTTGATAGCTAAAATATATCTAATTAAATTCTATTATAAATATTTTATACTTAGAAAAGTTTTAAAAATAATACACTGTTATGTGCCTTTTCAAGTCTCAATAAGGTGTAAAGCATAAATCCTTAATGACTCAACCTTATGTAAAAAAAACAAAAAAATGTCTTCAACTTAAGTTTCATAACCTAACTTTAGGTGGCCTGTCTCCTAATTTCAGAACCTAATCCCAATTTCATAACACATCTCTCAACTCTTAAGGGTTGTCATCGCATTCTACCTAGTCTCATGTTCGTCCTTGTTGACTATCTTGTTTGTCATAGTTGAAGATGTCTATTGCTTCCTTCAAGGTTGCCACATGTTCTTGAATGCCATGTTCATAAGAGTAATTAAGGTTTTTTCCTTCTCTATCATTGGCTTGTAGTAGGTTTTGAATTCATATGTCTTGTTTGTCATCGTCCTGTTCATTGGAGTCGTTAAGGTTGCTGCCTTTTCTATCAGGTATTCAGATTCTTTTGAATCTATGGTAGTGTTTGACAACGTTTTTGATGAACTCTTGATAATGTGTTTTTATCAACACTTGATAAATATTTGATATTGTTTGATGAATGTTGTCTGATAAAGTTCTAAGAGTGTGTTTTTTTAACAATGTTTGATAAATATTTTATGATAATATTTGTTAAATGTTGTCTGATAAAGATCTAATATAATGGGAAACATTATTGATATAATATTTTTATTAATATGTATATCTCAATTAATTATTTACATATCTACTTATCTAGTATGGTATCTACTGTAGGAAATGAAATAATTCAAATCCCTTATAAACCTCCAATTAATATAGACAAAACCACTACTTCATAAGTTGAAACCCAAACTTCTAAGCCAAAATATAAAAAAAGCTAAGGCTTTAATGTCTAATATGTGGAACTACTTTGTTAAAACTAGTTGTGATAAAGATGGGAAAGAAAAGTGTAATTGCAGGGCATGTGGAAAAGAGTTAGGATGTAATCATAAAAATGGGACTACACATTTACTCTGCCATAGGGATAACTGTAAGGCAATCCCTAAATTTAAAGACGTAGGGAACATGACAGATTCGGATTACTAGATTTGCATCTATTCAACGTAGGAGGTATTGTGTAGTCTCTTAATGTTACTCTTTCAATTTATGGATGGAAGAACATTTCTTCACCCCTGCAACTTTGAATGAGACACGCTAACAGAGAAATTAATAACTAACTAACTAAGAATGAAAAACTACACTAAAAATCAGAAACAACTAAAGAAAATGTTTAAATTAGTGGTTCCCTATAGATTGTTAATATTTAGGATCAATAATCCCCAACAACTGAAGATAGAATTTGCAATAGTGGACAAAGCCTAATCTCTTAAGTTAGAATCCTTAAATTGACAATCATGAACCCTAATCCCTTATGTGAATATGATTGATTAATCAATAATTATGTGAGTTACGAAAATCTCATAACTGAAGAAGCCTAAGCCCTTAGGTCATCCTCAAATTAGGTTGAATTCCTCATGTCAGATTTGAAAGTAATGATTTTTCTCAGTGAATCCAAATCCTTGATCAATCCAAGAGCAACACTATGAGAAGAGAAATCTAATCAAATGTTGAATCTTTATGCATCACAATCATATATCATAATTCCCCAAGCATTTCTAAAAGATCATCCTATCTTAATCTTAAGAATATAGCCACACACGGTGAGGTTAGAGATATAAAGTAAGGTAGACTGAGATGAGAGAAGGTGCCGTGGTAGCAAGTTAAAGAAAAATAGAGAAAAGAGAGAGATTGAATTAGAAATTTTATTCTAAAATGAAGTAACATGATAGATTGCTACATTGTTCTCATAATTATAGCTATTTATAGATGTTGAGAAAAAGTTTGGTAAAAATATAAGTTTTAAGTCCTGTCGGACCAGACCCCAGATTTTATAAATTTCTGAATTTGTTTATGTCATTCATCAAGTATTTTCGCTAAAGGAATAAAGTCTGAACTGTTCATAATGTTTTTTCTTAGTACGTAAGTAATTTTAGGATATGAAGATTAGCTTGTAAAAATAAAGGGGGAGCATGCATGTTTTAAAAGTCTGGTATAACAAAAGTCTGATAGAAGCATCCTGATTAAAGAACTCTTCTTCAACTTTCAAAAATTCTATTTTGGTGATGCTTCGGGAGAAATGATCATATCATATTTGCATGCTTATCATCAAAGAACAAAAAGAACAAGATCAACATAAGTAGCAGCTGTTAGCGTACCTACTCCTGGGAATTCTGATCACAAGTCAGAGATCTCATCGGGACATCTCAGAAAGTAACATTTCGCTCAATCAAGAATTAGTTCACGAATGGTTTTATGCATGGAAATGCATGAGAAACCATTTTCTTGAAAATATTGAAATATGATTCAGACCTTTCTCAAGCTTAAATTCAACTTTAAGGTCTGATAATAAAAAGCTTAAGGTAAAATACCTTTAAAGGATTTCCAACGTCTGTACCTCATTTCAAGAAGTAGTAACGGTTATATCCTCCAAGCCACTATAAATACCAAGGAAGTTTGAACATTAGAAATACAAGAAAATCTTAGAAGCAAACTCTTCAAGTTATCATTCAATCTTATTCTTGTTCATTTTCTTGTAAGACAAAGACCCTTATTACTTTCTAGTTTTGCTTTTAGTAGACTTAGGTCTTGTGTCAAAAACTTAGTGTTCAATTTTAAAATTATCTATTATATGTACGCTAAGTTCTGAAAACCTCTTTTCATTCATTTAAATTGTAAAAGTCTAGTATGTTACTAGAAGAAGTTGGTGGGAAACACTTTGGCCTGTAGAGGCTTTTAAAAGATTATTTAGGTTAAGCCAGGAGTTGCTTGTTGAAAATATACTTGGGATAAGCCAGGAGTGGCTGGATTCAAGAATACTCAGAGCATGAGTTGTGCTCAAGCCAGGAGTGGCTGGATTCAAGAATACTCAAAAGCACGGATCGTGCTTAATACAAGATTGACTGGAGTCAATAATACTCAACATCTGATGTAAATGATTTTTACAATAGTGGAAATTCTTCAAGTTTAAAGGGATTGGACATAGCTTTAGTGTTGGAAGTGAACCAGTATAAACTCTGTGTGCTTATCCTTCTCATTTATTACTTGTTTGATTACATGTTTTTAATTTGTTTCAAAGTTTTGTGAAAAAGAGTCTAAGACTTATTCAACCCCCCTTCTAAGTCTGACTCTGAACCATCAATTGGTATCAAAGCTTGTCCTTTGGGTTGATCACTCCCTCGAGTGAAAAGGATCAAGATCTATGGCAACTTCTTAAAGTAATCAATTGATCACAGAAGGATCCTCCATCAACAGACCCCAACTTTCTTTGGGGAAGACTATCCATATTAGAAGAACAAAATGGAAATGTTTATAAAATCTACTCAATACAATCTTTAGGTAGTCATCATTAATGGTGATTATGGCTCTCCTGTAAATAGTGAAGGTCAACCTAAAGCAGAAAGTGAATGGAGTTATGATGAAATCAAAAAGATGGAGAACAATGCCAAAGCCAAATTTCTTCTCACATGCGCTCTTAGTAAGTATGAATACAACAAGGTATTCAGCTATAAAATAGCTAAAGAAGTTTGGGATGCTCTTCAATGTAACTACGAAGGAACGTCGAATGTCAAGAAATCCAAGAAGATATTGTTAACTAAATAATATGACAACTTCAAAATGGAGGAACATGAGTCAATAGATCAAATGTTTGGAAGATTCCAAACCCTACTGAATAGTTTAAAAAATCTAGGAACCACCCATTCTATAGAAGATATAAACATCAAGCTTCTCAGATGTTTGCCTAAAAGATTCGATGTAGAATGCTCCGCTCTAGAAGAAGCTAAGGATCTAAGTACCTTCTCTCTGGATGAGTTGCTTGGAGTTCTCAGGGTTTATGAGCTAAAGCTGAAGCTGAAAGAAACCATAAATCTACTTCCATCAAGAGCATTGCCTTAAAGTTTAATGAAATAAGAAAAGACAAAGGTCTGAAAGCAGAAGAATTATCTAATTCTGAACTAGACTCTGATAAATCAGATGATGACACTGATGAAGAATTGGCTCTTGTAACTAAAAGATTTCATAAGTTACTAAGAAAGAATAAGTTCAGACTGGAAATGTTCTAGAAGAAAGACTATAGAGGTAAAAGTCAATTTAAGTTTAAAACTGACAAATCTACTTTAGAATGTTTTAATTACAGAAAACCAAGTCACATAAAAGCAGAGTGTCATTTTCTAAATAAAGATAAAAAGGACAGAAGGGAAAGAAGGAAGTTTCCTAAGAAATAAAAAGGTCTGGTCACTTAGGATGATGAAGGATCATCCAGCTAAGAAGAGTTTGATGAAGAAAATGAGTCAGCTCAAACAGTTTAAAAGTCAAATTTCTTTGTTAAAAGAAGAAAAGCACAGTATAAATAATTTGAAAGAAAAAGAAATACATCTTGAAGAATTAAGTAAACTTAGAAAAGACAACACCACTTTAAAAATAGATTTTGGAAAATCTAAGAGTTATTGCAACTCTTAGGATAAAGAAATTATTAGATTAAAAAAATCTTATCAACTCTCTTACCCCAGATCTATGCAAATTTGTTACTAGCACTAAAAACTTGAATGCTTTATTAGGAAAATCCTAAGGAAGTCAAAAAGATCTTGGTCTGGGATATGTGAAAAAGAAAAATGTTTCCAAATTGAAAATGCTTAAGTATCTTTCAGCTCCTATATTTGTTCTAGAGGGATAAAGGATTATTAAATGTAATCATTACAAAAATTATGGTCACTCTATAACTAAATGCAGGAAAAGAAAACGAAGAAATGAAAAATTCACTAATAGTCTAGGACCTAAAAGAATATGGGTACCAAAATCATTAATCATTCCTTTTGTAGATATGTTTGAAATCAAGAACAAAAACTCTACAATGGTATCTGGATAGTGGATGCTTGCATCACATGACAAGAAAAAGGTCTATGTTCCTAGACCTGGAGAAATTTAAAGGAGGATCTGTCACCTTTGGAGAGAACCAGATTGGAAGAATCATTGGGTCTGGTAATGTGGGTAAACTCCCCTCACCTGTCATTGAAAATGTATTTCTTGTTGAAGGTTTGAAACATAACCTACTGAGCATTAGTCAATTTTGTGATAGTGGGTATCAAGTTTCTTTTGACAAGAATAAGTGTACGATCATCAATCATGATGGAACCATACTCTTTGATGCAAACAGACATAATAACTTTTATAAGGTGTACTTGAACGAACTAAATGATCAAAATGTAAAATGTCTATTTTCAAACTCTGTAAAGAGATAGATCTGGCACAAAAAGCTTGGACATGTAAGTCTCAAACTTATTTCAAAACTTCACAGAAAGGATCTGGTCAAAGGATTACCAAAAATTTCCTTTAACAGGTCCCTACCATGTGAAGCATGCCAAAGTGGAAAACAACACAAAACCTCTTTTAAAAACAAAGATGTTTCTACATCCAGACCTCTAGAATTATTACATTTAGATCTATTTGGTCCCTCTCAAGTACAAAGTCTGGCAGGAAAGAAATATGAATTTGTCATTGTTGACAACTACACCAGACTAACACGGGTTTAATTCCTAGCCCACAAGGATGAGTCTATAAAAGTATTTAAAATCTTTTGCAAGAAAATTCAGAATGAGAAAGGATACTGTATTTGTACAATAAGAAGTGATCATGGCAGAGAATTTGAAAATGAATTTTTTAAAAACTTCTGCAATGAGTCTGGAATAACTCACAGTTTTTCCTCACCAAGAACTCCACAACAAAATGGAGTTGTGGAAAGGAAAAACAAATATCTACAAGAAACGGCCAGAACCATGCTTTGTGAAAATGATTTTCCAAAATATTTCTAGGCAGAAGCTATGAGTAGCTCTTGTTATATTCAAAACAGAGTTTTTATTAGATCAATACTGAATAAGACTCCTTATGAATTGTGGAAAGGTAGAAAACCCAACATCTCATACTTTCATCCTTTTGGCTGCAACTGTTACATTTTGAATACTAAGGACTACCTTGGAAAATTTGATTCAAAATGTGATAAAGGTATATTCATGGGATACTCTACCACATCAAAATCCTACAGAGTATTTAATACTTGAACGTAAACCATAGAAGAATCTATGCATGTAAGATTTGATGACCTTCAAAAGACTGACAGGATATTGGCAAATTTAGACTCTGATGATGTAGGAATTCAGTAAGAGAAAGAGCAATCAATATAACAACCAACTAAAAATGGTCAATCACAATTAACAAATCCTGAACAATTTAAACAAGATCAACTCACTAAACCTGAAAAGCCAATAGATTAGAAATTCAAAGTCCATTATTCTTTAGACCTTATTATCGGAGATCAAGCTGCTAAAGTTAGGACTATATCTAACCTTCATAATTAGTCAACAATTGCTCTTATCTCAAAAATGGTACCAAAAAATTTTCTGGAAGCTCTAAAGGATGTAGATTGGATTCTTGCTATGCAAGAAGAACTAAACCAGTTTGAAAGAAGTAAAGTATGGACACTTTCCAAAGCCAAAGATAAAAGTATAATTAGTACTAAGTGGGTATTTCAAAACAAGTTAGATAAATATGGAAAAGTAATTCACTCAGGGCTATAATCAACAAAAGGTATAGATTTTACTGAAACTTTTACTCCTGTAGCCAGACTTGAGGCTATCAGGATACTTCTTGTATTTGCAGCCTTTAAAGGTATTACATTATATCAGGTGGATGTAAAAAGTGCATTTTTGAATGGTTTTATTGAAGAAGAAGTTTATGTAAAACAGCCTCCTGGTTTTGAAGATGTGTCTCTTCCCAATCATGTTTTTAAATCAAGTAAAGCATTGTTTGGTCTGAAACAAGCTCCCAGAGCCTGGTACGATAGACCTAGTTCATTTCTTATTTCAAAAGGCTTTACTAGAGGCCAAGTTGACAAAACTCTCTTTAGAAAAAACTCTAAGAAAAATTTTACTATTGTACAGATTTATGTGGATGACATTGTTTTTGGTGCTACCGATGATAGTCTGTGTAAAGATTTTTCAAAAATGATGCAAGCAGAATTTGAAATGAGTATAATGAGTGAACTTAAATTTTTCTTAGGCTTGCAAATTCAACAAACTAGTGATGGAATTTTTATTCATTAACAAAAGTACACAAAGGAACTACTCAAAAAGTTTAAAATGGCTGATGCCAAGGCCATGGGTACTCCTATGCATCCTAACTGTACCATAAATAAAGATGAGTCTGGTACATCAGTAGACCAGACCTTATATAGAGGAATGATTGATTCACTCTTGTATCTTACATCTAGCAGACCTGACATAATGTTTAGCTTTTGCATGTGTGCAAGATATTAACCAGATCCCAAGGAATCATACTTGTCTACAGTGAAGAGGATTCTGAGATATCTTGTTGGAACCACTAACCTTGGGCTGTTCTACAAACAAACAAACTCTTTCTCTCTTTCTAGATTCTGTGATGCAGACTTTGTAGGAGATAGAGTTGATAGAAAAAGTACTAGTGGTGGATGTCATTTCTTGGGAAGCAACTTAATTTCATGGAGCATCAAAAAGCAAAACTCCATTACACTTTCAACCGCTGAAGTAGAATATATGTCTGCAGCTGGTTGTTGCTCTCAACTTCTTTGGATCAAATATCAGCTTGAAGATTACTCAATCAAAAAAGGAGAAATCCCAGTATTCTGTAATAATACTAGTGCAATAAATCTCTCCAAGAATCCTATTCAGCACTCCAAAGCAAAACACATTGAAGTAAAATATCACTTCATTCGTGGCTATGTACAAAAAGGAACCTTGGATCTGAAATTCGTGGATATAGATCATCAATGGTAATGAGGAAACAACATGGGAGGATCCTCACACTACCTCGAACAAAGGGTTAGAGGTTTACAAGGGTCCCTTAACAAGGACCAAATCCAAGAAAGGCAACGAGACCATCCACAAAACCCTATCTTCCTTCCTTACTTTGCTTAGTGGGCCCAAGCCCAATGAAGACACTTTGAGGATCTATTTGTACTCATCATGTAATATAGTTCATAAATAGATTTTCTAGTGATTTAGGCTTTATTTGGACCTTACTAGGTCAATTTGGTCACTATTGGGCCACGTACTCTAATTTGGGCCATGTATAGGCCATCTCTTTCTCTTTTCCCTTGAATAGGCCTAGGATCCATCATGGAGACCCATTATGAGCACCTTGGATGAATTCCTCATATGGGTATATATAGGTGTCTCTTCTTGTAAAAAGGCACATAAGATTCATTTTGAGAAATACAAACATATTGTATGAAATTTTAGTGAGAGATTCTCTTCCTTCTCTCTAGGATAAAGAGACTTTAGTAAGCTTTTATCCAAGAGGTCCTCTCCCTCCTTGGTGGTGAGTGGAGTTATCTTCCCATTGGGAAGTGGCCTCCAAAACACTTCCTCTATTTCCATCTACCATCTCCCTCCACTTTCAACCTTTTCCCTTTCATCTTTTCCTTCCAATTTCTTTTTTGTTCCATTCAGTTTTGAGTCTTTGGTCCTTTGAGTTTTTGGCCAAGCATTGGAGTTTTAAGTCAAGGTTATTTGAAGCCTAAGGAAGAAGAGAAAAGATCCTAGATCCAACCCAAGGAAGATCTCCCTACAAGATCATCCTACATCAAGTGGTATCATTGAGCTTGGAGGTTCTTTTTATCACTTTTCCTTCTCTTAGTGTTTAGTTTCTACTTGTTACTCTTGTCTGGTTGTGTTTTTCTTTTCATGATATTTCCATGTTATATGATGAAAAAGTCAAAAAAGGATTGAGTTTAATGCTTCTTGTGTCATCTTTCTTCAAGTTTTTACATATCGTTCTTGAATAGTTTGATTTTGCTGTGTTATATGCTTTAGTTAGTGTTAAAAATTCTGAGTTGCACCATTGTTTAGTTTCGGTTTTGATCTTCAATATTTGTTTTTGTCAAGTTGTTAATTGTTAGAGCCAAGTAGGTTATGTTTGGTGCCATTGGAACCTTTCTTGTTTCTAGGAAGTTTGTAAAATCAAACTTTGTAGAGGTGCTAAACCATGTGGGAGTTACATTGTGCATCATTTTATAACTCTAAAAGGTTCCAATTCAAGTCTAGGAGACCTTTCTTTTAGGTACTCCAAAGGTTGTGCTCATTTTTAGGATTGTTAGAATTCCATTCTTAGTTTTTCTTCTAGGACTTTATTTTCAATTTTTCAAGCACTATTAGGTGACATTTGTATTCGGTTTTGCATCTTGAAAATTGCATAAAAATTTATTTGTCATTCAAAGTTAGCCTTCCATATTTCATTTTGGGAGAAGATTGCAAGTTGACCTAAGCAAAAGGAGTGAAATTGACTTAGTGAACTAGCATTTGTGGTTTTGGTTTTGGGGACTAGCTTGTGGTGTTAGGTGTTACAAAATACTAGACGCAAAAGATTATAAAAGAGAAAAATAATACAAAAGAGAAAAAGAAAAACAAAAGCCCTACATCAAAAAGTGAAAAATCAAAGGGTATCAAAAGAAAAAGTACAAAGTTAGACCTCTTTTAGCAAAATTTAAAAAGTTTAAACACCAAGTCATCTTTTCATTTAAGACACCATGACCTAAAAAGTTAATTACTAGTTGATCCTTCTCACAATTTCAATTGAACTTTGCTTGCCTAGTTTGTAATTCTAGGGTTTCTAGGTTTGTTTTTGTTACCTTGTTTTCTTCTTGCATTTATTTTCTTTGATTGCCAAGTTTTGTCTTTTGTCTTCCCATTTTTGAAATCTTATATGTTGCCTTTATTCACTTTAGCTTTTATTGCTTTGAGTCTTGTCATATCAAAAATCCAAAAATATTCCTTTTTAGTTGCCTTATCATTTTTGAGCTTTTTTAGTTTGTCTTCTATTCTCTCTTAAAGTTTTATTTCTTGAGTTTTCTTTCCCTTCAATTTAAGGATAACTTTTACTCAACATCAAGGAAGATAGCATCTTGAGTACACTTGAGATAGGTGTGAAAATTTCTTTGGTTCTCTTGAAACCTAAGAGAAAGGACAAATTTGAGAAGAAACACTTTAAGTGAGAGACGCTTTGTTTTTGCATTAATTGATTTGCTTAACCAAATTTCGTTTGAGATTTCATTTGCTAGGTGAAGTGGAGGTTTCCATATCAAGACTTTGAAGACTTGTAAAAAGGAAGCAAAGCCTTGTACTCATTAGCAAATTTTAGGAAATTTTAAATTCTTAAGGCTTATAGTAGTGAATTTGGTCCTTGTATTTTTGGACACAATTTGGACTTTGGACATTGGACTTTGACTTCTTAATTTTCCTTCAAATTTCATCTATCTTAGTGCATGTGCATTTATTTACCTTAAGTAATTGTTGTTAGGTAGTTTGGTTAGTTAAGTAGTTGTAACTAGAAGTGGTTAAGTAGTTAGTGGTCTTAACTAAAATTTGGTTAGGATATTAGTTGCCTTAACTAATTGGTTGTTAGTTAGAGTTAGTTGGAACAAATTTTAGTTAGCTATAACCTACTCATAACCAAAATTAGTTTAAGAAGTTGGGGTGGTTATAACAAGCTAAGGTAGTTGCAACTATAATAACTACATAACTAATTTTAGTTAGGGTTTGTTGGTTTGTTAAACCTAATTTTCGTTACATAACTAATCATAACCAAAATTGTTAGAGCTTGTTAGAAGTAGTTACTTGGTTAGTTACATCCTAGGATTCTCATAACTAATCTTAGTAAAGACAACCTAGGACTTTCATAACTAATCATAGTAAGACAATCTATGATTCTACCTAGTACAAACATCATAGGTGTTGTGTTTAGGAAGAAAACCTAGAATTTGATTTTTAGGATTCTTGATTGATTTCTTATTTTTGTTTTGCATAAACATCTTCGACTAGTTTGATAGAACATTTGTTTACCTTGTCTTGTTTTCCTTTGACATCCTTAATCATGTCTTCTAGTGATAGGGAAAACAAATCTCTTCTTTAGAATATCATGGATAGCTTAAATAACATGAACACTAGGTTAACTAACCTAGAAGATAAAGAAGAAAACCCTAGAACTAGACATAGAGAAAGAAATCAAAGAAATCAAAGGCATGAGAATAGTGATAGTGAAGATGACCATAGGTCTAGAAGACATCATCATCATCATAAAAAAGAAGACCTAGGTTTAAGAGAAGTAAAATTTGAAATTCCCTCTTCAATGGTAAAAGTGATATAGAGTCATACTTAGAATGGGAAATAAGATTTGAACAATTGTTTAATTCTTATCAAATTAAAGAAGAAAAGAAGGTTAGGATAGCCATTCTTTCATTTCAAAATTATGCCTTAGTGTGATGGACTCAAGTGTGTAAGGAGAGAAAAAAAGATAATTTCCTACCAATTGATGATTGGTTAGACTTGAAAGCTTTGTTAAGAAAGAGGTATATTCTTAGTTACTATTGCGAGGAGCTATTAGCCAAGCTAAATAGACTCACACAAGGTACAAAGAGTGTTGAGGAGTACTATAAGGCCTTAGAGATAGCTTTGATTAGGGCAAACTTAGATGAAGATGAGGAAACCCTAATGCATAGATTTTTGCATGGCCTAAATAAGAACATTAAGAATAGAGTTGAACTCCTTCCACATGTAGACATAGAAGAGCTATTACACCAATGTACTAAGGTAGAGAGCCAATTAAAAGAGAGAGAATCCTACAAAGGGGAATACCAAAACTTTAGACCTAAGTGGGTAGGTAAAGAAAATAGTGGGTTTGAGAGAAAACCTAGGGAGAAGGGAGTGGGAACTTCTTCTTCCCAATTACCAAGTGAGTTGAATAAAAATGGAAAAGTCTTTAGAAATCAAAAAGATAAACATGACTCCACATCTAATCCTCAATCCTCTAGATCATCTACCATTAAATGTTTTAAATGTCTTGGTAGAGGTCACATTGCTTTTGACTGTCCTACAAAAAGAACCATGATTTTGAAAACTAATGGAACCTACTCAAGTCAATCAGAGTCTGATTCTGATAATCACAATTCAAGTGATGACTCAAGTAGTGATTCATATAACAGTGAGCATATTTTAGGGATGATGAAGAGCTTTACATGATTCGAAGGTTACTTGGAAGCCATGTTAAGCTTGATGATACTACACAAAGAGAGAACATCTTTTAGACAAGATGTTATATAAATGAAAAACTATGTTCTCTCTTTATGGATAGTGGGAGTTGTACAAATGTAGCAAGCCAAAGGCTAGTGCATAAGATGGGCTTAGAACTAATAGATCACCCTAGACCTTATAAGTTACAATGGTTAAATAAAAAGGGAGAAATGTTAGTTAATAAGCAAGTTTTAATCAACTTCACCATAGGAACCTATAAAGATGAAGTAAAATGTGATGTGGTACCTATGGAAGCAACTCATATTCTTTTAGGGAGACCTTGGCAGTATGATAGGAAGGTCATCCATGAGGGATTTTCTAACACCCTTACCTTTAAGCTAGATAACAAGAAGATGATTTTACATCCCTTAACCCCGCAACAAGTGCTAAATGATCAACTTCAAATGAAATCTAAAAGGGATAAAGAATTAGGTTCTTCTTATAATCACAAAGAAAAACATAAGAAAACTAAAAAAGACAAAGGAAAAGGATTTGTCATTTATGATGACTCTAGAGCCAATCTCTTGGCTACCAAACATGACTTGAAGCAAGCTATGCTTCTTCAAAAACAATGCTTGATCATGATTCCTAAAGAATTCCCTAACACTTCCTTATGCTCAATGAAGCAGACATCTTCACTAAGCAGGCCAGGTTTAATCTTGGTTTCTTACTCGTATCTTGGCAGACTATTTATCTCGATTTATTAATCCTAACTATCAATCTTATTAATAATGGGTCACATTCTTAGTATGTTTTTCTTCATCCATAAATTATCCTTGGTTACTCAGTGATCTTATGACTACCAAGTAATCATCTAGGTGACTAAATATGTATTTTATCCACTTTATTCTTTAAACACTATAGTATAGTCATACTTATTCCTCTAAAGTATTTGATTTATTTGAGAAGTCTAAATTCCTTCTATTGACTCATACTTACTATTACCGGGTTATTTTATCCTTGATGTATTCGTATGTGGTTTAGGCTGATGCTTAATCATGCCAATAATGTTGGCGTTAGTATTTCTCCCTTTCTTTAAACCTTTATTCTTAGTAACCTTTACTTTAGCCTATGAAACATCCTTATGTATAATCATTAATTTAGCATTACTTTCTCTAAATCTCTAGTCACTAATTTTTGTACCTTTTCTTTACTTCCATTATCTTTTAGTTATATTAACGAATTAGTTTCCTTAGTTGCATTCAGTCGACTAGGTTCACTTATGTCATCAAATTATATCCTAGAGATCTAGAATCTATTCTTAGTTAAATATTATTTAGCCACAAAAATATCTATTTAATTCATAAGTTGTTTCTACTTCTTTTCTTTACTTAGTTCAAACCTAAATTCTAGATCCTTTTCTTAAGTGATTAGTGCTCTATAACTTAAATATTTATTTTATGTATATCATTCCCTTCAAATTATGCTTACTTAGTCAATTATGTATCCCATGTATTGTTTAAATATTTACTAAGTCCCTTGTCACTTGTATTATAAATTCCTAAAGTTTTTAACTCCTAACACTTATTTCTTAAGTTAGATTCCTAATGATCTCATTTACTTAAATTTCTAAAATTATATTCATTTCATTCAAATACTTATCTCTTATCCTAATTAATTTATTAGGATTCCATTTTCTATAACCTACTTCCAATTTAAACTCTAACTAACTATTTATTTCTTTTCATTCTTAGTCTACTTAATCCATCAAGTATTTAAACCTCAAGATTTTATTTCCTAATCATATTTCTTTTGCCAAATACATTTCATTTTATTATGTTCTCAAAGTTTTCCTTTTTATCCCACGTTAAGTGGTCACAAACATGGTCATTAAATTGGTCACGAAATGTCTTTCTAAATTCCAATATTTATTGTACTAGAAAGTCCCTTTATTTCTTTTTCTTAATTGACTTAATTTGCCTAAACTAAATTACTTATTAATAAAGCTCTTCAAGTGAAACTTTTCATTTGTAGAAAAATTCATTTATTTATTTAGTAACCTTCTATAAAATCTTATAGTAACTTAAAACAATGCCATTTTTAGCGTTTAGCGACGTAAAGCGTTGTAATCGTTCGGTTGGAAATTCTCTTCGAAATGCGCGATCTCTTCAAATAACTCCGATGACACGCAACAATAACTTAATTTCCTAAAGCGGGGCTTACCGGAATAAAATAACCATAAATTACACAAGACCACTAAAATTTAAATTTATATAATACAACCATATCGAATCAACCGAGCCCGCCTAACGCTAAATTTTTCTAAGCTTTTTGTTTTAATACTGATCGTGATAAAACTTTTGTCTGAATATGTCATTGTCAAAATGTACTTATTAAATTTATTAAAAATTCATTTTAGCGATATATTCTATAAAAATTAATCGTCGTTGACGGAAATTTTTGTAACTTAAGATCTAACCGTTAGATCGTTGTGAAATTCAAAACGAAGGCTCATAAGCGTACAAAAAATATTATGGAGTGTTTTCAAACAAGGTTAAACGAGGTAAGACTCCCCTCACCATACGGCATAATTGCTTCCCGGAGGAAGGAAAATGGTGGGGATGTCAATAATTTCACCGAACGCTCATAACGTCCTCCGATCGTCGTTGACGGTACCTAAAACTTAACATGCAAAACTTTTTGAGCTACAAAGTGGTCACGGCCAGCGAAGGAATTTATAGGATATCCATGAATTTAACTAAAATCAAAGGGACCGGTTGCCAAAAATTTACCGTTCACTTAAAACCTTTCGTCATTCGTCGCCAATCGTTCTTGGTACCTTAGAAACAACATATGCAACATCAATTACGGAAAATAGGGTCACGGTTTCAAGGAAAAATAGTAAGGAAATTCATATACAATTGCTAAAATTTTTAGTAAGAAATTGAAGGAGGTGAGAATCAAGGACAACAAAAATGGAGGAGCTTACCTTGGTGGATAAAAATGGCCATGGTTTTGAAGGAAGGTGTGACGGTGGAAATTATACAAAGAGAAACCAAGATGAATTTGTTCTTCAAATTTTTAATTGTGATAGTAGGAATGGATTGGAACAGGACGTGACAAGTATGGCATGGCAAGGTAGCATAACACATTATAATGTATCATGAAGGTGGAATTAAATTTGGAAAAGTAATGTGTAACTAAGAGGGGTTGGCTCACGGTGCTAGATGGATTTTGGTTTTTGTGTCTAGAGAAATTAAAGATTTGTGAAATATATGGGTCTGAAGCATTAGAAAGGAATGTGGAAAAATAATTGGAGCAAGGGCAACTTGATAATTAGTCATGTAGCATGGCATGATGCAAGACATGATCAAATGATATCATGTGATGATTACCATGAATTTTTAGAAAAGAGAGGCAATATGTAGAAGTAAATAATATAAGAAGATTTAATAAGGGAAATTATGGAAATGAGGATTTGGATCAGCGTGGCAATGTGGAGGGATGCATGGTATGGTCATAAAATTGATGTTATGAATCATGGCATATAGGATCCCTTGTGGAGCAAGCTGTGGTAGCTTGTTAAGAAAGGGGTTAACCATGAGTTAACACATAAGAGGGCAGGTGGTAGGCTGAAGTAATGCATGAGGAAAGAGTTATCTTTGGAGTTAACATGTGTCCCTTGAGTAGAGAAGCTTAATTGGCTATAGTTGCACAGGAGCTGATGTGTCTACTTTTAGGGGAGTCATCTTGTACGGGCTTTTTGGGGCCTTTCTGGGCTGAATTTAAAAATGGTCTGAACATAAAAGTTATAGAACATTTTGTTATATTTAATTTGATATATGGAACAAAACAATCCATTAATAAATAAGAAATTTATGACCCAAATACAAAAGGGGTGCAGGGATGTGACAAGATTTTTGTCCCTTGTATAGATTATTTTTCTGGGCCAAATTGGTAAGTATTTGGGCTTTGTGTTCTTCATCAAAATTATGGAGAGTTGTATTAAAAAAACTTTGGTGAATGAATCATTCCATTTCATGATCATATGAGAGAGATATGTTGAAAATACTGCACCTAGTGCAAGTTGTTACTGGAAAAACATGAATTAATGTGTTACTTTAAATTTTGGGATTTATGAGGTAAGACTTAGCTTCAAGTCCTTCATGAAGTTTGTAGATCTTTCTTTCCTCGTTAATTTGATATATCATTTGTGATGATCCAATTTTGGTAGCCCGAGATATACCCAATTTGCGACAGGGCACTCCAGAAGCTTCCGGATCAGCTAGGGTCTTAGAAATAAATTCACCATTCATTTTCCTTTGGGAATTTGATTTTGTGCCCTTAATTAAAATTGTATAGGTCTACAATACAGATCCATAACAAAAGGAATGGAGTGATTCAAGCACTGAACGAAGGAGATATGTAAATTTTATCGACAGCCATCAGCATGGTGGTGAAACAGTCAAGAAGGTGTAAAGATATATTAAACTATACTGATCTAGAGGGATTTAGCCTTCGATGTCTTCATGAAAAATATAGATAATTTTGTTACAGAGATTTTGACACCAAGTTTATGCAAATCAAAGGTTGTATGAGAAAGTTATGAATTTTTTGCAGAACTACACGCAAAGAAAAAATCTAAACGTTGGAATTTTGAGACGAATATACTTAATCTTCGATTTTGGGGTTGACAGAGTAAGAATCAGAGTTTGGGGCTAGAGACAGAGATTGAATATCTTTTCAAAACAAAAAGATTGAGACCAAAATTGTTCAATTCTAAGATCGTATGAAAAATCTGGGTCCAAAACACCAAAGGTATTCAGGTGAAGTTTTAAAGCGTTTTATGAGGAAATCAATTTATTGAAAAACAGGGATGATAGAGTCCGAATCAAGCTTCGGTCTCTTTAGGAAAAATTCTTAAAATGTCAAAATAAGTCACCAGACAATTACCGTGCCACCATCAGATATCCCGAGGTATATGAACGGTCAAACGTAGAAGACGCCAAAGGTTCTGATTGAGCTTATCAGGCCAAGTTAGACACCCTTAATTCTTCGCGGAAGGATTCCAACAGGACTAGTATCCCTATTGGATCACTAGTCTTGGGTCAAATAGTCAGAGTCTGAGCTTAGGCTGGGTCCCACAGTTCAAATATGAGAAACCGAGCGGTATTATATTAAATATAATTATCAAATAAACAAACAATTTAATATATAATTTCAAAATAAATTATTATTATAATTATTTATCTATTAAATATTGTTGACAGAAAATAATTATCGAATAAATATAATTATAAATTAATTTGTACCTAAAATAATTGTCGTTACGTATTATTTTTAATTAAACAGCGTTGTCGAATGTTATTTATTATTTTCTTATTTCTGCTTTTTTCACGCATTCTTATATTTTAGGTTAAGCTTCGCTTATCCCTATTGTTCTCATCCTAAACTGTTCGAGGAACAAGCCGAAGCCTCGAGCTTTTCACCAAAAGCTCAACAAAGTATCCTCAGGAGTCCTAAGGGTCTGGTTTCCTATTCTCAAAAATCAAGGTTGTTACACGATAAGCATTTTTTAGTAATTGGACTTCTAACTCATTTTAAATGAATTAGGACCAATAATTTTATTTTTAGTTCAACTAAAATAAAACTATTTTCTAAGAGGCTTACTCTATGCGTGTGATCCTATAGAAAATTATTTGGTCATATTAATGATAAACATTTTATTATTAATATAAAATAAGAGCAACATCTAGCAATACATTATTATATCCAAATGTTATATCATTTCAACATAACCTATGAATGATAACTACTTTACATGTTTGTTCCCTTTGCCATGGTATTTGATTGGACTTAAGGCATGGTTGTCGTCATTCATGTATGACCCAATACATTTTACTTAATACCAGAACAGGCTTAACTCAAATACATATTCAATAATTATTCCTCTATCATGGTCATGCATTTCTTTAGTCGCCTCCATCAAGTGACCCATAAATAATACCCTTATTACATAGGAGAGACGAATCTCATCTACATCACTCATATTTCTCTACATAATTTGTTCATTACTTAATTTCAACCATCATGACACTACAAGAATCTGTTGATTTAGCATGGGACTAAGACCAAAAAATCTTACACTAAAAGCTCATTAGCATGGGACATAGCCTTTCGCACCAATTTCTTCCATGAAAAATTAGTAAGGGAGTCTAACTCCCATACAAAATTTTTAGCGTGGGATATAATCCCAGCTACAACCACTTTTTTTGGCATGGGAAACTAAGTCCCACACAAATTTTATTTAGTATATTTTAAAATGGTTATTAATGGGTTTCTATGTGAAACTGCATTAATAGCACTGTTAGTCCTCAAATTTTCAATAAAAGCTTAAATAAAAATTTCATAAAATTCATAAAAATTAGTTTAATTTGTTAGAAAATTAGGATTTAAATTCAATAAATGAGTGTTGTTGAAAATAATCTGCCCTTGATCAATTTTCTCTAGTTTTGCAGTGAAAAAGTTAAGAAATCAAGAGAAAATTACACTGGAGGAGCTGACGCGTAGCCTCACCCCACGCGTAGCATCAAGTGCTATTTTTGATGCTGACGCTACGCATCACAGCCACGCGTAGCGTCAGTGCTGCGTGGTCTCCACTCCTACTTTTGGCCAACCACCCCACTTGGACCCAATAATGGGCACTCCACTCAGCCCAAGGGCCACCCCAATCAGCATAAATGGCCAAAAACTCGTGGAAACGTGTCCAAGTGGCCAGGCATGATCAAGATTAATTATTGAAAGTGGCCATTATCAAGTGTTTAATGGAGGCTGAGTCAGGGATCTGACGCGTAGCGTCACAAGGACGCGTAGCGTCAGCACCCTTGCTCAGCCCTATAAATAGGGCCATCCAACACCATTCATAGCATCCCATTCCATACACTTCTCTTCTCTTCTCTCTTGTGCTCGACTTTGAGTACTTTCTTTTGTGAGTTGTAGTTCTAGAATAGTTTTCTAGATACTTGAGTGTGTTTCGGTGTATTGTGATCGTTGTATCGTGAAGTTTCCATCGTCTTCTTCGTAATGTCAAACTCTGTAAGTGTTGTTTTTACTTTTACCATGTGTAACTAATCTGTTTATGTTGGAATTGGTAAACTAATCTATTGAGTATAATGTTGTGAATTCGACCTCTGCATGTTTATGATTCAAGTCCATGTTAGTATTTCAACCTTTTATTAATATGAACGTCAAACGGGAGAATGATTTTCATGTGTATCGAAACTGGTTTTATTAGTGTAAATGTCAAACGGGAGAATGATTATTTATGCCGTATTGAAACTTGTTTTGACGAAAGTAAAAAGTTAGAATACCCTTGGTATCTCAATTCTATAGGGGTTGTTAACCATTGTTGCCATAAGGCCAGGTCTTAATGCAAGTTTTTACTGAGAAAGCTCACGAGGGATCAGACTTTACGGTGAACTCTTAGAATTTATATCACGAGGGATCGGTTATAATGATTTTAAGCTGCAATGACATGAAACTTGATGATTAAACATGCATGTTTTGAGTTCCTCATTGTTATTCTAGATTAGGGATCCAATTTCCAACATAATTTGTTTATCTGTGTTTATCTCAAGTATCTTACCTATTCTAGGTTACAACTCAACTTTTTAGATAGATTTTATTTTCTTTTTATCCTATGAATCACTCAACCATGCTATCTTGTGAATATTGTATAAATTGTACATAAATCATTCTTTTGTTCATAATTTCCTTCATATTTACCATAGTAAGTAGAAGATTACTGTTGTTATTGGACTTTCAATCCCAGTGGAACGATATCTAAATTTCGAAAACTACAAACGATTGGTGCGCTTGCCAATTCACAAAGCCCGGTTAAAACCAACGGGCCAACAAGTTTTCTGGCGCCGTTGCCGGGGATTGAATTGTTTCAGTAAAACAGTAAAATTTTAATTACTGTGGTAAATATTTTTTTTTTACTTTAGATAATTTTTTTTTATTTCATTATCATTATTACACTAACTTTCTTTGTCTAGTTTGTATATGCAAACTCGATCTACCACAGGTAAAATTTATTTTGATCCTGTGATATAAAAGTTTGTAAAGAAAATCAAGTCTTTGAAATCTAAAACACAAACTAATTCTTCTTCTACTTCAAAAATTTTTGAAAATTCAAATATGGCTGCTGAAAGGAGAACATTGGGACAGTTTGCTGCTATAAATGGTCCACCCCGAGTTTCGGGAATGTTTCAAGGACCAGTTTTACCAGTGGAAATTAAACCTGCCACTTTAAACATTATTCAAAACAACCAATTTGCTGGTTTAAATCATGAAGAACCATATGAACATTTAACTGTTTTTTATGAATTATGCAGCACAATTGGTTTTGAACCCAATCAAGAAGAGTCTGTTTACATGAGACTCTTTCCTTTTTCATTGATTGGGAAAGCAAAAGAATGGTTTAAATCTTGTCCACCGGGTAGTTTTACAAACTGGTCCGATGTTGAAAGAAAATTTTTGGAAAGATTTTATTCTCCTTCAAAATATTTTGAAGCAATGACAGCCATACACTCTTTTTCTCAAAATAATGATGAATCATTAGGAGAGACATGGGAACGATTCAAGGAACTCTTGAGAAAATGCCCAAACCACAACCTGAATGATGCCGAAAAGGTAAGAATCGTTTACCATGGTTTATTGCCTCAGTTCAAGATGATGTTAGATGCTTGTGCAGGTGGTTCTTTAATGAACAAGACTGTGGAGGAAGCTATTGGAATATTGGAATCAATGTCCATTAGTGACCATCAAACTAAACCAGCAAGAGGTAATAAACAAGGTATAGTTGAACAAGGAGTAAACGATACAGTGTTAATTCAACAAAAATTGTTGATGCAACAAATTGAGACTATGAGTAAACAACTTGGAAAATTGCAAGTTACCCATATACCACCACAACTCCCTGCTCAATTAAAACAATGTGAGTATTGTATGGGTGAACAACCATGTGGTTACTATGGAAATGAGCAAGAACAAGTTAATTCCTTGATTCATCAGAGATTACCTATAGGTAATTCCCTAAATCCTCTTGTAAATTCTTTTTCTAACAATTACTTACAGGAAAGGCAAAACTATGGCTGGAAACAAAATGTTAGACCCTTCAACAATCAAGGAGATTACAATGCTAGGTTGACCAAGGCTGAAGAAAGTATTCAACAATTGATGCAATACATGGAGACAATCAATGTCGCACGTAAAGCATCAGATCAACAGTTAAGCCAGCTAGTAAAAGAAGTAGCCGACATCAAAGAATTCAAAGCGAAAGAACAATGTAAGGCTATTTTTACAAGAAGTGGTAAGGCCGTAGGTATGAATCAAGAAAAAGAAAAAGAAGAAGAGAATGAAAAAGAAAAAGAGAAAGAAAAGGAAGAAGAAAAAGAGAGTGAAGAAAAAAAAGAAAAAAATCAAAAAAATCAGTATCTTGGACAGACACCCCCTATCCAAGATTTACCATATCCTTATCCACCATCAAGAAAAGATAAAGAGAATGAATACAAAAGATTCCTTGAAATCTTTAAGCAGTTACACATAAACATTCCTTTTTCTGAGGCATTAGAACAGATGCCTACATATGCTAAATTTATGAAAGAACTGCTTACAAAGAAAAGGAAGTATGATGAAGAGATTGTAGAACTTGAAGCAAGCTGCAGTGCTATTCTACAATACAAGATGCCAGAAAAATCCAAAGATCCTGGTAAATTCACTATTCCTGTCTCTATTGGGGGAGTAAATATCGGTAAAGCTTTATTAGATTTAGGGGCGAGCATCAATCTAATGCCCCTAAGTATGATGAAGCGTATCGGTGATCTTGATCCACAGCAGACAAAGATGACTCTGCAATTAGCTGATAAATCCATCAAGAGACCTTATGGGATTGTAGAAGATGTCCTTGTAAAGGTTGACAAGTTCTACTTTCCTGTGGATTTTGTGATCCTAGACATGGAAGAGGATGCTGATGTTCCTCTAATTCTTGGAAGACCATTCATGAAAACTGCTCGAGTACTAATTGATGTGGACAATGGGAAGTTAGCAGTAAGAGTGCATGATGAGGAAGTAAATTTTGATGTCTTCAAGGCAATGAAACATCCCAACCCAAAGCAAGATTGTTTCAAAGTAGACGTCCTTGATGAAACTTATCTCTCCTTATCAAAAGGTATGATTATTTCTGACCCATTAAATAAGTTATTGACTAACTCAATTGAATTTTTGGATGAAGAAGAGGAAAAACAGATTGAAAGATATCTTGAAGAATTTGATCACAGGAAAGAAATTTCCTTTGAGTCAAGAAAGATTGAAGAAATTCAAGAATCACCTACTGAAGAGATCCAGAAACCTGAATTAAAAGTGTTGCCTTCCAATCTGAAATACATCTTTTTGAAAGAAGGTAATTTGAAACCAGTTATCATTAGTAATTTGTTGAGTGAAACAGAGGAAGAAAAACTGGTGGAAGTATTAAAGAGCAATCAAGAAGCAATTGGGTGGACACTTGAGGATTTGAAAGGTATAAGTCCATCATACTGCATGCACAAAATCTTGTTGGAAGATAATTTCAAGCCTATTGCTCAACCTCAAAGACGCCTCAATCCAACTTTGAAAGAGGTAACCAAAAAAGAGGTTTTGAAATTGTTGAAAGCAGGTATTATCTATCCAATTTCTGATAGTACATGGGTAAGTCCTGTTCAAGTTGTTCCAAAAAAAGGTGGTATGACAGTAATTGTTAATGAAAAAAATGAACTAATTCCTACAAGAACTGTCACCAGTTGGAGAATGTGTATTGATTATAGAAAATTAAATCAAGCAATAAGAAAAGATCATTTTCCATTACCTTTTATGGATCAAATGCTTGAAAGATTATCTGGACAGGAATATTATTGCTTTCTTGATGGTTATTCTGGATATAATCAAATTGCTGTTGATCCTCTTGATCAGGAAAAAACTGCCTTTACATGTCCTTTTGGCATATTTGCTTACAGAAAAATGCCATTTGGATTATGTAATGCACCTGCTACTTTTCAAAGATGTATGTTTGCTATTTTTGCAGATTTAATTGAAAAGAGCATTGAAATTTTCATGGATGACTTCTCAGTTTTTGGAAATTCATTTGAAACATGTCTATCCAACCTGGACACCGTACTGAAGCGGTGTATTGAGACAAATTTAGTACTTAATTGGGAGAAATGTCACTTCATGGTGAAAGAAGGAATTGTACTTGGTCATAAAATTTCTTCTAGAGGCATTGAAGTTGACCAAGCCAAAATAGAGGTAATTTCTAAACTCCCTTCTCCTGTGAATGTAAAAGATATTAGAAGTTTTTTAGGACATGCTGGATTTTATAGAAGGTTTATTCAAGATTTTTCAAAAATTGCAAAACCCTTATCAAACCTTCTAAATAAAGATGTTGAATTTAAATTTGATGAAGCATGTCTTAAAGCTTTTAATTCCTTGAAAGAAAAATTGGTTACTGCTCCTGTAATTGTTGCTCCTAATTGGAATCTACCCTTTGAACTTATGTGTGATGCAAGTGATTATGCTGTTGGAGCAGTTTTAGGTCAAAGATACGAGAAAGTTTTTAAAGTCATACATTATGCTAGTAAAGTTTTGAATGAAAATCAAATAAATTATGCAACTACTGAAAAAGAATTACTGGCCATAGTGTATGCTTTAGAAAAATTTCGATCTTACTTGATTGGCTCAAAAATAATCATTTTTACTGATCATGCTGCAATCAAGTATCTTTTAACTAAACCTGATTCAAAACCTCGGTTGATCAGATGGATTTTTCTCCTTCAAGAATATGATCTTGAAATCAAAGATAAAAAGGGTAGTGAAAATATGGTAGCTGACCATCTTTCTAGATTAGTGAATAATGAGGTTACTGTTAAAGAAAGAGAAATTTTAGAAGAATTCCCAGATGAAAAACTTTTCAAAATAACACAGCGGCCATGGTTTGCTGACATGGCCAATTTCAAAGCAGCAGGAGTTCTTCCAAATGATTTGACTTGGCAACAAAGAAAAAATTTTTTTAGAGATGCTAGATACTTTGTTTGGGATGACCCTCATTTATTCAAAATTGGAGCGGATAATTTGTTACGACGTTGTGTGCCTGACTGGGAAGTAAAAGATGTGTTATGGCATTGTCATAAATCACCATATGGAGGACATTTTAATGATGAAAGAACATCTGCAAAAGTTCTCCAATCAGGTTTGTACTGGCCCTCTCTTTTTAAAGATGCTCACTTATTTGTTCAATCTTGTGATAACTGCCAAAGAACAGGTAATGTTGGAAGAAGGCAAGAAATGCCTCTTACAAATATACAAGAAGTTGAGGTATTTGATTGTTGGGGAATTGACTTCATGGGACCTTTTCCTAACTCATACTCAAATCAATACATTCTTTTGGCAGTAGATTATGTTTCAAAGTGGGTGGAAGCAATATCTACTCCCAATGCTGATACTAAAACTGTTGTGAATTTCTTGAAGAAAAATATTTTTTGCAGATTTGGGACACCAAGAACTTTAATCAGTGATGGTGGTTCACACTTTTGCAATAAAGTTCTTCAGAAAGTATTACAACATTATGGAGTAAAGCATAAGGTAGCCACAGCATATCATCCACAAACCAATGGGCAAGCAGAGATTTCAAATCGGGAAGTGAAAAGGATTCTGGAAAAAACTGTGTCATCTTCCAGAAAGGATTAGTCACAAAAACTTGATGATGCACTCTGGGCATACAGGACTGCATTTAAAACACCAATTGGTCTTTCTCCTTTTCAGATGGTTTATGGAAAATCATGTCACCTCCCAGTTGAAATGGAGCATAAAGCATATTGGGCTTTAAAATTCCTCAATTTTGATCAAAATGCAGCAGCAGATAAAAGAAAGCTACAGCTTCTAGAGTTAGAAGAAATGAGGAACAATGCCTATGAATCATCCAGGTGCTACAAAAGTAAGGTGAAAGCTTACCATGATAAAAAGTTAAAGAAAAGACACTTCACACCAGGTCAGCAAGTTTTATTGTTCAATTCAAGATTAAAATTGTTTCCTGGAAAATTGAAATCAAAATGGTCAGGCCCGTTTTTGATTAAAGAAGTCAAACCATATGGAGCAGTGGAAATTGAAGATCCGACTTCCAAAAGAAGTTGGATGGTAAATGGCCAAAGGTTAAAACTATATTTTGGTGGTGAAATTAACAAAATTACCACCAGTTATCTTTTAACTGACCTTTGAAATGCAGGAATGTTAGGCTGGAGACATTAAATCTAGCGCTCAATGGGAGGCAACCCATTCTTTTCTCGTTATTTTTAATGTTTTTCATATATTTATATAAAAAAAAAATCAATCAATTTTTTTCGTTAGTAAGTTAGTTTATACACTTAGAGTTTTTACACAATAAAACCAATTTTGTTAAAATCAATTTTTGATTCTTTATAACTTAGGAATTTTGATAAATTTAATTACAATAAGTTTATTAACCATCAAGCAAAATTTCAAATAACCCGGTAAGTTGAGAGATCCTTTTTACACACTTGAGGGTTTTAATCGACATATTTTCAATTCGAATTGATTTTGCTTTAATCTCTGATGTGTGTTGTTGTACAGAGAATTCGGGAAAATGATCAAGGCACATTTATTGGTGAAACGAAACCTTGGGCCAAACAGCTTACCTTGGTAAAAAGTCTTTTATCCTTTGCAAGCCCATTTGAGCCTAAAATAAAATTCTTTGGTACCCTTATAGCCTAAATTTGTTTTTACCATTCCCTATACTTGATTGATTAAAAGAGCAGTTGAAATAAATGAAAAATATTTTGAGTGTTCTCACAAAAATGGGGAGTGAAAATAAGCAACTTGATTCTTTTCAAAAAAAGAAAAAGAAAAGAAAAGTCAAAAATAGTGAAAAGAATCAAGTTGGGGGTATTTATTTTTCATCAATAAAAAATAAATGAGAGTTTGGATCAAGAGAAAGCCTAAGGATTGTAAAATGCTCTTTTATGATTTCAGGTTTTTGAATTCCAAGAAAAACCATTGATTCTTGTAAACCAAGCCTCATTACAACCCGTGAAAAGACCTTGTGATTTTCGAATTAACTCTGTATAAATAACCATTGATTAGATGACAAACAAAGTTAAATTCGTTTGATTTTATGATTGATTGAGTGAAACAGGTTACCAATTGCATAGAGATAAACACTTGTGAGGTAAGCCTGAAATTCTGCTTGATTGTTAATAGAATATTGTAAATAATTTTATCATTAAACCTTTGTTATATTTGATATCAGTTTTTGATTATTACAAAATAGTTGAAATTGTGTAATTATTTTTTGTGATAAATTTTCGGACTAACTTAAAAATTTGATTTCAAATTTTTTCTTCTTATTTTTCTCTCTTGCTCGAGGACGAGCAATGTCTCAAGTTGGGGGTATTTGATAGTCCTCAAATTTTCAATAAAAGCTTAAATAAAAATTTCATAAAATTCATAAAAATTAGTTTAATTTGTTAGAAAATTAGGATTTAAATTCAATAAATGAGTGTTGTTGAAAATAATCTGCCCTTGATCAATTTTCTCTAGTTTTGCAGTGAAAAAGTTAAGAAATCAAGAGAAAATTACACTGGAGGAGCTGACGCGTAGCCTCACCCCACGCGTAGCATCAAGTGCTATTTTTGATGCTGACGCTACGCATCACAGCCACGCGTAGCGTCAGTGCTGCGTGGTCTCCACTCCTACTTTTGGCCAACCACCCCACTTGGACCCAATAATGGGCACTCCACTCAGCCCAAGGGCCACCCCAATCAGCATAAATGGCCAAAAACTCGTGGAAACGTGTCCAAGTGGCCAGGCATGATCAAGATTAATTATTGAAAGTGGCCATTATCAAGTGTTTAATGGAGGCTGAGTCAGGGATCTGACGCGTAGCGTCACAAGGACGCGTAGCGTCAGCACCCTTGCTCAGCCCTATAAATAGGGCCATCCAACACCATTCATAGCATCCCATTCCATACACTTCTCTTCTCTTCTCTCTTGTGCTCGACTTTGAGTACTTTCTTTTGTGAGTTGTATTTCTAGAATAGTTTTCTAGATACTTGAGTGTGTTTCGGTGTATTGTGATCGTTGTATCGTGAAGTTTCCATCGTCTTCTTCGTAATGTCAAACTCTGTAAGTGTTGTTTTTACTTTTACCATGTGTAACTAATCTGTTTATGTTGGAATTGGTGAACTAATCTATTGAGTATAATGTTGTGAATTCGACCTCTGCATGTTTATGATTCAAGTCCATGTTAGTATTTCAACCTTTTATTAATATGAACGTCAAACGGGAGAATGATTTTCATGTGTATCGAAACTGGTTTTATTAGTGTAAATGTCAAACGGGAGAATGATTATTTATGCCGTATTGAAACTTGTTTTGACGAAAGTAAAAAGTTGGAATACCCTTGGTATCTCAATTCTATAGGGGTTGTTAACCATTGTTGCCATAAGGCCAGGTCTTAATGCAAGTTTTTACTGAGAAAGCTCACGAGGGATCGGACTTTACGGTGAACTCTTAGAATTTATATCACGAGGGATCGGTTATAATGATTTTAAGCTGCAATGACATGAAACTTGATGATTAAACATGCATGTTTTGAGTTCCTCATTGTTATTCTAGATTAGGGATCCAATTTCCAACATAATTTATTTATCTGTGTTTATCTCAAGTATCTTACCTATTCTAGGTTACAACTCAACTTTTTAGATAGATTTTATTTTCTTTTTATCCTATGAATCACTCAACCATGCTATCTTGTGAATATTGTATAAATTGTACATAAATCATTCTTTTGTTCATAATTTCCTTCATATTTACCATAGTAAGTAGAAGATTACTATTGTTATTGGACTTTCAATCCCAGTGGAACGATATCTAAATTTCGAAAACTACAAACGATTGGTGCGCTTGCCAATTCACAAAGCCCGGTTACAACCGACGGGCCAACAAGCACCTACACACACAACAGTTGTACACATATACATACCCGCACGTAACAAACAAACACACATAAAACCAAGATTTAATACTAGACTAGTAACTAAAAGCTTATCATGAAAGGTTCAAAGAAAGAAAACATGTTTTAGTACTTTTGAAATATCCTGAACTACGCACACTATGGACATGGGGCTAAAAGCAACACTTAAAGGAAACATTTATATATAATTTTCATGAGGAAATATAGAATCAATTTGGTACACAATGATCATGAAAGGTTAATAACATAAACTATTTGGATAAGATTTTTTGAGCATGGACATGTTTTTTAAATAAGGATATCTAGAGCCACAAACCTCATTTTGACTTGAAAGTAATTTTAAAATTTTAACAATGTAATTATATAAAACTTTGATGAAAACCGTAATCACCAATTCGGTATAGAGAAGGCCTATATCATGAATTACTACAATGACTTGCAAGTAATTTTACAGTAGGAACATACTTTAGTATTTTAGGGATAACTTGAGCTAAAGGATCCTTTTGACTTGAAAGCACTTTCTAAATTTCAATAATAGTTATTAATAAATTTCATGAAGACAGGTAAAATAGATTTGGTTCATGGTAACCTTCGAAAATAAAAATAATAGCTTTAACATTCTATGGCAGAGCCCAACTTGCTTATTGTTAGCTAACTTAGGATTAGAATATACAATAACATGAACTTTCATTTCCAGATAAGAAATAATCTTCCATGCTAATCACTAAAACTTATCCATGGATAACATTAAGGGGAATAGACTCAGACTTAATATTAATACAAAATCTCTCCATTTTCTTTTGCCTTCCTTTATCCTCTCCTCAAATTTGTCAGAGGTCATGATAGGAACCGCATAATGTTTATGCTCCGACATCATGATGTTGTGTATGAAGATGATGGAGCATAATGTTTTGTGTACACGGTGGAGAGACACCATCATCTTAAGATTGTGACTGGTTACACGATGGGGTGTAGGTTAGTGATGGCTATGTGGTGGATAACTGTGGCTTTGTAATGAGGGCATGACGGAGAAGGGATTGAGATTAGGGATTAAGAAATGGAAAAGAAAGATTATCGAGGAGAATGGGAAAATGGATAGAGAGTAGTAGGAAACAACATTATATTCGGTATGGGAAATGTCCCATGCTAAAGCCAATGTATACGCGCCTTTTCAAATTTTAGGTATGACATGGGATATGTCTCATGGAAAAACCATTAAGTCCTACGTCAAGCTCCTAGGCTAAATTTGGTTATTCTTGTAGTGGGAACACCTTGTTACAAATAATGTTTGATTGTATTAGAACAATAAACTCCTTATGTAAGAATCACAATGACTTCAGATCGAAAGGACTACATATATTATTATCACATTGAGAATCGTTTATGACTTTCATTTAATGATCCATGCAACATTCTCATGCTAGGTCCATCTAGTAACCATTACTCTCAATGGTATATATGTGAAGACTTGATATCATCCATATCTATGATATATGAGATCAAATCATCAATACACTTACTCATTAATCTTAATGTACTTATATATCCATATATTAATACTTGACTAGGTACACCTCTAGGAATAGTTCTTATATAACCTACTATTCTAAGGCTAAGAGGTTTTAAACAATTTTAAAATTGAAAAGACTTATTTTATTGAATAAAAATCAAATGCTACAATGGAAAACATAATACCTTGTAGTGCATACACCCTCATTATGAACACAAGTTCAATCCTTAACAACCTGGATTAATTTGATTATATAAGTGTAGTAATAACTACAAGAAAAATATGTTTTAGTGTTGGTTTACATGCAGTAACCACTATTAAAAAAACCTATTAGCAACCACCCAAACCCGTCACTAAGTCATGATATTTACGTTGCTAAACCTATTAGTGACGGCAATTATGACGGACAAGATGTTGTCGCTACCACAATTGTCGTTGATACAACAACGACGACAACAACACCCCGTCACAAAGTTTCAACGGGATCACACCATCGCTAATGGGGTCCCTATGTTAGTGACATACCCCATCGCTATGAGTGGCTATACAGCGACCACCCTATGCCGTCGTTATAATTGACTAGACAACGACCATTTCTACGTCATCACTATTACTGGTAGACAATGACCACACCTACGTCATCGCTATTATTGGCTAGACAACGACCATACCTACACCATCGCTATTACTGGCTATACAGTGACCACACCTACATCGTCACTATTATTGGCTAGACAGCAACCACACCTACGTTGTCGCTATTACTGGCTATACAGCGACACCCCATGTTGTCGCTATTACTGATATTTAGTGACCATAACAACATTGTCACTATGCATGATATTTAGCGACCCTCTCAAAGTCGTCGCTATTCGGCTTATATGCTTGCGACAGAATCATCTTTTGTTTCATTGCTAATATCTATTTTTATTTTTTAATTTAATTTTTGTTGATTATTATTAGTTAATAATTACAATAATATGGGTTTTCTTCGTTGAATTTTAAACTATAAATATCAAATATCGAATATCGAATGACATAAAACAATAGAAGGAGAATGACATAAAAAAAATACTGAATAAAATATGATATAAACTATAAATCAAATATACAATGTATACAATATACAAACAAATGAAGCATAAAAAAGTAAAATCATGTTGGAGGGGGATCCTGTGGTGGTGGTGGCGATTGGGAAGTAGTGGGAGTTCGCCTTACCATCAACTACATAAGTATCTCCTGCTGTGCAGCAAGCTGTCGACGAGTCTCGGCTTGTTCCTCCTCGGCCCGTCGTCGGTCTGTGCCATGTTTATCGATTTTTGGTTAACCCAAGCACTGACTTTGTTTTTCTTGGTTATTTGCATGACCTCATACAGTGATGGCTCCTAGTGCTCCTTCTGCTCCTGTTGTTCACAATATATTCAGATTGTTAATAGAAAACATATTAAGTCATTCATAAAAAATGGTAGAAAAATGTATACTTACAAATCTCTTTTTGTGCTCAAGGACTGAAGTGCTGCCCCCAATGTAGATAAATACTGCAATATCAACCACTCTGTTTGCCTTGTTCCGAGCACTCGCCTGCTGGAATAAGACACCTCCCTCACTTCTGGACCATCTCGTCCTAGTGGTCCTCAGGGATCCAGCGAGAGTACTCGCTCTTATCCCTCACCTTCCAAAGGGTACTCTTGATGATTTTGGAGGTCTTTGTGGCAAAGACCTTCTTAATCTCATCAATCATACCTTCTGTCCATTGATAATCACATTATTACATGAAATGAGATTTAAAAATTAAAAGCATACATACTAATTAGCCATAAACTCAAGAGAAAGGGATGTGTTAAACTTACCAAGAAGGTCCTAAACCATCTATATCCTGGACAGCCTTACTAGCATCTGTCCAAGAAATGTATGGACTATCCTACTGGGCCTTCAAAACCTTAGTAATCGCTTTAGTAGTGTGACTACTATCAACAAAGCTGTAATAAACAACAGATAGCAATAAATAAAACAACATACAACATAGGGAGACTACTAAAATTTTAACAGAGTCTCCCCTGTAAATGTAACATTTCCAAATTTCAACAGTTGTCCTATTACAAACAGAAGAGTTCCCAGTACAATTCAATGTATACTAGTACTAAATAACTAACATATAACAAACCAATTTAGGTACTATATGAATTATAAGTACAAATCAACTAATAAGCTACCAACTAAAACTTAAAACAAGTTATATAGTAATACATACTCGTCTCTGCCCAGCAGTGGGACCAAAGTGGGTAGGGGGGATCCTAGAGGTGGGTTGTCTCAAGGTCAGAGTCATCCAAAACCTACGGTGAAGGAATCTGCTGTGGTGTGGTCTGTGACGGTGAAGGACTCTGCTGTGCTACGGTGGTCTGTTCTGGGATGGTGGTTTGTTGTGGTGTGCCCATACGGGATCCAGGAGTCCTTTAACCACCACCCCGGCTGAATGGTAGTTGACGTCTTATCATCTATGGATAAAACCATTAAAACAAATGTTAGTCTTAAACTATAGAGATATGTATATATGTATATATATTTAATAATTGCATACTCTGTGTCTATTTCAGTTTGAAATTCCCCCTCAGTTTCAGTGTCACTATGGCTATCTGTTTCAACAGGTTCCTCAATCTCCAAATCGGCCCTAGACCATTTTGGTTGGGAGACAACATCTTTGTCAATGTATTTACCCCTGTAGTGTCGAGTGTCTCATCCATTATCACTAGATCAATGTTGAATGGTAAATGACTGTCATTGAGCTCGTTCGAAGTGAGATGGTAAGCATCCTCAACCTTATCGGAGACATTATCAGTGATCTGACTTTGGGCCTTGGCCTTGATTACTGTGTACCAGTCCTAATGCCCACCAGGGAAGTCCGTGTAATAAACTTGCTTGGCGTGTTGGGCAAAAATGAAGGGATCAAACCCTTTATATCTACCACTTTTCTTGACCTCAACTAAACCGTAATTGTTGTCAACCTTTGTTCCTACACCGATTGTGTTGTCATACCAATGACACTTGAATTGAACAATATCTCTTCTTACTCATCCAGAGAAAAAAACTTCAACAATCTCTGTCAATACTCCATAGAAGTCTTCCTCTAACTGTCTATTTATGCCTTTAACATAAACCCTGTAGTTATGGGTGCGCATCCCTTCACTCCATTGGAAAATGTTAAACGTGTAGCCGTTTACGTAGTAAATGGGTAATTTTTTAACAGTTTTAACCGGCCCCAAGAAAGGGCTTGGAGTAAGGGATCTTCAATATAGTTATTAGGGTCTTGAATCTATTTACAACATAACACATAGGTCATCGCTAGATACCTAACATAGGTATACGGGTCTTACATGTTGTGCAAACCAACTAATGAATTTGGATGATACCTCACTATGAATTTGGTCATCAGTTATATCATTTTGCTCGAGTTTCAACATATCTGCATATAAGCTATTTAAAGAACAAAATTTAGCTACAATAAAAGCTAGCTTTAGAATGCAAACTATAAGTTGGTGACTTACTCAAGATAGGGTTCCACTTCCAGGAAATTCAAAAGAATGTACAAGTGAGCCACCTTTCGATCTTTATCATTAATGTAACATTTTGTGACCTTGCCCCAGGACGACTAGGATAGTTAAAATTGAACTTTGATCATCCAACCCTGCATGTGTGGCCACCCCAAGGTTGCGGGGAATTCTACTAATTCTAGTTTCTATCTCCATCAGAAAATAGAAAAAAGCAAAATTGGTCATTTCTTCCACTAAGTATGCCTCACAAATTAATGCTTCAATGCATGCTTTGTTTGACACTTTGTCTTTTAAAAAGCTTAAGAATCTAGAACAACATAAACAAATGTTAAGTTACATAATACTATTATAGGAAAAATTCTTTGCAATGAAATTAAGTAGTTATGGCGTTCACCTTTTGAACGGATACATCCAACGTAACTACACTGGGCCACCAACTAAGGCCTCGTACGATAGATGGATAGGCAGATGCTCCATCGAGTCAAAAAAACTAGGTGGGAAAATTTGCTCCAACTTACAAATCGAGACCGGAATACTTTCCTCTATCTTCACAAGTTTCTCTTCAGTTAACGAAGTTATTGTCAACTCTTTAAACAAGTGACTCAAGTCAACCAGCGGTTTCCAAATAGGCTTTGGTAAAGCATGAAACGTCGGCAGTAGCTGTTACATAAACACATGACAATCATGACTTTTCATGTCAAACACCCTGCCCTCCTTCACGTCGACATATCTACTCAAGTTAGAAGCAAATTCGTCAAGTAGGGTCAACCCATTCATCCACACACATACAAAATTCTATTGAGGTCTAGTTAAAACATATTTTGCATACAGTTTAAACATTCTTCCATATCCCGCATCCCTCAATTCCAACTTCTTCCTAGAACACCAAATTGGAAGGTCTAGTTGAGTTTTCTCATTGCCTTTTGTTCTTCCTTTAATATCCATCACAATGTCAAAAATATTCATGAAAACATTTTGTTTAGTGTGCATCACATCAATGTTATGTCTTAACAACAAATCTTTCCAATATGGCGAATCCCATAAGATACTTTGCTTTACCTAGTGGTGTTCCTTCCAATAACCCGCAAACTCCTTAACATTCTTATCCCAAATGTAAGGATACTCTTGGACTCTCTGACAAACCCATGTACCGGATAACCTATACGGTGGAGGTTCATTAACAACCTTGTTCTTGTTAACAACGATTTTGTTTCTCCTGAATGAGTGATCCAACGATAGAACCTTTCTATGACAGTCAAAAAAATTTGTCTTGCCACTAACAGGGAGTGATTCCCACATGGTATGTTCCATGCGTACAAGGCAAGCAAGCTTCCCAGGCATTGACCATCCAGAAAGCATACCATATGCTAGGAAGTCATTAATGGTCCATATCAAAATAACCCTCATTATGAAATTTTTCTTTAAGGATGCATCATAGGTCATCACCCCGACATCCCATAATTATGATAACTCCTCAACCAATAGTTGTAAAAACACGTCTGTTTTTTCCTTTTGGATTTTTGGGTCTTGGAACCAGTGCAGTTAGAAACATAACATCCCTCTTCATACACATATTAGGAGGTAGATTGTATGGGGTCAGTATGACTGGACAATAAGAGTACGCTCTTCCGTATTGACCAAATAGGTTGAACCTATCAGTACATAAGCCAAGTCATACATTGCGTGGCTTGCCTGAAAAGTCTGGATATAGCTCATCCAAACCCTTCCATGCTTTCCCGTCGGAAAGATAGCACAGAAGACCCTCATGCATTCAGTTTAGAGCATGCCAACGCATGTGTTTTGCCATGGACAATGAGGCATACAAACGTTGAAGACGCGGTGTTATGGGAAAGTACCGTATTTTCTTCCTGGCTGTCCTAGTTACTTTCCCTCTCCTTTTAACGGTTTTGTAGTGGTCCTCATTACGGCGTATACATTTTGTGACACTCTTGTATGTAAACTCATTTCTAAACAACATACACCCACCAACACAACACTCTATCTTTACCACTCTTTTCTTAGCATGGTACAGGTTTGATAGCATTCGATGATGACTAGGCATGGTGGAACCCATCAGATCGACCATTCTATTAAAACAACCTCCTAAAAGATTGTAATCTGCCTTTAGGCTTAAAACAGCTACAGAGGCAGATAATTCAGTGTGACTCTTGCACCCGTCCCATAATGGAGTCTGAGCCACCGCCAATAAATCATAAAATCTCTTCACCTCTGAATTAGGATCCTCCTCTACATTGTCATCCTCATTCTCAGCTTGATCATCATGCCCGATGGAGGGTCCAACATGATCTATCACCATCTGCTCTATGTTATTGTACGTATCCCTATTCCCTCCAACCTTGTAGTAAGACTGTTGCACAGTTATGACCAATAGCTGGGGCGGTAATTGCTCACCATGGTTGTACCTATAGTGGTATTTTTCCACGAACCCCTTCTCACTTAGGTGGCATATGACATCATCTGCGTATTCAAAACTCATGCCTTTTCACTTTGAGCACAGACAAAGAATCTTGAGTCGCTTCAAAACTAGGTGTGTTCGTCGTAGCGAACAGAATAAACTCCAACAAGCCCATCATAAACTCCTTAGTCACTCGCCAACTGCGATCTAGCTGGATGTACATCCATCGCCGATTTTCTGGAACCTTCATTCACGATATCTAACAAGCATAGCTCTAGTTATTTAAATTTAAACATTATGTGACTATCATTCATGAATGACTCTCTATCTCTTTGATGTTGGAAGTAGGTGGGGCCTTATCCCATTCAGGATTAATATGCAACCATCCGTAACCCATCGATGTTGTTTATGGTCTATCCTGTATTATTGATGATCGTTTGGAATTTTAGCAGCATTTTGCATTGATCCCCGAGTACACAAAGATACATGCGGTATGAAACACCACACATAGACATGCACCCAGAGACAATACGAAACACAATAACCAAAATTCAAAGTAGACATCAACAACACAAGATAGAACACAAACAACAGCGATGGGTTACGCCCTACTGGTTACAAATTCATCCCAAACTGTCCAACCGGGACAATTCAAGAACCAACATAACACGATACGTCAATCGATTGTCTTGAATCTTGAACGGGAACCTAGTGGGTACGAACACAACTAAACCCTACATTGTTAAACTTTAATATACTTTTTATGTACCCTAAAATAAAGAGCCTACTGAAATTTTGGTAGAGTCTCCCCTGTAAACTAGACATTTCCAAATTGTTTACAACGCCATGTTACACACAGAAGATTTTCTAGTGCAGTTTAATATATATGCTATGCATTGTATATGAAATTAAGGGAGGTAATCACAACAACCTAGTGAGCTTTACTCTCCACTAACAAACAACAATACACATGCATAAAAAATCATGTTATCAGCACACAAAACCAATGCCTAATGAGCTCTACTCTCCACTAACAAACAACAATACACATGCATAAAAAATCATGTTATCAACATATAAAACCAATGCCTAATGAGCTCTTCTCTCCACTAACAAACAACAATCAACATGTATTCAATGATATTGTTAAGTAACAGTTTGTACAATAGTGGTTTGGTAGACTTACCTCTACAATGCACGTACTACAATCAAAGCACCTAACTGGACATCCTCAAAAGTCGTGTCCGAGTAGGGCGGTGGCTGGAATGAAAAGAAATAATACTTAATTAGTCATAAAGGAAAATAATTCAAATAGCTTTACTCTAGAGGAACACAACAAACTCATGGAAGAGGTCTCTAATCTCAAGGCAATGCTCCATGAAAAGGAAACCTAATTAAAATCTTGTGAGTTAAAGACGTTGAAGATAGAGACTCGTCTTGGTGATCTAAAGACAAGTATGTTGGAGGCTGACATGACCTTTTGGAGAGAATTGAGCACATAGAAGTAGCAAGGAAACTAAACAAAGAGAGACACACAGAGAAAATTGCAGCTAAGGTGGCATTGGACAAAGTGTTCCATTGGAAAATTGATTACTAATTACTCGATATTATATGATTAGTGAAGTCTATGTCATTGAAAACCGAGGACGGGAGCAAGTTCATGGCATTTATCTTTGGGTTAAGTCTTCAGCTTGGAAGGGAATTATTGGTGATGATTCGTTCGTAGATTTCGTTTGGAAGGAAATCGATGCTAGAGGCTTATGGGGATATTTTGTTTTAGGTGTGGAAAGTTGATTGGCTTTCTGCTTGTTTGAATGAGGGTCACTCTATGTTACAAATTTGATTCAGTTCCAAAGGCAGTAGAATACCGTAGCTTTCCATAAACACCAAGCGAGTTGTAGAGTTTAGGTGATTTATCAAGGAAATTATGAATTTATAGGAAAAAATTTATTCAAATTATACTATTAAATTTTTTATCTTTTAAATCTTCATGGTTTTATTCCTCGGTGGATTTAATCACATGGAGAGATGCTTCGAGATCAACATTTGTTTTTGGATTTTGGAACATTCATCATAGTCTCATCTTCTTATACATACATCATGTGCATAGGCGGTATGCAAACTAGAGTATACACCATGGGTACGTTGGAGGACATACACGTCCGGTCTTCGAGGAGAACCTTGGGAGTACAACCGGGATGGAAACCCAATGACATCAGAGTCGTGCCTGAGACGAGTGAGACAATGCAAGCTTGGTGTACTTTGACTAAATGATGGAATGTATCTATGACCATGGAGAGCCAAGTCCCCTTTTTGATATAAAATAGATCCCTAATAATGAACACGACCTAAGAGTCCTTAGTACCCCTTAATATGAGGGACTTGGTGAGCTCCAGTCGCTCTAGTATAGAAACATTCAGGAACAGCCTTAAAAGGATGGGTTCTGAAGATAATAATGATGAGTATGATTGACAAGATGGAATTGGGCCCATATGCATTCATATTAAGTAATGGAAAGATTTATTGTAAGTAATGGAATGCATGCATTACATCATATGACATTGATTAATTGTGATTGTGGTTGATATTCAATGTGTAGATTTTTTTGAAATTACTAGATTAGGAAAAAATGAGTAAGGAACAGGGAAGGAAGGGCATTAGGCGGGACTGAGTGATGACAGGAAACATAGAGGAACTAGGTATCCCGAGATGAGGGGGATTACATGTGTAATTGTTTGAATGTTATGGGAAGATGTCAAAGATGACAACCCTCCGATTGTTTGGAAGAGAGAGCTCACCCTTACAATTTTATTTCAAACCTCATATTCGTCTACGTTCTCATACCAAACACGACCGAGCGAGGATCCTTGCAGAGGGTAGTTTTGGACCTAGTGTAACACCCTAATTTTCTGGACTCAAATCCTGATGTAATCTAAATAATTAAATAATAAAAATATGAATAATTTTTTTTGCATTCGAAATAATTTCAAAAACACCACCACAACTACATCAAGACTCGAACCACAAAACTAAAGGGTGAGATTTGACAATCTATAACAGGATCGTTAAATAGTTTGCCCATAACGGTATACAAAATATAGAGTTTACAACGGAAGAAGAATGTGTATACCGGGCACACCCCTAGTCCGATATATGAAGATATGAGAAAAGGCTCAGCAAAGCATGCAAATATACAACACAAGCCTATTAGGCCACATCCAATCTTACACATAAATCATAAACATACAATGCCTTAAATATATTTATACATATCCATCAATATAGTCATGCAACACATCTCCAATATTTATATTTCATAATTGACCATAAATCAATTCAATCCTCAAATCATGTACGTCCTTTACTTATTTATGCCAAAGAGGATTACTAAATTAACATCCTATTATACACCAAATTGGTAAAAATCCAATACTTCTAATATTGATACATCATCCATATATATAAACATATACATTATTCGCAGTTCATCAATCAATATCAGTCATTAACAACATCATAATATCCACTTCATACACAACTCTATAATTTACAATCGTTGCCGGCCAAGGCATTCCGTTACCACTATTTACCTTCCCAAAAACTTTTCTTATAAACATCCTCGTCCCATGATATTCCTGCATCAATACAAAAAAGTAGACCACATGGGAGAGTGAGTTATACATTTTAACTGACGACATGAATACAATTGAAATTATGTGCATATGCATATCAACATCATGTATGCTTTGCTAAATACATCATTGATCATCAGAAATTGTTAATTCAACAACATATACATATTCTATACTCTTTAATTACGTCATAGCAAAGCAGGCACAGACACATCTATTCCAATACCACAATGGGCCAACATTATCAGCATCGACCATTCCGGTCTTCTCTCAAACCACAATGGGCTAACATCATTATCATCAAATTATAATAATCATGCCCTTCATTACAATGGGCCACAATATACACATCGTCATATTCAATAACGTTTTATTGCGTTCATATCATTTATAAGTTTTTATGTGGTCTTTTAGGTATTCATTTACCTATCTCATCAACACCATACCACAATCTCAATCATCATACATAGAAGAATTCATACTCTTAGGCCTAATCCTTCAAGTTATACTTCTCCACTCTTGTTCTAATTCATCAATTACGTAAGGGAGGTTTGTAGCACTATTTTCATCACACACAACACTTTGCACCTCAAGTGATTTATCTATTCATAGATTTTCATTAACAAATAATTCATGTCCAACAAAATGATAACCCAACACTTATCATCATCTCATATATATATATATATATATATATATATATATATATTTCCCTAATATTCAACAAAGGCCAAGCCTTCATTCATCATATCATCAATTCAAATATTTAACAAGTTAATGGCAAGGGAATGCATGAAATCGTACATATACATAATTAACAATTATTCATCATGCAATTTAAAATGCAAACTCCTCTCCTACCTCGAGAGAAGAACCGTAATCCAAACGCTCTGATTATTCTACATCATCATCCAGAACACAATCCTATCAACAAACACATATTTGTACATGAAATTAACAAGCCATCATAAGGCATCATTTTCTTAAAACTCATTATCAAGTCCTAAACTTGTCTAAACCCCAATTCACACGCTCATATTAGGCTTTGAGAATTCCTTTCCCAAAACCAAGACTCCCTAGGTCTCAAAAGGGCTAACCATACCCAATAATAACAAGATCACATCCTTTACCCACAATGCATCCAATCCTCATCACAATTCATTCAAATCCATTATAAGCCTCTTGACTCCATCTAAGACCATCACCAATCAATAAACTCTTGAGATATTCATCATGATCTAACTACTCATCTACTCAAGTATCCCTTATTAATGGTTTTTAACTATCATTATCACAATAACCACATCTTATATTCACTCTCAACCCAACACCTCAAATCATCATTCCTACATGCATGCATATATCATCAACCTCATTAATCAATCTCAATGATTCTAAAGATTCATTCCCCTTATATACATCATTCTAGAGTATTCAAAATCATCAATTTAGCCAAAAACCCCTAAATCACCACAGTTAGGGTTTTTTTTATCAAAATCAACCAACCAATAATTTCAACCCATTTCTTAAATCCATATGAATATCATAACCTTCATTCTCATATACTCACAAAACCATAATCAAAATCATTTCTTAAGCCATCATGCCTAGGTTTACATCATTTTCCTCAACACCCTTAGTTTCTAATATAACCATTTCAAACCTAACATCATAAAACCACAAATGAGATAAGGTGGAGGTAAGAAATCTTTACCTCAAGTCCAAGCTCCATCAAAATGAAAATGAGGGTGAAGAAGAGGGAAGATGATCCAACCAAAGCTTCCAAGCTCCATAAATACTTCACATTTCCAAGTTCAAATTTTAATTTTAGGCAAGGATGGAGGTGGAGAGGGTGAGGTTCGGTTGGTGGAGAAGAAGAAGAAGAAAATGAATGGAGAATGGTGAGAGGAAATGATGTCACCGAAAATGAGAGAAAGAGGGAAAGAAATTGACCAAAATTGGTCATTGCCATGGGGTAAAAGAGTGCCTCCATTTGCTTTTACCATTGGGTAATAAATCCCGATTGTCCAATGGGTAAAAGATGTTAGAAAAGAGAGGGGATTGCTACGGTTGAGTGGAGAAGAGGAAATGGTAATTTACATTTTCTTTTAATCTGATTTGGTCTGTATTTTCCCGTTTAATGTCATGCGTCGTGTCTAATTAATTATCTCCTTAACACTAAAAATTATTTCAGCTATATCACCCTAACCACAATAATTTTCTAAGTATTCTAGACCCAACAATTATTTAATTTGACCAAGTGGGTCCCACATCATCTATTAAATCACCCAGTTCTGGTAATTCTTAATTTACCGATAATTCATCTCTAGTGTCTAATAAAATCCCCCATAATTATTTGACCATAAATAATTAATCACCGTTATTCCATAAATTGTTTTCTTTAAAATTTAGGGTGTTATAATCCACCCCACCAAAAAGAAACTTCGTGCTCGAAGTTTAACATCGGCACATATCATAAGGCCACACTTCCGCCACACACCAATAGGGTCCAATGACATCATGAAGTAATATCCGACTTTCCAAAGTTCAGCAGGACATGATTATTATCATTCCTTTGTCCAAGCATAATGCCTCATATATTCATAGTGAGTCACCACTCATCAATTCTTAGTTTATTCATTACAACTCTCACATTCTTATCCAATACCATCGGATAGGTTCAATACATTCACCGTAAGCAGTTACAACACTACACTTGCCCGGTCTATGTGTTGCTACATCCGATATACAAGAAGGCATCCCAATTCCGTAGTGGTTATCACAAACACATGAGATCAGCACATAAGTGCACGTTGCCACAATGCCTATGGCGTGTAGAGACATATCAGGATAAGTACCTTCATGTCTTATTGCTCATATTATTCATATCAATTCAAATAATACCGTTTCACACAAGGCTTTGTGACAAGTTTGCACAAGTCCATAACCAATACACTCACGTCATACTATCATTTAATCATGATCCGGTGTAAATCATGCCATACAATATGTCAATTGTTAGCCATTATAACCATATATTGACATATCAACTATAGATTTCCAATCATCATAGGGTAATCACCCCACCATTGGACTTCATCCATCCTGAAGTCATAGTCAAGTAACTCAGAAATCATTTGTCTAATTCGAACATTGTCGGCTATAATTCGATCCAAGCCTAAATGAATCACCAAACTCATATCAAGTACACACCCTCTAGTTTAAGATAGAGTTCATAATCATATAATAAGCCTTCACACTAGTAGATTTTCTCACATATCACGACTAGAGTCTATAAACTGGACGCATAATTCATGTAATATCACGTCGCTAAGTGGTCTCTATTGTAAAGCCCCGGCCACTTTTCAGGAATGAACGACTCTTCCCACAGACCAACACGAGAACTTTCCAGCGTGCTTTTTGTCCTCACTCACACACTTCCCGAGAACTTCCCAGGAGGTCACCCATCCCAGAATTACTCTAAGTTAAGCACGCTTAACTTTAGAGTCCTTAAGTGATGGGCTACCAAAAAGGCTAATGCATTTATTGGTATAGGTAGTATGAATTCATTCCTTTAAACTCTCCTTGACTGTATAGTCCCATACCTATACAGTCTTTGGATCCCTCTCATTCTGGTATATTTTCGGTTCATTCATGTCTCCCTCCAACTGGAAGCCTGCCAGGAGCCGCTCCTTGTCCGTGCCTATACACCGGCGATCACTCCCTGCCCTCAACAGTGCCCGGGATGTCACATTCCTTGCTGGAAGCCTGCCAGGAGCCGCTCCTTGTCCATACCCATGCACTGGCGATCACTCCCTGCCCTCAACAACGCCAGGATGTCACATCCATCACCAATATAACTCCTTTCGAAACAAAAGGGAGGTATCAACATGATTAAACTCTATTTACCAACTTATGTTCGCATATATTACCTCTACAACCCATCATAATCCATAATTGATCTAATAATCATAACGTCAAGGGCACACAATTTAGCCCAAAGTCATATCATAAATTTTTTTATCATGGCCAATGCTAAGTCATACCCCGAATTCCATATCATTATTCACCAAATACTTAGGGGTTTACATTTACATTTCTAATCCAATCACACATCGGCTCTAGCCTCAACAACCCATTCCATAATTTATTTCACTATGGCTCAATCGTTCATAAGATTCAATCTATTATTAGGCTTAGAAAGTTCAAGGGTTACCTAGTACCCATCGTGGAATACTTCTACAACACATAAAATCATTAAACATGGCTTATAGAAACATCGTAGAGCCTAGACCACCATAGGGTCTAATTCTACAAGATTCGATCTTTCAAGATCATATTGAGTTATTCGGGGTTACCACACTTAGTGGGTCACAACTAAATTAGCTATTCAGTCGGTTCATAAACATAAAACCGAGACATAACCCCAATCAGGTACACACAAAACTCATGTGTCACTAATTTACCACTCATTCATGTTCTCTATCTAAAGAGATACAACAAATCACTTGTATCATATAATACAAGATTCTCGTGCTCAAGGATATGAAACCCATAATTCAAACTAGCACCATCAATCATCTTAGTTTATGAATATCCATATTAGGGAATTCCTTCGCTATCATTCATTCAATCAATTTTAGCACATGAATCATTCACATCTAATAGCTCCTATCCATGATCAACATACGACATAGGTTCATCATCAAATCAATTCATATTCAATATGTTATATCCATGATCACACATGGTATAAATTCACCACTATTTAAAGTCACACTCAATATATCAATATTCAAATGCATAATATCATTGTATTCGTCATTTGAAGGAAATAGTGTAAGGAACTTGGCCGGACTTACACAAACAACCGTATCAATCACATTGAGCAATTTATTCATATATATACTCAATCCTCATGAATTAACCATAATCAACAATGAGTAACTACACTCTCTTTGTGCATCACACAATCTCAATGACAATGATCATACTTCCATAAACAACAATTATAACTCATGAATAAAAAAATTCACAAGAATCCTCAATTATCTAAATTCACAATCCAACACTAAGGGTTCACGAGGAATCACCATTGAGAAAACAATGCTCTGATAGTCAATCCACAACTCTTAGACAACTAGTCATCCATAGTCTATATAGGGCAATTAACACCTTAGCATATTGTCATTCTCTAGATAATTTTCACTCTTAAGAGTATGCAAAACAACCATTTTCCAACAATGAGCATTCTACTCCAAAGATCACCATAAATATCTCACTATTAAGCAATCGTGCTCCAATCATCCATAATACCAATTCCTTACAGAGCAACCATGCTCAGAAAATAATTAACAAATCAAATTCAGAGCAAAACACGCTTTGATTATAATTAGCAATATCAATTCAAAGCAAAATATTCTCTGATACCAGGTGTAACACCCTGATTTTCTGGACTCGAATCCCGATGTAATCTAAATAATTAAACAATAAAAATACGAATAATTTTTTTGCGTTCGAAATAATTTCAAAAACACCACCACGAATACATCAAGACTCGAACCACAAAACCAAGGGGTGAGATTTGATAATCTATAACTGGATAGTTAAATAGTTTACCCATAACGGTATACAAAATACAGAGTTTACAGCGGAAGAAGAATGTGAATACCAGGCACACGCCTAGTCCCATATATGAAGATATAAGAAAAGACTCGGCAAAGCATACAAATATACAACACAAGCCTATTAGGTCACATCCAATCTTACACATAAATCATAAACATACAATGCCTTAAATATATTTATACATATCCATCAATATAGTCATGCAACATATATCTCCAATATTTATATTTCATAATTGACCATAAATCAATTCAATCCTCAAATCATGTATGTCCTTTACTTATTCATGCCTAAGAGGATTACTAAATCAACATCCTATTATACACCAAATTGGTAAAAATCTAATGCTTCCAATATTGATACATCATCCATATATATATATACATTATTCACAGTTCATCAATCAATATCAGTCATTAACAACATCATAATATCCACTTCATACACAACTCTATAATTTACAAACGCTGCTGGCCAAGGCATTCCGTTACCTCTATTTACCTTCCTAAAAACTTTTCTTTATAAACATCCTTGTCCCATGATATTCCTGCATCAATACAAAAAAGTAGACCACATGGGAGAGTGATTTATACATTTCAAATGACGACATGAATACAATTGAAATTATGTGCATATGCATATCAACATCATGTATGCTTTGCTAAATACATCAATTATCATCACAAATTGTTAATTCAACAACATATACATATTCTATACTCTTTAATTACGTCATAGCAAAGAAGGCACATACACATATATTCCAATACCATAATGGGCCAACATCATCAGCATCAACCATTCCGGTCTTCTCTCAAACCACAATGGGCTAACATCATTATCATCAAATTATAATAATCACGCCCTTCATTACAATGGGCCATAATACACACATTGTCATATTCAATAACGTTTTGTTGTATTCATATCATTTATAAGTTTTTATGTGGTCTTTTAGGTACTCATTTACCCATCTCAGCAACACCATACCACAATCTCAATCATCATACATAGAAGAATTCGTACTCTTAGGCCTAATCCCTCAAGTTATATTTCTCCACTCTTGTTTTAATTCATCAATTATGTAAGGGAGGTTTTTAGCACTATTTTCATTACACACAACACTTTGCACCTCAAGTGATTTATCTATTCATAGATTTTCATTAACAAATAATTCATGTCCAACAAAATGACAACCCAACACTTATCATCATCTCATATATATATATACATATTTCCCTAACATTCAATTTAACATGTTCATGGCAAGGCAATGCATGAAATCGTACATATACATAATTAACAATTATTCACTCATGCAATTTGAAATGCAAACTCCTCTCCTACCTCGAGAGAAGAACCGCAATCCAAATGCTCCGATTATTCTACATCATCGTCCAGAACACAATCCTATCAACAAACACATATTTGTACATGAAATTAACAAGCCATCATAAGGCATCATTTTCTTAAAACTCATTATCAAGTCCTAAACTTGTCTAAACCCCAATTCACACGCTAATATTAGGCTTTGGGAATTCCTTTCCCAAAACCAAGACTCCCTAGGTCTCAAAAGGGCTAACCATACCCAATAATAACAAGATCACATCCTTTACCCACAATGCATCCAATCCTCATCACAATTCATTCAAATCCATTATAAGCCTCTTGACTCCATCTAAGACCATCACCAAGCAATAAACTCTTGAGATATTCATCATGATCTAACTACTCATCTACTCAAGTATCCCTTATTAATGGTTTTTAACTATCATTATCACAATAACCACATCTTATATTCACTGTCAACCCAACACCTTAAATCATCATTCCTACATGCATGCATATATCATCAACCTCATTAATCAATCTCAATGATTCTAAAGATTCATTCCCCTTATATACATCATTCTAGAGTATTCAAAATCATCAATTTAGCCAAAAACCCCCAAATCACCACACTTAGGGTTTTTTTATCAAAATCAACCAACCAATAATTTCAACCCATTTCTTAAATCCATATGAATATCATAACCTTCATTCTCATATACTCACAAAACCATAATTAAAATCATTTCTTAAGCCATCATGCCTAGGTTTACATCATTTTCCTCAACACCCTTAGTTTTTAATATAACCATTTCAAACCCAACATCATAAAACCACAAATGAGATAAGGTGGAGGTAAGAAATCTTTACCTCAAGTCTAAGCTCCATCAAAACGAAAATATGGGTGAAGAAGAGGGAAGATGATCCAACCAAAGCTTCCAAGCTCCATAAATGCTTCATATTTCCAAGCTCAAGTTTTAATTTTGGCAAGGATAGAGATGGAGAGGGTGAGGTTCGGTTGGTGGAGGAGAAGAAGAAGAAGAAAATGAATGGAGAATGGTGAAAGGAAATGATGTCACTGAAAATGAGAGAAAAAGGGAAAGAAATTGACCAAAATTGGTCATTGCCCATGGGGTAAAAGAGTGCCTCCATTTTTTTTACCATTGGGTAATAAATCCCGATTGTCCAATGGGTAAAAGATGTTAGAAAAGAGAGGGGATTGCTACGGTTGAGTGGAGAAGAGGGAATGAGAATTTACATTTTCTTTTAATCCCATTTGGTCTGTATTTTCCCCGTTTAATGTCATGTGTCGTGTCCAATTAATTATCTCCTTAACACTAAAAATTATTTCAGCTATATGACCCTAACCACAATAATTTTCTAATTATTCTAGACCCAACAATTATTTAATTTGACTAAGTGGGTCCCACATCATCTGTTAAATCACCTAGTTTCAGTAATTCTTAATTTACCGATAATTCACCTATAGTGTCTAATAAAATCTCCCATAATTATTTGACTATAAATAATTAATCACCGTTATTCCATAAATTATTTTCTTTAAAATTTAGGGTGTTATACCTAGCAAAGTACTAGTTATTCTAGAGGTACCGAAAGACATTCGAAAGAGTAGCCACCAGTGATAGCATCGCTTCAGGAGGCAAAACGTCCTTTCGAGAAGGACGTGGAGGTCATAGAGAGCACAGTCAGACATTATGGAGATCCATCTTTCCCTCCAAGCACTATAGAGTTAGAGGAGCTTGCTAGACGTTAGACAGCTATGAACGAGGACCCCTTAGAGCCTCATCTCATGCCCGAGCCTCCTCAGCACCCACTTAGGTCTCCGACCCCCGAGTACATCCCCCTGTCACCTGAAGGATATAGTGATGATGATAAAGATCCAGAGGAGGACTCTTCAGAGGACCCCGAACAGGCTCTAACAGACGTAGCGATGTCTGACCCGACTGACCTTCCCCCAATGTTGGTTCATCTACCTCTGATAGAGTTCCTAGATATGATCATAGTCTTAGCCCTCCCTTTTGCTTTGGCAGCAGAGCTAGTGAGTATGTATGTCCCAAAGATGGTGATGGAGGATCCTACCCCTCCTATTACCCATAGACAGACTCAGATAGATGTATTTCTAGAGTGGCATCAATGGGATGTATCTCAGAGGTTCCTACATCATATTTTGAGGACTTTTATGTATGGTGGGACCAAGAAGCTCAAAAAGATGTCCCCTACAGCCCAGGATTTAATGTAAGAGGCCTTTGATGCATACAACGATTGGTACGAGTAGATTTCTTCTCCTACTATATACCAGCCTTCCACTAGCACTACATCCTGCATATTGACAGGGCCCGCAAGCGCACGGGTTATGTCGCGTAATATAAAAGATTATCGTTCTCCACAGGACTGTGTTCAAAGTACCAGCATATTGAAATTTAATTATCCACACAATTGATTTTTAAGGTTTTTATAAAATAAAGCACAAAATTAAGTTGCTCAAAATACGAATAAATATAAAAATAAAAATTTACTTGACACTAAAAAATCAGAGTTGAGAGTATCTTGGGATTTCGGGGGATCAAGACTCTATTTTATGTTAATGAATTTTAACTTTTCATAAATAAGAATCGAATTAAGTTTTCCAAAGCGAATTTTCCAAAAGCTAATTAATATGTTCCTCTCGGAATCCTATTAATGTACCTAACCTATGGAAAGCGCTGCTTAATCCTCGGAAAGGCCCATTATCGTTTTATGAAAATCCCTTTTATTTCCTCAAAAGAATTTTGATTACTTTCACAGTTTTACCGAGGTCACAAAAAGCATCTCAAAAATCTTAGGTTTAGTTCAAAGCTTTCCGGTAAAAATAAATCTCTCGATTCTATTTATTACCTAAACTTACTAATATACCCGCAAGTATACAGTTTTATCATTTAGGTTCTTGTTAGGAATCACTAAAAGCATTGAACATAATTGAACTAAATGGAAAACAGAAATTTATTTAATTCCAAGTCAAAATAACATTAATATAAAATATTATCATACCCCCTTTATCCCAAGATAATTAATTTAGCTACTCATGAAATAATTCAAATTCATATAAATAATGGAAAAATAAAACATACAAGACATGGTAAAAATAAGGACTTACGGGTTTCTCCAAAAGCTCAAAATAATTTACCACTGTATTTCCTTGTTGCAATATTCCTCCACCAATTACAAATTTAAATACTCACTTTTACAATTCACAACTCTTAAAATAAAATAAAGAAAAAGAAAATAGAAAGAGAAACAAAACGAAAAAGAAAGAAAAAGAACGAAGAAAGAAATAAAGAAAAAAGAAAGAAAGAAAAGAGAAGGACGGAAGAAGAAAAGAGAAAACGAAAGAAAAAGGAGAAAGAAAAGGAATTGAAGCTTATGGAATTGATGCTTTGGTGGTGCTGTCCGTGTTCCCTTTTATAGGCAAAAGAAAGGAAGAAGTCAGCTTGGAAAACGCGTTGCCAGTTGGAGATTTTCGGTGCAATTGTCTTCTTCTCAGCCGCCCCACCATCACAGCTTAGAGACAGCCTGGATACTGTCAGTCACCCCCTATAAGTCAAACATCCACTTGGATAGTGGAAATCCAAGTCAGCAAGTGCATTCGGTGGAAATATGGGTCGATTTTCACATTTTTGACTCAGATTTGGTGCCTCAGTCCGAGTGGGAAATAATCCGAGTGAAAAACGTGCCTTTTGTGCACAAGACCGAGTGAAAAAGCTGCTGTTCGTTCACAAGGCCGAGTGAAATCTTGCTCGGTGTTGAGTTGAGGGGTCGGTGTTTAGGAGAAAACCGGTCGGTGTTCAAAGGAGATGGGAAATAATCCGAGTGGCTCCCATTCACGCTTAAGCGTGTTTAATCTCGCTTGGGCGAGCACATTCTAATATTATGCCACTCGCTTGAGCGTAACCAGAGTCGCTTGAGCGAAAGACCTTTGTTTAATCAGAATTACTTCACTCGGTTACTGATTAAAAAATGGCTCGGAACTGACTGAAGAGGGACTCGGATCCGACTGAAGATGATTCATTCGGGACTTGATTGAAGACTCACTCAGGATCGGAACAAATTCAATCGGCACCCAAACTGTTGCACTTGGCTGTCTCTGAATTTGAATCACTCGGATTTGCTTTGAAATAATTCAGTCGGCCTTCATTCCTTGAAATGATACACTCGGAAGTGTCTTCTTGCTTTTCACTTTAGTCGTCGATCAACCCAGTCGGTTGTCTTCACTCGGGAATCGGAGTTGATTTTCAATAGGAATTGCCTTCAGTCTTCAATCAAATCACTCGGATATACCTTTCACTCAGAAATTTGGACTTGAAAGACTCTGGAATCTGGCTGATAGAAGTTCTTCCATGTTCGAGCCTTGCTTTGCTCGGAAATGCAGCTTCCTGACCCAACTCACTCGGATGTGCTTTCCTTGGAGACTTCTCACTCGGGCTTAGTGTGAAACTTGAGAGTCTGCCCGAGTGTGATTCATTCCCAGTCGGATCTTTCATTGCTTGACAAGACTCTACTCGGAAATGCCTTGTTCTGGTTGAGAATGCCATCTTCTCCGAATGAAACCACTCGTAGACTTTCTTATTCAACAGTTTATTCATTCTGTGGCTTCTTCTGCTCAGAATCCATTCACTCGGAATAGCTTTTTGCCCAGAAAAGCACTTATTCCCTGGTCAGACCTGCTTCAGTCAGCATCCCTTCACTCGGAATTAGCTTTGGGCAGTTTTTATTGAAGGTCAGTCCCCTTTTTTCACTCGAAATGGTTACACTCAGGGAAGCTTCCACTCGGAATCACCTCCAACCGAGACTTATTCCTTTTCAGTATTGAACCTCCAACAGAGTCAGCCATTTATCACTCGGAATGGCTTTGACAGGGAACTTTCCACTCGGATTCTGCTTCAACAGTGAATATTCCACTCGGAAAAGCTCCATTCTGAGTCATCCTACTCGGATTTGGTCATTTTGAGTTGGATTTCAACATTCTGAATCGGAATTCAGCATTCTGAGTCAGAATTCAGCATAAAAAGAGAGTTTTTTCTACTTTGGGCTTGTTCTTCTTGTTTCTTTATCATTTTATGGTCATTTTTCTCATGTTATTGACCCTTTATTACTTTAATTTCTGCAAAATAACATACCCAAGTAGAATATAGTGGAAAAAAAGCAAAAATCACAATAAATAAAGGAAATACAGTGCATAATGATTAAAATCCTAAGCAAACTAGACCTAATTTATTGTGTTATAAAGCACTTATCAAAATACCCCAAACCAAAACATTGTTTGTCCTCAAGCAATCACCATATTCACAAGATAAAATACAGAAAACACTAAGCTTAATAAACTAAGGAATCCAAAGCATAGAAAAAGATTTATTCAGATGCCAATTCTAATTTATGTGAATCAATTTTCAATGTCAAGACTTAAGATACTCTTCTCACAATTTTCACTCAAGTGTTTCAAGGTTTGTGTATCTCTCAAATCATTATAGTCAAAAATATTACCATAAGTTTGTTAATAAACCAGAAACTCCACAGTTTAGATAGAAAATATTTCAAAGTCTAAAGGTCTTTCAAAGGTTGTAACGTGGCCTTGGGTTGTATTGTCAAGGTAGGAATTTCAAGAAAAATGGAATACAAAAGGGCTTTAACAGTCATGAATGATTCAAATTATCATCATAAATTTAACAGAGCAAATTTTTGAATTTTTATGGAGTTTTTTGGAATTCATTCAATATTATCCTTTTGATTTTCTTTTTTCTTTTTCTTGTTTTTCTTTACATTCAATACATATTTTTCTTAAGTCCTTTTTTATTTCTTTGCTCCACTAAATTTCTAACTTTTTCACCATTAAGAGAATATCAGTTAATGAAAGGTTTCAAAGAAAAATTTTCACTTTTAGGCTCAAAAGGGGCAACTAGGGGTCAAATTGTGCAAAAATTCTGAGGCTTAAGAATAAGACCTAATTGTGCCTTTATCATCCTAAGACATATAATAAAAAAAACATTTTGAATCGGTTGAAAAACAAGTTCTAGAATATTAATGACTATGAGATTCACTCAATCAAGAAAATATGGGTTTTGAAAATTTGTTTGATAAATAACCCATTTTGGCTCAAGTCTAATCATGGAAAGTCTTTTCAAAGAAAATTTTAATCACATAAAGTTCATTTAGACATTGATTTGGCATTTAAACAATCAAATTTTAAAAATTTTACTCAAAATTTTAGGATCCTTAGATACTTTAGCCTTGTGCTCAAAGTAAATTTATCATGCAATCATGGTAATTTACAAGATTACAAACAAAGTGAGGAAAACACACATGCATGAAAAATATAATAATCACACAACGAAACAAAACAGTTAAGTTTTCTTATCTACCACCCCAAACCAGAATTTGACATTGTCCTCAATGTTAAAATGGATGATAAAAGGATAAGAAAACTTACCTGGAGTAACCCCAAACCAGCGTTTGACATAGTTGGTTTTTTTTCCAGAATTAAAGCTTAAAATAAAACAACTTTTTATAGGGTTACCTCCCTATCAGTGCTAAGTTTTAAGTCTTCAGCCAGACTTCTCACCGTTTGGATTTACTCATCAGGAGCATCAAACAAGTCCAAGTCACTTGCTTGTTGTATTGGTTGACCTGTCAGATAGTGCTTTACTCTCTGTCCATTTACCCTAAATGTACTAGATTTCTCGCTTCATAGTTTGACAGCTCCAAAGGGAAAGACTTTTGTCACCTTGAATGGTCCCGACCATCGGGATCTTAGTTTTCTTGGAAAAAGCTTCAGTCTGGAATTAAACAGTAAAACTATATCACCTGGATTAAATGTTCTCCGTTGGATGTGACGATCATGCCATTGTTTGGTTTTTTCTTTATAAATTCTGGCATTTTCGTATGCATCTAGACGGAGTTCTTCAAGCTCATTTAATTCCAACAATCTTTGTTCACCTGCAGCCTTATGATCAAAGTTAAGAGTTTTAACAGCCTAAAAAGATTTATATTCTAGCTCAACAGGTAAATGACAGGGCTTCCCATATACTAGCTTAAAAGGTGTGGTTCCAATGGGAGTTTTATATGCAGTTCGATACGCCCATAAGGAATCATCTAACTTAATAGACCAATCCTTACGTGATGTATTCACCACTTTTTGAAGAATATTTTTAATTTCCCGATTGGATACCTCAACTTGTCCACTAGTTTGTGGGTGATAAGGTGTAGCAACTTTATGCTTAACTCCATATTTCTTTAGAAGGGTCTGAAAAGTGTTCTCAATAAAATGAGACCCTCCATCCCTTATAACACATTTTGGGACCCCAAACCTTGGAAATATTATTTTCTTGAAAAGTTTAATAACAGTTTTAGCATCAGAATGGGGTGAAGCAATGGCTTCCACCTATTTTGACACATAGTCAACTGCCACTAATATGAACTGATTTCCAAAAGAAGAGGGAAAGGGACCCATAACATCAACACCCCATACATCAAACAATTGAACTTCTAGAATGGTATTCAATGGCATTTCTTGTCTCTTACCAATGTTACCTGTTCTTTGGCAAGCATCACAAGTTAGAACATACTTACGTACATCCTTAAAAATATTTGGCCAATAGAACCCAGCTTGCAATACTTTAGCGGCTGTCTTAGAGGTGCTCATGTGTCCTCCATAGGAAAGAGAATGGCAATGATCCAAGATAGCATGGACATTATCTTGTGAAACACATCTCCGAATCATACCATCTGCACATTGCTTGAAAAGGAGTGGTTTATCCCAATAATAATGCTTGACATCTGTATAAAACTTTTTCCTTTGCTGAAAGCTAAGATCAGGAGGTAAGATACCACATGCAAGAAAATTTACAAAATCAGCATACCAAGGAACACGTTGGATACTAAGATTCAAGAGTTGTTCATCTGGAAAAGATTCATTGATGGGAATATTATCTGTTTCTTCTTTTTCAGATGTCAACCTAGATAGGTGGTCAACGACCAAGTTCTCGGTACCCTTCTTGTCCTTAATTTCCAAGTCAAATTCTTGCAATATTAGAATCCACCTAATTAATCTAGGCTTTGCTTCCTTTTTATTCAATAGATACTTAATGGCAGAGTGGTCAGTGTAAACAGTAACATGTGAACCTACCAAGTAAGATCTAAATTTATCAAAAGCAAAGACAATAGCTAACAGTTCTTTTTCAGTTGTGGCATAATTTACTTGAGCATCATCTAGCGTCCGGCTGGCATAATGAATTACATGGAGCTTTTTATCCTTTCTTTGCCCCAATACAGCCCCCACTACGTAATCACTCGCATCGCACATCAGCTCAAACGGGAGTTTCCAATCAGGTGGTTGTACGATAGGGGCAGAGATTAGAGCTTGCTTAATCCTGCAAAAAGCTTCCATACAAGATGAATCAAAATTGAAAGGCACATCCTTACCCAGAAGAGTTGTAAGAGGCTTTGTGATCTTGGAGAAATCTTTAATGAACCTACGGTAAAACCCTGCATGTCCAAGAAAACTCCGAATACCTTTCACATTTGTGGGTGAAGGCAATTTTTCAATTACTTCCACTTTAGCCTTATCAACTTCTATACCTCTCTCAGACACCAGGTGTCCAAGAACTATGCCTTCTCTTACCATAAAATGACATTTTCCCCAATTTAGAACCAAATTGGTTTCTTCACAACGCTGCAAGACTTGGCACAAATTTGTTAAACAATTATCAAAATCCAAACCATGCACTGAAAAATCATCCATAAAGACTTCCATCATATTTTCAATAAGGTCAGAAAAAATTGCTTGCATACACCTTTGAAAAGTCACAGGTGCATTACATAAACCAAAAGGCATACGTCTGTAAGCATAAGTCCCATAAGGGCAAGTGAAGGTAGTCTTTTCTTGATCAGATGGATGAATGGGAATTTGATGAAAACCTGAATACCCATCCAAATAACAGAAATAAGAGTGTTTTGCAAGTCTTTCAAGCATCTGATCAATAAAAGGGAGAGGAAAATGATCTTTTTTTGTGGCGCTATTTAACTTCCTATAATCAATGCACATGCGCCAACCAGAGACAATCCTAGTAGGAATCAAGTTATGTTTATCATTTTCAATCACAGTTATTCCCCCCTTTTTAGGCACCACATGGACAGGACTTACCCATTTACTACTATCAACAGGATATATGACTCCAGCATCAAGCAATTTCAAAATTTCCTTTTTAACCACTTCTTGCATTTTAGGATTTAATCTCCTAAGTGGTTCTACTGTGGGCCTACTTTCATCTTCTATAGTAATCCTGTGCATACAAAGAGAAGAGCTAATCCCTTTGATATCATCCATTGTATAACCTATTACCTTTCTATACAACCTAAGTTATTTCAAAAGTTTTTCAGTTTCACATGGATTCAATTCAGCATTGATAATCACAGGATATGTGGAATTGGGACCAAGAAATTCATACCTTAATGAAGCTGGTAAAGGTTTTAATTCCACATTGGGGCTTACCACTTTGTCACACATGACCTCAGTATCATGTGGGGCCTCAGTGCAATCAGATATTTCTGTCGGCTCAATCATGAAAACAATTTCAAGTGGGTCATTAGGAAGGGTTGCTTCCTTTACCACTTGTTCGACAAAATCCACAGTACAGCAAACATTATTGTAAGGTTTTTCTAAAACATTTTTCAAATTAAAATCAACCTTTTGGTCTCCAACAGTTAGAGACAACTTATCATTCTTGACATCAATCACAGCACCTGCAGTTGCTAAAAATGGTCTACCTAAAATAATAGGAATCAAAGAATCTTCGTCCATTTCAAGCACAACAAAGTCAGCAGGTATAAAAAATTTTCCTATCTTAATAGGAACATCCTCTAAAATTCCTACAGGATATTTTACAGATCTATCAGCTAATTGCAAAGACATCCTAGTAGGTTTCAGTTCACCCAATCCTAACTTTTTAGCAACAGATAATGGCATTAAACTCACACTCGCTCCTAAATCACACAATGCTTTATCTATATTCATGTCACCAATCATGCAAGGAATAGAGAAACTACCTGGATCTTAGAGCTTGGGTGGAAGTTTCTTTTGAATTAGAGCACTGCACTCTTCAGTAAGTGCAACTGTACCATCTTCCTCCAGTCTTCTTTTGTTGGACAAAATGTCCTTTAGGAACTTCGCATATGTAGGCATTTGCTACAAAGCATCTGTGAAGGGAATATTAATATATAATTTCTTTAAAACATCAAGGAACTTACCAAATTGTTTGTCTAACTTTGCTTTGGCTAAGCGCTGAGGAAATGGAATGGGAGGTTGATATGGCTTAACCTCCTCCTTCTTTTCTTGTGGTTTCTCTTCTTCAATTACTGGATGAGATGAAGATTCATCGACTTTCTTTTCCTCCTTTGCAGTCTTGTCAACTGGCCCATCGTATTGAGTACCACTCCTAAGAGTGACAACCATGGTTTGGTTAGATGGTCCAGCCTCTGGTTTTCCAAGAAATGTTCCTGGTGCTCTTTGAGAATAGGAGGCTTGTTGGGCAATTTGATTTTCTAGTATTTTGTTGTGAGTGGCAAGAGAGTCCACTTTTAAAGCCAAGTTTTTTATTGCATCAGAGAATTCATCATTTTGTTTAAGTTGAGTAGCTACAAATGTCTCCATCAAGGATTCTAGCTTTGATTTTTGTGGAATATAGGTTCCTTGTTGAGGTTTGTAGTTACTTTGGAATTGAGGTGGCCTATTTTGGAAGCCAGGTGGACCTTGTGGAGGTCTGTAGTTACCTTGATAATTTCCACCATAGTTTCCAATAGCATCCACCTGATGCATTTCTTGTTCTTGATTAGGAGTCATTGCTAAATGACAGTTTGTAGCTCCATGTCCTGAAACACCACAAACTTCACAAACAATGTTAGTAGCACCTGTTGACCCTATTTTACCAAGTTTTAATGTTAATGCTTCAACTTTGGCAGAAAGTAGGGAAAGAGCATCAACAGAATACTTACCTGGTGTTTTAGCAGGTAATCCTCTCTCAGAGTTCCACTGGTGAGTGTTTTGAGCTATTTCCTCAATCAGGTTCTCAGCTTCATCAACATTTTTGCTCATGAAGGCTCCTCCAGCTGCAGCATCTAAAGACATCTTTTGTGTGGAAGTTAGTCTATTATAGAAAATATGGATTGTCAACCACCTTTCTATCCCATGGTGAGGACATTCTCTTAGCAACTCTCTGTATCTCTCCCAAGCTTCATATAAGGATTCATCATCTTTTTGTGAAAAATTTATGATTTATTTTCTCAACACATCAGTCTTGTTCCTTGGGTACCATTTATTGATAAAAGCACTGGACAATTGTTCCCAAGTTGTGATGGATCCTTCAGGAAGAGAGTATAACCACGCTCTCGCTTTATCTCTTAAAGAGAAAGGGAAAAGTCTTAAGCGAATGGCATCATTGGTGGCTCCGTTCATTTTCAGGGTGTCACAGTATTCAAGAAAGATTTAAAGGTGAAGATTTGGATCTTCAGAGGGTAATCCTCCGAATTGGTTCTGTTGAACCATTGAGAGTAGTGAAGGCTTCAATTCAAAATTGTTAGCCTCCACTGTGGGTCTGAGGATGCTAGATCCTCTTCCATTTGTACTTGGAGCGGCAAAATCTCTTAAGGGTCTATGTTGGTCTGCCATTTGTTTTTCTTTTTGTTCTTTTTGTTGTTTTTGTTGTTTTCTTAAAGCTCTAAGGGTACGTTCTATCTCAGGGTCAAATCCTAAGTTTAGATCGACACTACGGCTTCGTCGCATAAAAAGAAAATAAATGACAAATAAAACAAATTATCACAAAAATAAAACAACAACAGATACACAAAATAAAGAACAAAATACAAAATTACAAACAAAATAAAAATAAAAATAAAAATAACAATAAAAATATTAACAAGTATGATCTAATCGAATTTCAATATTGCCGATATTTGAGGGACAACAGTCCCCGGCAACGGCGCCAAAAACTTGACAGGGCCCGCAAGCGCACGGGTTATGTCGCGTAATATAAAAGATTATCGTTCTCCACAGGGACTGTGTTCAAAGTACCAGCATATTGAAATTTAATTATCCACACAATTGATTTTTAAGGTTTTTGTAAAATAAAGCACAAAATTAAGTTGCTCAAAATACGAATAAATATAAAAATAAAAATTTACTTGACACTAAAAAATCAGAGTTGAGAGTATCTTGGGATTTCGAGGGATCAAGACTTTATTTTATGTTAATGAATTTTAACTTTTCATAAATAAGAATCGAATTAAGTTTTCCAAAGCGAATTTTCCAAAAGCTAATTAATATGTTCCTCTCGGAATCCTATTAATGTACCTAACCTATGGAAAGCGCTGCTTAATCCTCGGAAAGGCCCATTATCGTTTTATGAAAATCCCTTTTATTTCCTCAAAAGAATTCTGATTACTTTCACGGTTTTACCGAGGTCACAAAAAGCATCTCAAAAATCTTAGGTTTAGTTCAAAGCTTTCGTGTAAAAATAAATCTCTCGATTCTATTTATTACCTAAACTTACTAATATACCCGTAAGTATACAGTTTTATCATTTAGGTTCTTGTTAGGAATCACTAAAAGCATTGAACATAATTGAACTAAATGGAAAACAGAAATTTATTTAATTCCAAGTCAAAATAACATTAATATAAAATATTATCATACCCCCTTTATCCCAAGATAATTAATTTAGCTACTCATGAAATAATTCAAATTCATATAAATAATGGAAAAATGAAACATACAAGACATGGTAAAAATAAGGACTTACGGGTTTCTCCAAAAGCTCAGAATAATTTACCACTGTATTTCCTTGTTGCAATATTCCTCCACCAATTACAAATTTAAATACTCACTTTTACAATTCACAACTCTTAAAATAAAATAAAGAAAAAGAAAATAGAAAGAGAAACAAAACGAAAAAGAAAGAAAAAGAACGAAGAAAGAAATAAAGAAAAAAGAAAGAAAGAAAAGAGAAGGACGGAAGAAGAAAAGAGAAAACGAAAGAAAGAGGAGAAAGAAAAGGAATTGAAGCTTATGGAATTGATGCTTTGGTGGTGTTGTCCGTGTTCCCTTTTATAGGCAAAAGAAAGGAAGAAGTCAGCTTGGAAAACGCGTTGCCAGTTGGAGATTTTCGGTGCAATTGTCTTCTTCTCAGCCGCCCCACCATCACAGCTTGGAGACAGCCTGGATACTGTCAGCCGCCCCCTATAAGTCAAACATCCACTTGGATAGTGGAAATCCAAGTCAGCAAGTGCATTCGGTGGAAATATGGGTCGGTTTTCACATTTTTGACTCGGATTTGGTGCCTCAGTCCGAGCCGAGTGAAAAACGTGCCTTTTGTGCACAAGACCGAGTGAAAAAGCTGTTGTTCGTTCACAAGGCCGAGTGAAATCTTGCTCGGTGTTGAGTTGAGGGGTCGGTGTTTAGGAGAAAACCGGTCGGTGTTCAAAGGAGATGGGAAATAATCCGAGTGGCTCCCATTCACGCTTGAGCGTGTTTAATCTCGCTTGGGCGAGCACATTCTAATATTATGCCACTCGCTTGAGCGTAACCAGAGTCGCTTGAGCGAAAGACCTTTGTTTAATTGGAATTACTTCACTCAGTTACTGATAAAAAAATGGCTCGGAACTGACTGAAGAGGGACTCGGATCTGACTGAAGATGATTCATTCGGGACTTGATTGAAGACTCACTCAGGATCGGAACAAATTCAATCGGCACCCAAACTGTTTCACTCGGCTGTCTCTGAATTTGAATCACTCAGATTTGCTTTGAAATAATTCAGTCGGCCTTCATTCCTTGAAATGATACACTCAGAAGTGTCTTCTTGCTTTTCACTTTAGTCGTCGATCAACCCAGTCGGTTGTCTTCACTCGGGAATCGGAGTTGATTTTCAATAGGAATTGCCTTCAGTCTTCAATCAAATCACTCGGATATACCTTTCACTCAGAAATTTGGACTTGAAAGACTCTGGAATCTGGCTGATAGAAGTTCTTCCATGTTCGAGCCTTGCTTTGCTCGGAAATGCAGCTTCCTGACCCAACTCACTCGGATGTGCTTTCCTTGGAAACTTCTCACTCGGGCTTAGTGTGAAACTTGAGAGTCTGCCCGAGTGTGATTCATTTCCAGTCGGATCTTTCATTGCTTGACAAGACTCTACTCAGAAATGCCTTGTTCTGGTTGAGAATACCATCTTCTCCGAATGAAACCACTCGTAGACTTTCTTATTCAACAGTTTATTCATTCTGTGGCTTCTTCTGCTCAGAATCCATTCACTCAGAACAGCTTTTTACCCAGAAAAGCACTTATTCCCTGGTCAGACCTGCTTCAGTCAGCATCCCTTCACTCGGAATTAGCTTTGGGCAGTTTTTATTGAAGGTCAGTCCCCTTTTTTCACTCGGAATAGTTGCACTTAGGGAAGCTTCCACTCGGAATCACCTCCAACCGAGACTTATTCCTTTTCAGCATTGAACCTCCAACAGAGTCAGCCATTTATCACTCGGAATGGCTTTGACAGGGAACTTTCCACTCGGATTCTGCTTCAACAGTGAATATTCCACTCGGAAAAGCTCCATTCTGAGTCATCCTACTCGGATTTGGTCATTTTGAGTCGGATTTCAACATTCTGAGTCGGAATTCAGCATTCTGAGTCAGAATTCAGCATAAAAAGAGAGTTCTTTCTACTTTGGGCTTATTCTTCTTGTTTCTTTATCATTTTATGGTCGTTTTTCTCATGTTATTGACCCTTTATTACTTTAATTTCTGCAAAATAACATACCCAAGTAGAATATAGTGGAAAGAAAGCAAAAATCACAATAAATAAAGGAAATACAATGCATAATGATTAAAATCCTAAGCAAACTAGACCTAATTTATTATGTTATGAAGCACTTATCACATATCTCTACATCGTTTTCATCGTCCAGGCCTACTTTTGGAGTAGACCATCCTGACTCGCCTATGAGTGATGAGGATTAGGAGTCTTCCCCTTTCTTTATTTTGCATTTTGATGTACATATTGTTAGGAGCCTGCGGGCCCTGTAGTTCTAATAAGTATGGATCTAATGAGATTATGAGATGTACTTAACTAAAACGTATGTATGTATATGTATGTTTCCATTCCTCCATGTGTATGTTCTTATTGTATTATGCAAAAAAAATTTATTCTTCCATATTTTTCTAAAATTTATAACCTCTCAGTTAAATAGAATAATCTTGTGGAAGAGATTGTTCTAGTTAACCGAAGGTGTTAGAACAGGAAATTTATATGGTTCCTTTTTCAATGATAGGAAATTTAAAGGATGCCATGTTCGGTGATAGGAATTTTAAATGGTGCCCTTTTCGGTGATAGGAAATTTAAATGGTGCCCTTTTTGGCGGTGGGAAATTTAAATGGTGCCTTTTTCAACGACAAGAAATTTAAATGATGCCATATTTGGTGACAAATTTTAAATGATGCTCTTTTCGGTAACAAGGAAATTTAAAGATGTCATGTTCAACGACAAGAAGTTTAAAGGGTGCTATTTTTGGCGACAAGGAAATTTAAAAGACGTCATCATTCGATAAACATGGAAATTTAAAGGGTGCCACCAGTTTTGGCAATCAAAGTATTAAGACCTGATGGGAGAGTAAAGGAAAATCAAACCAAGTTTAACTCTAGGGAGAAACCTTTGGAACCGCAATCCTTACAGATTTTGGGGCGATACTCATGGATGAAACGAATGAACGAGGTGACCCTATCCTTAGACCATGTATGCGGCCCGATCTCTCTGAGGTGATAATAGATAACAGAAGTATCCTGCTCCCACGACCCCTCTTTTTTCAAAAAAATAATTGTTATTGCCTTATTATTTTTCTGTTAAAGCACATGTTTTGTCACATCAATGAAACTCATATAAAAATGCATATTCAAAAGGTAGCAATTTTGTTCATATGGGTCAATCAAGTACGGGGAAAGGGTAATTAGATGTAGGAAGAAAAAGGAAAAAAATATGGTCAAAGCTTGGTAGTGGGTGAAGTAAGGAGGTTTTGCAGATCCTCCAGTGAATCCCTGAGAATAGTAAGAATCTTGATCCCATATCCTGACAACGAGTTTATCCTTTGATCTTGCTTTTGAGAAAGTAATTCAACTACAGTCCTTGTGCCTCAGTCTAGTTCTGTTCTACTTGCACGGGGAGTTTTAGTTACTTTACCAAAATTTTGACCCTAATTTCTGCCTGAGCCGCCTTTTCAAGTTTTCAACTCACTGAGTTGCTCTAATTTTTGCCTGGACCACCCTTTCAAGTTTTCAGCCTATCGAGCATAATTTCTTTATTCCTTTTTTTGATCTATATTTTTATTACTTCTTTCTCTTGATTTTTTTTGTTTTCTGTTGTTTTTTAGGCAAAGTATCTTTTGACTGTGTTTGCATTTATGGGCATTGGCAAGTGATCCCTATCCATGTTAGTCAAAGCTCCCTTAAATCATAGATATGCCCTTGTTAATTTTGGGACTTAGTAAGGATATCATCCACATATATTTGTGCATCATGTCATGAAACAAGGTCATCATCGCCCTCTGATAAATTTCCCTAGTGTTTTTCAAACCAAAGGACATCACTTTATAGCAGAAGGTTCCCTACAAGATGATAAACGTAGTTTTTTTTGTTTTTTTGTTTCCTTTTTTTTGTTTTTTTATTTTGTTTTTAGGCAAAGTATCTCTTGTCTGCGTTTGCATTTATGGGCATCAGCAAGTCATCCCCATCCATATTGGTCAATACCAAAGCTTCCTTAAATGATAGATATGCCCATGTTCATTTCGGGACTTGGCAATGATGTCATCCATATAGACTTTTATCACTTTGTGTCATGAAACAAGATTACTAAAGGACATCACTTTGTAGTAGAATGTTCCCTACAAGGTGATAAACGTAGTTTTTTCATGTCCTCGGCGTCATTTTAATTTGGTTATACCTAGAGAAACCATCCATGAATGAGAAGATAGAATTCTGGGCCATATTATCAATCTGTAGCAAGGGAAAATCATCCTTTGGATTGGCTCTATTTGAGTCCCAATAATCCGTACATATTTGTATCTTCCTACCTTTCTTAGAGACCGAGACAATGTTAGCCACCCATTGAGGGTATTTTACAACAACCAAAAATCCAGCACTGAATTGCTTCTTAAACTCATCCTTAATTTTTAAGAGTATCTCAGGCTTCATCCGACGTAATTTCTGTTTAATTGAGATGTACTCGGGTTTTAAGGTAATTTGTGTTCCATAATGCTATTATCTAATCCAGACATATCTTGGTAGGATCAACCAAAGACGTCACGGAACTCTGTCAACAATATTTTTCCATTGTTCTTGATTCAGGGAAGTGTCAACCGTGACCTCCCTTTTTTATCCTTTTTATTCCCCAAGTTGATGGTCTCAATCACCTTTTGATAGGTTTGAATTTCTCTAGCCACTTGTTGCAACATCCTAGTTAATTTGGGCGAGGGACTATAGTTTTCCTTAACCTATTCGTCAGCGCAATCAGCCGAATGCTCAAAGTTGTGAAATAGGATCGCGACCTTACTATTTTCGAGTGGACCATTTTCGGATCTGCATTTGGGTGAATGGTTGAATAAGGATTAAGGGAAAGGGAATCGGTAAAGGGTGCAAAGAAAGAGATATTCAAATACATATTTATTAATGAAATTTTGAAAACATGACAAAACAAGCTTCTCCCTTATTGTAAAAAGAAAAGGCCCCAAAGCCATAGGCATAGCAATGGGAAACCGAGTCATTAAGGCAATTACAAATTACTTTGAATTAAAGTCGTGGGGAACTCAACAGCCTCCTGGTTACAAAGTTCTGTGCCCGGTGAACACATAAAGCTTGCGGCCACACATGAACCGTCTTCAACAACAATCATTTGATTTGGATATATACAGTATCATAGTCTGTCTCAACCATAAGTCTTGCCTGAAGCCGAGTTCCATAAGGGTGTCTCCCCGTGATTTCTTCTTATTTTTGTTTTTGTTTTTTTGTTTTTGCTTTTTTTTTAAAAGAAGAAAAGGAAAAGAAAAAGAAAGAGGCAACAAAAGAAAGAAGGGAAAATAAAAGGAAAAAAAAGTCAACTTGTGGACTTGTCATGTCTTGTTAATCATTATTTCTTAAAAATATTTTCCGTATCTATAGGAAATAATGATTAACAAAGAATAAGTTACAGATCTCTCAGATCGTCTGATTTTTTGGTAAACTTTGCATAAAAATTTACGATCCAAGGAGCCTATAACCTAAAGAATGAAATTGAACGGACTTGAGAACCATTTGCCTCATGATGGATCATTAGGCTCTTTTTTAAAAGAAACATTTGTTCGGGTGTAAAAGAGAAAATCCTTTAATTCCAAAAAATGAAATGGAAAAGGAATATTGCCCTTTTGTGCCCTAAACAAGGTTTGTCTAAATGTCTCCTATCAGTTTTAAGGCTCTTCTAATAGTGTTCTCTCACATTAGGTGGCTATTCTAAATTACTAAAGGCCACTAGAGTTCAGACTCCACCCATGATGTTGACCATAATGGTAGGAAGCCTACCAGGTATGGGCAACATGGATAAGTCATGCTCTAGCTTAGGCTCTCATAATGTCAAATGGAGACGAACGTCCCAAATGACACGCTACATAACCTCCCCTAAACTTAATGGTTTATTCAGACCCTTGGGTATAGGGTCCCACTTAAAATGTGTGTGAAAAGTGTAAGTGTAGTGTATAGAGGGCATACATACCTGCATCTTACCATTCCTTCACAAGGAACAAACACAAAACAATACAAATAAAGTCGTCTACCTTAGGGTTCAATAACACAATAATATGATGTCTTCTACCCTAAGGTTCTATAACATATATCGACAAAATACATGCCACGAAATATAGGCAAGAGGTTACATAAGATTATTCTAATATACTTAAACAAATTAAACGGGCTTGACTCTCTAATGTCCCCATTAGAGTCGCCATCTATCCCTACTAGGATCGTGGTGGGAGGCCAACCATAAAAAAAATTAGGTTCCCGAATTCCTTCCGAAAACCATGGAATTGCCACCAATATTTTTTAGGTAAAACATCGGAAAAAAACCTAACGTAAAGGTATTGGTCCTAAATTGAGATTTTAAGTTCGGGAGAGTCTGATTACAGGTGGGGAACGTATAAGCACCCCACACTGTCCGTTTTAAACGATTACCCTAAATTGTTTAAGTTTTGAATAATCCTAATAATTTGTAATTTAAATCTCTTAAAAATGTCTTGAGGATTTATTTTTGACTTAATAATTAAAGTTATAATTTTAGTGATTAACAGGACGTCTCATTTAAATTGATCAGGTCGTCGTCAAAATGCGTTATGATTTTATTTTCCTAGTTAATGGGATATATTTATTTTTTGAATTTAGGCCCGACAAGATTAATTGCTCCCGCTTCTACGTATTCCGCAAACGTAAGGGGAAATCAGAGTTACGTAGTTCTTTGTTTATTATTAAAAATGTAAAATAAGTTTAAAACATTAAGATTTAGGAAACATCAATCAATAGGACATCTTGTCCAAATTGATCTCGAACATTGTACAAATAAAGGAACTTTGGACTTATTGATTTTATTATTTTTTAGAAAAAAACTTAATGGTCTAAATTAACTTCATAATAAAAAATTTGTTATTTGAAGACCTAGATGAATATGACGTCTCGTTCAAATTGATCCCTAATATAAATATGTTAATTTTTTGTTATATATCAACATTATTAAAATATTTTATGGTTTAAATTAATTTTTAAAAATTAACTTAAAACAGGACGTCTCGTCCAAATTAATCTCTAATATAAAGATTCTAAATTTTGTTATCAAAATATCTTATGGTCTAAATTGATTAAAACATAGATTAACAGGACGTTCCATCCAAATTAATCCCTAACATAAAGATTTTTTTTGTTACACATTGATGTTACTAAAACATTTTTATGGTCTAAAAAATAATTAAAACATAGATTAACAGGACGTCTCATCCAAATTAATCCCTAACATAAAGATTTTAATCTTTGTTACATGCCAACATTACTGAAAATATTTTTATGGTCTAAATTAATTTTTTAAAGATTTAAAAAATAGATTAATAAGATGTCAAGTCCAAATTAATTTCTAACATAAAGATTTTAACTTTCCTTACATTTCAATATCAATTTTATTTTTTAATCTTACGAACGTGATACTCTCTAACTTGGTAAGTAATAAACATCAAAAGGTATTTTATGCTATTGATTCTACATATTTAATCATGCATATTAACTTGTTACAATTTGTTAGGAACTAAGGATCAAAATAATCACAATAAGAAATAGAGGGGAAAATAAGAAATTTTTTAGAAACTTACCTCGTACTATCATGATTTACAAAGAATGTTTCTTTTTTTTCTCTTCAACGGCGTGATTCTAATATTCCAATATATGGCCTGACATTTGCGTGAGTAAATATATGGCCTGCACCTCTTGCTTTTCTACATGCTCTCCTCTTTTTCAATTCACACGTTATCATAGAAAAAAAATCCTTTTCCCTCTGAAGCGTGAATCTCTTAATAAAAGTTTTTTACATAATTCACGAGTATTAAGCATGTTAGTTAATTTAGTTAAACACATTAACTTTGTCTGAAATTATGAGTAATTTTTTAAAATTACCCTCAATATCATTGAGAATACTATTTTTTTTCTCACTCATTCTCTTTTCATCATAGTTAATCAATGACTTATATTCCATATAAAAATGCAAAGTCAACAAGGGGGAAAATAATTTTTGTATCAGCTAGTTATGATAGAAGAGATAAATATTTTAGATAGTGTAATTCATTTATTGTTTTTTTAAACTATAATAATAGTTATTTATTTAATAGAGGTATTTTAGTCTAAAATAATTAATGACATAGAAATTTGAAAGAAAATTTTATATTGACGGACAAAAAAATTCTTAAAAGAATCATATATTTAGGGACGAAATGAAGATATCATAATATAACATTTTAATATAATATTTATATTATTATTTCTATAAATCAATATTTTCTATTTTAACGATATAACTATAAATATTTGTAATAAAAAATAAAAAATATCAAAACATTATTGTTAAGATGAAAAGTAGGTAGGTGATTAAATTTAGAACTATCAAAATGGGTCGTGCTTATCGAGTCAGCTCAAATTTACTCATAAAATGAACAGGTTTAGTCATTAAAACTGAAAGCTCAAAAAGAAATCGACTTATTTAGTCGAGCCTGGTAAAACCCGACCCCAAACATAAAAGCCCAACTAGGACTGAGTAACCCGCTAAACTAATTATATTGATATATTAAAAAATATATATATTAATACTATTACTAATTTTATCTTAGTAAAAATAAAAATTTTATAAATTATAAATGTTGCAAAATAATATTGGTAGTCCATCAAACTTGAAGTTTAAAGCGAGTCAAGTTTAGGTAACAATATTAGAAACCCAAATTTTCTCGAGCCTTTTTAGTCTAGCATGGTAAAGCTCGCACTCAATCCAGTCTCGGTTGGGCCTAACCAGGTATCTGTATGGACAACTCTAATTAAATGTATCCACAAAGTGAATAATTTAAAAATTAAAACAACACAATTAAAAATTGTAGATTCAAATAAAAACAAATCGAATAATATTAAAAATCAAATCGTGCAATTAAAAGTTGTAAAAGAAACAAATATGTTTAACAAAATTGAGGGAAAAAATGAAATTAAACCTATGTTTTTAATACATATTCTTACTTTGTTGAGATAAATGTCATGACATCTTTTTATGTACAATCATTTTCATCGCAATATAGGGTTCGTATATCATGAGGCGTAGGAACATCATGAGTTCGATTTTATTTATTAATAAAAATTAATTAGTTAATAATTAATGTTTCTTTAAAAAATTCTCACTAGAGTTGCAGTTTTTTAAATTTGCATGCTGTTATCATATAACACTAGCCTAGTGTTGGAAGTCCCACACAGGGAGGTCAAAAATATCCATGCCCGCGGGTACCCGCGGATAAAAACCCGTCACGGATATAAAAACCCGCGGGTATGGGTACCCGTGGAGGAAGGAGGGCGGGTTTTGTACTACCCGTTAAGAAACGGGTACGGGTACAAATATAATGATATCCGTACCCGCGGGTACCCGTATATATAAAATTATATTAATACCCTTTATTATTATTAATATATAATTATATTCAATGGGTATTTTTGTAATTTGTGATGATAAATATTTAATTTGTAATTTATTTAAATGTTTCTATATTTTTATTTTTAAATTTTTTATTTTAATTAGGTACCCGTGGATATCCATGGATACCCGCGGGTAGTAACTACCCGAAAAAAAACCCGTAAAACGGGTACCCGTGCGGGTAACGGGCGGGTACGGATATTATTTTTATCCGCGGGTACGGGTAGCGGGAAAGAGGTACCCGTGCCCGCCCCGCCCCGTTGACATCCCTAGTCCCACATCGTCTGTCTCATAATATTTCGTATGATTTAAATACCTATTGGGCCACTCCAACCAACTGATTTTGGGATGGAACCAACAATAACAATGTGCTCACATAATAGCATATAAATGTACTTATAAATATAACTTGGGTATTTAGGATATAAGTATAATCATTAATCACCTAAATTAATCTTTGTTGGCATCTGCAAATTTATTCTTAAATAATATAATATATTATTAAATATGTTTTTTTGTCCCTTTAAAATTAACAGATTTTGATTACATATCTACAAAATTTTTGATATATTTTTTCCTTATTAAATTATAATATTTTAAAATAGTACATACCTATATTGTTATAGAGTCATTATTAACAACTTATTTGTTTGACAAATTTCTATGTAGTTCACTCATATATGTTATCTATTTATCTTTAAGATGAATATAATTAAGAAGTTTTTTTTTAAAAAAATATTCAATTTCTCATGATATTTTTTATTAGGATAATTAATACATTTAAGTTGCATATTATTATATTTTTACATTTTTACTAATAACCTCTAAATTAGATAATAGGAAAGATAATTAAATAACATATCAGAAAATATACAAATTTGTTAAAAACATTACAATTAACAAAAAAAATTGAGGGAATAAAATAAAATAATGATATTAATAAAAAACTACTCTTATAATTTTATATTAATAAAAAAAGAATATCACAATAATATTAATAAGAGATTAAAAATGTCATAAAATTTAAAGATAAAAACTAAAATTTAATAATATTGCCAAAATAAAAAGCATATTTAACCCTATAATATAATAACAAAACATTCAACATAGGACCAACATACACTACTAAAAAATCAAGAATTAGTTACACAATTCAGGAATCCCGGAATAATTGATCACAAATTGTAACTAATTTAATGACGACTGATATACACCATCAAAATAAATAGTGAAACAGATATATAAATTTTTACAAGTAATTACTTAACCTTATAACAGTTTACATGGCAATGTACTATTATGATTTTAATAAGGGTTTGTAACTTTTTTTTACAGCATTTAAGAAGAATAACAATAAATTTTTCACACAATCAACACAATAACTAATTTAACTTATTTTTGTAATTTATTTGGTATAGTTTTAAAAAGAAAGCAGTGAGAGTTAAATGTGGTTGAGAACTTCCATCTCCTCCCTGAATTTGGGCATGGCAGCACTAGGTAGTGATATGAAAATCCTAACTCCACCTTTCATTGAATGATCCAATATACAAGGAGGTAAGAAAATACATATATCCACGGATCCAAACATGTCACATGGGCTAGGTACCATATTTACCACTTCATTGCATCCAAAATCAACATTTTCCATGAAATCCAAATGCCTCCAATCACTAATGGTTGTGCATGCACCAATCCCTTCAATGTTAAAACCCTCTTGCACCATTCCACACATGTCACATAACGCAACCTTCATGCTTTCTCTAAAGAGCCTCACAACATGTGAAAGTCGTTTTTCATTGAGTTCCCTTACTGTTAATATAACATCTGCATCCACAATAACGTTCCCATAATACCCTTCAAGCAAATTGGAATCCAACAAGTGCCTTCTTGCTCCTACTATGATATTTAACTTAGTTTTTCCATCATAGTTTAATCTTAAGGCTCTGGTTCTTGCCCTCCACACAAATGTAGCAAGTGACTCAAAACTTGTGAACCCTTCAATATTGTTTTCACCAAGACCATATTTTTCTTTCATCAAACTCATCTTGAGTCTTCTAATGCTCTCACTATCCACCTTGAAGCATTCATGCATGAGAATATTGGTTGGTAAAAAGGGTGAAAGTGCAACAGATTTCTCATCAATGGAAATCCGCAATGGTTGATATTGATTAGTGATATTTGATCTCAACACCCCTAGTGTATCTCTCTCCCACACCGGTTTCAAAGAGGGTTCACTTTCTCCTCTTGCTATTTCAATGATGGCTCTGAAGAATTGAGATGCTCCGGTGCCATCACAAACAGCATGTGACAAGCCCATTCCAATTGTGAAACCCCCACATGGAAATTTTGTAACTTTGAACACCAAGGGGTATTGATAATAGTGGCCATTTTCATCCACATGTGAAGGAAGATCAAACACCAAGTGTTTTGCAATTTCCATGTCAGTGTTATCCAGGTAATGAAGAGAGGAGAGGTGGCAATTAGTAGCATTTGCTTCCAGGAATGGAACACCATCAGCACTGCAATTAACTCTTAGTTTTCCATCAGTATGCTTAACTAGCCTACCTGCAAAGGAAATCTTTTAGATGGTTATCAGATTCAACTTCACTGTTGAGGTGTTTCTGTATTGGCCTTCATTAGTCCATTTTATTGCATTCTAATCTAAATCATTCATCTTAAATTCACAAGTTAAACTTTTATCATTCATTTACCAATTCAATCGAGTATAACAATAGAAAAGAACAACACAGAATTTAAATACTTCAATATCATTACAATATCATCTACGTGTTAAAATTTATTTATTTTTATTTAATTATATGTATTTTTTTATCAGAGATAATCTTATTTTTTATTTTTTTGACCTAGGAGATAATCTTATTCGAATTAACAAAATATATATTATGGTGGATTAATTTTTCAAACAAATTTTTTTAACAATAAACTTCGAATTTAATACCTTACTTTAAAAAAATCAAACATGTATTATTTGAATAAAATATACGTTGATGTGTTAAAATTTAAACTTGTTTAGGAGATTAAATGTTATAAAAACATATAATTTGTTAGTTGTTATTTAAATAATGATTAGCAATAATATGGTACATTTGGAAGGAAAAAAATGACATGTTTTAGGAAAGAAAAGAAAAGAAAAATGACAAATGTTTTAGGACAGAAAAGAAAGAAATAAATTGATCTCAGTAATCTAAATTTTGATCTTGAACAGCTATACATTAACCATAACTTATAGCTTAGGGTCTATGTTGTACGATCATTTTAAAAAATAGTAGAGTACAGATGTGAGAATATATATATATATATATATATATATATATATATATATATATTAAATAAGAATAAAAAATGTATTTATATTTACAGATATAATATTGAAAATTTTATAATAATCTAATTAAACTTAACCAAAATAACGACTTTTGAGCAAAATTACATAAAAATCACCTAAAATACAAAAGATATCCCTAAAAATCTATCAAATTAAAATATAAAATATTAATTCATAACAAGATAACAAATTTATCAAGACTAACTATCCTCAACAAGTATATTAATTACTTATTTAATTATCATTTGTATTTTCTTCATATTTAAATTATAACTAAGCTTATTACAACTAGATTTTAAAGAATGATAGTGTGGTTGTTTATTGAATGAAAACTCACGATATTAAAAGGGAAAAAATTACAAATGTTTAATGATATTGATATGATATGAATTACTTTTATTAAATCAAAATCTTTTGTATAAAATTAATTTAAACATTTTTATTTACATGATAAGGTAAGATATTTATTTGATTTGTATTTTTATTATCATACAAGTAAAATCTTCTAAAGACTCACATTATTTTATTTGACATCATAAAAATATTGATTGTATTTTTAAAGGTAGTTTATTTATTGTGTGATATAATTTATATTTTATTTTAAAATTTTAAATTAATTTTTTTATCAAATAAAATGTTTTGAAAAAAAATTAAGATCCTTTAAAAAGGAATATTTTTATTGAGATTTTAGTATTTTAAATTCAAATTAATTTTAAGTCGATAAAAAAAATAATTTTAACAACGCGAAGTGGTACGATATGAGTATTGAGAACAGCATGTGATCTCAATTTTTAAAATAAAATAATTCTTTTGGCTGCTAAAAAAACCAGTGTTATAGCATCATACAATAAATTCTCACCTGCAAGAGGGTAATAATAAATCATAGCCTTTGCGAGTGCTTCTTTGATTACATGAGCAGGGTCTTGTTGTATTTGGGCAATTGGGGAACTGGGTTCAGATTCATTGATTAATGATCTATAAACATGAACCGTATGGCATAGGCTATTAAGGTCGGGTCTGTTGTCAAGTGTAGACAGAGAAAGAACAGAGGAAGGGGTTGGTTTTGATGGTTTTATGAATACAACTTGTTTCACTACAAGCTCGAGGGGTGCTTTGTGATATGCCATATAATTGATGAGTTAGTTCTGTGTTGAAGCTCTTAAGCTTGCTAAGGAGTTACAGATAGAGAGTATTGAGCTGCAAATACATTCTCAAAATTTATCAAGCAGTAAGGAGATGAGTAGAGCCAACCATGGTTTAATTTGTAGAATTCAGGGCCTAATAGGTAAGTAACCAAACAAGGCTTGTAGCCTTGAGTTAGGATTATTCATTTATTTGTGTTTATTAGTTCTCCCCCTTACTTGACCCAACAACTTTTGGGATTATCTGCTCCAACATATATTCATTAATATATGGGCTTAGGTCCTCTCCCTCACCAAAAAATAAAATTATTGGACATACAATTTAAGTTGGAGTGTGAAAATAAAAATAAAGAGTGAGAGAGAGAAATACCTATATGTAAAGGAAAAAAAGGACGAGAGAAATATAAAAACGAAGAAATATGTAAGATATATAATAAAAAATTAGGGATAAGGATGTATTTTGTCATTTTGTTTTGCTCCTTTAAGCTATATTTTTTTATTGATTTTAATTCGTATGCTATTGAAAATTTGAAATTTGATCCTTCGTTGACGAATTTGCTGACTTAGCAAATAAAAGTGTTATATAACTTAAATGTTTTACATTATTTTTGGTCTTGAAATGGAAATGAGCTATTAATTTTTGAGAGTTGTATTCCGTGATTTCAACTAGATTAATATTAACCAGAGATTTCAATCAAGTTTATAAATTTTGAGGTTTTAATTCGGACTCTTATAAGAAAATACAAAAACAATTTATAATACATATGTGGTGATCCTTTCTATTATTATTTTTTTAGTTGTTGCACGTCTTGCCTTTTGTGGTCATTATCGGGTTAGTTTTTGCTTGTCTTTTGCCTCTTTTTTAGTTTATTTTATTTATCACTTGTCTTTTGGTCTTTACAAATCCACGTGCGTGCGACTGTAGATAAACAATATAAAAAACCTGAAACAAAAACGGTTAAGGCTATGGTGACTTAGTTTTTTTTTGCTACCATGGACCCATTGCTTTTTACCTGCTATAACAAATATACCTAAATACTTTACTTTTCTTTTTATTATTTAAATATTTGATTTTACCCCTATACTATTTTCCTTTTCTCTCTGCCCTATCCTCCTTCTTCCTCTCATCACCACCGGCGAGTTTCGTCTTTCTCTCTGTACTCCCCCCTGCCGGCATGCTCTTCGCCGCCATTTCCGTCGTCGACCGCCTTTCCCTCATCAAACACATTTCCCCACCGAACGCCTCCCTCATTGGTCTCGCTCCCTCCTCGCCTCCGACAACGGGTCATTGAACGAGGATTGATGATGATAATGATATGCTTCATTTTTGTGTGTCTCTGTATATAATATAGAACATATACTTTTCTGTGGCAGCCATTTATGGCTGTTCTTAGAGCTTTTGGACCTAATTTTATTAAAAATGATTTTGATTAAAAATTTAAAATTGTTAACATTACTGACTTAAAATTCGAAATTAAATTCCATTAAAATTTTTGTTCATATCAAATCTTCGTCATCGTCCTTTAATTTCATCTTGTACTCTTATAATGGCATCAGCTGCAACACCTGAGATGAACAATTTAGCACAGTTTCCTTGAAGGTTTTGGTGCACAAAGAGAAAAATAAGGTTCTGTTTGCGGAGCCAGGAAAGGATTTTGTTGATGTTCTGTTGAGTTTTCTAACATTGCGGCGGCTTTCCGGCGAGAACACAACTCTCTTGTGGAGGGACCGGCAGAAGGTTTCGTTATCCCCGGGATCTGGAGCAATGTCGTGCTTTGCCGTCGCAACAGAGTGCACCACTCTCCCCAACATACATCGCCATAGCCACCCAAACAGAGTCACGCATCGTCGTTATCTTCATCCTCAACCACCGATTGTCGGAATGACGTCGATCATCAACATCTCACTTGCCGCATAGTTTGCCGCCTTCATGCCTGCCAATGCCAGCATTAGCGGCTTAGGTTCAACACTGATGAACTATGTAACACCCCAATTTTTCAAACCCAAATCCCGATGTAATCAAGATAATAATTAATAAAAATGCGAGTAAATTTTTCGCGTTTGAAATGATTTCAAAATGCCACCATGATTACATCAAAGACCCGAATCACAGAAAACCGAAGAGTGAGATTTAATAAAATATAACTGGATCGGTAACTAACTCGCCCAAAACGGTATACAAAATAATAGAGTTTACAGCGGAAGAAGAATGTGTATACCGGGCTTATGCCTAGTCCCATATATGAAGATATGAGAAAAGGCTCAGCAAAAGCATGTAAATACCAAACATAAACCTATTAGGTCATAACCCATTCATACACCTACAACAGACACATGCATCGCCTAAGATATAAATATAAATGTGCATATATATCCGGGGTCATGCCCCAGCTATCATCACTACCCATATCTCATAATTGGCCTACCTATTCACCTCTTGGCATTAATCCAAACAACACCATCATCAATGTTTATATTGTTCAAGTTTAATTCCTCAAGTACTCATCAAATCATCACTTATGTACCAATATATATATGATCACCATTCATGCATGCACAATTAACTTATACATGACCAAAATCATTAAATCATCAATATCATCATGTACAATTTATTCTTTACATTAAAATTCATAAATGATGTCGGCCAAGGCACTTCCACTACCACTATTTACCTTCTCGAAACTTCAATTTAAAATCTGAACTCATCCCATGGCAACTTGCATCACAAGGCTAAAAAAAGAGAGCACATGGGAGAGTGAGTTATACATTCAAAATGACGAATATACATATATTATGATTAAGTGTACATGCATTCATTCATCATGTGTGCTTTGCTATAAAATCATCAATTCATCATTCAATCATCATCACATTGATATAATAGGCATACAAGCCTCATGAAACGCAGTTCACAACATAAGCAAGCACAAGCACATACACAATCATATTGCCACTTATCAACAAGGGCATTCATAAATTATCATCATCAATTCATTAAATCCTTACTCAATTCCTCCTCGTAAGGGGTTTCTCATCTCGTGGTCATCCCATCTCAAATGTCATGCACCTATGGCTAATGCATATATCAACTGTTTAATAATGCACATGCACATATCTAATTTCATTTCATCAGGTGATCGCAACCACCACATCATTCATTTGCAAGGGGTACTCCCTCTAGCAGCCTCGCAAGGTGCTTTCTCGTGATCGCAATCACGTTCAATAATTCAATTGGTTTTCCACCTCGCAAGGGGTACTCTCGCCTCGTGATCACAACCACGGGCATCATAGGAACTCGCAAGCCCTTTTTCATTTCAACAACCAGGTCGCAACCACCGGCTCAAGATCATATCATTATCAAGTTGGTTTCCTGCCTCGTAAGGGGTACTCCCTTTATAGAATCCCGCAGGATCTTTCATCATTGTGATCGCAACCATATATTCAATGTTATGCCATGCCATGTATGCAAAATGCAATAATGCATATGCCAATCAACCTCGCAAGGATATCTCACCCTCTCACATAGGGATATATTTTAATTTAATATTTTTAATCAATAACATACAATCATTTACAAAGCCCTTCAAGGCATATCATTCATATACTTGACATCTCAATAGCCACAATATCATTCTCACATTAATCCACGTATGGAATTCAACAAGGCATGATAACAAACACATTTCAAGATCGTAGCATCACATGCTAGTCAATATAATCCAAGTTACATACACAAGATTTCTCTTGATTCAAACACAATGGCATAACAATAATAATAATCACCGTTGACATTTTTTTTCAAAATTCATTGAGTTATAATAACTCATTGCCATTCAATTGTCCCCTTATTAGTTCCATCATCAATCAAAGTATGTCTCACAATCACATCAGTTACTTTTCATCAAGATTCATAATATATCAATAGTGGGGAAACATACATGTTTTCATAACATAGCACAGGCAAACACATACCTTGCCAAGGCCTTAAGCCATTCCCCAATCACCACTAAGACAAACCACACATATACCCCTAGTGGATTCACTCGCAATTATTCTAGTATGCATGGGATTGGAAGAAGGTTTCAGAATACCCCATTTAATTTTCAAGTAGGCCTAAAGGTCCAAGGAGTACAAGATAAGTACTCAAAGAAGTAAAAATTCAAATCCTAAGCTGGTTTAATCAATTTAGTCTGTGATAATCGATTACGGGGTAGGAGCTAATCGATTACACCGCTTCTGTAGGTGGTACAATGTATTAGGTGTTATACATAATCGATTACGAGACTAGAGTAATCGATTACCTTGTTTCTGTTTTAATACATAGTCGATTTCACCCTTGAACACAATCGATTACATTGATTCTGTTTGGTCTCTAGTCGATTACAGCCTTGAACATAATCGATTACTGGGCTGCGTACAGGTTTGTAATCGATTAAGCCAATTGATTACTATAGGAACAGAATCCTCGTAATCGATTAGACTGATAATCTAATCGATTACGGCCTATCAGAATGCAGAAATTATGCAGAAAATGCATAATTTTGGACTTCCAGCCCCTCTAACTTTTTCATATCAACTCCAAATGCTACCAAATTTTGACACCAACTAAATTACACCATTTGTGACATGTGGCCACTGGCCTCACTCAAAAATCCTTTAAAATGAGTGACTTATGCGCATAAATGCGTTTTACCCATTTTAAGGCACTTTTGTGCAACTCAAGGGCCTATTCTCATTAGAATTGGCCCACTCCAATTTCTACAAGTCATAATCTATGCATAAAAGCTATTGGGACTATCACAAGCCATTCAATTCTCATAAAACTCTATTTGGCTCTATTAGTTCCTCAATTATACATTAATGTTAACACCTAGTTTCACATTTTGAGCAATTTCCCTATCAATATAAACATTAATGTCATCTATTGGCCTTAGCCTCTCATTTCCAATATTCATTCATCAAAATTACATGGAATTCTGAAATTCACTTGGTCTGTGCATATTTCAACCCCTCATGGGTTACTCATCAACAGTGCATTACTTCTATTAAAGGGCACTAAACATTCATCATCAATTCATATATATATATACATATATATATATATATCACCAATAGCCAACAATTTGCCATTCACATCATTTCACTATAAACATGGCAAGGCAAACATGAATATCATGACATACAATAATCATCAATTATATAACTCATGCAATTTGAATGTAAACTCCTCTCCTTCCTCGAGGGAAGAGCCACAAATCCAAATGCACGCTCCGAATGCTCAGCCACATAATCTGAAACACAATCTACATATTACATACACATGCATTCATACAATCAATAAACCATCTCATGTAACATCCCTAAATTTTAAAATAAAGGATTAATTAAGGAAATTAATATTGAACAATTGTATGAGAATAATTTAATGTTTCAAAATATTAGAAATAGTTAAATTAGGATTTTTGGGGGGCTGTTGGTGATTTATGGAGACCGGATAAGTTGAAAATAAGTCCGGTTGAAATATGGGTGTCAGACTAAGTATCTCTGATCGAGATGATATTGGTCAGGGCTGTTGAGAATATTATTGAGAATCTGAATATATATTCAGAATAATTTTTAGATAAAGTATTGAGCCCAAACAAAGAACCTGTTTATGGAAAAATGATAAAATTTTAATAAAGGAGTTAAAATTAAAAGGCAAAAGCCCATATTTCCCTTTTCCTTCACGTTAGCTTGCTGAGTGAAATTGGAAAAACATCTTGCTTTTTCCTCTTCTATATTTTCTTCTTTATTTTCATCTTCTTCTTCCAAGAACCTTAGCAAAAGGTGGTGCCATCTTCATCCTCCTCCATTTTTGTTTGAAGGAGCTTGGTAGGAGGCCATTGAAGCTTGAAATCTTCTTCCTCTTCCCCTCTGTTTTTGCAACTCCCTCTCCTCTCTTGGAACCCATTTTCATTTTTGGGTGAGGTAAGCTTCTCTCACCATTTTTGGATGGGTTAATGCCTTGGTTTTGATTTATTTTGTTTGGGGGAGTAATGTATATGAATGGGTGTTTAATGGAAGCATTTAATATGAAAACCCTAAGGTGGGTGTCATAAATACAAGCTTTAATGATATTAATGGAGTAGATGCATTTATGGTTGGAAGGAGATGAGAATGTATGATTATTTTTGAATGTTGATGAGTTTGATGGAAACCCTAATTCTTAAAAAAATTAGGGAAAATGTTAAATATGGTTTAGATAATGTGTTTAAGGCAAATACAAGTCATTGAGAATGTGGGTAATGGTTGATGAAGCATTATCATGAAATGTTAGGCTATGGTTGTTTGTAGCCTTTGGATATAATGAAGGTAGTATGGTAATAAGGGATTACCGATACCTAAAAGGTTAAGAAAGGGGGGATCTATGACATGTTTTATTCATGTCCTAAATTTGTATATGTAAATAAGTGATGAGTAATGTTTTGAATGATTGACTTATTGGGGTTTCCTATATGTGTTAATGTAGGACCCATTCCGAATGATGAGGCGGGTACTTCGTATCAATCAGAATTCTTCTCTTGAGGTAGGAGAGGAGTCTTTATATTCTAATTGCATGAATTGAATAGTATTTGATTGCCATATGCAATGACTTGCATGTTTACCTTGCCTTGGGTGTTATGTAAATTTATATTGTGTATATGATATTGGTGATAATGTTTGGCAACATGCATTGTGCAATTAGAATAGATATGGTGTGCTATATAGTGGTGTGAATTGTTTGGCAAGTATAAGCCTTGAGTGTCATGATTGTGTTATATTCACCATGAACATGAAATGAGTATGATTGAAGTGGGTTTAATATTGGGGGTGAGTAAATAGCATACCATAATTGATATTGAAAATTTGGCGATTTAAATTGATGATGAATGCCATATTGAAATTTGAGAATAAAGACTCAAGCCAATAATAATAAAATCCATTAAGAAGGGTGAAGTGGTGTTGGTGATGATGATGATCGTGATGTTTGATGAGTGGCATGTATAGGATGCACAGAGTGAGAAATGCATATGATTGGCATTTGCATCCATGGCATACTTTATAGCTGCTGGTGTTGGAATTTTAGGGGATTCCCCTGGTTGGCCCAGTGGGAGGGCGGCTCTGTGCACGAGCGATTTGTGTTTCCCCTGTGACTCGGTGTGTAAGTCATGAAGCTGCCCATGTTGTGCTACAGGGAGCCACATATGTTTGACCCTTGTGGGGGGTGGCTCTTGATGAGCAGGTGTCCCCGGTGGTCCTTGGGATCACAACTGCCATGACATGATTCGTGGTTGGCCCGCAACACCACATATCGAATATGTTGTTTACCACGGTCATGGTGTAAATGACTGGTGTTGCAAAATGGGCGATGTGGTTTGGTACCAGTAAAAGAATTGGTGAAATGCATGCAATTTAAGAATAAGTGTGCATATTTTACTACTGTAGTAGGGGTATGGTTAGATGATCATACTTGAATCCAACAATTGGTGTTTATTTCCCACAGCCAGATCTGCAATTGTTGAAATAATCCATTGTGCATATGCATAGCTTAAGAGCATTTGAATATAGCAAGGAAGTATGCCAAAGGTGATGAGATATGATGATGGTTGTGTTGAGAATTAGAAATCATATTAAGACAACATAAAAGATGTGAATACCAAAATAACAATATGAGTAAGATGATGAATTGTGTGATAGTCCAATTATTGAAGGACTAGATCTTGTGTATGATTTTATACTTGCTTGATTTACAAAAATGATTGTGTATTATGATGATAGTTGATGAAGAGTTGTATGTGAATGCAAGTATACATGTTGTGATGCATATGCACATGATCACATGGTATTCACATTCATTCTTTTGGAATGTGAGACTCACTCTCCCATGTTGTCTATTTTTTTTTAGATTTGTGAATGCAGGACACTCATGTGTGAGGTGAAACTCTTTTGAAACTTGTTTTGAGGAAGGAGATAAATAGATGTAAAGGAAGTGCCTTGGCTGGCAAATCATTATTTTGCATAGCATAGGGACTTATGCTCATTGTATTTTGGATTGATAAATATTGACTTTTAAAGGTCATGGGTGAAAATTGGAACTTATGTGTATGGCTAATTTTCGATTATGACCTTGATGATGTATGGTGTCATTTCTGATACTTGAACTTTGCCCAAATTGATTAATAAAAGAAGATATTATGGGATCTAAAGTCATTGGCAATGAAAATGTGATTTGTGTATTGTTAATATTATGAATGGAATGTAAAACAAGGAAGTGGATGGGTCCTAATTTCATTTAATGGATAAATGTTCATGTAGAGGACACCTACAGGTCATAATATATGTTTGGAACTTGTATGCATGGTTGGTTGTGGCCAAAAAGACTTAGTTTAAAAATTGACATGTTTGGTTTAGCCAAAAAGGGCATGAATTGCCACTAGGACATGTTTTGATCTAGGAAAGGAGTTATTGGATGAGACTTGTTGGAGCAAGTCACATTTATATATGTGAGTATAGGTCCATGGAAAGTTTGGACAAAAACCTAGTCAATTGTATTTTGGTATGTCATGTAAATTGCCCAAAATATGCATAAAACTACCCTATAGCTTAGATTTTGATTGGGATGGAATTTGGGCTTGAAACTTTACCATGTAGTTGATATTAGGGTAGGTACGTTGTGTATAAAATTTCATTCAAATTGGAGTTAATTATCCTAGTAAAAAGGGGTCCCAAAGTTGGTAAAATTATAAGGGTCAAAAAGGTGCAGAATAGAGCTGACAGCAGGGAGATCCACGGCCAGTGGGAATTCCCGCTGCCAGTGGATCACTCTGTTTATGAAAATACGCATTTTAGGTCATGAACCAGAGAACTCCACGGCCAGTGGGTTTCTCTGTTTTGAAAAATTTTGAGATTCTGGGCGTTTGGCAGCGAATTCCACGGCCAGTGGATTTTCCCACTGCCAGTGGATTTTTCCAATGTTGGATTTTACATAGTTTTATGCCTTCTTGGACTATGTTTCGCACTTCCTTACTCCATATAGTGTGTGTATGATTGATTGTACATGTTTTGATTATGTCTTAGCAATCACCTTGTATTTCCTTGGGTATCTCTCACACCCACTCTTTACCTTGGATTAACTAGCATGTCTCACAAAACACGTGTATGATGTCCCCTTAACTGACTGTCCTACCTAGACATTTGTTTAAGTTACGCATCTTCTCATATCTTCATATATGAGAAAGGTTATTCAAAATGGTCTGGGGTTACTTATTGAAAACTTATTCCGCGATGGCTTCTTTCCCTAAATTATTTCCTTTTTAAATCGCGAAAAATTTACCCCCAATTTTCGGGGCGTCTTAACCTAGTATCAGAGCATTTTTTGTTGTTTGATAGGGGCTTATAGATGTTATGCAGGCAATTCTTGCTTATGATTGAATTGTTCGAAGTTGTATTTGGTTAAGTCAGGGACTTCTTGATTGGATTGTGACTGTTTGGCGTCGAGTTGAGATTGGTGTACTTGTTGTTTGAGTCCGGCCAAGATTCCTTATACTATTTACCTTTAATAATGAATATGTTGTGATTATGTAATGAAATTGATGTGATTATGTGATATGGTGCATAATAAGCTTATAAGTGCTAAGACCTCTGAATTCATAAGTTGAAAGGTTATTGTTTGGTCTAGTTTACTCATGTGTGAGCCATGTTTTAATGTATAGGCTTGAAAATATGGCTGGTAGACCAAACAGTGAGGCTGCTGCTATGGAAGATGCCTTGACTCGCTTCGCTGATCTCTTAGAAAGACAAGGCCAACTGAATGTGGGACAAGGCTCCCAAGGTCTTGATCTGTTTTTCAAGAGGAAACCTTCAAAGTTTCATGGAGGTTATAAGCCCAAGGATGCTTATGCGTGGATCAATGATTTGGACAGAATTTATGCTAGCTTCGAGTGTTCTGAAGCACAAAAGGTGGAGTATCCGGTCTTTATGATTTGCGATGAGGCTGAAGCTTGGTGGCGTCTTACTAGGGGGCGCATGGTGTCTGCTGACATTCCCTTGGATTGGGAAAATTTCAAGGTTGAGTTCTTAAAGAAATATTTTTCGGATAGCTACAGAAGTAAGAAAGAGCTCGAGTTCATGGAGCTTAAGCAAGGTGGCGTGACAGTGGAGGAGTATGCGTCTAAGTTTGAAGAACTCTGTGCGTTTTATCCGCCCTATCAACAAGAGGGTACCGAGGCATCGAAGTGTGTAAAGTTTAAAAATGGGTTGAGGCCCGAGATCAAGCGGGCTATCCGATATCAAAAGATAAGGAGTTTTTCGACACTTGTGAATAAGTGTCGTATCTATGAAGAAGATGATGTGGCTCCTTCGAGTCATGGAAAGCACGAGCCTAAGTTGAAGGGCCAATTCTCTAGTTTCAAAAAGCAAGGCCATTTCAAGAAGAAGTTCTTTCGTGGTGGATCCTCAAATGTAAGAGGACGTGGTGCTTTTAGAGGTGGATATGGTGGTGGTAACCAAGGTCGTGGAAATGTCCAAGGCCTAAATTGTTTCAAATGTGGTGCCAACTATTTGGTACGTGATTGTCCACAAGATGATGTAGTGTGCTACCAATGCAATCAACTCGGGCACATTCGCCCTAATTGTCCATTGAATGCAAGGAATGTCAATGCTAATACTCTTGCACGTATGAATCCTAATGGAAACCGTGGAGGCCATGGTGGTTTTGGAGGCCGTGGTCAAGGAAACGGTAATGGTCAAAATAGAGGCTGTAATGGTGGCCGTGGTGGAAACTATAATGGTGGAAGAAATGGCAATGGTCGAGGCAATGACCATGGTGGAAGAAATGGTAACCGTAATGGTGGTGGCCAACCACAAGTTGCTGGTAGAGTCTTCGCCGTCACCGGTGAAGAAGCCGCACAAACTGAAGATCTTATTCGTGGTGAGTGTGAAATCTTTGGCACTATAGTACATGTTATATTTGATTCTGGTGCTACACACTCATTTATTTCTGAAGATTGTGTGAGGCGCTTGAGGGTGCCTGTGTATATGATGAAAGGTTCCATATTGGTGACTACACCGACTGGTATTTGTTTAAGATCGGTGACTCGATGTGAGAATATCGAGATAAACCTCGAGGGTAGGAAGTTTGTTGTGTCCCTCGTTTGCTTGCCTATGAAAGACCTAGACATCATTCTAGGCATGGATTAGTTGTCTGCTAACAAAGTCTTGGTGGATTGCCATAACAAGACGGTGATCTTCCCGACTTCCAATGTTGAAGGCTTTGATGTGCAAGGTATCTCTCAGCTTCTTATGATGTTCTATTGGGTTAATGGGAATGGTACGTCCCAACCTAGTGAAATTCCTATTGTTTTGGAGTCTCCCGATGTGTTTCTAGATGAGATTCTTGGATTACCTCCTCTACGAGAAGTGGAATTCTCTACTGACTTATTCCTGGCGCTGAGCCTATTTCTAGAGCTCTTTATAGGATGTCTCCTATGGAGTTGACTGAGTTGAAAAAGCAAGTCGAGCAATTACTTGAACGAGAGTTTATTCACCCAAGTGTGTCTCCTTGGGGTGCTCCTGTGCTGTTGGTGAAAAAGAAGGACGAAAGCATGAGATTGTGTGTTGACTATCGCCAACTCAACAAGCTAACTATTAAGAACAAATATCCTCTTCCTCGCATTGATGATCTTTTGGATCAGTTGAAGGCTGCTGTTGTGTTTTCAAAGATAGATTTACGTTCTGGATATCACCAAATTCGGGTGAACACCGAAGATATTCCAAAAACTGCTTTCCGAACGTGATATGGACATTTTGAGTATGTAGTGATGCCATTTGGAGTAACGAATGCTCCTGCAATTTTCATGGATTACATGAATCGCATTTTCCATGAGTATCTTGATCAATTCGTTGTGGTGTTTATCGATGATATTTTGGTGTACTCCAAGAGTCAAGAAGAGCATGAAAGACACATTCGTCTTGTATTGGCCATTCTTCGAGAGAAATAATTGTATGCTAAACTTTCTAAATGTGAATTCTGGATAAGTGAAATCTCCTTCCTTGGTCATGTAATTTCTGGTGACGGAGTTGCTGTCGATAGATCGAAGGTCGAAGCTATAATGGCTTGGGAAAGACCGACGTCTGTGACGGAAATAAGAAGTTTTCTTGGTCTTGTCGGGTACTACCGGTGATTCATTGAAGGATTTTCTCGTTTAGCCTTACCGTTGACTCATAAGAATCAACCTTTCGTGTGGACTCATGAATGTGAAGAAAGTTTCCAAGAGTTGAAGTTGAGGCTTACTACTGCACCAGTGTTAGCACTACCCGATTTAACTGATGATTTTGTGGTGTATTGTGATGTGTCCAAGCTTGGTCTTGGATGCGTGTTGATGCAAAAGGAGCGTGTGATAGCCTATGCGTCGAGACAATTACGACCGCATGAGGTTAATTATCCTACACATGATCTTGAATTGGCGGTGGTAGTGTTTGCTTTGAAGTTGTGGCGACATTACTTGTATGGTTCTAAGTTTGTGGTCTTTAGTGATCACAAGAGCCTTAAGTATTTGTTTGACCAAAAAGAACTTAATGTGCGCCAACGACGATGGATGGAATTGCTAAAGGATTATGAGTTTGAGTTGAGGTATCATCCCGGAAAGGCCAATGTGGTTGCCGATGCTTTGAGCCAAAAGTCGTTACACATCTCTATGATGATGGCGAGAGAGATGGAGTTGATTGAATAATTTAGAGATTTGAATGTGGGTGTGAAGACTTATACTTCGAAGAAAATGTCACTTGAAATGTTGAAGGTCAAGAATGAGTTTCTTGAATATGTGAAGGTTCAACAACCAGATGATGAGTATTTGATTGAGATGAAGAGAACCCAAGAGAAATGGAAGAATTTATTCCTAGTGGAAGGTCAAGATGGCATTTTGCGTGTGAAGGGCCGAATTTATGTTCCCTTAAATGGTGATGTAAGAAAATGTGTACTTGAGGAGGCTCACAAAAGTGTATTAAGCATTCATCCTGGTTCTACCAAGATGTATCAAGATTTGAAGAAGAACTTTTGGTGGCCTGGCATGAAGTGTGATGTGGCAAATTTTGTAACCTCTTGCCTTGTTTGTCAGAAGGCGAAGGTCGAGCATCAAACACCATCTGGTTATTTGAGACCTTTGGAGATCCCTGTATGGAAATGAGATAGTATTGCAATGGATTTTGTTTCTGGACTACCCAGAAGTCGTGCTGGAAATAATGCTATATGGGTGATTATAGATCGGTTGACGAAGTGTGCTCACTTCTTGCCCATGAATATGAAAAATTCATTGGAGAAGTTAGCTTAGTTGTACATAAAGGAGATTGTTAGGCTACATGGTGTGCCGTCCAGTATCATATCGGACCGTGATCCTTGGTTTACTTCTCGATTTTGGGGAAGTTTGCATAAGGAGTTGGGTTCTAAGTTGAAGCTTAGTTCCACTTATCACCCTAAAACGGACGGACAGTCTGAAAGGACGATATAGAGCCTTGAAGATTTATTGAGGGCTTGTGTTCTTGAACATGGTGGATGTTGGGAGAGATTCTTACCATTGATTGAGTTTACATACAACAACAGCTACCATAGCTCTATTGGTATGGCTCCCTATGAGGCACTTTATGGAAGAAAGTGTAAAACTCTGTTGTGTTGGTTGGAGACTGGTGAGAACTTGGCCTTAGGGCTGGAGATTGTTTAGGAGACCACCGAGCAGATTAAGAAAATACAAGAGAATATGAAGATTGCTTAGGATAGACAGAAGAGTTATTATGACAAGAGGCATAAACCACTTAAATTTTAAGTGGGTGATCATGTATTTTTGAGGGTCTCACACGATAAAGGAATTGGGAGGGTGTTAAAGAGTGGAAAGTTGAGCCCTAGATTTATTGGACCTTATAAGGTTTTGGAGCGGATTGGCGATGTTGCTTATCGGATAGCACTTCCTCCGCATCTTGCTAATCTACACAATATGTTCCATGTGTCGCAGTTGAGGAAATATGTTCATGATCCTCTACATGTGATTCCTATGGACGATATTGATGCACGTGAAGATTTATCTATCCCTCTTGTTTCTGTTCGCATCGTCGAGCATTCTGTGAAGAAATTACGGAACAAGTTGGTACCTTTGGTGAAAGTCACTTGGAAACATGGAAATGTGGAGACATTCACATGGGAATGTGAAGACAACATCAGAGAACGATATCCCGACGTATTCGAATCCGGTATGTTAAATTTTGAGGACGAAATTTTCTTTTGGTGGGGTGGATTGTAACATCCCTAAATTTTAAAATAAAGGATTAATTAAGGAAATTAATATTGAATAATTATATGAGAATAATTTAATGTTCCAAAATATTAGAAATAGTTAAATTAGGATTTTTGGGGGGCTGTTGGTGATTTATGGAGACCGGATAAGTTAAAAATAAGCCCGGTTGAAATATGGGTGTCGGACCAAGTATCTCTGATTGAGATGATATTGGTCAGGGCTGTTGAGAATATTATTGAGAATCCGAATATATATTCGGAATAATTTTTAGATAAAGTATTGAGCCCAAACAAAGAACCTGTTTGTGGAAAAACGATAAATTTTAATGAAGGAGTTAAAATTAAAAGGCAGAAGCCCATATTTCCCTTCTCCTTCACGTTAGCTTGCTGAGTGAAATTGGAAAAACATCTTGCTTTTTCCTCTTCTATATTTCCTTCTTTATTTTCATCTTCTTCTTCCAAGAACCTTAGCAAAAGGTGGTGCCATCTTCATCCTCCTCTATTTTCGTTTGAAGGAGCTTAGTAGGAGGCCATTGAAGCTTGAAATCTTCTTCCTCTTCCCTTCTATTTTTGCAACTCCCTCTTCTCTCTTGGAACCCATTTTTATTTTTGGGTGAGGTAAGCTTCTCTCACCATTTTTGGATGGGTTAATGCCTTGGATTTGATTTATTTTGGTTTGGGGGAGTAATGTATATGAATGGGTGTTTAATGGAAGCATTTAATATGAAAACCCTAAGGTGGGTGTCATAAATACAAGCTTTAAATGGTATTAATGGAGTAGATGCATTTATGGTTGGAAGGAGATGAGAATGTATGATTATTTTTGAATGTTAATGAGTTTGGTGGAAACCCTAATTCTTAAAAAAAATTAGGGAAAATGTTAAATGTGGTTTAGATAATGTGTTTAAGTGCAAATACAAGTCATTGAGAGTGTGGGTAATGGTTGATGAAGCTTTATCATGAAATGTTAGGCTATGGTTGTTTGTAGCCTTTGGATATAATGAAGGTAGTATGGTAATAAGGGATTACTGATACCTAAAAGGTTAAGAATGGGTGGATCTATGACATGTTTTATTCATGTCCTAAATTTGTATATGTAAATAAGTGATGAGTAGTGTTTTGAATGATTGACTTATTGGGGTTTCCTATATGTGTTAATGTAGGACCCATTCCGAACGACGAGGCGGGTACAACGTATCAATCAGAATTCTTCTCTTGAGGTAGGAGAGGAGTCTTTATATTCTAATTGCATGAATTGAATAGTATTTGATTGCCATATGCAATGACTTGCATGTTTACCTTGCCTTGGGTGTTATGTAAATTTATATTGTGTATATGATATTGGTGATAATGTTTGGCAACATACATTGTGCAATTAGAATAGATATGGTGTACTATATAGTGGTGTGAATTGTTTGGCAAGTATAAGCCTTGAATGTGATGATTGTGTTATATTCACCATGAACATGAAATGAGTATGATTGAAGTGGGTTTAATATTGGGGGTGAGTAAATAGCATACCATAATTGATATTGAAAATTTGGCGATTTAAATTGATGATGAATGCCACATTGAAATTTGAGAATAAACACTAAAGCCAATAATAATAAAATTCATTAAGAAGGGTGAAGTAGTGTTGGTGATGATGATGATGATAATGTTTGATGAGTGGCATGTATAGGATGCACAGAGTGAGAAATGCACATGATTGGCATTTGCATCCATGGCATACTGCATAGCTGCCGGTGTTGGAATTTTAGGGGATTCCCCTGGTTGGCCCAGTGGGAGGGCGGCTCTGTGCACGAGCGATTTGTATTTCCCCTGTGACTCGGTGTGTAAGTCACGAAGCTGCCCATGTTGTGCTACGGGGAGCCACATGTGGTTGACCTTTATGGGGGGTGGCTCTTGATGAGCAGGTGTCCCCGGTGGTCCTTGGGATCACAGCTGCCATGACATGATTCGGGGTTGGCCCGCAACACCACATGTCGAATATGTTGTTTACCGCGGTCATGGTGTAAATGACTGGTGTTGTAAAATGGGCGATGCGGTTTGGTACCAGTAAAAGAATTGGTGAAATACATGCAATTTAAGAATAAATATACACATTTTACTACTGCAGTAGGGGTATGGTTAGATGATCATACTTGAATCCCACAATTGGTGTTTATTTCCCACAGTCAGATCTGCAATTGTTGAAATAATCCATTGTGCATATGCATTAGCTTAAGAGCATTTGCATCTAGCAAGGAAGTATGCCAAAGGTGATGAGATATGATGATGGTTGTGTTGAGAATGAGAAATCATATTAAGACAACATAAAAGATGTGAATACCAAAATAACAATGTGAGTAAGATGATGAATTGTGTGATAGTCCAATTGTTGAAGGACTAGATCTTGTGTGTGATTTTATACTTGCTTGATTTATAAAAATGATTGTGTATTATGATGATAGTTGATGAAGAGTTGTATGTGAATGCAAGTATACATGTTGTGATGCATATGCACATGATCACATGGTATTCATATTCATTCTTTTGGAATGTGAGACTCACTCTCCCATGTTGTCTATTTTTTTTAGATTTGTGAATGCAGGACACTAATGGGTGAGGTGAAACTCTTTTGAAACTTGTTTTGAGGAAGGAGGTAAATAGATGTAAAGGAAGTGCCTTGGCTGGCAAATCATTATTTTGCATAGCATAGGGACTTATGCTCATTGTATTTTGGATTGATAAATATTGACTTTTAAAGGTCATGGGTGAAAATTGGAACTTATGTGTATGGCTAATTTTCGATTATGACCTTGATGATGTATGGTGTCATTTATGATACTTGAACTTTGCCCAAATTGATTAATGAAAGAAGATATTATGGGATCTAAAGTCATTGGCAATGAAAATGTGATTTGTGTATTGTTAATATTGTGAATGGAATGTAAAACAAGGAAGTGGATGGGTCATAATTTCATTTAGTGGATAAATGTTCATGTAGAGGACATCTATAAGTCATAATATATGTTTGGAACTTGTATGCATGGTTGGTTGTGGCCAAAAAGACTTAGTTTAAAAATTGACATGTTTGGTTTAGCCAAAAAGGGCATGAATTACCACTAGGACATGTTTTGATCTAGGAAAGGAGTTATTGGATGAGACTTGTTGGAGCAAGTCACATTTATATATGTGAATATAGGTCCATGGAAAGTTTGGACAAAAACCTAGTCAATTGTATTTGGTATGTCATGTAAATTGCCCAAAATATGCATAAAACTGCCCTATAGCTTAGATTTTGATTGGGATGGAATTTGGGCTTGAAACTTTACCACGTAGTTGATATTAGGGTACGTAAGTTGTGTATAAAATTTCATTCAAATTGGAGTTAATTATCCTAGTAAAAAGGGGTCCCAAAGTTGGTAAAATTATAAGGGTCAAAAAGGTGCAGAATAGAGCTGACAGCAGGGAGATCCACGGCCAGTGGGAATTCCCGCTGCCAGTGGATCACTCTGTTTATGAAAATACGTATTTTGGGTCATGAACCAGAGAACTCCACGGCCAGTGGGTTTCTCTGTTTTGAAAAATTTTGAGATTCTGGGCGTTTGGCAGCGAATTCCACGGCCAATGGATTTTCCCACTGCCAGTGGATTTTTCCAATGTTGGATTTTACATAGTTTTATGCCTTCTTGGACTATGTTTCTCACTTCCTTACTCCATAGAGTGTGTGTATGATTGATTGTACATGTTTTGAGTATGTCTTAGCAATCACCTTGTATTTCCTTGGGTATCTCTTACACCCACTCTTGACCTTGGATTAACTAGCATGTCTCACAAAACATGTGTATGACGTCCCCTTAACCGACTGTCCTACCTAGACATTTATTTAAGTTACGCATCTTTTTATATCTTTATATATGAGAAAGGTTATTCAAAATGGTCCGGGGTTACTTATTGAAAACTTATTCCGCGATGCCTTCTTTCCCTAAATTATTTCCTTTTTAAATCGTGAAAAATTTACCCCCAATTTTTGGGGCGTCTCATCTCAAAGCATTCCTCATAAATTCTAAATAATGATTTACATTTTGTAAGGCTTGTGAACAAGTTCTAAACTTGTCAAAACACCAATTTATGCCATTGTGTTAGGCTTCGGAAATTCCTTTCCCAAAACCAAGATTCTCTAGATCTTAAAGGCTAACCAAACCCAATAACAACATCACCACATCCTTCCATCACCTAAGATGCATTCCACCTTACATCAATATTCAAATGCCACTTAGAGTTCAACATGTGATATCTTAGACACACTTAATCCATCGTTAATCAACAAGTTCAATTAGCACCCTATCATGGTCTAAGGCCTCATTCAGTCACAATCTCATTTCATTTCCTTAATCTATCACTATTTGTCATTAACCATTATCATCATCATCATAAGCAACAAAAACCAAAATCAATTCTCTTAGTCACCATATACACATTTCTAAATCTTAAGATTAAGACTCTTTACAGAATTCAATAGCCATTATTCTTATAATTCAAGGCCTTCTTACGCATATCTTTACCTTTAACACACTAAACAACTTGGGGTCATTACTCTAATTTTCTTGATTCCACAATTCCTCAACATCAATCATCAATATTACTCATTCAAAACTCTTTCTCATATATATAAAATCACTCTCATATCAATAACTCATAATCTTATAAGGATTCCCCAAAGTCCAAAAACCTCAATGCCTAGGGTTTCCATCAAAATCCAACAACCATTTCTAATAACCACCAATCTTCATCATTAACAACATTCATATACAAAATATCATTGGTTTACACTCAAAATAATTTCTCACAACATCATCACTCATTTCCCCTAATTCCTAGAGTTAGGGTTCCATTAAAACCCAATCATCACCACAAATAATCAATTCCAATCTTCCCAAAACCCATTCTAAATCATAAATCATTAATACCTATCAATTTGGCCAAAAGCCCCAAATTCCTAAACCTAGGGTTTTCTCTAAAACCTTCCAACAACAATTAACTTCCATCATTTACTCAAAGCATCATAAACATAATAAGCCCTCATTCTCATACGACACTAACCATTATCAAAAATCACATTTTAAATCATTTAAGCTTAGGGTTTCCACCATCTTCTTCATTACCCATAAAGCCTAATGTCACCATTTCAAACTTAAACACCTTAACAACCATAAATGAAAGGAGAATGGTTCAAAACCTTACCTCATCTCCAAGCTCAAGCTCCAAAACAAAAATAAGGGAAAGGGAAGAAGAAGAGAGCCAAGCTTGCTCTAATGTTTCATTCATGCTTCATGAATCCATGGAGACCAAGAAATTTTGGTGGGTAATGACCATGGAAAGGGGGCATGGTTTGGGCAAGAAAAGAGGAGGAAGAAGATGAAAGAAATGGAGAAGGGAGGGAGAAGGGAGAGTAACGTGAAAATGAGAAGAAGGGAGAGGGTTTTATGTTTTATTTTTATCCCTTATTAAAGCTTCTCCATTTTATTATGAACAGGATCTTCGTTCGGGCTCAATACTAAATCCAAAAATTATTCCGAAGATGTATTCGGATTCTCAATAATGTTCTTAACAGCCCTGGCCAACGACATCTCAATCGGAGATACTTGGTCCGACACCCATATTTTAACCGGGTGAAATTTTATCGCATTTAGTCTCAATAAATTATAATTTTTCATAATAAATCCCAATTTTATCATTTCTATATTTTTGGGACATAAATCAACTCATATATAATTATTTATTATTTATTCCTCCTCTTTAATCATTTTTATAAAATTCAAGATGTTACAAACTAGAACTCTATTTAGTACTCTGAGCATCCTTTTGGGTTTTTGTTCATATTGGTTCGTTTGCCGATTTGAGGGCCCGTTTTGATGAAGAAGATGAAGACGAAGAAGACTTGAACTGATCCAACTAAACCCTTTTTTTATTTCTCTATTTTTTTGTAACTTAATAAAAAATTAATAGGATATGTTAACTAAATTAATAGGGTATGTCCATTAATTACATAACCTTAATCAATTATATTAAAACATGGCACATTTAGAATTTATTAAATTTTAGGGGAAAGAATGAAAATATTACAAAGTTTAAATAGTGACCTGTTAAACACGTTACTATCAATAAATCAGGATCGTTGATTAACATCTAACGGTTGAGATTTTTCGGTCTACCGTACACCCATCAGGCCAAAGTACACCACAGAATTCACCCAAAAGTAATAATAAAAATATATATAATTTTGATGCATACATATGTTTGGTATACCATTTTAATTTATGTAAAAACATTTTGACTTAGTTTTAACAGGTGCAACATTTTGTACCCCAAAAAAGGTGCATTTATTCAAATAGTTCTTCGACGTAAGAATTTGTATAATGTCATTCTGTATTTTGTCATTTTGTATAATGTTATTTTCTCTTGGTCATTTCACACACACGACTCCTTCCTTGGCTTACACACGACTCCTTCTCTTTAAAGCTCTCTGAACCTCTCTGAACCAAGTGTGGAGGCGATAACTGGTGCACCGTCCCTTAGGTATGTCTCAAAACCCTAATGATTTGTTTATCCCTTTGGACCCTTCAATGGAACCCTCAAATCCTAAATTCCTTCCCCCGAACTCTAATTTTGAGAATAGTGACATAGGTGTTGGACCCTTCGATGGAAATTTTATTTGGTTGTGGCTTTATTTCCCTCAAAAGATAATTTCCAGAGGCACCGCAATACTCCTATTAATTTGGCTATTTTTTCTTTCGATCTGGGTGTCACACCCCGATTTCCATAACCCGGATCCGATGTAATTAAGATAATTAAATTTTTCAATAAAAGTGTGATCAAATTTTTTTTTGTGTTTTAAAAGAGGTTTAACATTTCAACAATTACATCAAGACCCGAACCATAGAAACTGAAGAGTGAGAGTTTTAAAGTTTTTAATAAACTGGATCGATAAAGAATAGCCCAAATTAGTATACGATATAACAGAGTTACAACAAAAAGGTTTGTATACCGAGCATAAGCCTCATCTCATATATGAAGATATGAAAGAGGACCCATAAATTATGAAGGAAGTGAAGAAATCCAAACCTTTACCACTTCCTCAAGCAAGCCATAACTCGCTTAAGCGAAATCAATACAACTCACTTGGGCGAGATAAGATTCACCTCAGCGAATCACCTAGTACCATTAGACCTTTCCATTCGCTTAAGCAGACACCAGCAGCTCAAGCAAAATTACTCCAGTACCTAAAACTCACCTCATTCGCTTAAGCGAGATTCCCTTACTCGGGCGAATTTCGTCCAGTAACGAATTGTTAAGTATGTCTCTTAGGCGAGACATCCTCGCCTAAGTGAAAAATGTCCAAAACCATTTTCACATTTCCTCGCTTGAATGAGCTCCCACTCGCCTGAGCGAGATTATCATAGAACAAATTCCTCTGTCCCTCTCTCAAGCGAAACCAAGCTCGCTTGAGCAAAAAATAACCAGAAACCACCCAATAGGTGCACGCAGGCCTCGCTTGGGCAAGAATCATCTTGCCTGGGCGAGATTATTAGCTTTTACCCAAAAACTAAGTTTTTCAAGTTTTCAAGGGATGACAATTAATCCTAAATGACAACTTGGTCCAAACCACCATTTAAAACACCTTTTAGTAATCATTTGGGACTTGCTCCACCAAGTCCCACCTATCACTTTTGATCCTAGATCATCACATACAAAAATTACCATTTTATGCACATTTTAACATAACCTAACATGCCAATTTGACATTAGGGCTTATTTGGCCACTACCACAAGTACACACAAGTTCCAATTGAGCATTAGGACCTATTGACACACTCAATACAAATTAATTATCAGTAAATGGAAATATGGTATATCCACTTCTGTATTTCAAACATACATCACACATATGTTATCATTGATTCATTTTTATCATTAATCAACTTAATTCAAAGAAACTAAATTGTTATAATTAGGTCATACAAGTCACGTAGGTCTAATTTTCTCATAGGACCTACCAAAAGGGGTCACATACCCAACTCAATAGTTATACAACCAAAACATATAAGCGTTTAACATTTACATACAACATCGGCCATGACCCTAGGCTTCTACTTCCATATTTACCTTCCTTCAAAATGCTCCACCTTCAAAAAGGCTTAAGTTTCCAAAAGAACTTACATCAACCTTCAAAAAATGATAACTAAGAGGTGAGTAACATAAACCAAATGAATTAATCCATACATTATGATAATATGTACATACATATTCACCAACATATATCATAAGTATACCACATGTTTTTAACACATCAATTGCATCATTATTAATCATCATAACTATTTCCTCAAGTTAGTCCACCATACTAACAATCCTCGTCAATTCTCCATTTTCTCACAACCAACATACTTGGTATATAACCGGCTATATGCAAATGCTCTTATGGCTAATGCATATGCTCAAATGAATTAATGAATAGTATGGACCCGACTGTGGGAATACGATATCATAAAATACTGGGTTAAGCATAAGTGTGCTACTATGCCCCTACTGCAGTAGTAAATGTGTACACTTATATTTCAACTTTTGCATCATAAACTTTTACTGGTACCAAACCGCTATCGCCCCCTTGTAGCACTAGTCACCCCGTGACTTACAAATTCAACAATGTGGCCACAACTGCCACAAGTGCTATGGGCATCTCTCAGACACACATCGAGAGAGTCGTTTCCTATTGGAAACCACGAGGATACTTGCTTACCACAAAGCTGCCCACCCACCGAGCCCGCCACGTAGGGTGCCTCGTTACCAAACTACGGACAGCTTCGTGATTCTAATGAATTACTAAGGAACAACATAAATTACCTGTGCACTAGGTCACCCTCCCACTGGGCCCGCCTATTGGAACCCCTAACATTCCACATAGACAACGTATAATATGCCATAGATGTAAATGTCAATTAATGGACTTCTCACACTATGCATCCTAAGTACCACTCCACATCCAACATTTCCACCAATACTTAGTGGATTTCAACATCCACATCAAACACCATCAGCACACATCATAGGATTTCATACATATCAATTGTTAGTGGCAATCATAGTTCATCAATTTCTTCCACACACATATCATGGATGTTCATGCATTAAACTTAATCCAATCACTTTTATGATAATCAAGCAAACAATTATAAGCCATGAATCACTCAATATCAAGGTATCATCTTACATATTCACCATACCACACTAATAATTTCAAATGCATTCAAATCACACATAGCATTCAATCTTTCATCCAAACAATACAAGGGATTATACCCATACAGAAATATACATAAATCAACAATGGATGAAACTATGCATTTAGATAATGTTACCTGCTCCTACCTTAGGAGAAGTAATAGTCGACGTGGTCTGAAGGTCCCATTTTGCCGATAGGGTCATTTTCTACATTACATAACATGCCATATACAATTACTTTCTATCTCAACCAGTAAGATTTAAATATTTTTGGTTTAACTATATAGTGTTTATGCCACTTACACTCTAATATCACTTTTATTTCATTATCCCACCATAGACACCATGGTCTAGGTGCTCATATTTATTATTATACATTTTGGGCTTAAGATCATTAAAGGGTTTACACATGCATAATGATTTCCCATCATCATTCTCACTTTTCATCATTTATATCACCTAATCACCCTGGGTAAACCTCTATCTACTCACATTTCTCATTTTCCCCTAATTCTAGAGGCTAGGGTTTCATCAAAACCCAATAACCATCATTAATGCCTATCATTTTCCACCCCATACATACCCATTTTCGTGTACCACTATGCACACACACAATACCACACAAAAATTTCATACCCCACCTTAGGGTTTATCTAAAATGGCTTCTAAACCATACCCCTTTCATGCAATGCTCCTAAAATCCATAACCTAGGGCTTAAAGCTCATAAAAATGAAAGAGAAAACTTACCTCAAGAAAATGAAGAGAACCCCTAGGAGAGTGAGGGAGACTGACGAAAATAAGAGAGGGGAAGAGATGAGAGCCTCACATCATAACCTGCTCCTTGCTTGAAGAGGAAAATGAAAATGGGAGGAGAAATGAGGCACACTTACACTTTTGGTTTTTGAGAGAAGGAGAAGAGGAAAAAGAAGTAAAAGAAGAAGAAATACAAAGAGAGTGTTTTGAGAGGGAGAGTGAACGTGAGAGTTAGAGAAAAAAGAGTGGGTTTTGTTTTATATTTTGGTCCCTCATTAAAATTTTCCCATTTTACAAAAAACAGGATCCCCATTTAGACCCAATACTTTATCCAAAAATTATTCTAAATACATATTCAGATTCCTGATATCATCATCTATCACCCTGACCAACAGTGTCTCAATTAGAGATACTTGGTCCGACACCCTTATTTTAATCGAGCATTTATTTTAGCTTTTAAAGCTATAATAAATTATTGATAGTCATAAAAATTGTCAATTTAATTATTTCCAACCTTCCAGGGTATCAATTAATTTATGCATAATTATTCCTTATTTACTCCTCTTAATTTAATATTTTAATCAATTTTTGGGATGTTACAATCTACCCCACCTAAAAAGAAATTTCATCCCTGAAATTTACTAACCTGATTTGAATATCTAAAGATAACGTTCACGCATATTGTCCTCACGTTCCCAGGTGGTTGTAGTCACATCTCCATGCTTCCAACATGCCTTCACCAAAGGAATTAATTTGTTCCATAATTTCTTGACTGAACGTCCAACAATAGTAGCAGACACTGGAGGAACAGACAAGTTCTCCCTGATCTCAACATCATCAAGGGCAACCACATGCATAGGGTCGTACACATACTCCCGTAATTGTGAAACATGAAACACATCATGCAAATTAGCCAAATGCGGAGGGAGAGCAATCCATATGCCACTTCACTAATCCTTTCAAGGATCTCATACGGTCCAATAAACTTCAGATTTAACTTTTCACTCTTCAAAGCTCTTCCAATACCTTTGTCTCTTGAAACCCTCAAGAATACATGATCGCTGACTTGAAATTCAAGCGGCTTCTGCCTCTTGTCATAATAGTTTTTCTGACGATCTTGGGCCACTTTCATTTTCTCTCGTATCATCTTGATTTGTTCATTAGTCTCCACAATTAATTTAGGCCCTAAAGCTAAATTTTCACTAGTTTCAAGCCAACATAATGGAGTTCTACATTTCTAACCATACAAGGCCTCATATGAATCCATACCAATAGTACTATGATAGCTGTTGTTGTATATGGATTTAATCAACAGTAGGAATCTTTCCCAATAACATCCATGCTCCAATACACAAGCTTTTAACAAATCCTCCAGACTTTGAATTGTCTGCTCAGATTATCCATCGGTTTGTAGGTGATATGCCAAACTAAGCTTGAGCTTAGAATCCAGTTCTTCATGCAAGCTTCCCCAAAATCGAGAAGTAAATCACGAGTCGTGATCTGACACGATGCTCTAAGTCATGCCAAGGAGCCTGACAATCTCTTTAATGTATAATTGTGCCAATTTCTCTAATGGGCTTTTCATGTTCATAGGTAAGAAATGAGCATACTTTGTCAATCTATCAACAATCACCCATATTGCATCATTGCCAGTACATGTTTTGGGCAATCCAGAAATAAAATCCATAGCAATGTCATCCCATTTCCAAACAGAGATATCAAGAGGTCTAAGCAAACCAGATGGCTTCTGATGTTTAACCTTAGCCTTCTGACAGACAATGCAAGCAACAACATAATTAGCTACATCCTGCTTCATACCGGGCCACCAAAAATTTTTCTTTAAATCTTGGTACATCTTAGTAGCACCAGGGTGTATACTGAATACATTCTTATGAGCTTCTTCCAACAAAGTTTTCCTTATATCATTAACGGATGGAACATAAACGCGATCATTCATAGGCCAAATACCGTTGAAACCTTCCGTTAGAAACAAATTCTTCCCATTAGCTTGAGATTCTTTCATCTCTATTAAATACTCATCATTTGGTTATTACATCTTCACCCATTCAAGGAACACGTTCGTAACTTTTAACATTTCAAGAGAAATCTTCTTTGGAGTATGAATCTCCACACCCACATTCAAATTCCTAAATTGCTCAAAACTCAACCGTTTTACGAAAATTGCTTTTCCCTCCATTATGCCACGCTACCTATAAATGCGTTTTATACTTACATGTCTTTTCACATTTTCAAAAAATCTCTGTAACTTCTCTGTAAAATCTCTTTCTCTATTTGAAGCTCTCTCAAAACCCTTTTATTTTGCCCTAAAAACCCTTTTGAAAAACCTTTCATCATTAAAAACCATGTTTCTCTCTGAAATGGCTGGAATCAACTATTCAATAAAGCATGTGATTGAGTCTCTCTACTTCAACGCTGCTTAGCATTCAGTTGAAGGAAGATATGTTACTACTGAAATTGAAAAGATTGAATGGGAAAACTTCTATTTGGATCAAGAACCATTTTCTTCTCCTGTGGCTCTTGAGTTCTAGAAAACTATTTCTGTGGATAAAGTGAAGAGTATTTTAGTTGGGACTCTTCGAGGAAAGCAATTGGAAATCTTAGAAGATGTTTTGGTATCCGTCTTGAATTGCTCTCCTACAGGAACGATGTTTTCTGAAGAATTATTACAAAAATAAATAAGCCTTCTAATTTAGTTAAGCTTAGTGATAAACCACATGAATGAGTTTGTGAAGAAAGAGAAAGATTTATTTTTATAGTAGACTCAATACTTGTGTAATATGAAAGATGAGAACAAAAGGTGTTGAGTCTGAAAGCATGACAAGAGATGATATGCTGATAACTTATCTTTTTACCTTTAATTACTTACTCTATTTGTTTTTTTATTTACTGTTAAATCCTAATAAATGTGTTTTAGCGTAATTTATCAAATTATGATCTCTGCTTTTAATTTCTACTGTTTTTGTTTATTTTGTATTAATTAGTATGTTTAAAATAATTTAAGCTTTCATGAGTGTTTAATCTTAAAATAAATTAATTTAATTAATAAAGTTTAATTTAATTTTATTTATTTTATAGGATATCAAATATTGGAAGCTTCATTGATATTTTGCAAAGAAATCCCTCTCCTCCATTAGCAATTCACGTAAATGCTCTTCCAAAATGAAGTTTTATGTCTAAATATTTGAAGGGAATCATTTCCATCTCATGTTGAAAGTCACGGCTACACCAATTTGCAAAGGTCCCATGTACAATAATTTATGCAATCAAATGTCACTAACAAGCTACATGGTCATTACACCTTGATTTCACAAATAAAAAAATAAAAGCACCAAGGCTAAAATTTACGTGAAAGGCAAAAGCAAAATGGAAAATAATTGGACAAAGTTTTCAGCCATGGGTCCACATGAATTTTAGCATGAATGGACAAAATTTCAAAGCTAAATGTAATTGCATGATGTTGAATTTTCCAAAAGCAAATTAGACCCACACTTGGTCCTGTATGCTGAATTTTTTTTAAGCAACAAAAGCTATCACCCTTTCTCCATTCATTCTCACATTGGCAAGGCTTCTTGTACAAATACTTTAATGCAATTAATTGGTCACAAAATAATTCCAATAGCTGCACCTAAACAAGGACCCATTGCTAATTAATTTATTGAAGCACTTGACTTTGCCTATGGAATTCCAAATGTGACAAGCTTCTAAATACAGAATGATAGTGCAGAATTTCTATCACATTATCGCAATTAAAGAAAGCAAAAGAAGAACTCCACCAAGTGCAGCACTCTCACGGTTTTGGAGGACAATTTGGCATGTTCTATTGGTGCTAAATAATGGCCAACAAGGAAGCTTAATGGACATGTTAATGGGTTGATTTTTAATGCAAAAATCAGCCATAAAAATGCTTTAAATAGGAACCAAAATGCAGCAAAGAGGAGAAGAGAAGCAGCAAACTTTTTAAGGAGAAAAACACTTCTCATAAACTTAGGATTAGTGTTAATTAATGTTGTTATATCTTGTTGTATCTTAGCAAAAGAGAAGGCACAAAGACTTCTCCATCTTCCATCTGGTTAGAATGTCTTTTCTCTTAATTGTTGTTATAATTGTTTCAATGGAAAGCTAAGATTTTTAGATTAATTTTCTTGGAGAATGTTGTAATGTTATTTTTAAGGTTTTGAATTTTAACTTGAATTACCTTTCCTTGTTATTGATCTCTTTATAATTTTAGCTTGATTATTTGATTTCTATTTTGTCTAATTAAGTTGTATACTTAATCAATTTAATTATACAATTAGAATTGAATAAGATTTAAATTAAGATAGATTAAGAAATATACATGCTTAATAAATGTTTCAAAATCAATCTTAATAGTTATCGTTTGCTTAATTCCATAACATTGAAGCTAGATTATGTATGTAGGCGATGTTTCTATGTATGTTCAATAATTCCTAGAAATTATAATCTTGACTTTTTTTCCTTAATTAGGATGCTTGATTAATATGTTCATTTAATTTGAAAGTAAGTAAAGGAATTGTGAATTAAAAAATGTTTAGTTGATTAATTCAAATTGAACTAAGAGATTGATAATAAGGAAAGTATATAGAAATCTTTTGAAATCCAAGGATAAAATAAATTACAATTACTCCAAGAAAATCAATCGTTTGTTAATTAATTATTCCATATTTATTTTATACTCTGTACCCTGTATTAGATTTTATAGTGACAATCAATCAAACCAACCCCCCCCCCCCCAAAAAAAATTTCTTTTGTTTGTATGTTTGTTGAAATTTTAATTTGTTAAAATTATTTTAAAACTTAATTTTCCTAAATTTTTTGTGTTGATCTTTGAGAGAACGAGCTAGGTTGACACCCTAGTATTACATTACTTAATTTTAATGTATAATTTGACCGACCATGACAGTAATAACGTCAAATTTTGGCGCCGCAGCTGGGGATAAACGATCTTTAGGAAAATTCTTATTTTAAATGAATTTTTTATGTAAAATTGAAAAAATAATATAATAATAATAAAAATAATTCTTTTGTTTGTTTGTTTGTTTTATTTTATTCTTGTGCATGATTTAGGATTCTTATGATATATTGCTCATGATGATGAAATATCTTATTGTATGCTATGTATGACTAGAAGGACTTTTGGGCATTTATATTCATTTGATCCTGAAATTGATAGAACTTTTCATAGATTAGTTAGAGAAGCTAGATTTAATAATAACTTTGTTGATATTGATAGTGATTGTATCTTATCTGAATCTGTTGAAAATAATTCTGCAAATTTTTCTGATATGGCTGGACCTCGTGAAAGAACTCTTAGAGAACTAGCTGCACCCGAATTCACATATGAAAGTTTGTGTATTCAATATCCTGAAGAGGATATCCCTTTTATGCTTAAGACCAGACTTATACACTTGTTGCCTAAGTTTCATGGTCTTGCGGGTGAAGATCCACACAAACACCTCAAAGAATTCCACATTGTGTGCTCAACAATGAAACCCCAAAACGTTCAAGAAGACCATGTCTGTCTTAACAAAACCACAAACACCACAAACACCACAACAACAGTAACAAAACCATGACCTTTCCACCAACAGATACAACCCAGGTTGGAGGAACCATCCAAACCTGAGATGGGGGTAACCAACAACAAAATCACCAATCCCCATTTCAAAGCAATGCACCAACCTTCCAAAGACCTACACCTCAACTATCCACAAGTGGCCCTTCTTTGGAAGAACTGGTGAAACAAATGGCTGCACAGAACTTGGAGTATCAACAGAGGAATAATGCCACCATCCAGAGTTTAAGCAACCAAATTGGGCAATTGGATTCATCATTGAACCAGTTACAGTCTCAAAACTATGACAAATTACCATCTCAACCAGCTACAAATCCAAGAAATGTAAGTGCAATTCAGTTAAGATCAGGTAAAAACCTTGGAGTACCTATACCTAAGGAACCTGAGAAGCAAACAAATGTGCCCATAATAGTTGAGAATGTTGTACCCTCTTAAAGCACAAGGAAGTCTGAGATGAAACCACCCTAAATCCCACCTCATATCCCTCTTCCTTTCCCACCAAAAGCAATTCCAAGTAAGAAGATGGAAGAAATAGGAAAAGAAATCTTGGATACTTTTAGGAAAGTGGAAGTGAATATACCTCTTCTTGATGCAATCAAACAAATTCCCAAGTATGCTAAGTTTCTGAAGGAACTTTGTACTCATAAGAGGAGACTCAAGGGCAATGAAAGGATAAGCATAGGAAGAAATGTATCTGCATTGCTTGGTAAGGAAGTTCCAAATATTCTTGAGAAATGTAAAGATCTAGGTACGTTCACTATACCCTGCATCATAGGCAATAACAAATTTGAAAATTGCATGTTAGATTTAAGAGCTTCAATAAATGTTATGTCTATGTCTGTTTTCAAATCTTTGTCTCTTGGAAATTTACAACCTACTGGTGTAGTGATTCAACTAGCCAATAGAAGTACTGTTTACCTTGCTGGAGTCATAGAGGATGTTTTGGTTCAAGTAGATTAACTTGTTTTCCCTGCTGACTTTTTCATACTTTACATGGAAGAAGGTATGCCTCAGATTCCAGTTCCTATAATTTTGGGAAGACCATTTTTGAAAACAGCCCGAACCAAAATAGATGTTCATTCTGGAACCCTCTCTATGGAATTTGGTGACACTAGAATTCAATTCAATATTCTTGATGCTATGAAATACCCATCTGAAGATCACTCTATTTTTCATATTGACATTATGGATGAATTGATTTATGAATATCTTTCTGATATGTCTCAAATTGCTGATTTGGAATGCATGGATGATTCAAATAATTGTTTTTCATGCAATAATTCTGGAAGTTATGATATTTGTGCTGAAATTGATAAATACATAACTACTGATTCAGAGTTTTTAGATATGCCTGTTAATCATAAGGAGCTAGAATGCATTAACCTGAATGTAGGATTTCAAGAAGACTCTAACAAAATTTTTAAGGTGCAAGCAGCGGAATCCAAATCTGCTTTGTTAGTTCCATCTGTTTTGCAGGCACCCAAATTAGAGTTGAAACCCCTACCTGAGAACCTCAAGTATGTATACTTAGGGGATGATGAACAGCTCCCAGTGATAATTTCCACTGCTCTTGATGAAAATCAAGAAGAAAAATTACTACAGGTTTTGAAAAGGAACAAGAAGGCTATAGGATGGACATTGGCAGACATCCCTAGAATTATCCCATCCATGTGCATGCATAGGATATTTTTGGAAAAGCAGTAAGACAACCTCAAAGGAGACTCAACCCTGTAATCCTTGATGTGGTTAATAAAGAGATTACCAAGCTTCTACAAGCAGGAATTATTTATCCAATCTTTGACAGCCAATGGGTGAGTCTGATTCAAGTGGTTCCTAAGAAAACAGGGATCATAGTTGTGAAGAATGAGAAGGATGAGTTGATCCCAACTAGAGTGTAGAATAGTTGAAGAGTCTGTATTGATTACAGGAGACTTAACCAAGCAACCAAGAAGGACCATTTTCCTTTACCCTTCATTAATCAAATGCATGAGCGTCTCACAGGTAAGTCTCACTACTGTTTTCTTGATGGATTCTCTTAATATTTTCAGATTCACATTGCACCTGAGGATTAAGAAAAGACTATATTCACCTGTCCCTTTGGCACATTTTCTTATAGGGGAATGCCCTTTGGCCTATGCAATGCTCCTGGAACTTTTCAAAGATGCATGATAAGTATTTTTCATGATTTCATTAAAAATTACATAGAGGTATTTATGGATGATTTTACTGTTTATGGATCTTCATTTAATGCATGCCTTGATAGTTTGGATAAAGTTTTAAATAGATGTATTGAAACTAACCTTGTCTTGAACTATGAAAAATGTCATTTTATGGTAGAACAAGGAATAGTTTTAGGGCATGTAATCTCTGAGAAAGGAATTAAGGTAGATCCTGCCAAGATAGAAGTTATATCACATTTACCTTACCCCTCTTGTGTACGAGAGGTTCGTTCTTTTCTTGGTCATGCAAGTTTCTACAGAAGATTCATAAAGGATTTCAGCAAGAAGGCTAGACCACTATCCAATCTGCTTCGAAAGGATGTGGTATTTGAGTTTGATGAAAAGTGCAAGGAGGCCTTTAATTATCTCAAGCAAGCCGTGACTACTACCCCTATAATCCAAGCACCTGATTGGATAGCCCCATTTGAATTAATGTGTGATGCCTCTAATTATGCATTGGGAGTTGTCCTTGGTCAGAAGATTGACACACAGCCTAAGGTCATCTACTATGCATCTAAAACTTTAGATGCCGCCCAGGTAAATTACACCACTACTGAAAAAGAGCTCTTAGCCATTATTTTTGCATTAGATAAGTTTAGATCTTACCTACTTGGTTCTCGAGTAGTTGTCTTTACTGACCATGTAACTCTGAAGTACCTACTGAAGAAAGGTGAGTCCAAGCCAAGATTAATTCGTTGGATGCTTTTGCTCCAAGAGTTTGACTTGGAAATTCATGACAAAAGTGGAACACAAAACTTGGTGGTAGACCATTTAAGCAGAATTGAGAACGCTCCTGATTCGGCACCTATTCAGGACCATTTTCCCGATAAACAACTCATGAGTGTTTCTAACTCTTTTGATACACTCTGGTTTGCTAACATTGTTAATTATCTTGTTACTTCTGTTTTTCCACCATATGCATCCAGAAATCAAATTTCAAAATTAAAAAGTGATGCAAAATATTATATATGGGATGACCCGTATTTGTGGAAGTTGTGCAATGATCAGGTGATTCGAAGATGCATTCCTGATCATGAGATAGAATCAGTTCTTTGATTTTGCCATGCTTCACCAGTTGGTGGACATTTTGGTCAACAAAGAACAGCAAGAAAGGCGTTAGACTCTGGTTTGTATTGGCCCACTATTTTTAAGGATGCATGGAGAACTTGCAATACTTGTAGGAATGCCAAAGAGCTGGTAATGCTATCACATGGCGTCAACAGATGCCTCAACAACCTATGTTATTTTGTGAAGTATTTGATGTTTGGGGCATTGATTTTATGGGTCCATTTCCTCCATCCTTTGGTTTTACTTACATTTTATTGGCTGTAGATTATGTTTCTAAATGGGTGGAAGCTAAAGCCACCAGAACTTAGATCTCAAATTTTTTGCAGGTTTGGCATTCCGAGAGCAATCATTAGTGATCAAGGAACACACTTCTGCAACAGGACCATGCAAGCTATGCTTCGGAAGTATGGGGTTATTCATAGAGTCTCTACTCCATATCACCCCTAAACCAATGGACAGGCAGAAGTTTGTACAGCCTGGAGAAGATTGTATAGCCTAACAGAAAGGATTGGAGCAGAAAACTAGATGATGCTCTTTGGGCACATAGAACAACTTTTAAGGCACCTATAGGAATATCTCCCTATAGAATTGTTTTTGGAAAGACATGTCATCTTCCAATGGAGATTGAGTATCGTGCTTATTGGGTTGTAAAATTTGTAACTTAGCACTGGATCAAGTAGGTGAAGAAAGGAAATTACAACTGAATGAGCTTGATGAGATTTGTTTGGCAGCCTATGAAAATTCTAAGTTCTATAAAGAGAAAACAAGGAAATTCCATGATAGCTCAATAGCTAGAAAGGTTGTCGGACAGAAAGTGCTATTGTTTAATTCCCGAATGAATCTGATAGTCGAGAAATTGCGCTCCAAATGGGAAGGACCTTTCATTGTCACTAATGTATTTCCCCATGGAGCTGTTTAAATAAAAAGTGAAACCTCCAATAAGAGCTTTAAAGTTAATAGACAACGCTTGAAGCCGTTTCATGAAAATCCTTCACTTGTAGATGTCACAATGGAGGAACATGCTTTGGGGGAACCACTTCTTGATCCCCTTTGAGGGAGTTTTCTTACCCATCTCTTTACTTTTTCATTCTATTGTCTATTTTGTATGCTCTATCTTACATTGAGGACAATGTATGATTTAAGTGTGAAGGTAGGATTATTCTTGTATGTTGTTTTGGGAATTAATCTTGTGTGTTGTTTTTCATGTCTGAATTTGTGATTATTTTTGTGTGACTATTTTTTCTAAAAAAATATAATTAAAAAAACAAATAAATAAATTTTTATGTGTTTTTGTTTTTAAATGACATGTTTTATTGGAATTTTAGGATGTGCATGAGTAATAGGTAATTTCTTTCATGTTTGATATGAGCTTAATGATATGTTATGATTTGAACTCAAGCATTTTTGGTATGTTGAGAATGACATGATAATTGAAAGATAATCATATATGATAGAATTATACCTTGTGAGACTTTTGAGCCTTAAAAATTTGATGGATCACTTTACACCATCTTAATTCTTTCATGTGTGATTTATTCTTGAACACTTACATCTCAATCTTTGTCTTATTTCTTGATGATACTTGAAACTTATACACATGTATTTGAAAGGACACAGGCATTTTGTTCAATTGAGCCACTAGCCATATAAGCTTACCATAAATAAATCCTCTTTTGTTAGCCCCTTTGAGCCTATTTAACCATTGCTTTGTTACAGCTCGAATAAGCTATACACCTACTTAAAGAAGATGTTGGAGCTTTGGAATCAAGTCAAAAGTAGACATTCAAATAAGTGTAGGGGTGTGCTAAAAGGAGTCGCAACTCTTAGTTTAAGTATTATGCAATTGCATAAGAAAATTATTAAAAAAATAATAAAAAATAAAAATAAAGAAATATATTTTGATGATTGCGACCAAATATGATAGAACAAATGTTTTACCCTCACTGGTTGCCAGTTAAATTAATTGCTTCATCATTTTTTTTGGCATTTAAACTTATTTTCCAAAATTGTACCACCCAATTATACCTTGGCCACATTACAACCCTGAAAAAGCCCTGTTGATCTATAAATGCATTTGTGTTGACTGTGGATTTTAGAAACTTGCCAAATTTATGGGACTGTCTGTTTTTAGGAAATGTTTTAAAAGTATACATAAACCCAAACACTTGAGAGTTAAAAGTATATCTTGTGAGGTTCTGTCGCTTATGATTTTCCTTTCAGTTTGATTTAATTCTCACATGCCTAAGTGTTTGGAGGATTTTTATACATATCTTGATGCTATGTATTCTACATGTTAGATAACTCCTGTATCTCTGTATACTCTGAAACTCAATAATATGCATGTCAGTTGTGTGTTTACTGTTTTCCAACTTAATGTTTTCAATAAATTGTAAAACTTGTTTTTATTCTGATTTTGCCCAGGAGTGCAAAAGAGTAAGTGTGTGGTTATTTGATAACTTATCTCTTTACCTTTAATTACTTACTCTATTTGTTTTTTATTTACTGTTAAATCCTAATAAATGTGTTTTAGCGTAATTTATCAAATTGTGATCTCTGCTTTTAATTTCTACTGTTTTTGTTTATTTTGTATTAATTAGTATGTTTAAAATAATTTAAGCTTTCATGAGTGTTTAATCCTAAAATAAATTAATTGAATTAACAAAGTTTAATTTAATTTTATTTATTTTATAGGATATCAAATATTGGAAGCTTTATTGATATTTTGCAAAGAAATCCCTCTCCTCCATTAGCAATTCACATAAATGTTATTCCAAAATGAAGTTTCATGTCTAAATATTTTAAGGCAAGCATTTCCATCTCATGTTGAAAGTCACGGCTGCACCAATTTGCAAAGGTCCCATGTACAATAATTTATGCAATCAAATGTCACTAACAAGCTACATGGTCATTACACCTTGATTTCACAAATAAAAAATTAAAAGCACCAAGGCTAAAATTTACGTGAAAGGCAAAAGCAAAATGGAAAATAATTGGACAAAGTTTTAAGCCATGGGTCCACATGAATTTTAGCATGAATAGACAGAATTTCAAAGCTGAATGTAATTGCAAGATGTTGAATTTTCCCAAAGCAAATTAGACCCACACTTGGTCCTGTATGCTGAATTTTTTTTAAGCAACAAAAGCTATCACCCTTTCTCCATTCATTCTCACATTGGCAAGGCTTCTTGTACAAATACTTTAATGCAATTAATTGGTCACAAAATAATTCCAATAGCTGCACCTAAACAAGGACCCATTGCTAATTAATTTATTGAAGCACTTGACTTTGCCTATGGAATTCCAAATGTGACAAGCTTCTAAATACAGAATGATAGTGCAGAATTTCTATCACATTATCGCAATTAAAGAAAGCAAAAGAAGAACTCCACCAAGTGCAGCACTCTCACGGTTTTGGAGGACAATTTGGCATGTTCTATTGGTGCTAAATAATGGCCAACAAGGAAGCTTAATGGACATGTTAATGGGTTGATTTTTAATGCAAAAATCAGCCATAAAAATGCTTTAAATAGGAACCAAAATGCAGCAAAGAGGAGAAGAGAAGCAGCAAACTTTTTAAGGAGAAAAACACTTCTCATAAACTTAGGATTAGTGTTAATTAATGTTGTTATATCTTGTTGTATCTTAGCAAAAGAGAAGGCACAAAGACTTCTCCATCTTCCATCTGGTTAGAATGTCTTTTCTCTTAATTGTTGTTATAATTGTTTCAATGGAAAGCTAAGATTTTTAGATTAATTTTCTTGGAGAATGTTGTAATGTTATTTTTAAGGTTTTGAATTTTAACTTGAATTACCTTTCCTTGTTATTGATCTCTTTATAATTTTAGCTTGATTATTTGATTTCTATTTTGTCTAATTATTGATTTCTATTTTGTCTAATTAAGTTGTATGCTTAATCAATTTAAAATTCAAATTAGAATTGAATAAGATTTTAATTAAGATAGATTAATAAATATACATGCTTAATGAATGTTTCAAAATCAATCTTAATAATTGTGGTTTGCTTAATTTCATAACGTTAAAGCTAGATTATGTATGTAGGTGATGTTTCTATGTATGTTCAATAATTCCTAGAAATTATAATCTTGACTCCTTTTGCTTAATTAGGATGCTTGATTAATATGTTCATTTAATTTGAAAGTAAGTAAAGGAATTATGAATTAAAAAATGTTTAGTTGATTAATTCAAATTGAACTAAGAGATTGATAATAAGGAAAATGTATAGAAATCTTTTGAAATCCAAGGATAAAATAAATTACAATTTACTCCAAGAAAATCAATTGTTTGTTAATTAATTGTTCCATATTTATTTTATACTCTGTACTTTGAAATTTTAATTTGTTAAAATTATTTTAAAACTTAATTTTCCTAAATTTTTTGTGTTGATTTTGAGAGAACGATCTAGGTTGACACCCTAGTACTACATTAATTAATTTTAATGTATAATTTGACCGACCACGACAGTAATAACGTCATATGCTCGTAAAAGAGCGGAGAGATACGAGTTGATGGCATATCTATGGTTGCTATGGCTTATGGGAAGGAAAGGTTTGCACATAGCGAGCTTTCTTTGTCTTCATGGCAATTCTTCTTAGTCTGATCTCTTGTTCTGGAGTTGATTGTCATTTCATTCTTTTTCTTGGGCTTTTGTATATGAACGTCTGGTGTTCATTCATATTTTCTCTTCTTCATTTACGCTTTTCTTAGTGTGTTTTACCCATCTACTTTTTCTTCATTTATGCTATTTTTATTTCAGCTCTTTCTTTGAGTCTGCTCCTGCACTTTTGCTCTTCTTCTTTTGAAGAGATTGGTTCTATTTATAGAGGAGTTTTCCAAAGAGACCGAGGACAGGATAACTGTTATAAGTCCATTGACAAATGATATACCCATTGAGAAAGATGTTGCATAACAAACAAAAAGGCTTCTTTTGTCAAAGAGAGACATTCTGAACATATAATTGTAGGATAGAGAGCTTTGAGATATGTAGAAACATAGGCAGGGTAGAGGTAGCATAAGTTTCATAAAGGAGGAAGCTTCTATTAAGAGAATCTCTGAATTCATAAGGCATAGGTGAAAGATTTGACACTATTAGGATAGATCAGAATTTGCCTTGCTTGGTCATTCTTTTTCTTGTGAATTTTCACTTTAAAGTGCCGATGAAGATGTTTCTGGCCGTTGAAGTTCCTTGGACCAAACTCATATAGGAACTATCTTTTAGAGGATTCTGGGTCTGGTGATCCATAAGGTGTTGATGATGAGACAATTTAAGGCATAAACATTTAGACGTCTTCGTAAGGTTTGGGAGCTTGAAGCATATGTGAGAACAAGATCTGATGTTTTCACAGACTCTGAGGTATGAGATATAAGACTTTTCTAGTCTGGGTTTGGTAAAATATTTAGATGCAAAGATCTTTCTCCTTGAGGCAAATTTCTAGACTTCAAGGCTTTTCTTGTATTCTATTGAAGGAATTATGTTGTGACCAAACTTTATGAAAGTCATTCCAGACATTTGACACACAAACTCCCCCTTTCTTTTATAGCAAAAGCCTTATGTTTTCTGAAACACTTAAATGCACATATCAAATAATAACATGATATGACTTGATTTCAATTAGAATACACGATGTTAGTTATTAACAAATCTTAAGATTATTCCGAGTCTTCATGACTCTAACATACACATATCTGGAGCTGTAGATATCCAAATAAACTGGTTCTTGCACTAAATTCTCAATAAGACAAAGATCTGTAACTTTCATGTTGAAGATTTTATGAAATTAAGTCATCCAAAGGGTCATATTTGGCTAACAAGATGGAAAACATGGAGAAGAGGATGAATTTCAACACCTACCATTGTTTTCTTTTGAATTATTGTAATCTCAAGCCCCACCAATGTTAAAAATACATTAATGATTAGAATATGAATGTATAGTGCCATGATACCTTACCTATAAATAGATGCTTGAAGTTGTAAGGAAAAAATAAGAGATACATAATAAATATATGCTTAAGTTTTCATTAAATTTCTATATTTTTACTTTAGTTTCTTAAGTTTTAGTTTTTCTTTCTCTTGCTTTATTTCTGTGCTCTATATTCCATTCCTCAAGTTATGATTTTTTCATTTCCTTTTCTCAATATAACGTAAGTTAATTTCATTAATTGTTATTTACTTTATCTTTCATTGTATCATGGAAGCTTAATCCTTTAAAATCAACTCAAAGAATTTAATTTTCCTTTATGTTTGCTTTGAGTTTTTGCTCTTAATATTTTGATTAAAGATAATTATCTTTCTTTGTTTCTCAAACACTTATGGTAGTAGATTCTTTAAGTGTATAATCGATTGATATAATCTATAATCTAAAATGATGTTGGTTGGTTAATCAATAATCAATTTGAAAACAAAAATTAAGTCACTAAATAAGAGATTTCTATATTAATTTCTTAACTTAATCAAACTATAGTTTTAAAGTTATCTTAGTAATTAATAAGAATATATTGATTAATTATTCTTATTAGTTCATTAATTCGATTCTAGAAGATTTTCTAGAATATAATCATTTAGAGATTCTAAGTGATTTAATGTTGAGAAATTAATTATATTTAATCATATTTGTGATCAATGATTAGTTAACTAAAGATTTATTAATTCCTTGGGTTGATTGTTTTTAAATTTAATTTATCACTCACTCATAAATTTACTTTTTGCATTATTATATAATTATTTAGTTTTCCTTCCAATTTCAACTACAAAACCCCCTTCTATTATAAAAATTGAGTGTATTTAATTTGACTAAGGTTCTCGAGAGACGACTAAGGTTGCTCGCCTTATAGTACATTAATTTAACTTTTTATTTGACCCGACAACAACAGTGTGTCACTCCCCTGTCAACTATACATTTTCAAATTTTTAAAAATGCTCTGTTAGACACAAAACTTTTTAATACAGTTCAATATATAAACTACGATATGCTTTTATCGATTGAGGAAAACATCACCACAACCTAGTGAGCTCTGCTCTCCACTAACAGGCAACAATACACATGCTTAAAATATCATGTTATCAGCACATAAAACCAATGCCTAATGAGTTATGCTCTCCACTAATAAACAACAATACACGTGCATAAAATACATGTTATTAACACACAAAACTAATGTCTAATGAGCTTTGTTTTCATTAACAAACAACAATCGACATGCATACATAATTATAACATAAAGGGTTAACAAAATCAACCAACAGAGAGACACACACAGAGAGACACAATAACACAGATCACGAGAAAGTTAACATTAGGGGATTACCTAGGAAAGAGACACAACGATGGAGACGAAGGAGAAGAGAGACGAACAAAGACGATGCGACGTTTTGGTTTGCATGACAAACCAAGATGTATATAATAAAAGCAATGAAGTTTAAATTAACATAAGAAGAAGTAATATGAATTACCTAAATTAACCTCATTGTGCACTATTTATAAAATATTTCAACATTAAAAATGTGTTATCTCACATTTAGTACCAATTAAATTTGAATCTTTTGGGTTTCGGTAGATATTGAAATATGTAACAGAAGAGTTACTCTACTTTATTAACATCCAATTAAATTATTGACTATTTTGATGTTAGACCCAGCATTGAAATGAAATAAAATGAGTGAGAATATTTAATTCATTCATGTATCTGCTCAACATTGTTGACCTTGAATTCTTTATTGAATCACCTACATTAATTGAGTTGATGATAACCATCAATGGTATTAATGGATCCTTCATTTAAATTAGTTGTATACAAAAGAATTTCTTCCACCCAATTATCTTTTATCTTTGGAACATATGAAATTTATCATCAATGAAACCTAAGAAACAATGGAATTAAATGAACAGGTGAGTATCATCTGGACCTCATTGTAAGATATGGATTACTGGAGTTCACATTCTCTTAGAAAGCTTTGAGCCCATTCATAGAGCTCTTCGTTGTGAAGGTGAGGATATTACCCATGTCATTATGATAAAGAACTGTCTGGACTCTCACATGAAGAGCTTGAGATCATCAGGAAGCTTCACCTAAGTGATACTTCCATTGACAAAGAGAAAAACTCCATTGAGCTAAAGCTCTGCGTTGAAAGAAACATACCTTATTTGGGCATATGCAGAAGGTCTCAAATCCTCTATGTTTCATGTGGTGGCACACTTTACCCAGATGTAAAGAAAGAGCTTTTGGGGAAATGCCCTGAGTTTCAAGGTGTAGTTCATATAAACTATGAAAATTATGATGGACATCATCATTTGATAAAGTTAGTTGCTAATACCCCCTTACATAATTGGTTTAAGGACTCATTGGAAGATGAGAAAATGGAGATCATGGTGAATAGTTACCATGACCAGGGTGTTAAGATATTGGCTCAACGATTTGTTCCAATAGCATTTGCTCCAGATGGTTTGGTTAAAGGATCTTATAAGATACTTATGATCCTGAAAATGGCAAGTTTATTATGGGCCTTCAATTTCATCCGAAGAAAATGAGGGACCCGAACAGTGATGAATTTAATTACTCTGGATGCAGCATGGCTTATCAGGTAATATAGCTATTTTTGAGGTGCAGGTTTTCGTTCATACTCATTTTGCAATGTATGTAAATTTGTTAAGAAAGAAGTACAAAAACTTGAGCACTTATGGATTGTGTTCCTTGTTGAAATAGGAATTTGTGAAGGCTGTAATTGAATATGAGAAAAGACTTAGCAGCTCAACATTTGTGCCAAGGCCTACAAAGCTTAGTGAACAACTGGAGCTGAAGGGAAAAGTCATTATGGAAAGCTTCTCACTCGCTAGAAACATTTAAAGTCTGATTCCCAAATGGTAGCAAACCAAATTTCGGAACTAGAAGTAGGAGCAGACTTTCTACAAGTTACCCAAAAGTTTCTATTTATACCACCATTTATATTATACATATACATGGTTTTGGTGGATGTGAATGTGATGTAGTTTCAAAAGTTTCTATTTCTACCACCAATTATATTAACAGAGAAGTTAACTATTGCAAGGATTAAAATTTCCCCTTTCCTATAACTGCGCCTCTTTGTTAATTTAAGAAATGGCCACGTAGAACAACTCATGAAGTGGAAGTAAAACTTACAAAACCATTGGGGTCAATCTAACCTAAACTTTAAGCTAATGCATGTAAAACATGGTATTCTTAAATAATGTTATGCACAGTCCTACATAACTGAAAAAAGAACAAGAAAAAGCCATAACATTGTTGTTGAATGAAGACGTGTTCTCAATTATGAAATGCCAATTTTTTCATTTAGTTAATGTTTATAAATATAGAATTTATATGACAGCACCTGTACATTTTCTCAGCTAATTCATCAATCCAAATTTGTTTTACGCCTATGCATTTTTGTATTAAGATTTAAGAGACAGGATCATGGTAATAGCATTTGCTTGCAGGAAAATGTAGCACTAAGTTTGCAGAAGGAGAATAGGCTAAAGCAGGTTGGTGCAACAATTAGAAATGGTTCAATTTATATACACAAGCTGCAGATGAATCAGATGAGGGAAAAGGTAGCTAGGACTATGATGGCAAATATGTCCATAGAACAGTTATCTGATATGATGTCCTTCCACGGATTAATATGTCAGATATGTTCTGATACATTGGAGAGAAAGATGCATGAGCTATATCATGAAGAAGGTTAATTTTCTTAAGCGAAATGGCAGTATTATAAACATGCAAAAATGAAAGTATTATAAAAAGTAATAGGAAATGAGAGGATATATAGGTGTTTAATTTAGGTAGTTTAATGTTTTTTTTAGAGTGTCCTCCCATACCCTTCCCAAACATGTAATTCTTAGAATTCGAGTTTGAAATCATACAACCTTTCACGTTTTAATTCATAAGAATTCAATAAGCAACTACTAGACTAATAGGTATACAACCTTTGACGTTTTAATTCTTAAGAATTCAGTAAGCAACTACTAGACTAATAGGTATAGCCTGATAGTTGCATATATTTACCAAGTTTAAATGGGTTAAGATAAATGAGTGGGTAAATAAATCATGTTTACAGTATCAATTTATGCATTGTGTGAGTTTTGATTGTTACCCTTGTGACTTTCTAAATCAATTTTACTAATCATTAAATACATACAAAAGATTTTTTTAAAAATCAAGTTGTACCTTTATCATCAAAATCTATTTTTATCTAACAATATCTCAACAACACAAATCTGCCAAATTCCCTTCAAATTTGAATACTTGGGGTTATTTAAATCTTGAAGGACTACAATCACATATTATTTATTCTTTAATATTATATAACATGATGTCTATATTTTAGAAGACAACAATACTTCTCTTATGTGTTGTGTAGAATATTTTTAGCATAAAATATTTGAAAATTTCTGATCAAGTTTATGATGAAATTGGTGGTGAATGTCATTGTGAAATATTTGCTTCTAAACTCCATGATCTATCACTGCAAAAACTAGTTAGCAAGGAAAGCATAATCACCTTATAATATGACAATTTATTTAGATGTAGTTTGGATGGTTTGATGTGAGGTTTGTTTATATTTTCCTACTCAGGTTTCTTTTGGTTGATTTGCAATAATTATATTTATTTACATACTAGTAATATCCCAGATAAATTTAGTTTTCAGTTGCATTTTCTTTTTTGCTAGTGGAAGTCCCTGTTAATTTTACCAGATTTTTTCCTCATAATGTTACTTAACTTGTTAGAATTGTGTGATTCATGAAAAATGATAAAGATTCATTATGTCTACGTTTGATGGCAGGCCATTATTTGCAAGTAGCTTGCTAAGTATTATTCACACGTTGCAAGATCAAAGCCGGCATGATGAAATGAGAGTTTTAGGATGTCAAATACTTTTTGATTTTGTAAATAACCAGGTTAATTTCATTTCCTTCTGTAGCTACAAGTTTTAATTACATTGGACTAAAAATATATCATATCAACTGTGATCTCATATTACCCTTATAGGTTTTGACTGCATCATCACGTAAGACTCATATATGTTTAAATTATTGCAGATTGATGGAAGTTACATTTTTAGCTTAGAATCTGTTATCCCAAAGCTGTGTCAATTGGCTCAAGAAACACCAGAGGATGAAAAGGAAAGAATTAGTCGGCCAGCTAGTTTGAAAGCCCTCTCAGCAATGGTATTTGTTTTATGGTCCATAATTGTTTTTAGCATTTAAGTTATTCTTCCTAACTGTTTTAAACATTGGAAATACTTGCTAATAGGTTAGAAGCTATAGTGAACATATATTTTCTGTAAGTTTAACCAATCAAACTGGATTGGATCAATAAAAACCAAAAAAATTCTCTTGGTTTAACATAAATATAATTCTTATTTCTCAACCCTATCATTAATCAATGTGTACAAGGAGAAGACATAACAATATTATCAACCACTAACATCCATTCGAGAGAGAGAGTTAGATGAGACACATACCATGAGTGAGCCGTCCATGAGGGAACCCTTGCTGTTGAGAGTGAGTCGAAGTAGTGAGGTGAAGAGGGGAAGTCATCGTCGAAGGAGTGTGTCGCCGGCTGTTGAGAGGGGAAGAGGGTTTCGGGTTCGTGAGAAAGAGAAGGCAAGGGAGGAGGTCAAAGCTCGTCGTCGATGAAGGGAGGTCGTCGGCCGCCTGAGAGAGAGGAAGAGAGGAGGGTCTTGGTTATCTGAGAGATGGTAAGAGGGATTAGGATTTAGGAAAACGTAAACTGATGGAGGGGAAAGGTTTCACTCGAGTAAGTTATTAAACTTATCAACGATGGCTTTCGTTTCTATAGGATTACGGTGACCAACAATAATTCATTTAGCAACGGTATAAGCGACGTCGGAATTTAATTTGACTTAAGTCAAAGCAAAATCAAGGGTATAACATAGTGACTACCTTTTGCACGTCTTGTAGCAACGGGCACAGTCGTCGCTAAGCTGCGCGCCAACAAAAATATTTGCAAGCATACAAAGAATTGAAGATAGATAACCTTAGCAATGACTAGAGTACCGTCACGAAAGCATTACAGTGACCAACACATTACTATTAGCAACAGAGTCAGTGACACAAGACTTTAATTTGACATAGCGAGAGTGGGTACATTCATCGCTACATTAGAGGCAAAGCAAATCAAGGGTGTAACGTAGCAACGGTGGGGTACATCCGTCGCTGCCTTGGCCAAATATAAAGATGACTACATCCGTCGCTATATGGACCTCCCTCCATTTTCTGCTTTCCCTTGGAAGTTTTTGTTGGCGCCCATCGGTAGCGGTGAGATTATCTGTCGCTACATTGGGCGCCAACAAAAAACCTTGGAGGGAAAGCGAAAAATTGGAGGGAGGTAAAATGTAACGATCGGGTCAGCGATGGGTGAGAAGTAGGGACGGAAGTTTACAAATTTTAGTGATGGGATTCAGTTGGTCACTGATGTGGTAGCTAATTTTGTTTTCAAGGTCCCATTTTACATTGCGGTCTGTGCACTTGCTAATTAGCGACGACATTTTCGGTCGCTAACTTGAAGTAGCTATCAGAGGTTTTTTTTAGTAGTGCAAGTTGTGCCAAATTCTCTAATTCCCTCTTTTAAAAATGTTTAAAACTTTTCATTATTTCATATCCTAAATAATCAATTCAATTTGGTAAGATCAAACACTCTTAAGGTCTTTGAAAAGAATTAAGAAATCTTTCTTCTACTATGAAATTGGTTGAGCCTGAAAAGGCTTGTTTAAGAAAGAATACCTAAGTAATTAGCATGTAGAGGTTAAAATAAGAAAGAATACTTGGGTAATTAACCTGAAAAGGCTAAGTTGTGAAAGAATAATTAGGATCTTATAAGTATGGTTTGAACTTAACTTCTTGATCAGTAATATAAATCCTATTGAGCTCGAACCAAGACTAGACATAACCTTGGTTGAGAGGTGAACCAGTATAAAATTTGCTTATGTGTTGTTTTCTTAACTCTCTTTAAAAGTTGTTTTATTGTCCTCGTATTTTTAACTTAGTTGTTATGAAAACTCAAACATGTGTCTAAATATCTATTATAAGAAAAGAATTTATGGAAGTTTTTACACACACTACTCGACCCCTTTCTAGTGTATGCTTGTGTTACCTTTAGTTGGTATTAGAGCTCAACCTCTTGGTTGAGCAGTTAAACATTTAAAAGGAAAGATCCATGGCAAATTCAAACAATTAGCTCCTCTCTCAAGGATTCTCTAGACCTTCTACTTTCTTTGGGGAAGACTACCCCTATTGAAAAAATAAGGTGAAGATTTTTATAAAATCTCACCAAAGAAACCTTTGAAAAATCATTATTGATGGTGGTTATCCTCTCCTCGAGTCTCTCTTAAACATCCTATCTTTGAATATCTTATTATGTGTGTCACGTCTAAGGGTGAATGTAACAAAATCTACAACTGTGAGAAACCTAAAGAAATATGAGACAATTTTATGGTTACTAGTGAAGGAACCAATGTTAAAAGAACTAAGACAAAACTACTAGTTAGATAGTATAAGCTCTTCAAGATGAATTATAATGAATCCATTGATGATCTCATTGGAAGATTCCAAACTATCATTAATGAGTTAAAGGCTCATGAAAATAAGTACTCTCTTGATGAAAACAATGTCAACAAATTCAATTTAGTTTTACTATTTGTGAAAGAATGAGTTTTGTAACAAAAAAAAGTTTAGTTTATGAGTTGTAATTTTTAATGGACATTTTTTAAAAGGGATGTTTTTTCTCTTAAAAGATAGCCAAAGAAAACCTAACTAGGTAGCTCGCTAAACTAGAAGGCCTATGGTGGGTCAAGTTTGGACTACAAAATAAAGGTTTAAATAGGAATCAGGCCTTTCGAGTCCAGCTCAAAAAACCCCCAAACCCGAACCCGTTATAGGCTAGGCTGAATAGCTCTAATAGGATTTTTTTCATCAGCCATAACTCCTCTTCTACGACCTACATGCTTGTGTATGTAGATGATATATTAGTCTTTAGGAGCTCTGTAACATCAATTCAAAAATTGATTTCAAAGCTCAATACTTTATTGGGTTTTACTTAGGTACCCTCTCTAAATTGAGGGTTTCAATACCCCTAGCCACATGTCATACCATGTGTGAAAATTATGTGTAATTTAAGTAACTAGAATTGATCCCCTTAGCCACGTGTCATGCCACATGTCGAAATAAATGGTACACATTAAAATATTTAAAATGCCAAAGTTTGACAGTGTAAAGACTTGATCCTGCAACACATGAGAAAGAAACAAAGAGTCTTACCATTAAACTACTTAACACATTTAAAAATTATGACGCAACTATATAGTTATATTATATTTGTAGAATGTATATCTGTTAATAAAATTTATTAACTAATTAAACATTTTTGTCTTTTTTCATTTAGTATAATAATTAAAATTAAAATTAATGAACGAAAAAATATAGGAATATTTATTTTGCAAATAAATTTTATTAACGGATATACATTTTATGAATATAATATAACAATATATGGTTATATTACATATCTTAAATGTAACCTAGTGGCGAGCCTACTCTTCCATCTCCTGCTCAAATCAAACGCTACAAATACTATTTTAGAATCCAAACAAAAATGATGACTTGGAAAAATATGTGACATAGATTGAGTTGACACATGGCTAGAGACTAATACATGTGGCATAAATTCAATTGACACATGACTAGGGGGCTAGGAGCATTAGAGCCCTCAATTAATACGCTTAGCGACCGGTCAAACTAATCACTCGTAAATAGTCAACATTTTAAAATATTTATATTTCAAAATTTAAGTGTAACAAGGTTTGATCCCCTAACGTATATATAAGAGATGGAAGACGAGCTTTAGCAAATTAAAGGCATATATCATTAGTTTTTTTAGGAATAGATGCCTACAGTCACGTGTGTGAAGTAACTGGAATGGATGTCTCTTGCCACGTGTCAACTAAATTTATACCACATGTATTAGTCTCTAGCCACATGTCAACTTTGTCTATGCCACATATTTTTCAAAATCTTCATTTTTGTTTAGATTCTAAGATAACATTTGAAGTGTTTGATTTAAGTAGGAGATAGAAGAAAAACCTCACTACTAGGTTACATTTAAGAGATGTAATATAACCATATATTGTTATATTATATTTGTAGAATGTATATATATTAATAATATTTATTTACAAAATAAATATTCCCGCCTTTTTTTGTTCATTAATTTTACTTTTTATACAAAATAAAAAAAGACAAAAATGTTTATTTCATAGATAGATTTTATTAACGGATATACATTTTACAGATATAATATAACTATATATAGTTGCATCATATTTTTTAAATGTGTCAGATAGTTTAGTGGTAAGGTTCTTATTTTCTCTCCAATGTGTTGCGGGATCAAGTCTTGTTATATTCAAATTTTAGCATATAAAATGTTTTAATGCGTTGACTATTTATGAGAGATCAATTACTAGACATATTCATCCATCCTAGTTGCTATGGGTATTGAAACCCTCAATTTAGAGAGGATGTCCAAGAATTTCTCTACTTTATTTCCTCTCAATCACTTGGGCAATTTGCACTATTTCCTTTGTATTGTAGCTACTCCAATCTTTGATGGCAGTCTTCTGAATCAATCACGATATATCTCTAACTTGCTTGAGAAAATTAATATGAAGAATACTAGACCTGTGAAAACCCCAAGGGCTCCTAGCTCTAAACTTTTTGATGGCACTAGTGAAGTCCTTAATCCTTCTCTGTATCGTTCACTGATTGGTGCCTTACAATACAATACGCTACTATAACTCGTCCTGATGTAGCTTATGTACTGAACAAGTTATGCCAGTTCATGCATCAGCCCCTGGAGTCGCATTGGAAAGCTACAAAAAGGGTCCCCGATGCCTTAATGGAACCATTGAGCACATACTTCTCTTTGGCCTTCTTCTCCACTAGATAGACTCCATTGGACTTCAGACCCCTCTGACATGCACTCAGCCTCTAGCTTTTGTGTGTTGCTCGGGAAGAACCTTGTTCCCCGGGTTGCAAATAAGCCACATGTTATTTCTCAATCGAGTTCCGAAGTTGAATTTTCAGGACTGTTGAACTTGTATGCAATCAAGCATGTTCTCTTTGTCATGATGTTAGTTTTTCTTTCGAGTTTGGTGTTCCCTAACTACATGACTTAACGAAGACAAAAATGAATAAACATGAATAAGGGGGAATAATTGCAAAATGAAAGTCCAAATTGAGACTCTCTTTTATGTGAGGTTTTGGTATACAAAATGTTTTATCATTCCAGAGAATTATGTTTTCTCAGTATTTACTATACTCAAATGATTTTTGAGAATGTCGTTTTAAATATAACTAAAATTCTTTCCACCCTTTCCTTCCCATAGGAAGATTTTGTTGGTAAACAGTTTAAAAAACTTTCTGGGGAATGTTTTTCTAAAAAAACGACCAAGTAAGGAAGGTAAATGTTCCGGTCTTACCTCCTTTCTCTCCTATTCCCTTACCATTTTACATAACCCACATGCACTTAACACAAATACTCCTTTACTTGGTGTGAGAATGCATCCCCTTCCTCTTTACTAAAGATTAGCTTCTTTGCATACATTCACGTGATGTTCGTATTGCACTCATGCCATGAATTCACTCACTTATCATTTGCACACATGAAGTGGTTTGTTCAAGAAAACTTTCACTCCAGAAGACACTTAATGTATCACTTAGCTTCAGCAAGTTGTATTTTGCATTGATGGGTTTCCGCACGAATTTAAGGTTCAAGGTGTTACTGGTTTTTGTTTCTTCTTTTAGATATTCTCTCCAGATTTGTAGATGAGCAACGAAAAAATCAATCGTATAGACTTAAACCCCACTTCCTCAACTTCTTTGACATGCTGTTGTTTCTATGTATTGGTGTCGTTTGTGTGCTATTACATGATAATTACAACCCCTTCTTGATTTTATTATTTCCTGACCTTGTTAAATTTAAGGAACATGCATTGGGTATGAATGAATGACTTAGCTGTGACACCCTTCATTGACAGCTGTTACTTTTGAGTTTTGACTCAAAAGATAAGGGTTGTGTATATTGCTGGGACTTATGTACAAAATCCATGATGAAATGAAACATTTTTTGGCAAACAGTATGCAACCTTCCAAATTCTCTTGTTTCCAGATTTTGGTTATGTATATGATGGTGGAGTGGAGTGAAGTTAGTTAAATTAATGTATGCGAATTTTCTTCCCCTTTTTTTAGTTTTTGGTGAACGTGTTCTCAGAGTATGATCTTCACCTCACCACTGTATTACATTAAGTAATACTTATTGATCAGTTTAGTTTGTTTATCGTGACGTGAGGCATATGTATTGATTTTTAACGGGTCAAATTAGGTGTGGTCCTTGTGATGTATTAGGCTTTAGTGCTCTTTTTTTTTTTTGGTCAAGGCTTTAGTGCTCTTGGGTTGAATAATTTACCTCCATTCCACTACAATTGAGACCATGATTAGTTTACCACATCTTTTTCTTTTAAAGTGGAAACCTTACCCCTGAAGTTATTATTATGGCATCGGGCAGGATAAGTGTAATATGACCGCCAACACAATCCCATTTGCATACACACATGTAAGAACGGTTGAAAATGTGTATTCGAAAAGGTATCAAGCCCTATATTACTTAAACTTGAGATATGTCGAGAATTTATATACCAATATGATTCATAAATATAATAGAAAGTATTGGGTCTTCACGCGTATAAAATTCAAAGATGGTGTTAGAAAATTTAATTCAAATCAACAATTTTTTTACGTCAACTATTTTGTTATTATTATAACCGGTGTAAAAAAATATTTTTTATATCTATTATAGGATAAATGGGTGTATAAAGATAATAATAAACATTGTTATTTAAAATTGGTTCTTTTAAAACTAGTGCCGAAATTATTTTTTACATTGATTTTAAACAAAAATTTGTGTAAAAGATGGTTCAATACGAAACATTGCCCTGTTTCCCCTCTTTGTTGGAACCATGTGGAGATTCAGAACGACAAATATGTTTGTATGCGAGAACTCGCCCTTTAAAATGTCGTGTGTAAATCTGAGATGATGTCTCATTATCTTAATGTTAGTCTTGCAAGCTTATGTTGGAACAATTGCTACTGCTCCCATGTAATGGTCCTATGTTTTGGAAAATGCACCTTAATAATCTTGTCTAAAACAAACTTATCATCATCTTATTTGTTTAATCATTTTTCTCTTTAAAATAACATTTTATTTTCTTGAATCATAGTTATGTGTGCGTGCATGTTGTGGTTGATGGTAATGAGCTAATTAAATGTTGATGTCAATGTTAATAATGTGAATATAGATAGGGGCTAGATTAGAGTATTAAGGTAGAATGGAATGAATGAGGTCATAAATGACATGTAGGTGTTTGAATTGTGTTTAATGTTGTTGTAGTATAAATCTATAAATAGTTGATGTTAGGAATTTTAATAAGAGAGAAAATGGTTCAATTAGCTATTGAGCATGTTATGTGAATTTGAGTTTCAATAGAATCCAGAGTCCCTGGAAAGCATTAACAGGACCCTAGGTATATTTAGAGTGTGTGTGGGCATAAAGATTGCCAATTTACTTGCATTTAAGGTGATTTTAGGTAATGAAGTTGTGTGAAATAGTACCAAACTGCATTTTAGCAAATATCTTCATGATCTGGAGGAATTTTTATGCACAAACTACGCCTGTAGGTCTAGCATGAGTCGTAGATACCGCCCACAAAGTTTCGTAACATTCGGAGTTAAAATTGACAAGTTAGAGGGTGCGAAAGTTGGCCCAGAAGCCAAATTTTGTATAATTTTACAGGTCTATCTGTCTGGTAGTCGATTGCGTAATCGATTACTAGAGAGTAAAGCTGATTTCTTATATAGGCTGCTCGCAGGTAATTGATTACCATAATCGATTACCTAGTAATCGATTACCAAACTCTTGTAATCGATTACCATAGCCTGTGTAATCGGTTACCAAAGCCAAAACAAAGGGTTTTAAGTGGTTCTGAGCGATGTAGCCCTTAGATTCCTACTATTTATTGTCAGGGAAGTTTCAAACACGAAAAATTTACTTTGATTATAATCAAACCTTGGGATAAATTCTAAGAATTGATAAGGGGACGTCAAATAAGGGACCTGAACTGGTCTGATCCGGGGTCAAGGATTCAGAGCGGGGACCAGCCATAAAAGTCAATGATTTAAGTGTTTATACACCGGTATAGTTGGTATCCGGAATTATAGTCTGAACTCTCAGTGGGAGAATCTGGTCTTGTTGTCCTAGAGATCCTCCACACCAAGCTTTCACGCTGAAGAAGGACAAAAGGTGGTGCCACCTATGAAGATTCTGCGACGCTCAAGTTAGTGAAGAGAATAAGAATTCAAGGGAAACTTGAGCAATGTAATAGTGAATAGAAAAAATAGGACAACGTCACCTTTTCTGTGTATGTTATTGGGCTATTTATAGATGAATCGTGGAGAATCAATCGTTCGGTTGAGCCAGGGGACAAATAGTACACTGCTCGGTGTATGATTTTGACACACAATGCAGAGAGAGCCACGTCTCCCGCGAAATCCCCTTGCGGTTGTACCTTATACCTTCTGTCAGGTGACGTGGATGCTTTCCGGTGTACAGGGTGCAAACCTAGGCAAACCGGTGTGGAAAGCCCCTCATACACGTTCACAGTCTGGATGTATAACTGCGAGACCGGTAGCACAGTGAGAGCAGATGTAATTACCTATTTGCCCTCAGTACCAGTATCGAGACCGGATCATCTGTCCCCTAGCTTGTGTGAGGGACTGGTAGAGTTGCTCATATAAGCTAAGTCTATTTTCAAGCGGGCACTAATAGACGGTATGGATAACAGATTCGGACAGTAATATGCATTGGGAAAGAATTCTAAGAGTTTTTGAAACTCGTAACTGTCACCTTTAAGTCTTTGTAACTCTAATGTCTTGAGACGCCTCTAATGATGGGCAATCAATGTTATCAACACATGAGCCATCATAGCTTTAATTACGTGGTTCGGTAACTGTAGCTTGGACTACTATGGGCCTAAAATTCAAATTGTTGGGCCCACCAAATTGCAGCTTTAGACGAATCGCCATGTTCCTTCACGTGTTTGAGCATGAAACAACAGTGTCGTTTGACCTCTGAAAGATTGTGTTTCCTAGCAAACGACATATTCTTTTACTGGCGATCGTACCTTCTCCACTGTCTATATAAGAAAGACTTGGCAAGTTCTGGAACCATATTGCTCAAGTCTTAACCAAACTCTACTGAAATTTCCTGAGAAGATTTGTTGGTACGATTCCTGTGAAGCTTGTTTTTCTCCCAGACTTTCCAAATTTTAGGTAACCACACTTCCTCTTTCTATTAGTTTCTTCTCTATTTTTCCATGTTTTTGCAAGAATATGCACTAGGCAGAGCCGTACTAACCCTAATTCTGGAAGGGAGAGAGTTGTCTCTCGAGCCTTCGGCTATCGGGGAGGAAGAATCCCAGTGGTTTCTTCCAAAGCCGAGCCACGTCACTCAGAAAGGGAATCAACATCTTACTCAAGACGGAGGGTGATTATTCCCTCTTCAGAATCATCCTCTGAGTACAGCTGTTCTTCCGATAGCGAGGTGAGTAATGATTGTTACCTTTTGATGATGTGATCTTTGATCGTAGAGCAAAAATCTTCACCCACGCCATTCGTAAGATGTCTGGAGAAGGGACCTCTGGAGAACAAGTTATTTTGAAAATGGCTAAGGGTTTATCAAACATTGTCGCACATCGGATAAACTGGGTGGATCTGTAGGCCAAGTATCCTTACTGCTGGGTGGCTGATGAAATCAGGGAATTTGTTTCTCGTCATGCGAAGGAAGATGGAGCCCCAATTAAACCACGATTTAGGGTTCATGCTGAGGAGAGATTGAAGGAGAGGTTTATGGTGCTTGCACCGTTGCCCCCAGATCGGATCTGCCACGCCATCCCAGACGACCGCTCCATCTACATGCATGACTTCATCTTCCACAACCTTGGTGTTCGTTTCCCTCCGACAGAGTTTCAAATGGGTGTGCTGAGATTTTTAGATTGCGCATCCTCTCAACTTCACCCTAATGGCTGGGGGTTAATCCGGGCTCTGGAAGTTTTAGGGAGCTACTTCAACTTCACTCCTACAGTGGCCATGCTCTTCTATTATACTCAAGTAGTTTGTAGGACTAACAAAAAGGGGGGAATAAGCTTGATTACTCTCCAGACTCTTTCCTTCTTTGTAAATTTTGAATCCTTCACGTACTTCGCTAAGGTGGATGGGCGGTCCTTCAAATCCTACTACACTAAAATACGGATTCAGCCTAATAAGCCAGTCTTCTGAAAGAGTAAAGAGGGCTTGAATAAATTCTCCTTAAGCTGGACCCATGAACATTTTCTTTTAACCTCCCAAGCTTACTACACAGAGCAAGTCGAACTGTCTCCTGAGTCAGCGACGGTGTTGTTTGCTCTCGAAGCTTACACTACTCACCACAAATCGTTTTTCTGTAGGCGCCTCTTGGGTTTGGATTTTATCCGAAATGAGTACTTATGTAATTCTCTACTGCTTTTGTTTAACCATTATTTCTACCTGTATTGACTGTTTACCATATTACTGATATTCTTGTTCGCCTATGCAGGTGAAATAGAAAAGAAGTCCTCCGATATGCATAAGTTGAAGTCGATGAAGGCCGAGGGGAAGTCTGTTACGACAGAGAACGACATCCAACCGAAGAGGAACTCAGCAAAATTTCAATCTGAATCTATCATACTGACCTCCACAGCGGATGGTGATATCCCATTGACTACAGGCGGATCAATGAATCCCACCCCGCCTGAAGAGCAACCAAGAATTAAGGAGAAAAGGAGGAAGAAAAAGAATGATGCTGTTGGGATGAACATCTCCTTTCCTCCTCCTTAGAAAAAACAAAAAAAACTTGGAAGGCTCAGAAATGGTTGGTGCCTCCAAAGGAAAAGTTGTGGAGACGTCGGTTACAGCTGATGAGGCCACTGGACTCTTTCAAAAAATACCCTTCGGATTTTTTAAGCCTCAGGTTTCCAGTACTCCACCCACCAACTCCTTCCTAACACCTTACCTTACCTATGAGGGTCCTATGCCAGCGTCGATCCCTGAACCGCTGTACAAGCTTAGGCTCACTCTCGAGCCAAGTGAGATCAAAGAGGCTTGTGATGCTGGAAGGTAGCAACTGGCTGAGCTTTCCGGGCTTCTCAGGTCACTTAGCCTATTGGCTGGTGATGCTGTTAAGGTGGATAAGCTAAGTGCTAAGGTGGAGCAACTCAACCTTACTGCTGAAAAAGAAAGAGTGGCCCTGAAGCTATCTGAGGACCGCCTCGCGAAGTCTAAAGATTATAGTGAATGCATGTATGCAGAGACCCTCAGGCTCAAGATAGTGACTAAGGAGCTGGAGGGAAAGCTGGCTGAGAAAGAGAAGATTACCTCCGAGCTGAAGAAAGAGCTCCATACTGGCCAGGACAAACATACACAGCTGGAGAAAAACTGAAGGCAGCTACGGAGGGTCATTCAAAACAAGCTGAGGAATGGGCCATGAGGGAAAGGGGGTTACTTCTTCAGATTGAAACCTGAAGTCACGTGATGCAGACTCCGACGGAATAGATAAGGAGATCCTCATGCTACGAGAGGGTTGGACACTGCCAAGGCTTAAGCAAAGGAAGCTATTAAGATCTACACTCAAGTTGCTGAGGAATCCTTTGGTTTAGTAGTACGCCAAGTCTTCTATTGTAACACCAGCGTGAAACTCGATTTGTATGGGATTAATTTGTTCTGAGTTTCAAGGAGGGAAATTGGTCGCGGTAGTTAACGAACAACATGAGGAACCTCCAATGTCCCTGTATGAATTGCCCCCTCTTCCTGAGGGTCAAAGTTTAGGATCGGATTTTGCTGCTCCGGGACCTGAAGGTGCATCAATAGAAGAGGGTGAGAAGAGACGGGTGAAGGAGGGAACCAAGTGACTGAAGACGATAAGGAATAACAGAATGCTCAACAAGAGGTTCCCCCTTCGTAGTTTTATTTCTTTTGCCCAAATTGTAAAGCTGTGTTCCGGGATCAGCTCTGGCGTTTAATCATTTATTCGAACTTCTCCAACCAATGAAATTCACTTTTTCTTCAGTACTGACTCATATGCAACTGCTTCCTCTTTTGTGATGATTTTTCTTCGAAGTTGTACGTGAGGGCTTTATATTTGTAAATCACGTGTTATCCGCTCTTTAATTTTTAACTTAGAACGGGTCCATTGGGCCATATCGGATAAAGAAGTAAAACCTGACTCTATAGCATTAAACCATTTGGATAATTCTGCGTGGGGTTCGGTTTGGCCTTAAAAATGGTCCAATCCTAACATCTTTCGAACCGTTCAAGGAGTTACATCATCAACTACGGAACAGGTAGTTGAGATCATTTGTCCTGAAGGTGAATCTCTGTTGGGGTTCGGTATAATCCTATAACCCTTTGAACCGCTCAAGGAGTTACACCGTCAACTACAGAATAGGTAGTTGAGATCATCCGTCCTGAGGGTGAATCTTTGTCGAGGTTCGGTATGACCTTGAAAAAGGACCAATCCTACAACCCATCACTGAGGTTCGGTGTAATCCTACGACTTAGGCCTTCGACGGGGTTCGGCCAAACCTACTAACCGTACCCAGGGTTCGGTTTTAATCCTATAACCTGGATCTTCTAATGGGATTCGGTATAGCCTTGAAGAAGGTCTGATCCTATAACCATTTGGTTCACTCGAGGAGTTACATCGCCAATTACAGAATAGGTAATTAGGATCATCCGTCCTGAAGGTCTCCACACAAACCAGTGTAATGCTATAAATCAACACATAAGAGAAAAAAGTGAAGACATCATGTTCATAAATTGAATTCTCATTGAATTAAATATGGATTACAAAGAAAGCGTAGTTGGGGTCATGCCTCGTTAAAACCTTCTTGAGAAAACCCATTGGGAAAAAACTCAGGTAAGGAAAAAGAGTACATGTCGTCTTACTAATTAGCTGTAGTAAATGCATAAGTTTTGAGTGTTCAACTTGTTACAGATCGGTGTGCCATCGAGATTCTCCAATCGATATGACCCTTTGCTAGTCACCTCGGATACTCTGTAAGGGCCTCCCATGTCGGTGCTAATTTGCCTTGGTGAGCAAACTTATTTCCCACACTTGCCTTCCTTAAAACGAGATCTCCTGTGTTAAATGCTCTGTGTTGCACACGCTTGTTGTATCAGAGGGCGGCCTTTGCTTTAATAGCCTGATCCCTGACAAAGGCTTCTTCTCTAAGTTCTTGAAGAACATCCAATTTAGATTCCAGATTGGCATTATTATTTTCCTCAGAAAAATACTCAACCCTTCTTGACGTGGTCTGGAGTTCCACCAGAATTATCGGCTCAACACCGTAAGTAAGGCGATATGGAGACTCATTAGTTGAGAAGTGTGGTGTAGTGTGATATGCCCATAAGACATGGCACAACTGGTTTGTCCATCCACCCTTTGCTTTGCCTAGACGCTTCTTCAGCCCTTTCAGTACCTCTCTATTAGCCACCTCGGCTTGGCCATTCGTTTGAGGATGTTCGACAGATGAGAAGATTTGGACTATCCCCAGTCCTTCAAGCAATTCTGTGAACTTCCTGTTAGTAAATTGCGTGCTGTTGTCAGTAACGATCCGTGTTGGGACTCCGAACCACGCTATGATGTTCTCGTAGACGAAGCATCGTGTCCGAGCTGAAGTGATGTGCACAACGAGCTCCGCTTCTATCCACTTTGTAAAGTAGTCCACCCCAACAATGAGATACTTGATTCCACCAAGCGTTGTTGGGAACAGACCCAGGATATCGAGGCCCCATTGATGAAAAGGCCATGGCACGACGGACGTAGAAAGTTCCTGGGTAGGTGTGTGATGAAGGTTGGAAAATCTCTGACACGGATCACATTTCTTTACGAACTCAATGGAGTCTTTCTTCATTGTGGGCCACCAGTAACCCGCTCTAAGAACCTTCCTCATCAGGCTTCTAACTCTGGTGTAGTGTCTACATTGCCCCTCATGTACTTCCTCAAGCACACCTCGTACCTCATTTTCATTTAGACACCTGAGGTAAGGCACAGAAAATCCCCTCCGTATGAGCATGCCATCCACAAACGTAAAGTAAGGTAGCTCCCTTTTCAACTTCTTCCTCTCCAAGTCATCAGTGGGCAGCTGCCCGTCAATGAAATACCATATGTAAGGGACTACCCATGAGTTCTCATCAAAGGCACGGTTTGCTATTGCATTCAATGACAGGGTCAAGGGGATGCTGGGCGATGTTAGAGTGCTCTGCACCATTGTGATTGTACTCCTAGGTTGCTTTGTACTCGCCAATCTAGATAGTATATTCGCCCTGGTGTTCTCCTCTCGAGGCATGTGCTTAAACTCTAACAATACAAATCTCTCCTTTAGCTTATTCACGCAATTCAAGTATAACAGGAGTTGGGGTTCACGAACCTGATATTCTTCCTGAATTTGTGATATCACCAGCTGTAAATCGCTAGAGAGGGTTACTTTTGTTGCTTCGATATCAATTATGGCTCGGAGTCTGGCAAGACAAGCTTCGTACTCAGCCTAGTTATTGGAAGTTTTAAAATTAAACCAGAGAGAAATTTCCAAATGGACGCCATCATCACTTTCAACCACGACACCTGCTCTATATCCTTTACTATTTGACGAACCATCCACATAGATGGTCCAGTGAGCACGAGGTGCGGCTGGGTCTGCCCCCGTCATCTCCACAATGAAATTAGCCAAAACTTGAGCCTTGATAGTGCCTCGTGGTTCATAGGAAACTTCAAACTCTAAAAGCTCGATAGACCACTTAATTATTCTCCCTGCGAGGTTCAGCTTGCTCAATACGGAACGGAGTGGCATATCCATTCTCACCATAATTGGGTGCACGTGGAAGTACGATCTTAAGTGACGTGAAACCCAAACAACTACAAGGGTGGCCTTCTCGATCTTCTGATACCGGCGCTCTGCTCCTTGTAGCATTTTGCTTGTAAAATACATTGGCCTCTGCCCCTCCAAGGCCTCTTTGACTAATGCTACTCCCAAAGCTTCATCTGAGATTGCCAAATATAAGATGAGTGTTTCACCAGGTTCAGGTTTCACCAAAATTGGAGGGCTTGACAACACCTCCTTAAGCTCCTGAAAAGCCTGCTCTTGCTTCTATCCCCACTCGAACTTCTTAGATTTCTTTAACACTTTATACAAGGGAAGGGATCTATGTGCCATCTTAGGCATGAATCGTGCTAAGGCTGCCACCTTTTCGTTCAAGGATTGAACCTCCCTCAGGTTCTTTAGACTCTGGATGTTCAGGATTGCTTGGCACTTCCTCGGATTGGCCTCAATGCCATGCTGAGTTAACATGAAACCCAGAAACTTTCCAGCTGGGACTGCAAAAGTGCATTTTAATAGGTTCAACCTCATGCTGTATTGCCTCAAGCGTGTGAATACCTGGCGCAGATCTTCAATATGATCACCCTCAGCCGGGGTCTTGGCTATAATGTCGTCGATATACACCTCCACCAGCTAGGTGTGCATGCCCTCAAACACCTTGTTAATCATACGTTGGTACGTGGCCCTAGCATTCTTCAAACCGAAAGGCATGAAAGTGTAGCAGAAAACACCACGGTCATTGACAAAAGCCATCTTCTCTTGATCCTCCTCCCACATCAAAATCCAGTTGTACCCTAAATATGCATCCATGAAACTCAAGTACTGATAACCAGAAGAATCATCCACCATTCGATCTATATTAGGGAGAGGATACGGATCCTTTGGGCAACAACGGTTGAGGTCCACATAATTAGTGCACATTCGCCATTTCTCGTTGGCTTTCTTGACCATCACTACATTGGAGAGCCAAGAGAAATAATGAATTTCTCTGATAAATCCGGCCTTCAATGACTCCTCTATGTGCTTACAAGCTGCCTTCTGCTTCTCTGGCCCTAATCGTCTTTTCTTTTGGGTGACTGGCCTCGTCTCTGGGTAAACAGATAGTTTGTGACAGCAAAAGGTAGGATCCATCCCAGGTATATCCACAGCAGTCCATGTAAAAAGGTCCTTAAATTCCTGGAGGAGTGCAAGCAAATACTGCTCCATTACTGACTCCAGCTTATCATTGATATAAGTAACCTTCTCTAGGGAATCTCCTAAGACGATGTCCTTGGAACCTTCGTCCGGTGTGGGCTTCGATGGGTTGGCAGATCATTCTTTAACTCCGCTCTAGGGTTCAAGATCAATAAGACTGACAGACCTCGTCGTTGTTCCTCCATCATTCAACTTTCTCTTTTTGTTGAATGCCTCCAACTTCACCATGTTTAGGCTCAGGTTGTAACAGTACCTGGCCATCTCCTGATCACCTTGGAGAGAAGACACACCGTTGTTCTTATCGATGAACTTGATAAGGAGATATAGAGTGGATACGATTGCTTCCATGGCATTTAAGGTAGGGCGGCCTATAATGCTGTTGTAGGGTGATTCCAAGTCGATCACCAGCACTCTGGACTTCACCGTCCTTGCTGTGGGCTCGCCCTGAAAAGACACAAATATGTCTAGATACCCCTTGGTGGGTTGCTTCACACCATTAAAAGTTATGAGTTCCTGCGTATAGGGTTGTAAGTCTGAGTCATTGAAACCCATTCTTTTAAAACAATTATAAAAATAACATCACAGGAACTCCCCCGATCAACAAGGATCCTCTTGATGTCCTTGTTTACGATCATAGCGACTATGACCACAGCGTCATCGCCCCCAGGATGGTTGGGCCAAATTCTTCATCCGAGAAGGACACCACTGATGCCACCATACCGTCTCTAAAAGGACGGTTGTCTCTGGGTTTCCCTTAGATAGATAGAATCATTCGACGATGATTCTTTTGGGTTGTGATCGAAGCTTCGTCTCCAGCAAAGCCTCAAGCAATCATATCAATTACCTCACGCCGGCCTTGCCTTTGCTGCTGGGGCATGCCATCCTACTGAGCAGCCTCACTGATAACAACCCTTTTCTGTTTCTCAGTGGCTATAAACCTCTTGACCGGGTTACGGCTATTATCGCCTTCATCGTCATGATTTCTTCCTCTCTTTTCAGTCCGGTCTGGTTCATCAAAGGACTTCTTCTTGAAGAGGTACTGCTTCAGCTTTCCCTCTCTGATGAGAGTCTCTACAGCATTCTTCAACGCCTTACATTCATCAATGGAGTAGCCCACTTGCTCATGAAAACCACAATACTTGTGCGGATTACCAGACCATTTCAGTGGAGTCGGTCTCCTAATCCCATACATGCTAAGTGTAGGCCATCTGACCTCCCTTAAGATCTGGGAGTGCCTGCGTTCAGCGGTGTGTAGTTGCTGAAAGAAGCTACACGCCTATCCTGCCGCTGAGGTCGAGGGCTCCTGAAATCATCTCTCTAGGAATGCCTCTCCGGCCTCACCTTCTCCTTATCTCTCCGTGGTTGATAGGAGGGTACTGGTGGCTTAGCCCTAGCCGTCGTGGCTTCCAAATGTATCTCTATGCTCATATACTTCGAGGCCTTGCTCTGAAATTCTTTAAATGTCGTTGGAGGACTCTTTGCCTAAGACAGGGCAAAGGCTGATCCAGGCTGCAGGGCCTCAATAACGATATGCAGCTGAATGGCCTCTGTGAGGTTAGGCATCATAGCTGCCTCCTTGTAAAACCTCTTTAAAAACTCCTTAAGAGTTTCATTCTCCCCTTGCCTGATCTGGGCCAAGGTGTGAGACATCATTGGGACATCCCTAGAAATGACAAAGTGATTCTCGAAAGCTGCTGCCATCTCTTCCTAGGAGTCTATTGATCCTGAGGGTAGACCCTTGAACCAGCTAAGGGCCTCCTCCACTAAGGTACATGGGAAGATCCTGCACATCACATCTTCATTGGCTCCCAAGTGCATAGCTTCATATACGTAAGTATCAAGATGCTTAGTGGGGTCAGTCTCTCTATTATACTTCCCAATAGAGAGTGGTTGAGTCGTCTGTAAATGCCTGGGAATAGACACATTCATGAGCCTTCTCGAAAATGGAACGTTGAGCCGATACGTCCCAAAAGCTACTACCACTAGCTCCTTCCTTCTTCCACTGACTCTATCCCCGGAGTCATGAGTTTGCTCCCTCTCTTCACACATGGGAATCTTCGAATATTGGAGAGTGGTGGATTTTTCTCTTCCAGAGGTGTGGTGAGTCTCCTCTGCCTGAGACATCACTTTGTCTTCTGTCAACCTCCTCTCTATTTTTAACTCCATCAGCTCCTGCCTGAGTTGCCTTATAACTTCATCTCGAGGGTCTGGAACTACTGCAGGTATCACCCTCCTCGAGTTGGTTCTAGGAGACTCAAAAAGAAATCTCCTACTGGCATGTTGGTTGGTCACATCCTCCACGTGACCCTTAACAAAATCACTTCCATCACCCTCTATAGATGATTACTAAACTTCTATGAAAGGTGGGAATAACTCTAACGAGTCCCATAGGGCGTGCCAATGAACTGGTATGATCTGGGGTCAAGGATCCAGAGTGGGGTCCAGCCACAAAAGTCAATGATTTAAGTGTTTATACATCGGTACTGTGGGTATCCGAAATTATAGTCCAAATTCTCAGTGGGAGAATCTGGTCTTGTTGTCCTAGAGATCCTCCACACCAAGCTTTCGCGCTAAAGAGGGGCGAAAGGTGATGCAACCTGCGAAGATTCTCCGACGCTCAAGTCAGTGAAGAGAATAAGAATTCAAGGTAAACTTGAGCAATGTAATAGTGAATAGAAAAAATAGGAGAACGTCACCTTTTCTGTATATGTTATTGGGCTATTTATAGATGAATCATGGAGAATCAATCGTTCGGTTGAGCCAGGGGACCAATAGTACACTGTTCAGTGTACGATTCTGACACACGACGCGGAGAGAGCCGCATCTCCCGCGAATTCCCCTTACGGCTATACCTTGTACCTTCTGTCGGGTGACGTGGATGCGTTCCGGTGTACAGGGTGCAATCCTAGGCAAACCGGTGTGGAAAGCCCCTCATACAGGTTTACAGTCTGGATGTATACCTGTTAGACTAGTAGCACAGTGAGAGTATATGCAATTACCTATCTACCCTCAGTAGCAGTATCGAGACCGGATCAGGACCTACGCCCCTTTTCACACTAGTAGCTTCATTATTACACAACTCAACCCTCTCTATCTTGGTGTCATGATCTTCATAGACCAGGCGGGGCTCCAAGTCTTTATCCTCGAAAATAACTCTTTTCTTGAACCTTCTAACCATGGAACTTGAAGAGATGAAGAAAGGAAGATGAAGAAGAATATGAGAGTGACTTAGAGAGTTGAATAAAGGAGGTGTGGTTTCTAAGTAAGGTAGAGATGTCCTTTATAGAGGCAGAGCTTATGGAGGCCCAAAAAAGAAGTCAAAACCGTCATTGTTGGAACTATAGGCCATATTGGTTTGAAAATTTTTTGGCTTTTTGGTTCGAACCACCTTTTTTTTGCATGGCTTTGACCCTCTTTTTTTGCTTTATCTATATTTTCACTTTCTTTTCTTATATAAACTTATGCCTCAACTTGAAAACTAATATTGCAGTCAGGTTAGTTCCCAAGAAAGAGAGATAGGTCCGGTGTGATTGCTTAAGTACCAAGTCTTTCTTTAGCCATAACTTCCCTCTCACCATTAACATCTTTAGAGTTTAACTCAGGGTTTTAACCATTTTATAACAAATCATCAAAACTATTTAACCTAAAACAACTAGCTTATGGGATTTCTTTTTACTCAAGTCAGAATAACACATAGGCTAACACATATAGGCAGTCACTCAATGTAAGATGAGTTCATTAACCCTAGCTTACATCTTACGAAACAAAAGCTTTCCTTAGCTAATGGCTTAGTAAAGATACCGTCTACTTGTTTAGATGATTCCACTAATTCAAGCATGCAATCTCTATTTTGAACAAGATCATGAATGAAAAGATGCCTAACATCTATATGTTTGGTCCTAAAGTGTATAACTAGGTTCTTTGTTAAGTTGATAGCACTAGTGTTATCATATCTTTTGGGGATTTCTAGATGAATACCATAGTTTGCTAGTTGCTGCCTTAACCAAAGAATTTGAATGCAATAACTCCTAGCAACAACATACTTTGCCTCAGTCATGGATAAAGCCGTGATTATATATACCCTACAATCACGGTTTTCTCTCAACCGTGATTATAGGTACATTTTTTAAAAATATAAAAATTAAAATAAAAAACATTGTTCCTACGACCACAGTTACATCAGAACCGTGATTAAAAACTTCCTCATATTTACAAAAATGTCACCGCGTATTTTTCAAACACGGTTTTTCCTGGACCGTGATCATATCCCGTCGTCGTAGTTATTTTTTGCACTAGTGATGGTAACAACTGTGATTAAATACTATCTATAATCACGGTTATTGTAATAACCATGATTGAATATTAGTTTTTTTAATATGGCCTCTGTTTTATTGTTTTCCTAAACCTACAATAAAACAGCCAGTAGAATACAGTATATCCCAGCATATCCAGCACCAATATATGAAAACAAATGGTGTGTATATATAACATTAATTTGCTATCAATTCATAACAACATAGAAAATGAAACTATAGACAATTGACATGAATGTAACCTAATAAAATGTAAAGCCTAAATCCTACAATAAGTACATATATAAGAGAATAAAAATCCTATATCTATCTAAGTCCTTGCCTCACTTCAATGAAGTATGCAGTCCATTGATTTCTAAGATTATCTACTAGTGTCTTAGGAAAGTATGAGTGGTTCTGAAAGTACTGCAAACAATACACAAAACAATTAGAATAAAAATTGTATTTATGATATGAATTTGATCAAATTGGTAGAAAACTAGGTAAGTGAGACTTACATCTGTCCATCCATCTACTAAATGTTCTTGGACTATGGTCAGCATGGTGTGCATGACATGATAGTTGCACTCAAAGCCACCCTCCTGCCTATAAGACCACAATGGACATAAAGTGAATTCAAGTTTTTAAAAATATAATATAAAGATTTGAATATGGTCGATTGACTTACTTTAGGGTGCACCCACACGAGTTTTTTCCCATTTGATTTACTTCCATGCAGGCGACTATATCCAACCATAGCCCTGCATCAGAATAAAACACAAGATAAATTAGAATCGTAGAAGAATAAAAATGATGTAATCGAATTTATAGAAATTTAATTTATTTTTAGGGTTTAACTTACGTGTCCACCATTGTTTTGAGGTCTTGTGGAAGAGTCCCCTGCATAGAATCGAAGTATAAAGCTAAGTATACCCGGGGACAGATCACCACGAGCGTCTAATGAGCGCTGCAATTACTAATGATAAGTGGGGACTTCAAAATGCAAAAGTTAATTGATAATAGTATATGTTATAGAATTTTACCTTTTATGATACGGTGCCAGGTATACTGTCTTCCTAGACTCATACATCCAATTCTGGATGTATGCCTGGGTGTCCTCCTTGCTATTCCCACTTCTCTATGTGAAGGAGGGCTCTAAGAAACCATAAGTTCCATCGAAGCCTAACTCCACACAAAGTTTATGCAGAAGCCTAAACAAGTTTAGACATGGTTAGCGACAAATAACTTGTATAATGAAATAATTGAACCTAAAATGATATACTTACAACTCCCAGATCTGAATGACAAATATGTTTAGCATCGTCGACCCCATCTTAATCTCTCACAAGTCACTCTGCGTAACGTAAAGTGGCAGTGAACTTGGACGGCGGAACACCTATGGCTGCCATGGTACGCCAAAAGCGTCCTCGCCTAACTCAGCCCCAACCTTCCATAGCATCTGGATCGGATTGTTGACGGGGTCTGACGTCTTCAATGTCGGGCCTGCCTCCTATTGAATAGTTAAAACATTAAGGGTTTATACCATAAGTGACAATATAACAAAATCAGTTAGTGTTTGAGGTTTATACCTACGGAGGAGCAACCGACAGGAGTCTGTTGGGCCACATAAGGAAGTGTCCCACAACGGTTTGTACCTCTACAGTTGCCATTGGCAGAGCAGCATCCTCCTCAATGACGAGTACAATAGAGACCCTGGACATACCATCAAGTAATGACTGATGGTAAACCATAGGGCCTAAGTTGTACACCATGCCAGTGGCAACTAGCTCCTCTGATCCATCAATGAACAAGTTACATTGATGGGTATCTGCAGCATCAACCCCATCATCGTCAGGGTCAGTTACAGCGCACGACCCCTTAGTGCTAACCCTTCATACCTACATATTTACATATCAAGCAGAAGTTATTCAACAATTAAACAAACAAGTTACAAACAACAAACAGTTAAATACTATAATCAAACCTGTGGGTCGACAACTGGTGCAGTAGGCTTCAGTGATGGCTGAGTGAGGCCTTCATCTCCTTCCTGAATCGGGCCATCTCTTCTTGTAGCTTTATCATTTCCTCCCGACACTCAACCTTCACAGCAGCTACCTTCGACTCAACCCTTTGCTCCACCAACTCCTTGATGGATGGAGCCAGGTCGGGAGCACCGTAATAGCTCCGGAGGCCTATGAAATATGAATGATTAAACCATAATTAATTAATAGAAAACAAAATGAAAGGATAGTGTTATTTACAACTTACCGTGACCTCGACCAACAACACGCACCCTTCCTGGGTGCTTTGGCCTGTAGTCAAGATGTCCTGCCTACCATGGGCTACGAAAGAGCCTTGGGCTGATTGCTCTACTAAGGAATCTTGAAACTAAACAAGTTAGTGTTCAAGGTTTTATGTAAACCAAAAATCTAAAAACTTATAAAGGCCGATACTTACTATTCGTGAGGCGACTTCCTAAGCTTGTGAGGAAGTGTATTGCCCACTCTTCCTGACCTTGGCCCGCTTCCATTTCTCATGGTGTGGAGGTGGGGAAGGGGGATCCACAACACTAGTGTCAGGTTGGCTAGCCTAACACTGACTAGCCTTCTCCCGGGCCATTTTCTCCTTTAATAGTCTGTAACCCCCACGTGACAATCTGTGGGGGCAGTCTTTCTTCTTCCTGATGCTCTGTGCTTTCGTTTTGACAACCTGCAACAAGAAAGAAAATGGGTTAGAGTTATGTTTAAATTATAAACAATTTAATCATGTTAAATACCAACGTATCATCCACTAGTCAGTCTTCCTAGATGCAACAAAAGCATCCTAAGTCTCTTGTTGATGAAGGTATATTTGTCTCCGGGGAACTGTCCTCGCTCCTCCCCGAATATATACCTACAATTCATAGTTAAAATAAGGTGAGTTAAAAAGTGATAATACAATTAGGGTAAACTATATCGATCTAATTTAAAGTCCTTACATACTTCCTAGTAAGTGAGGACTTGAATGACCTCCATCTGTCAGCAATAATACTGAGGATCTTCCTCCTCAGTGTGTCATGTGCTGGTATATCCCAAGAATCCTACAAGGGGGAATTAGTCAGTATATGAGTTACATGAAACAATACGTTAAAATAATTAATATAACATATTTATCTTACTAGAATATCACTCCAAATATGGTTCTTCATGACCTGCTCCATATTATCCCAGTCGGGGATAATAATGGACACCTTTGACCGAGCAACTACTCCCAGGTAACTGCTAAACTTCACGGAATGTGGTCCACGGAGTGCACCAGCATTGACATTGATGTCAACATGCAACCTGTCTCCTCGATGACGCCTGAGTGCGACATCCTGCAATCGGGTAACACCTCTACTCTTCCGAGTAGAGGAATCTGTGGACTATGAATTAGACCTAGATGGTGATTCTTGCTCAGCCATCAGTATCTGTCCAAACAAGGAAAAACTGGATATTAATATATAGTACTTGTAACTTGAATAATTAATATAACATTTAATACAATGATTCATTGACATAACATTCAATACAATTAATCATACCCTATGAAGACGGAATATTTTCCCACAAGCCTTCGTGGTGGTCATGACGATTGGCAACTACATCATCTATGTCATGTTCCACGATATATGTCAGAATAAGTGTTGTTACAGAAGGAATTTCCACAACATCAAGATTGGGGTCTCCAATGTTGTGTCTACCTTGGATAACAATTGACCACCTTCTGTCAGCTGGATCAGTAACATAAAAAACTTGCTTCACTTACATTGCCATAATGAATGGTTCCTCCTTATGACTTATCTTATTGAGATCCACCAATGTAAATATGATATCATCGGTTTTAACACCATCCTTATTGGCAACCCATTTGCATTTAAACACAGGAACGGTGAAAGGACCGTAATCGACCTCCCATATATCTTCAATCACACCAAAGTAGCATAACTCGACCATGACAGGGTTGTTATCCTTTGAAGTTGAGAAATGCATTGACTCAACCACAATCATAACCCCATTATTTTGATTTATACTTTTATCATCCTGTGTCCTTGTATAGAATGAATAGTTATTTATGTCATACCTACAAAAGGTGAAGACATCGAAGTTGGGGCACTGTGCTAGTCGATGTAATGTCGCAGAAGTAGATGCATCTTTTATAATGGTCATTTGGAACCATTGTATGAATGTCTTGTTGTGTTCATTCAACACCTATTTTTCAATCATTCTAGGGTTGTTTCTCTTCACTAGCTCTTTATGGGTGGTTAGATACGGTTGCACGTCATCCGTGTTGTTCAAAATATACAACTGCGCTTGTAGGACATCATCACGTTGCATGCTCTTTATTTTTTTTACCAATCGTACCTTTCCCATCCAATCGCCTATCATGACGAGTCTTCGGAATACCAATGCTTTCAGCTTTTGACATATAATTAGTGTAAAACTCAATTGCTTCCTCTGCGATATACCTTTCCACAATCAAAGCTTCAGGACGACGTTGATTCTTCATATACCCTTTCAATATCTTCATATATCGATCAACGGGATACATCTACCGCAAGAACACTGGACCACACAAATGGACCTCTATCACCAAATGGATGATTAAGTGGACCATTATATCAAAAAAAGAAGGCGGGAAATGCATTTCAAGCTGACATAGTATAAGTGACACTTCGTGTTCCAACACATCCAATTCGTCGAGGACGATTACTTTGCAACATATGGCATTGAAAAAGAAACCCAATCTTGTTATGACATTTCTCACATTTTTAGGAAGAACGTTATGAATCGCAATAGGTAGAAACTGTTGCATCAACATATGACAATCGTGAGACTTCAACCTTAATAACTTCAAATCTTTCATGGAAACACAAGTGTTTATGTTTGAACCATAACTAGACAGAACTTTCACACTACACAATGATTCACACAAACTTTGCTTTTCTTTTCTGGACAACGTATGACAAGCCAGGGGAAAATATGTTCATTTGCCCTTTGATTTTGGATGCAAATCCTGACGTATACCCATAAACTCCAAGTCCATACGTGAATTTAGGCCATCCTTAGTCTTCCCGGGTATGTTTAAGAGTGTTCCAACCAAACTGTCGCACACATTTTTCTCCACATGCATTACATAAATGCAGTGTCTTACATCAAGCTCCCTCTAATATGGTAGGACAAAAAAGTTGACTTTTTCTTCCAATTATTTTGTGCAGTGGATTGTTTTCCACACTTACCAAACACCATATTGACTTCTTTCACCTTTTCATATATCTGGCGACCAGATAGTGCGACTAGATAGTGATGGAGGAGCCATTTCAAAATCTTGTGCACCGTTGAAGGACTTCTTTAACCTATAAAATGGATGATTATCTTTACGAAACCTTCGATGTAGAAGATAAACATTTTTCCTACCATGATGCAGCTGCACAGAACTAGTTCCATCCTCACATACAGGACAAGCTTTATGACCCTTCACGTTGTACCCGAATAAGTTACCATACGTTGGAAAGTCATTGATCATGCAGAACAGCATGGCACAAAATTTGAATGATTGCCCTGCAAACCCATCAAACACATCAACCCTGTCTTCCCATAACATTTTGAGGTCTTCAACTAATGGAGTTAAATATACATCAATGTCGTTCCCCGGTTGTCGTGGACCAAAAATCATCATTGATAAGATAACATATTTCTGCTTCATGCATAGCCATGGCGGAAAATTATAAACAAAAAACAAAACAGGCCACGAACTATGGTTTGTGCTTAGGTTCCCATACGGGTTCATGTCGTTTGTGGCTAGTGCAAGCCTAACATTTCTTGGTTCATGGGCAAAATTTGGAAACATTGTATCCACTTTCTTTCACTATGATCCATCTACCGGATGCCTAAGTAGTTTGTCAACAACCCTTTCATTAGCATGCCATCTCATAAGTTTTGCATCATCTGCATTGGCAAACAGACGTTTTAGTCTTGGAACTATGGCAGATACCACAACACCTTTGCAAGAGACCTTTTAGTATAGACTTCATTAGAATCGGCCTTTTTCTTTTTATACCGTGACACCTCACACCTAGGATATCGATGCAGCATTTCATACTCACCCCAGAATAATACACAATCATTTGAGCATACATGTATCTTCATATATTCTAAACCCATAGGACACAACACCTTTTTGGCCCCATAGTTATAATTCGGCAAGGTGTTTCTAGCTGGAGCATTTCTTTCAACAACTTCAGTAAGTCAATGAAACTTTTATCCGTCCATCCGTTTATGGCCTTCAAATTAAACAATCATAAAAGTGCTGATAACCTCATGAAATTGACATAGTTTGGATACAACGGCTTCTTAGAATCCTCACACAGAGTCATATATACATGAGCTCTCTAAAAACCTTCTACCCCCACATCATGGATCATATCCTCAAGTCGATCATCCATGTCGACATTGGGGTCATGCATCGAGCTTTGATTTTCAGTTTAAGAGCTGGTACTTGGCACCACCACATCTTCACCGTGCCATACCCAACGAGTATAACTACGAAGAAAACCATCACACAGTAGATGTTCTCGCACCTCTTCCAAGTCTAGCGGTTCAAGAATTTAACACAAGGCCAAAAATACCTTCCATTCACATCCTCAGCATCCCTCGCTACGAATTCTATAAATGATTCAACTCCACTCTCGTACTCTAGACTTATGCGTGATGTAGTTATCCAACTCCGATCCATACCAACTGTTTACCAGGTGCGATGATCAATCTCACTTTTTTTACAAAGGTGGTGGTCCTACCCATTCAAGAAGAAAATTATTTTTATACGTCATTGATATATACATGTTAGGAGTTATTTTAAAATTTGATTAAATTTCAGCAGCATTTCACATTGGTCTTTAAGTACACAAAATGAGAGTGGTCAAATCAAATTCAACCACAACTAAATATGCACCCAGAGAACAACACAAAATGCAAGTTACTGAAACTTTATCAAATTTTAAAATAACTCCTAACTTGTACATACCAACGACGTATAAAAACAATTGTTCATCCCAAACTGTCCAAACGGATAATTCAAGATTCAACACAAATGATGAAATTAATTAATTTAATGACCATTTATGTCGAATCTCAAATGGGGAACTATGGTTTACTCATGCAAAGCAACTTTCATGCTAATTAACTAGTATGAGCCTACGAGTTTGCAAGATTGATAACCACACACATATAACAACAATAGAAATAACATTATATGAGAGCAACAAATAGCAACAAAAATAACATTATATACTGTACAGTGAAATGTATATTTTCATTAAAAATAATACTTAAAATGACCAAAGATTGTACATAAGAGAGCTGAGGCCTATATTTAGGTAGCTAAGACTTGCTAAGCAAGCCAATCTAATCCTAACTCCTAAACCACTGGAGAATTTCATCTTCCATAAAATAAGGCTTAAACAAAGGTCTACAACTACACTTATCTCCTAAAAAATCTAAATGAGATTCTAAGTGGATATACATAATGGAAATGACTAATTTAGGATAGGCTCAACACTATACTTGAGGAAATAAAACCAAAACAAGGTGTAAAATACAAAGAAGCCTATGATTCTATAATGATACAAACAAAACATGAAATAGATCTTCCAATTAATGTTAATTAAGTTTCCCTCCAATGTGCTTATTATACTAATCCATCCTTAATCCTCTTCATGACTTGGGTGAGTTCCTCATTACTTTGCCTAAATGGGGCATCATATCCTCTTCTAAAATTTTCCACACAAAACTACTAAAACTAAGCCTGATCACAACATAAGCAAGACATGCCTAAAAAAAATTATATAAATAAAGGTGAGTATACCATCTGAAGTCCTTTACAAAAGGATTTAAGTGCTACTAATAACAATATATACTATAAAAAAAACTAATAACACTATGTTTTATTTACATCAGCTAGTAATGTTAAGATATAACAGACTCTATACTCCACTTAGAACGTTGATTTCAAATCCATAACTCAATATGGAATGGGTATCTAAAGCATTAAATCCAAACAAGTGAATAATCCTATAGTAAAGCATACGCATTGTTCATGAAAACACACACATAGACAGGGATCCACAATACTGATATTACCAGCAAACCAATGGAGTTAAACTAATGGAGACACACACAGAGATACAAGCTTCGACTAATGGAGTTAAACTAAACAGAGACAGAGACAGAGACACAGATACAAGATACACAGCATAATATAAGCAGATGGGGTATGTACCAAACAATGCTACGAAGAAGACGACTCAAAACCAAAGAATGAAGGAAGGAGACAGTGAATGACATAGACGACAACAAACAAAGAGCACAAGCTAGAGAAAATAGCCAAATACAAGTGTGAGAGGAGGAGAAAGTGAAAAAGAGTATCAGGCATGGCTTTTAAAGTTTCTAAAAACAGATATAATCACGGATCCCCCTTGCAACTATGATTATGTTATACATATAATCATGGTTCCACAATAACACTGGTTAAATATTAACCCTATCACCACGGTTACAACAACAACCGTGATTGTATCCATCAATATATAATCACGGTTGTGGAGTCAACTATGGTTATATACCCCCTTACGAATAAACCCTAAAATCCTGAACTATATATCCACGGTTAGACTAACAACTGTGATTATATATCATGGATATAATCACGGTTATGATGTTATCGGTGATTATAGTGTTTTCCTTGAACCTACAATCACGGTTGGTAAGCAACCGTGATTATATAGTTACCTTATAATTTCAAAAATGCCACCGTGCATTCTTTTATCACTGACCCACTCTAACCCGTGATTATATCCTGTTGTTATATCCATTTTTTGCACTAATATTTGCTAGATTCTCTTGGAGTTGAGATTCTTGGACTTGATAAAATAAGGAATTTGTATCAAAATGATTTAGATTTTTCAACAATTTATAACTCATCTGGTTCAAACATTTTAAATAATGGATTCCACTTACTTGATGGCTATCTTTTCAAAGCCAATAGAATTTTCATTCCTAAGAGTTCCTTAAGAGAATTACTTGTTAATGAAAGCTATGAGGGAGGTTTAATGGGTTATTTTGGAAAAGATAAAACATTATCAACATTAAATGAACACTTCTATTGGCCTAAGATGTAAAAAAATGTTGAAAGACCATGCTCTAGGTGTATTGTTTGTAGAAAAGCTAAATCCAAATTATCACCTAATGGTCTTTATACTCCCTTACCTACACCATGTTCTCCTTGGGTTGATATTTCAATGGACTTTGTGCTTGGCTTGCCTAGGACCCAAAGGGGAATGAATTCTATCTTTGTGGTAGTAGATAAGTTTAGCAAAATGGCTCACTTTATTCCTTGTTATAAAGTGGATGATACAAGTCATATTGCTAAACTATTTTTTAAAGAAATTATGAGATTACATGGCATCCTTAAAACAATTATTTCTGATAGGGATACTAAGTTCCTTAGCCATTTTTGGAAAACTCTTTGGGCTAAGCTTGGAACTAAGATTCTCTTTTCTACCACTTGCCATCCATAAACAGATGGCCAAACAGAGGTAGTAAATAGGACACTTTCTAAACTTCTTAAGGTCATAGTAAATAAAAATATTAAGTCTTGGGATGAGTGTTTACCAGACATTGAATTTTCATATAATAGGGTACAATATTCCACAACTAAGTATAGTCCATTTGAGATTGTCTATGGTTTTAACCCTCTCACACCCCTTGATCTTTTGCTTATTAAGGTTTTTGATTCCTTCCTTCACTTGGATGGAGAGACAAAAGTAAATTTTATAAAAAAATTCATGAGAAGGTTAAAAATCAAATTCAATCTAAGAATGAGCATTATGCCTATCGTTCCAACAAGAAAAGCAAAGAAGTTATTTTTGAAGTTGGTGATTGGATTTGGTTACATCTAAGGAATAAGAGATTTCCCAACCTTAGAAAATCCAAACTAAATCCAAAAGGTGATAGTCTATTTCAAATTATTAAAAAGTTTAGCAATAATGCATATGTACTTGATTTTCCTGGTGAATATGGGGTTAGTGTTACTTTTAATGTGTCTAACTTATCTCCTTTTGATATAGATGAACATAAGGATAGTCCAAATTTGAGGACAAATCTTTTTGAAGAAGGGGAGAATGATGAGGACATAGCTAAGAAAGATCCCATCATAACCCTAGACAAGGGATTGGATGCACTCAAAGGTCCCTTAATAAGGTTAAGGACCAAAAAGCTAAGGACCTTACCCAAAAACCCTAGCTATTTTCCTTACCTCCATACATAGGGTATTAAGCCCAAGGATGAACATTTGAAGACCTATGCTTTCTTTACATGTAATATTTTAAAGAAATAGGTTTTTAAGTGTAAAATAAGGCTTCATACCTTTTAGGGTTAGATTTTAGACCTTACATGGTCAAAGGGTCACTTTTGGGCCTTGTATCTGGCCATCTTTCCCTAGTTTTATCTATTTAGGCCTAAGACCTTAGTGGAAGCCCATTTAGGGAGTTCATAGTCAAATTCCTCTCTTGCCTATATAAGTTTTACTTTCATTTGTATTCCTTACCTTATAATTTGAATAAGAATAGAAATTTGTTGTGAGAAAAGTGAGTATCTCCTTTTCCTCTCCTCATTAGGATAGAGTTCCTCTAACCTTTGCAAGCTCTCATCTATAAGATCCAATCCTTTATGGTGGCGAGTTAGGGCTTATTCTCTTAGAGATGGCATCTAAAACCCTTTAGTGTTTCATTTCCGTAAACCTTTCCTTCTTCTATTTCCAGCTTTTCCTTAATTCCTATCCTTCACCTTAAATATCTTAGTTTCTACTTCCTTTTCCATTTGTTTCCATTTCAGTTTTCCATTTCCCTTAAGAGTTTCCATGTGTAATTCCAAAAAGAAGGCAAGGTGATCCAAGATTAAAGAGAAAAGAAGACTTTGCTAGATCCATTTCATTAAAGGGCTACATCACGTTCTTGACATCCATTTGATAAAGTTTAAAATTGAGTGAGCATGTAAACCTAAGAAAAAAACAAATTACTTCTAGCCTAGTAAAAAGTATAAATGTTTCATCATAATTTATTCCTTCCTATTGATTATACCCTTTAGCCATTAACCTAGCTTTATGTGATTACCCTCGATTCGTCTATTTTATTTCTAAAAACCCACTTAGTGCCAATTCTTTAATGGTTAAAGGGGCCTAGGGACAAGCTCCTATACTTGGTCCCTTTCAAATTGGTTCAATTAATCTTGCATAGCTAATCCCTAAAACTCATCTACTAGTTCCTCTTCTATGCATGCGGGTTCAATTTTAGACATAAAAGCGACATTATTACAAAACTTTTATAAGGAGTTTCAAGTGGATACTCCCTTAGTGACATCACCGATCATATTCTTGAAGGGATGATTCTTTAAGGTCCTCGACTCCTAGGTGGTTTTATATGACTAGGATCTTCCTCTTCTTGATCCTTTGTCTAGCACCTCAAGTTTATTTACAAGATAGTCAACTACCTTTCCTAGTCTTTTGGTGTTAGATTCATAAAAGAATACATGAATAGACACTTAAACAGTTATAGTTCTTTTATTATATACCCTATATGCCTTATTATTTAATAAGTAAACAAGAAAAATAGCCTCATCAAACTTAGCATTGAATTTTACAAGATTATTCTTTTTATTATTTAAAACAAATCATTTGCATCCAAAGATATGAAAGAATGAGACATTTGGTTTTCTTCCTTTATAAAGCTTATAACACGTTTTCTTTAAAATGAATCTTATGAAAACCCAGCTTATTACAAAATAAGTCGTGCTCACTGCATTGGCTTAAAAATGTTTAGGAATATCATTTTCATTAAGCATAGTTCAAGCCAATCCTTGTAAAGAACAATTTTTCCTCTCAACAACTCTATTTTGCTAACGCGTTCTTAGGACAGAGAAATTGTGCTTGATTCCATGTTTTTCATAATAATTTTCAAAAACAACATTTTGAAACTCTCCCCTATAACCACTTCTAATGGATACAATTTTTAAATCCTTTTCATTTTGCCCAATTGTAAAACTTCCTTACAACCTATTTTTTAAATGTAATAGGGATTCACTACTCTTAAGGATATCCTAGAGAAGGCTTTCTCTCACCCTATACGCAAAACACTCTAGTTCAAGAGCACAAAGAAAAACAAAGATTACAACTTTAATCCTATGGTAGAAAAGGACTTCAGAATAAGCAAGGAAGAAAACAACTCATGTAAAACGAGTACAAAATAGTGGTGTGTCTTTTCCTGAAGCCTAAGCACTCAATTTATAAGAAAACAATTAGGTCAATATGGAAATAGAATATATGCTAGGTTACTAAAAATAAAACACCTTCCAAAAATAAGTCAGAAGCCTAAAAAACGAGCCCAAAAAAGAAAAATTTGTTCGAACTAGAGCCACTAATTGTTCGAAGGTTCGAACCAAGGTTTGAACCAAGAAAGCCCTTTTGGCCTAGATTACCTTTTTTTAACCTAACTCACTTGTTTTTTGATCCATGACCCATATTTGGTCCCTTTTAAAAATATTTTAAGACTTAGCCCATTTTCTATTGTCCATTTTTTTATCCTTAACCATTTTAACAAAAACACTCTAAGGCCAGCCTTAAAGATGCATCAACACTGAAGCTCAAGTTGGTCCTTAAACTAAAGCTCTATGTATAGACTTTTTCCCAAATGGTCTGTCCCATATTTATTTCCTCGCGCCTTAAACACATCAAGGCCTTAGTTCCACTTAGTCATAGGATTCCTTTTTGGTTTTTCACTATAAAAAAGACCCCCTACACACAGAGGAAGTATAGTTATTACTAGGCTTAATAAGATCGTCGTCTTGTAATAGATCATCAATGAATTTAATGATAGCTTCTTTTTTATGTGGGGGTATCTATATGGTTTTATATTGATTAAGGGGTATTAAGTAGAAGGGTTATGTGATGGTCATGAGGACAGGTTAGGGGAAGTGAGTATGGTTGGTTGAAAACAGTTTGAATGTATTTGATGAGATTTTGAATGGATTTGGGTAAGGGTGAGGATGTGGTTTTTGAAAATTAGAAGGAGAAATGGTTATTGATAATAGTAATTGATTGGGTATGGATAAAATGATATAATTGATGAAAGGTTGCTAGTTAGGGTGCATTGGCATCACTAGTAAGGGTAATGGTTGAAGAGTTTATGGTAAAAGATATACAGGGAATGAAAAATCAAAAGTTATTCGGCTTAAACTAGTTAGCCAATTCATTCCTAACACACAATCTCTTCTTTTATTAGGGACTAGGTAAAAGGAGATGTTAAAGGTATAGCTTTACAAAGATAGAGGGTATCAGGGCAGAGACCAAAATAATGGATAAAGGCATTACTTACCTTGATGGAAAGTTTGGAAATTATGGTTATAGATAAGTCTAAAGGAGGCTAGGCATGGTTTAGAATATTATGGGAGTTGTCTATGCCTATGAGGATAGTAACTGAGTAACTAAGGATAGAGCCTAAAAATCTTAAGCTTTTACGGGACCTAGACCCTGTTAGGGACAACTAGAAATAGGCACCTAGTTAGTCATTTAGTTGTTTGAAATCATCAAAGTCAAGTTCTAAGATATCAGGAGCATCATCATCCAAAAGAAGTAGGAGCAACTTAGGTTGGCATTTATGACCAAATATGTACTTAACATCATAACTGTAATAGAGCCCTTGGGCTCTCCATTGTTACAGTTAGGTAGGTTTAATTTTTTTTATTGGAAAGGAAAGTTTATGTGGTATAGGTAAAGGGCTAGGCTGGTCGGGGTGATAAGGTTGAGGGTTGGTGAAGGGATGGACTTTAGGTGAAAGAACGTGTTAAATGTTTAAATTCACAGTGAGAAATGGATAAGGTGTCGCTTATTTTACTCTCTATAAGCTTGGCTAAGCTAATAACTTATGATAAAAAAGAGGTTTTAAGAATGGTAAGCTCACATTGTATGTTAGGTTTTAATCCAGAAATAAAACAATTAAGGATAATTTTAGGAGATGGGCCTATAATTTGGTTACAAAGTTTTTCAAATTGGAGTTAATAGGAATTAACAGTACCTTTTGTTGAAGAAACGTCTGGAAAATGTCGAATCATTTAAACTAGACTTCATGAGATTTATTAATAATCAACATTGCGTATTCTAATTTAAATAGAGTCATATCATGTTATTATTTAATATGTGAGTTTAAGTTGTCGCGACCGGGATCGCGGCGGCACGGCCGACCCTCAAAACGATTTTTTGGTTCGAAAAGAAAAAAACAGGGAGTCGCCACCAATATTTTTTAGGATAAAATATCGGGAAAACCTTTTTATTAAAGCATTGGTCTAAAAAAATGAAATTCCAGATTCGGGAGTCTGATTACAGGTGAGGAAGGTATTAGCACCTCACAACTGTCCGTTATAAAAACGGTTACCTCAATATGATAGTGCGCATTATAATTAACCCAATAATTATTTTAACTTCTTCATGAAAAGAAAGTATACGAGGTGACAAAATATACAAAAATAAACAAAAATAAACACGGAATATTTACATGAGATTAACAGGACGTCTCGTCCAGATTAAACTCGCTCCACCCTTTTTTTTAAAAAACCTTATATAAAAAAAATAAGATTAACAGGACGTCTCGTCCAAATTAAACTCGCTCCACCCTTTTTTAGAAAAAGATATTATATATAAAAAATGAGATTAACAGGACGTCTCGTCCAAATTAATCCCGCTCCACCTTTTTTAAGAAAAGAAAATGAAAATTGTAATAATAATAATAATTATTACAACTTTTTACACAAATCTGTGAAGCACTCATTTTTATTAATATTTATCAATCAATAGAAATTAATTGACAATTGAAGAGGAAGACAAAGTCACCGAATAACAATTAATTTAGCAGAAAATAAACAAGTACAAATATTAAAAATAAAGGGAAGAGTAGGATCGGTGTATTGAAAAAGGAGCTGGACGGTGTGAGTTGAGAGGAGAGGGACTAAATTTGAGGGGGTGTATGGTGTGGTGAGAATTTGAGGGGCTGTTGGTATGGGTTTTAAGGAAAGGATGATGTGTTTGAGGGGGTGTACGGCGTGGTTTTTAGAGGGGGGCTGTTGGCTTGAGGGAAGGATCGTATAGTGAGGTGGAGAGGGAGAGAAGGGGACGGTGTTGGTCTTTTGAGGGAGAGTGAGACAGTGTAGTGGGGAGAAGGACGGACAGTGTAGTGAGGACGGTTGGAGAGTGGGAGGTCGGTGTGGAGAGGATGAGGGACGATGTTGAGAGGGTTTGAGGGGTGCTGGTCGGTATTGAGAGGATTAGAGGGGTGCTGGTGTGGTGAGGACTTTGAGGGGTAATGGTGTGATTTTAGGAGAAGGACAGTACTGGGAGAGAGGTGAGGACGATGTTGGTGAGGGCTGTACGGTGAAGGGAGATTTGAGGGGGCTGTGTGGTATGAAGAAAAGAGGAGAAGGACGCTTTAGGGGGCTGTATGGAGAGGGAGACGGTGTTGAGAGGTGTAGTTTGGAAGGAGAGGGCAAACGATGTCGAGAGGTGTATTTCAGGGGCTGTATGGAGAGGGAGACGGTGTTGAGAGGTTTGAGGGGATTGTGTTCGTGGGTTTGAGGAAGAGTGAGGACGTTGGTTGGAGAAAGAGGGGGATGGACAGGTGAGGTTTGAGGGGATTGTGTTGGTTGAGGTGAAGAAAGAAAGATTGGTGCGGACGGTGAGAGGGGTGAGGGGACAATCAAAAAAAATTGCTTTAGAGTTCTTCCTCCTCTGAAGGCCTCCTGGATCCTCTCTACTTATGGAGGTCTTGGTCGTCCACCCTCAGTGGCAAGTGGGGGCTGCTCCTTTTGTCTTGAAGTCAGCCACCCCACTTGATCAACGTTGGATACAGCCTGGATGGAGTTGGTGGGAATAGCTTGCACCTAAACAGCTATAGGGGACAGCGGCTAGTGGGTTTCTCCTTTGTCACTTTGTCAGCCGCCCCCCACAAATGAAGGATCCACTTGGATAGTGGAAATCCAAGTCAGCAAGGGCTTTCGGTGGGAATATGGGTCGGATTTCACCTTCTCTCCAGAATCCAAGTGAAAAGGTGCCTTTTGTGCAAGAGACCAAGTAGAAAAGGTGTTGTTCCTACAAAAATCGAGTGAAAGCTTTGCTCGGTGTTGCTTTGTTGGTCGGTGTAATTGCTGTGAGGAGGGTCAGTATTGTGGTTATGAAGGGCTGGACGAGCAAACAATTCTGGTTGACACATTCAATCGAAACCGAGTGAAAAGTGACTCAGAACTTACTGAGGAGGACTCGGAAATTGTTGAAGGACGGCTCGGAAATGGTGGAAAAGTGGCTCGGAAATGGCTAAAAGGATGGCTCGGAAATGGTTTAAGTATGGCTCGGAAATGGTTGAAAAGTGGCTCGGAAATGGCTAAAAGGATGGCTTGGAAATGGTTAAAGGATGGCTCGGAAATGGTTTAAAAGTGGCTCAGAATTGGGTAAAAATGGCTCGGAAATTGAGTGAAAGGACTCACTCGGTGCTGACTGAGAAATGGCTCAATCGGTACTGACTGACGAGTGAGTGACTCGGTGCTGACTAAGAGTGACTGGGTACTGACTGAAGATACTTCACTCAGTGCTGACTGAAGAGAGAGTGACTCGATACTGACTGAAAAGGATTCACTCGGTGCTGATTGAAGAGGCTTCACTCGGTACTGACTGAAGAGAGAGTGACTCGGGATTGTTTCAATCGGAAGTATTTGGCTCAGATCTTGTTTCTGTTTGAAGCATTCACTCAGAATTACTTTAATCGTAGGTGTTTTGCTTGGATCTTGTCTCTGCTTGAAACATTCGCTTGGAATTTCTTCTAAAGTGACACTCAGAATTTCACTGCTTGAAGGATTTACTCGGAACTGACCTTGGGAGTCGGTCTTATCTTCCAATCAGAATGGTTTCACTCATCATCCAATCATTCGGATTCATTCACTCGGAGTCAATCTTAGTCCTCACTCAGAATTTGGAACTTGGATATTTTCACTTGGAACCGGCCTTCTCTTCACTCAGAAATTGGAAATTTAGACAATTTTACTCGGAAACAGCCTTCTTCTCACTCAGAACTGGGAATTTTGACATTATCACTCGGAAACAAGCCTTCTTTTCACTAAGAAATTGGAAACTTGGACATTTTCACTCGGAAACAGCCTTCTTCTCACTCAGAACTGGGAATTTGGACATCTTCACTCAGAACAACCTTCTTCTCATTCAGAACTTGGAAACTTGGACATATTCACTCGAAAAATAGTCTTCTTCTCACCCTGAACTTGGAAACTTGGACATATTCACTTGGAACCGGTTTTATTTCCCAATCTGAGTGGTTTCACTCGTCATCCGTCCTTTGATACATTCACTCAGGAGTTGACTTTCTTTTCACTCGGAGGTACTTCAATCGGGAATTATTCAATCGGAAACACCCCACCCGGTGACAATTCACTCGGCAACGTCTTACTCAAAAACGTGTTACTCAAAACGCCTTTCCGCTTGAGCGGGATTCCCACTCGCTTGAGCGCTCACCTTTCCGCTTGGGCAAGATTCCCACTCGCTTGAGCGTAATTCCCACTCACATCAACATACCACTCGGCCATGTCATCACTCGGAGACTCCTTACTCGGAAATGATCATTCTGAGTCATCCCACTCGGAAATGATCATTTCCGAGTCAGAATTTTTATTTTTTTTATTTTTTTTATTTTTTTATTTTTTATTTTTTTATTTTTGCTCTTTTTTTTTCTTTTTTTCTTCTTTTTCTCTTTTCTTTTTTTTATTATTTTTTTTCAATTCTTTTCACTTGTGGATTCCCTATTCTTGGTGACGAAAATTCCCTATTCTTGGTGAAAATTGACTGGACCGAAATAGGTGTTCACAGATGCCCCTCTTTACTTCTTTTCCATGAGGAAAAGCATGAAGTTTCTTCTTGCTTTTGAAATGGAAAGGGAGTAAAGACGTGAACACCATTGTCGAAGTCATGCTGACTCTAATAACCAGGAGTAACATATGAGGGGGAAAAACCTAAGAATTGACACTTGAATCTTTTTCTTTCTCTTCTTCTTTTTTCTTTTTTTTTGACATAAAGGATTGCCCTAGTATCTCGGGCAGCCTAGAAATGGGTATCCAAAGCTTTGGAGAAAAATGAATGAATTGGGGTGTGCTTGGAAATTGTCTAGGCATGAAATTTCTAAATCTATGACTGGAAAGTAAACGACATGGGTATTGCCTCTCAGTGAACAACAAAAGTAAAGGTGAGGGTGTTGTCTCTCGGTTTACAGGTAAAGTAAAGGTGAGGGTGTTGCTCCTCGGTTGACTGGAAAGTAAAAGGTGAGGGTGTTGCCTCTCGGTTTACAGGAAAAGTAAAGGTGAGGGTGTTGCCTCTCGGTTGACTGGAAAGTAAAAGGTGAGGGTGTTGCCTCTCGGTTGACAGGGAAAGTAAAAGGATGCCATTTGTTTGGCGACAGAAAGGTAAATGGGTGCCATTTGTTCGGCGATTGGAAGGTAAAGGGTGCCATTTGATCGGCAACTGGAAGGTAAAGGGTGCCATTTGATCGGCAGCTGGAAGGTAAAGGGGTGCCATTTGATCAGAAACTAGAAAGTAAAGGGGTGCCATTTGATCGGCGACAGGAAAATAAAGGGTGCCATTTGATCGGCAGCTGGAAGGTAAAGGGGTGCCATTTGATCAACAACTGGAAAGTAAAGGGGTGCCATTTGATCGGTGACAGGAAAATAAAGGGTGCCATTTGATCGGCAACTGGAAGGTAAAGGGTGCCATTTGATCGGCGACTGGACGGTAAAGGGTGCCATTTGATCGGCAACTGGAAGATAAAGGGTGCCATTTGATCGGCAACTGGAAGATAAAGGTTGAGGATGTTGCCTCTCGGTTGACTGAAAAGTAAAAATTGGGGGAGCTAACAGGACGTCTCATCCGAATTAACTCTCTGTTGACAGGGAACGTAAAGATTGGGGGAGCTAACAGGACGTCTCATCCGAATTAACTCTCTGTTGACAGAGAACGTAAAGATTGGGGGAGCTAATAGGACGTCTCGTCTGAATTAACTCTTTGTACCTAAAAGCTCGGGGTGATGCCCCAGTTTGTCATGACTGAAGCCCTTGACTGAAAAAGAATAAATTTGGGGTGATGCCCCAGTTTAAGATAGTTTGAAAGAATTTCTGGGGGGTTGTCTTTTACTGTAAGAGTGATCTGGGGGTTAACAGGACATCCCGTCCAAATTAACCAAGATCTAGAGCTTTGGGGTGATGCTCCAATTTTTTTTTTTGGAAACTTTGAAGGAACTCTGGTGGTTTGCCCTTTTACTAGAAGCGTGATCTGGCGGTTAACAGGACGTCTCGTCCAAATTAACCAGGATCTAGAGCTTTGGGGTGATGCCCTAATTTGGAAGAGAGATCTAGGGAGATGCCCCAGTTTGGAAGAGATATCTGGGGAGATGCCCCAGTTTGGAAGAGGTATCTGGGGAGATGCCCCAGCTTGAGCTTTTTTGGAAATTCGGGGTACTGCCCCTTGACTGGAAGAGTGATATAGGGAGATGCCCTAGTTTGGAGCTTTTTAGTGAGAGGAGTATAATTGGTGCTAGTTTGGTAATGTTGAACTCACTGGGGAAGGATAAGTCTTCTTAAGCATGATCAAAGAAATATCCTGATTGAGGTAGTTGAGTTCATTTTATGATTTTCCTCAGGGGAACCCTCGGTCTGCGCTCCACTTAGGTACGAACGGTGGGTCTTGCTGGGGGAAAGCTTTGGCGAATACCTGCTTTTGAATGATGGATTCTGGTCGCCCCCTTTAACAAGAAAGTGAGTTAGTATAAAAAGACTTTACAGGTAAATCTTCCCTAGCGACTAGCTTTTTAAGGTAACTCATGGATGAAATAGAAACATCCTCTGACTTTGGCGAGCGTATTTAGCGGAGATGGTTATGCTTATACAAAGCAAAGTCTGGCGCTAGGATGCATTTCGTTCCCCATAACTTTACGCTCTGTCGTTTTCAATTTCAAAAATTTCTTTTAGGCAAAAACTCGTTTATTCATAAAATTTGGTCATGAACATTTAAGAAGAAAGGAGAATTTTATTTACAAACATCAGGTATATATAGTGATGATGAAAATAAAACACAGAGATGTGATAAGATATAGAAAGGGAAAGGCCGATATATCCTCTAGTGATCTTCTACGAGTAATGAGAAATTTGACCCTTTATTACGACTTCGTGTTTATCCTCTGATTTTGCTTCTGAGGGAGTAATTTGACAATGACCCTAATACCCGTTTTGACCTCCTTTGTCTTTGGCTTGAAGGGTTTATGTTGCAGAGTCGAGTTTGTGATTCAGTCTGAACCGCCCTTTCAGGTTTTCGACTCATCTTGTTGCTCTAACTTTTGCCTAGGCCGCCTTTTCAGGTTTTCAACCTAGCGAGCTTTTCTTCTTCTCTTTTTTATTATGCAAAGTATTTCTTCACTGCATCAGCATTGACAGGTATTGGCAGGTCGTCTCTATCCATGTTGGTAAGTATGAGAGCTCCTCCGGAAAAAGCCTTCTTTATAACATATGGTCCTTCATAATTAGGTGTCCATTTTCCTCGGACATCTTTTTGAATTGCCAAAATCTTCTTGAGGACCAAATCCCCTTCTTGGAACTGTCGGGGGCGCACTTTCTTTTTGTATGCCCACTTCATACGTCTTTGATACAATTGTCCCTGGCAAAGGGCGGTTAACCTCTTCCCGTCAATCAAATTCAGCTAGTCATATTTGGCCTGGACCCATTCAACTTCTTCCAGTTTGGCTTCCATGATCACCCTAAGGGATGGAATTTCTACTTCAAATGGTAGTACAACTTCCATTCTGTAGACCAAAGAAAATGGTGTTGCCCCAGTTGAAGTTCGCATTGAGGTTCGGTATCCGTGCAATGTGAAAGGGAGCATTTCATTCCAGTCTTTGTAAGTTACTACCATCTTTTGCACTATCTTCTTGATATTTTTGTTAGCTGCCTCGACTGCTCCATTCATTTTCGGACGGTACGGAGAGGAGTTGTGGTGGGAGATTTTAAAACTCTCGCAAAGCTCCTTCATCATTTTATTGTTTAAATTTGTACCATTATCCGTAATGATTTGATTTGGTAGGCCATACCGACATATCAGTTCACGCTTGACGAATTTGACCACAACATTCTTCGTCATATTGGTGTACGAAGCTGCCTCCACCCACTTGGTGAAATAATCGATGGCAACCAGAATGAAACGATGACCGTTTGAGGCCTTTGGCTCAATGGGCCCAATTACATCCATACCCCACATTGAAAAAGGCCAGGGTACTGACAAGACATTTAGGGATGAAGGCGGTGCATGAATGTGATCAGCATAAATCTGACATTTATGACACCTCCGTACGTAAGCAAAACAATCTGCTTCCATAGTCATCCAATAATATCCAGCTCTCAGGATTTTTCTTGACATAGCATGCCCATTTGTATGAGTTCCGAAAGATCCTTCATGGATATCTTTCATGATTTGGTTTGCCTCAATGGTATCAACACACCAGAGGAGAACGAAATCATAATTCCTCTTGTATAGCATGTTACTACTCAATAGGTATCCCATAGCCAGCCTTCTTAAAGTTCCTTTGTCATTATCCGTGATGCCTTCGAGGTATTCTTGGCACTGGATGTATCTTTTGATGTCATGATACCAAGGCTTGCCATCCGGTTCTCCTTCTATGACCTGGCAATGGGCAGGTTCTTGCTGCTTCTTTACCTCAATGAGAGGCACTTCGTAATCATTGCTAACTTCGAACATAGCGGCTAGGGTGGCTAAAGCATCTGCCATTTGGTTGTCCTCCCATGGAACATGATGGAAAGTAACTTCATCGAACCTTTTGATCATCTCCTTAATGTGAGCATGATAGGGAACTAGTTTACTGTCTCTAGTTTCCCACTCATCTTTTAGTTGATGGATAACCAAAGCAGAATCTCCATAAACTTCCAGGACCTTTATTCCCATGTTTAGAGCCGCTTGCATTCCTAGAGAACATGCTTCATATTCCGCAACATTGTTGGTGCAATCAAAGCACAGCCGAGTGTAAATAGGGATGAATTCCTTATCAGGTGAGATCAGGATAACCCCAATTCCGTGTCCTTGTGCGTTGGAAGCCCCATCGAATCTCATGACCCATCTGGTTTCCAGACTATCTTCTTCTTTGAAAAGGGCCAAAATATCCTCATCCGGGAAATCATGCCGCATTGGTTGATAAGTCTCAATGGGTTGGTGTGCCAAGTAATCTGCTAGCGCACTCCCTTTGATTGCCTTTTGGGTGACATATGTTATGTCATATTCTGTTAGTAACACTTGCCAACGGGCAATTCTCCCAGTCAGAGCAGGTTTTTCGAAGATATACTTGATGGGATCCATCTTAGACACCAACCAGGTGGTATGATTGAGCATGTATTGCCGTAAGCGCCAGGGAGCCCAGGCTAATGCACAATATGTCTTTTCGAGAGAAGAGTATCTCATCTCGTATTCAGTGAATCTCTTGCTCAAGTAGTAGATGGCACATTCCTTCCTTCCAGTCTCATCATGTTGACCTAACACGCATCCCATAGATTCGTTCAGCACGGTCAAATATAGGATTAGTGGTCTCCCATGAACGGGTGGTACCAAGACTGGCGGCTCTAATAAGTGCTGCTTTATCTTCTTAAATGCAGTTTGGCAATCCTCATTCCACTGCCCAGGCTAGTTCTTACGAAGTAATTTGAAAATTGGCTCACAAGTTGCCGTCATTTGGGAAATGAATCAGGTGATGTAGTTTAATCTTCCCAAGAACCCTCGGACTTCTTTTTCAGTGTGAGGCGGAGGCATTTCCAGAATTGCTTTAACCTTGTCAGGATCAACCTCTATCCCTTTCTCGTTCACGATGAATCCTAACAATTTACCGGATCTTGCGCCAAAAGTGCACTTGGCGGGATTCAATCTAAGCTTGAATTTCCTTAATCTTTCGAAAAGTTTTCTCAATTCAGTAATATGCTCTTCCTCAGATCTGGATTTGGCAATTATGTCATCCACATAGACTTCTATTTCCTTGTGTATCATGTCGTGGAAGAGAGTCACCATTGCCCTTTGATAGGTGGTTCCCGCGTTCTTCAATCCGAAGGACATTACTTTGTAACAAAAAATGCCCCACAGAGTGATGAACGTGGTTTTTTCCATGTCTTCCTGTGCCATCTTAATCTGATTATATCCCGAAAATCCATCCATAAATGAGAAGATAGAGTGTTGGGCGGTATTATCAACTAGTACATCAATCTGAATTAAAGGAAAATCATCCTTAGGGCTAGCCCGATTCAAGTCTCGATAGTCCACACACATCCTCACTTTCCCATCTTTCTTTGGAACAGGAACTATGTTTTCTACCCATTGCGGATATTTAGCTACGACTAAGAAACCAGCATCAAATTGTTTCTTGACTTCTTCTTTGATCTTAAGAAGCATTTCTGGTTTCATTTGTCGCAGCTTTTGCTTGATCGGCGGACATTCCGGCTTTAAAGGCAACTTGTGTTCCACAATATTATTATCCAGACCCGGCATATCTTGATATGACCATGCAAAAATATCTTGAAATTCCTGGAGCAGTTTAATCAATTCACTCTGCCGTTGTTTGCTCAAGAGGGTGCATATCTTGACTTCTTTATTTTCCCCTTCATCTCCCAGGTTAATGGTTTTAATCTTTTCCTGGTGAGGTTGAATTTCCTTATCTTCCTGTTCCATTAATCTTGTCAATTCGGGCAAAGGTTCAAAGTCTTCCTCACTCTTTTCATAGGCGTAATCATTCGAATTATCAGAGTCATGAAATAGAACCGAGTTCTCATTACTCTCAGAGGAATCGCTTTCAGATCTGCATTTGGTGTTATATTATAATGAATGAAAACAAAGAAAATCAAGCAAGTGGGAGGTTTAAAAGAGATTGAACAAAAATGAGGTATAAAATTGGACTGCGTTCATTTAATTTAATAAACAAGCAAGTTTTTGCCCTTATTACAAAATGGATCCCAAAGCCTTAGGCATAGCAAAGGGATTGACAAGTTTTGAAAACAACAATTACTTTGACTGAGGATTGATAGTTGTGGGGAACTCCATGGTTTCCTAGTTGTCCAGTTCTTGATCGGGTAAGCAAGCATGCACCAATTCCACATCATAGCTGGGCTCGTCTCTAATCATGGCCACCTGACCCGGATATATAATCCCGACGCTTCTGAAGCTTTGATAGAGGTCACAGATAGGGATTCTAGCGGTGTTGATTTCTTGACCGGTAAGGCGAGCAATCTTTCTCTCCCTCCTTTCTTCTCCTACCCTTTTTCTGTCAGCTGTTGTAGGCTTGTACCCCAGGCCATATCTATCCTTGTTTTCTGGGAGGCATATAGGTTAGGTTCTTCCTTCTAATTCTCGCCCTAGCCCTCTCCCCAGCTCGTATCCTTCTCTCAACATTGTTTTTGCAACCATTAGAGGCACGTTTAGGAAGGATGTCTTCGTAATACTTGTTGCATTGGCCACCTCTAAAGCCTGAAATGAGGTTTCGAGGGCTTCCTCGGTTGCTTCAATGTATGGGGTATTGGCAGGTTTGCTGACCAACAAGTCCTCTTCTCCAGAGACAATCACCAACTTGTTGTCAACGATGAATTTCAACTTCTGGTGCAGAGTGGAAGGGACTACCCCAGCCGAATGGATCCACGGCCGTCCCAGCAAATAACTGTATGCGGGCGTAATATCCATGACTTGAAAAAGGATTTGAAAGGTGCATGGCCCAACTTGTATAGGCAGTTCAATTTCTCCCATAACCTCCCGGCGAGTTCCGTCAAAAGCCCGGACTACCATAGAACTGGGTCTCATATGGGTCCCATCAAAAGGTAACTTTGCCAATGTAGATTTTGGCATTACATTTAAGGACGACCCATTGTCAACAAGCACCTTCGCCATGATATAATCTCGTCATCCGTAAAGGTCAGATAATTGTTTGCCACAATGTGTCCCACTAAGCCCTTGAACTTATCTACGTGAAAATCATGCTTCACATGTGCCTCACTCAAAACCTTAATCAGCATGTTCCGGTGCGGTTCGGAATTCATCAATAAAGACAACAGAGAAATTTTTGTCGGGGTGTGGTTCAATTGGTCCAACACCTGGTAATCACTATGGCGGATAAATCTTAGAAATTCTTGGGCTTCCTCTTCAGTTACAACCTTCTTTGCTTCACCAGAGGATTCTCCCTTCCCAGGTCTAACATCCCCTGTAGCTTTGTCAAGTTTTGGTTCTGGGGGAGCATATACTCTTCCACTCCGGGTGACGCCCCCAATTCCAGCAATATTTGTGACAGGGGATGATGGCGTAGGCTCAACTGCCTCAGAACTAGTAACAACCACATCAGTGCCATACTTCCACGGCACAGCTCGTGAATCCTTATAAGGGAACGGGGTTAGCGCGTTCACCATGATGACAGTTTTAGCAGGAGTCGGAGCCACTGGTGCATTTTTGTTGTAAAATATGACTAGAGGCTTTGGGGCCCGAACTCGGCTTTGTTCTTGTATCATATTTATTCTGCCTTCACGATGCCGGCAAACTTCTATGACATGACTGTCCATAAGTCCTTGAAGGGTTTTTTGGAAGTCCCTTTGCTTTGCGGACTGGAGGTCATTGCACTCTTCATCCCATGATTCTTCTATCAATCCCATCTTAAGCATATGAGAGTGAATCATTTCCAACGGCATTTGGATGTCCTCAACCTTAGAAATACATTCCTCATCTCTTTCCACAGCGTTAACACCTGGCCTCCCGTGGTTAGGCAGAGGATTGGTGGTCACATTTGCGCTTCCCTCTTTGAAGCTTATCCAATCAGCTCTGATTAAATCTCTTACCTTAAACTTCAGTGCCAGGCAATTCTCAGTGGAATGCCCCGGTGCACCGGCGTGGTAATCGCACCGCGCATTTGGGTCATACCCTCTAGGATAAGGTGGCTGAAGCGGTTTTAGAGGGCAAGGTGCCACTAATGTATTTTCAATAAGATGGGGGAGAAGCTCTGTGTAGGTCATGGGAATTGGATCAAGTTGCACTTGAGTGCGGTCATTATTCTATCTCCTCGGGTTTGGATTCAGTGGGTTCATTTGTGGTGGTTGGTATGGTGCTTGCGGTGGTGCAGGTGGTCGCATAACAGGTGGTTGGAAATGTGGTGGGTTCGAATTCGGGATTGCAGCCACATATGGGTGTGGTGCATTATGATAAGTTGACGGAAAGGTGACGGGGGTAGGTAGTCTGGGCTGGTTCCTTCTTTGATTATGAAAGACTAGGTTAGTCTCTCCTTCTCTTCTCTTACCTTCTCCAAGTGAAGGTTTTCTTGCTGCCCCAACCCCAGGTGGGCCTCGAGTAATCTTCCCAGTCCTCAGGCCATTCTCTATTCTTTCTCCGATAGTGACGATGTTGGAGAAATGAGATGAAATGCTTCCAATCATCTTATTGTAGAAAGGCGACTGGAGTGTATCAATAAATGTGGAAATTACCTCCTTCTCTGATAGAGGTGGGTCAACCTGCGCTGCTACCTCTGGCCACCGCTGGGCGTACTCTTTAAACGTCTCGCTATCTTTTTTAGTCATGTTTTGCAACTGTGCTCTATCTGGCGCCATATCCAGATTATACTTGTACTATTGCATGAAAGCATCTACCAGATCTTCCCAACTGTGTATATGAGATCGTTCAAGATGATTGTACCAAGTTAGAGGTGCTCCAGCCAGACTATCCTGGAAACAATGAATGAGCAGAGGGTCATTGGAAGCATGAGAAGCCATCTTCCGGCAGTACATGGTAAGATGGTTCTTCAAACAGGTTAGCCCCCGATACTTATCAAATTCAGGCATTTTAAACTTGGGAGGAATAACAACATCGGGAATCAGACAGAGTTGTGCAGCATTGCCCATTCCAAACCGGTTCGTTCTTTCCATTTCTCTTAACTGCCTTTCCAGGAATTCTAACCTTCCCTCCTAGGTAGCAGTAGCAGCACTTGGACCTGCAGCAACATGATGACTAGTACCCCTAATTGGTTGGTCGACATATGCCAGGTTTGCATTAGGCATTGAGATGTGGGGTCTGGCTGTTGCTTGAGCAGCTTGTGGTTGCGTGGCTTGTGTATGGATTGGAATCGTTTGGGGATCCAGGACGGGCAGGACGTTTGGTTGAGCCGTATGAAGGATCATTTCCTGATAATCAGGCTCTTCTTGAAGTGGTGGGAAATAGCCCGGTGGCAATCCATATTGCGGAAAGGGTATGGCATTACCTTCCTCATCTATGTAGATAGGTTGCTGGGTGTCAGCAGGGTTCGATTTCCTAACGTGAATAGTTAGGGGAGGCGCAGCAGGGTTTGAGCTTGACCCTCCAGCAGGACCCTGAGTGTGTTGGGGAGTGGACGGTCGTTGTCTAGCGTTTTCAACACCTGCTGAAGAATCCCCTTCTGTGACTCTCCTTTCAAGAAGCTTGGCCATTTCAGCCATTTGTTCTTTTAACTGATTGACTTCGGCTCTCAAGCTCTCATTTTCTTGTTCCATTTCAGCCATGAGTCTTGTATTAAGCCTAGTCGCATAAGGATGTCTACCCGTTATGTCGGGAAACCACAATATTTTGTTAGAAAAATAAAAGAAAACAAATAAAGAAAAAGGAAAAGAAAAACAAATGATATTACGCAGGATGCGATTCTGAATTTAGCATGTATTCTCCGACCGTTCCTCAGAACGTCCCGTTCAAAAGTACTAGGTAAAGCAGTAAAGCAAAAATTAACATGAGACAATTGTGAAAGCAAATTAATTCATCATTCCATTCTTCCGTAGAAATACAATAGTACTTGAAAGATTTGATTACAACATTTTATCCATCCCTGGCCCGGGAAATCATGGCCCTCATTTTACAAAGTCTTTCTTGGCAATAATTCAGAAATGACGATATCTCTTTTGGGGTGGATAGAGGATTGATCATGCCTTCGGCCTGTTTTAACATTGAGGGAAAATCCTCCAAGATTCCATTGGCTAAGTATGCCAACTGGGCGAAATGGTCCATCCATAAATGAACGACCTCGTCCCATTGAGCTAACTTAGTCCCCAAGACTCGTGTGGCCTCTTGGCAACGTTGTTCAGCATCACAGACCTTTTTCTGTTCATCCTGCATTTCTTGCTCATTGGCCCTCATTATTTCATCAAGCTGTTGCTCCAATTTGTGGACTTGGGTTTGCAGCATTTCCTTCTGCACCAAGGTCCCTTTTTCTTTTTCTTTGGATTGTGCCAGCATGTTTTTCAGAACCTGTTTTTCGGCCAATATGGCGTTACTCTGTTGGCCTTTCATTTTAAGCTGAGAATTAGCCACACGAAGGCAATGGTCATGTTTTACCCTATAGTCTTCGTCAATCTTCCTCTTTTTTCACATTTCATCCATAGCATGTTTCCCCTCGGAATTCTCCTTCCTCTGAAGGGCGCACTCTCGTTGACATTTCAAAAGATCTTCTTCTAGCTTTTGATTCTTTACCATCAACTCTTCTATTTGTGCTTTTAGAGCCATGGTGGCCTTGTCCTCCATGATGAGTGGCGGAGAAAAACTATTCATGGATTGGTGTGAAGGACTTTTGAAGGGCAGTTTCACAATGGAGGCCCTGTTTAGGACCCATTCAAAATATTCAGCCCCTACAGCATGGCTTCGTGCCCCTAATTCTTTTCCCATTCTATGGACCTTCTTCCACGCGTTGGCTATATCCCGAACAATGGTTGTGTAATTCCCTTTTGCATAGTACAAGACGAAAGGAGTGAGCAGTTGTTCGTCCGGTGGCCCGAATAGAGGATAAGCCAACTGACGCTTTGCAATAACAGGGTTATAGTTGATGCATCCCTGCGTGCCCATGAGAGGAACATTCGGATAACCTCTGCAACTATAGATGATTGACTCGACCATTAGCCACTGAGGATACCACCTGACTTTTTCAGCTGTAAGGCCTACGAGGTGATTAGCCCATTCACGCCCACTCTTCACGGTCAATTGACATAATTTCAAATTAGAAACTGGACACTCGGCTTTACATATCTGAGGAAAGATGTGAGATGTGAGCCATACGTATAAAACGGGCAAACAGCAAATGATCCTCTTTCCCCCTTGCGTCTGGCAGAAATCCATGGTGCAATACACATTAGCCAACATGGCTATAACGGGATTCTCGAGCCGATGCTTACGGGCCAGGAAGACAGCAACGGCATTATAATCTACGTAGTTGTCTAAATTAGGAAACAAGACAACCCCATAGATAGTGAGGGCTAAAGTGTCCATGAAAGCCTCCCATTCTCCTTTATCAGCCAGGATCTGCATATGCTTCTCAAGAAATTCTTGAGTGAACCCGAGAACTTGATTTCTATTCATTTGCACATTTCTCAATGCTTCGGGAGAGATTCTCAAAATACGGGCAACTGAAGCGATTGTGGCATGATGGTCAAGATGGCGATAGGGAATTTGGCCTTCCACTTGTAACCCCAATATCTGCTCAAACTCTTCTATTGACGGCGCCAGTTGAAAATCTTTAAATGTGAAACAGCGGAGGGGTGGGTCATAAAATTATGTCAAGGCTGTAATTGCTTCTGTTTGGACTTCCAATTCCAATAGTTTTAAGATCTTCCCATATTTCCTGGTAAGGGCCATCTTTTGAGTCAGACTTAATCTTTTCCCCAGTACTTGTAGGCTATCTGTATCAACCTTCTTAGCTTTGAGATGTAATATTTTCTTCAACTCTGTCACATCTGTACCATAATTGTCATGTTTCATGTTAATTTCCATACTTGCTCAGAGATACTGTCAATTTCTGAATCGTTCCCTGTGAATACCGAAACAAAGAAAAGGAGTCAATTATTGTTTCGTTTTGAAATTCAAGTTTTTCCCAAAGATGTAAAAAAAATTTTTGTTTTTTTTTTGTTTGGGAAACATTGATTTCCAAAACTCATGCGAGTCGCAGAAAACATAGATTTTCTTAATTGTCATTGATGCCCCAGTTGAAGGGTCACAAAGTTGTTTCTTTTGATTTTTTTGTTTTGACGACAAGGAAAATCTACAACTCAGGACTTAGAGGCACATGATCAAAAGAGAATTATCCACCCACTCGAAGTATACTGGGTGTTTCGAAAATGAATCATTGTTTTTGAAATGGAGTACCCTCAATGGGTAGATAATTCATTCATTTGGATTAAAAGGGAGAGTGAAAATGACATAAGGTAAAGTAAAGCTTGCCCTTTTGTTGCCTAGGTTAGGTTTTGCTGAAAGTTTTTTCTAGGACCTATGGCTTGTCTAAAAGTGATTTTCCATACCGGGTGACTTATACTAGACATCTAGAAGGTCACCAGAGCCAAGATCCTACCCATGACAGAGACGCAACAGTGGGGAGTCCACTAGGTGCGTATATCATGAGAGGTCGAACTCTAGTTGAGGTTCTCACGAACACCAGATAGGAAGTACATCCTATACGATTCCGTTACCAACCCCTCCTAACTTAAGCTTCATTTAAGGCCCGGGTATAGGGCGCCACTCAACAGTGTGTGCAAAAATATGAGTGTAGTGTGTGAAAGGGCATTCAATACCTTTTACCTTACCTCATTCTGCACAAAGAACAAACACAGAACAAATATACAAAGTCATCTACCCTAGAGTTCAATGATTGCAGAAAAGTAACATGGTCCTCTAGCCTAGGAGCATTTACAGAACATAAACGATAGAATATAAATAAAACAGAAACCATATACAAATATTGACAGAAAATAAAATAAAAGAAGAAGTTAAATAATTATTATGCTAATTAAAACATGCGCTATCAAGTTGACTGGCTTGACTCTCTAAGTCCCCAGTGGAGTCGCCATCTGTCGCGACCGGGATCGCGGCGGCACGGCCGACCCTCAAAACGATTTTTTGGTTCGAAAAGAAAAAAAAGGAAGTCGCACCAATATTTTTTAGGATAAAATATCGGGAAAACCTTTTTATTAAAGCATTGGTCGAAAAAAAATGAAATTCCAGATTCGGGAGTCTGATTACAGGTGAGAAAGGTATTAGCACCTCACAACTGTCCGTTATAAAAACGGTTACCTCAATATGATAGCGCGCATTATAATTAACCCAATAATTATTTTAACTTCTTCATGAAAAGAAAGTATACGAGGTGACAAAATATACAAAAATAAACAAAAATAAACACGGAATATTTACATGAGATTAACAGGACGTCTCGTCCAGATTAAACTCGCTCCACCCTTTTTTAAAAAAAAAATGTTATATAAAAATGAGATTAACAGGACGTCTCGTCCAAATTAAACTCGCTCCACCCTTTTTTAGAAAAAGATATTATATATAAAAAATGAGATTAACAGGACTTCTCGTCCAAATTAATCTCGCTCCATCTTTTTTAAGAAAAGAAAATGAAAATTGTAATAATAATAATAATTATTATTATTATTACAACTTTTTACACTAATCCAAATAAAATCTGTGAAGCACTCATTTTTATTAATATTTATCAATCAATAGAAATTAATTGACAATTGAAGAGGAAGACAAAGTCACCGAATAACAATTAATTTAGCAGAAAATAAACAAGTACAAATATTAAAAATGAAGGGAAGAGTAGGACCGGTGTATTGAAAAAGGAGCTGGACGGTGTGAGTTGAGAGGAGAGGGACTAAATTTGAGGGGGTGTATGGTGTGGTGAGAATTTGAGGGGCTGTTGGTATGGGTTTTAAGGAGAGGATGATGTGTTTGAGGGGGTGTACGGCGTGGTTTTTAGAGAGGGTTGTTCGCTTGAGGGAAGGATCGTATGGTGAGGTGGAGAGGGAGAGAAGGGGACGGTGTTGGTCTTTTGAGGGAGAGTGAGACGGTGTAGTGAGGAGAAGGACGGACAGTATAGTGAGGACGGTTGGAGAGTGGGAGGTCGGTGTGGAGAGGATGAGGGACGATGTTGAGAGGGTTTGAGGGGTGTTGGTCGGTATTGAGAGGATTAGAGGGGTGCTGGTATGGTGAGGACTTTGAGGGGTGCTGGTGTGATTTTGGGAGAAGGACAGTACTGGGAGAGAGGTGAGGACGGTGTTGGTGAGGGCTGTACGGTGAAGGGAGATTTGAGGGGGCTGTGTGGTATGAAGAGAAGAGGAGAAGGATGCTTTAGGGGGCTGTATGGAGAGGGAGACAGTGTTGAGAGGTGTAGTTTGGAAGGAGAGGGGAGACGATGTTGAGAGGTGTATTTCAGGGGCTGTATGGAGAGGGAGACGGTGTTGAGAGGTTTAAGGGGATTGTGTTCGTGGGTTTGGGGAAGAGTGAGGACGTTGGTTGGAGAAAGAGGGGGATGGACAGGTGAGGTTTGAGGGGATTGTGTTGGTTGAGGTGGAGAAAGAAAGAATGGTGCGGACGGTGAGAGGGGTGAGGGGACAATAAAAAAAAATTGCTTCAGAGTTCTTCCTCCTCTGAAGGCCTCCTGGATCCTCTCTACTTATGGAGGTCTTGGTCGTCCACCCTCAGTGGCAAGTGGGGACTGCTCCTTTTGTCTTGAAGTCATCCGCCCCACTTGATCAGTGTTGGATACAGCCTGGATGGAGTTGGTGGGAATAGCTTGCACCTAAACAACTATAGGGGACGGCGGCTAGTGGGTTTCTCCTTTGTCACTTTGTTAGCCGCCCCCCACAAATCAAGGATCCACTTGGATAGTGGAAATCCAAGTCAGCAAGGGCATTCGGTGGGAATATGGGTCGGATTTCACCTTCTCTCCAGAATCCAAGTGGAAAAGGTGCCTTTTGTGCACGAGACCGAGTAGAAAAGGTGCTGTTCCTACAAAAACCGAGTGAAAGCTTTGCTCGGTGTTGCTTTGTTGGTCGGTGTAATTGCTGTGAGGAGGGTCAGTATTGTGGTTATGAAGGGCTGGACGAGCAAACAATTCTGGTTGACACATTCAATCGAAACCGAGTGAAAAGTGACTCGAAACTCACTAAGAAAAACTCGGAAATGGTTGAAGGACGGCTCGGAAATGGTTGAAAAGTGGCTCGGAAATGGCTAAAAGGATGGCTTGGAAATGGTTTAAGTATGGCTCGGAAATGGCTAAAAGGATGGCTTGGAAATGGTTAGAGGATGGCTCGAAAATGGTTTAAAAATGGCTCGGAATTGGGTAAAAATGGCTCGGAAATTGAGTGAAAGGACTCACTCGGTGCTGACTGAAAAATGGCTCAATCGGTACTGACTGATGAGTGAGTGACTCGGTGCTGACTGAAGAGAGAGTGACTCAGTACTGACTGAAAAGGATTCACTCGGTGCTGGCTGAAGAGGCTTCACTCGGTACTGACTGAAGAGAGAGTGACTCGGGATTGTTTCAATCGGAAATATTTGGCTCAGATCTTGTTTCTGTTTGAAGCATTCACTCAGAATTACTTTAATTGGAGGTGTTTTGCTCGGATCTTGTCTCTGCTTGAAACATTAGCTCAGAATTTCTTCTAAAGTGACACTCAGAACTTCACTGCTTGAAGGATTTACTCGGAACTGACCTTGGGAGTCGGTCTTATCTTCCAATCAGAATGGTTTCACTCATCATCCAATCATTCGGATTCATTCACTCGGAGTCAATCTTAGTCCTCACTCAGAATTTGGAACTTGGATATTTTCACTCGGAACCGGCCTTCTCTTCACTCAGAAATTGGAAACTTGGACAATTTCACTCGGAAACAGCCTTCTTCTTACTCAGAACTGGGAATTTTGACATTATCACTCAGAAACAGGCCTTCTTTTCACTCAGAAATTGGAAACTTGGACATTTTCACTCGGAAACAGGCCTTCTTTTCACTCAGAAATTGGAAACTTAGACATTTTCACTCGGAAACAGCCTTCTTCTCACTCAGAACTGGGAATTTGGACATATTCACTCGGAAACAGCCTTCTTCTCACTCAGAACTTGGAAACTTGGACATATTCACTCGGAAAATAGTCTTCTTCTCACCCTGAACTTGGAAACTTGGACATATTCACTTGGAACCGGTTTTATTTCCCAATCAGAGTGGTTTTACTCGTCATCCGTCCTTTGATACATTCACTCAGGAGTTGACTTTCTTTTCACTCGGAGGTACTTCAATCGGGAATTATTCACTCGGAAACACCCCACCCGGTGACAGTTCAGTCGGCAACGTCTTACTAAAAAACGTGTTACTCGAAACGCCTTTCCGCTTGAGCGGGATTCCCACTCGTTTGAGCGCTCACCTTTCCGCTTGGGCGAGATTCCCACTCGCTTGAGCGTAATTCCCACTCACATCAATATACCACTCGGCCATGTCATCACTCGGAGACTCCTTACTCGGAAATGATCATTCCGAGTCATCTCACTCGGAAATGATCATTTCCGAGTCAAAAATTTTATTTTATTATTTTTTTATTATTTTTTTTTTATTTTTTTATTATTTTTTATTTTTGCTCTTTTTCTTTTCTTTTTTTTCTTCTTTTTTTTCTCTTTTTTTTATTATTTTTTTTTCAATTCTTCTCACTTGTGGATTCCCTATTCTTGGTGACAAAAATTCCCTATTCTTGGTGAAAATTGACTGGACCGAAATAGGTGTTCACATAAGTGTTTCAGGAAAACATGAGGATTGTGTTATGAAAGATAGGGGGAGTACGTGCATTAAAAGAATCCTCAAAGTTTGGTCTCAACATAAACCATTTTGACCCAAAATAACAAAAGTCATGTAGTCTGGAAATTTGTCTTAAAAGAAAAAGATCCACGTATTTGAAAACTTACCAGACTTGGCGCAACAAAGTCTGATCATCAGATCTTGACTTTTACATAAAAGCTCTCAGACCTAGCAAAGGCATCTAAATAACTTATGCTTTAAAATTGCCTCATCATCAATAACTTATGAGTCATCGGATCCAGAATCCTCTTTAAAGAAGAGTTCCTATACGAGTCCACTTTAAGGAATCTCAATGGTCAGAGAGCATCTTCTAAAGCGCTTTAAAGCAAAGATTCATGAAAAGAAGAATGACAAAGCAAGACAGATTATGTTCTAACAGCGTCAAGTCTTTCAGTCGTGCCTTATAGATTCAGAGATTCTCTGAATAAAAGCTTCCTCCTTAGTGAAACTTATACTACCTCTACCCTGCCTATGATCGCACACATCTTAAAGCTTTCTATACTTTAATTACGTGCTCAGAATGTCTCTCTACAAAAGAAATCATAATTGTCCATTGTGCAATATCCTTCCCATTGGGTATGTCATCTCTCAACAAATTTATATCATATATATTCTTTTCTCAGGCTTCTTAGAAAAATTCTATACAAATAGAACCAATCTCTTCAAATGAAATATAGAGAAAGTGTGCAAGAAAAGACTCAGGCAAGAGTAAAAATATAGAGAACACAAAATGGAAAAATAAAAAAAGAGAGAAAGCTTGCTAAAGGAAAGAAAGATGGGAAAAACACACAAAGAAAAGTATGGATAAAGAAAAGAAAGTATGAATACGAGCACCAGACGTTCATCTACAAAAGCCCAAGAAAAAGAATGAAATGACAATCTGCTCAAAAAGAAGAATTCACACTAAGAAGAATCGCCATGAAGACAACGAAAGCTCGCTATATGCATTCCTTCTCTCCCGAAAGGCATAGCAACCAGAGATATGCCAACAGCTTATATCTCTTTTCTTAATGAAGAGAATTTCATCTTTGGTCATGCTTTCAGACTCAGTACCTCCTATTCTCTTGTTTCATATTACATAGGTACTGAGTCTAAACAATGAATAAGTCCTTCTCTTTCTTCATGAACCAACTCATGTATTGATCACTTAGCTCAGCTAAGTTAAAAGGCTTATTCATTCAATTTGAAATAACTCTTCCAATCCTTTGGTAGTACAGGTCTGGTGTATTGCCAAACTCTGTTAGTGTGGGAAACACCTGGAGAGGCTTTTGAAAGAATAGTCGGGGTTCGAGCCAGGATATGAAAGAATACTTGGGTCTGCCCCAGGAGTGGGTGCTGCAAAATAATACTCATAGGAATCCAGAGGGGTCGGGTGTGTTAAAGCATGAGTTGTGCTTAAGCCATAAGTAGCTGGAGTCAAGAATACTCAGAGCATGAGTTGTGCTGCCAGGAGTGGCCGGAGTCAAGAATACTCAGGGCCAAAAGCAGCCAGTGTCAAGAATACTTGGGGCCAGGAGTGGCCGGTGTCAAGAATACTTGAAGCATGGTTTGTGCTTAAGCTAGGAGAGGCTGGAGTCAATAATACTCAACACCTGATGTAAAATGTTTTTACATAGTGGAAATCCTTCAGATTTGAAGGTACTAGATGTAGTCTCCGAGTTGAAGGTGAACCAGTATAAAATTGCTTGTGTATTGTCTCTTTCTCTCTTACTCTTTACTATCCAAAGTCTGGTGCATTATCATTGTTATACTCGATAGTAAATGTCTGGCAAAAATACGTTCACTCGATCAAAATATTATGCTCTCTGTCTCACGAAAGTTTGGTCCGTTGTGCGTAACGCAATAACATTTAAATATCACTTTTTGTTTTGAAAAAGTGAATAGACTTATTCAACCCCCCTTCTAAGTCTGTTCTCCGAACCATCAATTAGTATTAGAGCGTGGCCTTTCGGGTTGAACACTTTAACGAGTGTAGAGGAAGAAGATCCATAAAGAAATCTACTCTGATGAAGGCTTAAAAAGAAGAAGAAGAAGCTTCTCAAAGACTGAAGAATTCAAAAGTCTTAAGATGATTAAGAGCTCAAGAAAAAGACAAACTTATGTAGAAAGAGGATCCAAGCAAGAAGAATGGAAGAAATCAAATGCATCAACAAACTTCTCCGCATTGGATGATCATAAGAACCCAAGTCTGGTGAATGAAGATCAAGCCTCAGAAGATAAATGACAGACTGAAAAAGGAAAGTAAAAATCAAATAGGTTTTGATTATCTCTCTCCCTATCTCAAAATTATTTTATTCATTGTCTCTTTAAAACTCTCTTAATAATTATATCTTATTAAAAAGTTTGACAAAATTGATATAGCCTTTTTCAAAAAAAAATTATATAATAAAACTAACTACTTCTTTGTACAAATTTATTAATATACATCTCGAGCATTTATTTCAGATCTCTAGAAAACCGTTCCTAATTATTAGAAATGGCGCATATCTTCAAAAATTTCAAAATAGTGTATTACTTTCAATTTATTAAATTATTTTAAAAAACTCTCTGACTTTTATGTCCTTCTATTTAAACCTTTCTCTATTTTCACATTCTTCTATTTAAACTTCTTTGCGAATCTCCAAATCATATACTTTTTTTACTCAATATCCTTTTCTCTAAACTTATCAATGGACGCTCTCTCTAAAAACAACAATGTGGAGTCTATATACTTTTCTCCTGTTGAAAATAAGAATAATGGGAGGGATGTCATGGTAGAACTGGAAGGAATGGACTGGTTATCTTTTTGCTCAACAATTTACTCTTACTCATCTTCCATGGTAATAGACTTCTGGTCCATGACTGTAGTTCACAAAGAAGATTTCAAGATCTCTAGAACGATTCAAAACAAAAGAATCACCATCTCTCCTGACATGATCACCTATACATGCGGGTGTCCTGATAAAGGTCGAATATTTTTTGAAGATTATATTGGATGTATCATCCCTGAAGAAGAAGCCAACTTACCCCTGTATAGAATAGAGTCTCCTCTAACTCCTCTGGTCAAGGATTTGCTTCCTAGGAAAAATGCCAGAGACGTAGTAACAAGACTGGACAAGTTTTCTATATTCTTCATGATGAAGAAAGAAAAAGTAAGCCTGTCAGAGATGATTATGAACTACCTAATTTAATCCGTTTCCAAGAAGCAGAAGAACATTCCTTTTCCTGGAATTCTATCAAAGATTTTGAACTTCACGGTCTTAAGCCTCAAAACTCTGGAGATCTAAAGATATATGGAAGTTTGATTACGAATGTTCCCACATTCTCAGACATAATCTCTTCTACCGAAACCTCTTAACCAAGTGATGATCTGAAACCTTCAGATGACAAACTTCCATCTGTTTCCTGTCCACAAAAGTCTACCCGCTCAATCAAAACAAGGTTTGGTCGGTCTGCACCAGCCCCAAACTCAGGCAATCTAGAAGCTTCTGATATTATCAATCGAAGAATAACTCGTAGTATGGTCAAGGAAAGACTGACCAAAGGAGCCTCATCTTACATTAAGAAGACTCGTTGATAATGAAGCACAAATTCTAACTTGAACCAGTCATGACCCCTCTCTCTTTAAGCTAGCTTTTTGTTTACCCTTCATTTTCATAATTTGTTGATATCAAAAGGGTGAGAGAACGATGAAGTTGTTAAGTTTGTTTAGAAAAAGTAAAAAGTTGTTGCTTTTAATTAATATGTTTCTAGTTAAATGTTTGCTATAAATCTTCTCTACAATCTATACTATCTCTCGATCCATAACTCTTATCTCTATATTATTAGGACCCTATTTAAATCAAAAGACTTAATGTTTGTTATCAATTAATAAGAAGAGATTATAGAAGAATAGTCTGGAAAATATTGAATCATTTAAACCAGACTTCATGAGATTTGTTGATAATCAACATTGCGTATTCTAATTTAAATAGAGTTATATCATGTTATTATTAAATATATGAGTTTAAGTGTTATAGGAAAACATGAGGATTGTGTTACGAAAGATAGGGGGAGTACGTGCGTTAAGAGAATCCTCAAAGTCTGGTCTCAATATAAACCCTTTTGACCTAAAATAAGAAAAGTCCTGTAGTCTGGAAATTCGTCTTAAAAGAAAATGATCCATGTATTTAAATAGTTACTAGACCTGGCTCAGCAAAGTCTGATCATCAGATCTTGACTTTCACATAAAAGCTCTCAGACCTAGCAAAGGCATCTGAATAACTTATGCACTAAAATTGCCTTATCATCAACATCTTATGAATCATCAGTTCCAGAATCTTCTTTAAAAGAGAGTTCTTATACGAGTTTGGTTCAAGGAATCTTAACAGCCAGAAAGCATCTTTTAAAGCGCTTTAAAGCAAAGATTCATGAAAAAAAGGATGACAAAGCAAGGCAGATTATGTTCTAACAGCGTTAAGTCTTTCACCCGTGCCTTATAGATTCAGAGATTCTCTTAATAAAAGCTTCCTCCTTGGTGAAACTTACGCTACCTTTACCCCACCTATGATCGCACATATCTCAAAGCTTTCTATCCTTCAATTACATACTCAGAACGTCTCTCTTTGACAAAAGAAATCTTGATTGTCCATTGTGCAATATCTTTCCAATTGGGTATGCTATTTCTCGACGGACTTATATCAGATATATTCTTTTCTTGGGCTTCTTGGAAAAATTCTCTATAATTAGAACCAGTCTCTTCAAATGAAGTGTAGAGAAAATATGCAAGAAAAGACCTAGGCCAGAGCAAAAATATAGAGAACACGAAATGGAAAAACAAAAAAGAGAGAAAGCTTGCTAAAGGAAATGAAGATGGGAAAAACACACTAAGAAAAGTATGGATGAAGAAAAGAAAGTATGAACGAGCACCAGACGTTCATCTACAAAAGCCTAAGAAAAAGAATGAAATAGAAATCTGCTCAAAAAAATTCAAACTAAGAAGAATCGCCATGAAGACAATGAAAGCTCGCTATGTGCATTCCTTCTCTCCTGAAAGCCATAGCAACTAGAGATATGCCAACAACTTATATCTTTTTTCTCAATGAAGAGCATTTCATCTCTGGTCATGCTTTCAGACTCAGTACCTCCTGTTCTCTCATTTCATATTACATAGGTACTGAGTCTAAACAATGAATAAGTCCTTCTCTTTCTTCATGAACTAACTCATGTAGTTGATCACTTAGCTCAGCTAAGTTAGAAGGCTTATTCATTCAATTTTAAATAACTCTTTCAATCCTCTAGTAGTACAGGTGTGGTGTATTACGAAACTCTATTAGTGTGGGAAACACTGATGGCCTGGAGAGGCTTTTGAAAGAATACTCGGGGTTCGAGCCAGGAGTGACTCATGAAAGAATACTTGGGTTTGCCCCAGGAGTAAGTGCTATAAAATAATACTCATAGGAATCTAGAGGGGTCGGGTGTGTTGAAGCAAGTGTTGTGCTTAAGCTAGGAGTGGCTGAAGTCAAGAACACTCAGAGCATAAGTTGTGCTCAGGCTAAGAGTGGCTGAAGTCAAGAATACTCAGGGCCAAAAGTGTCCAGTGTCAAGAATACTTGGGGCCAGGAGTGGCCAGTGTCAAGAATACTTGAAGCATGGTTTGTGCTTAAGCTAGGAGTGGCTGGAGTAAATAATACTCAACACCTAATGTAAAATGTTTTTACATAGTGGTAATCCTTCAGATTTGAAGGTACTTGATGTAGTCTTCGAGTTGGAGGTGAACTAGTATAAAATCACTTATGTATTGTCTCCTTCTCTCTTACTCTTTACTATCAAAAGTCTAGTGCATTATCATTGTTATACACGATAGTAATAGTTTGGTAAAAATATGTTCACTCAATCAAAATATTATGCTCACCATTTCACGAAAGTCTGGTCCGTTGTACGTAACGCAATAACGTTTAAATATCACTTTTTGGTTTGAAAAGGTGAACAGACTTATTCAACGTCTCCTTCCAAGTCTGTTCTCTGAACCATCAATTGGTATTAGAGCATGGCCTCTGGGATGAACACTCTAACGAGTGTAGAGGAAGAAGATCCATAAAGAAATCTACTCTAATAAAGGCTTAAAAGGAAGAAGAAGAAGCTACTCAAAGACTGAAGAAGAGCCATCACCTTTCTATTTGAGTTTAAAGAGGGTGGCCTGATGATTTTCATAGGAAGGCCCAAATTAGAGCTCCAAAGCAGTGTGAAAGCATCCCTACGTGGTAAGTTAGTTATTTTTATACATTTATTTATACAAACTAAGAACATAATCTTTAATGTAAAAAGATGCAAGTTCTGGTGTTGTGGTGGAAGAACTTGATAAAGGCTGAAATTTGATCGCCTTGAATTAGCTAATCTAATGGGTCAATTTTATCCAAAAGCAATAACTGAAGTTTAAGGCGGAAAAGGTAGGTTAAGGGGGCGAGGGGGTTTGGGATAACAAAAGTAGGGTTCATTGTTACAAAACTAAATAGGTTAGGTTGAGATAGGGGGATATGGATCATAGAAAAGGATGGAAATAAGGTTAGAATTAGGGATTAAGAATCTAAAAGGTACAATAGAGTGGGTTATTGTGTAGGGGGTATGATCCATGGAGGGGGATTGGTTCAATGAAGTAGAAATAGGTAGTGGGAGAGTGGCAAGATGGTTCACAATGGTAGCTAGTATCCTAAAAATGGCATCATGGCAAGAGTCCATGGTAGACTAGAGGTGCTTAAACTATGAGTTGTGTTGGACTTGTAGGGACTATAGTTTATCTTCTATTGAAAGGATAGCATCCTTAAGATCTTTAGTGGGTTTGGGAGGCATGATGGAAATGAAAGCATTAGAATGACAAGCACTATATAACCCTAAAAATTAGGAGACTATTATCAAGAGAAAATAAGGGGAAAAGGATACTTAGAAAAAGGAAATTATTAATATTTTTCATTGTGTCTAGAAGACAACTTTAAGGTATTAAAATAGCTAAAGATATAATTCTTGTGTGTGTAGATAGGTTTTCATAATGACAAACCTATGTATATCCTAAGACAATGACGAATAAGGCAAGGAAGCTTTTCTACGATGCACCCTCATGCATGGAGCTTCAAATCTAAGGACCAACAAGAGCTTCAAGAGTTGATGTGCCTTTAGGCTTGGTCTTAGTTAAAAATCCTTTTTAAGATGGTAAAGACCTAAAAGTGAGCAAAGGAAAATTGATCAGTGTTTTAAAAATATTTTAAAAAATGACCAAAATTTAGATAGGACTCAAAAACTAGCGTTTTGGACCAAATTAACGCATTTTGGGCCATAATAGGCTTGCTTGGTTCGAATGGTTCGAACCAATCTGGAGGATGGTTCAAACCAGGATATGCGAATAGGCCTTATTTTTTGAGCTTCTATCTTATTTATGGAAACTTGTCATATTTCTAAAAACGTGGCATATTTTGTTACCTTTTTGGGTGACACTTAGAAGTAGAACGTACTCTGTTGGGATCCTCATAGACAAAAAGATTATAGTCAATTTGATAATTGTTGTAGGAATTTCTTGAATTCCTAGCTTTTGTTGAAGGATCTTCTCTTCTTGAACCTTCTTAGATCCAAAATGCTTAAAGAAAATGAAGAGGATAGTCACAGTTTTGGAAGCTTAAGGAAGAAGGTAAGGGAGTCTTGTAGTGGAAGCTAGCTTGTGGTGGAAGTTAGAAGGAGAAAGAACCTAGATCTAAGGAGGATTGATTTAAAAATGGAGGAAATGGAGAGGAGAAGAGTGGGAGGTGCTGCCGCCACTCTCTAGGATGTAGAGAGATAAGGTATGAATGTCACCACCTTTGGAGAAGGTCCAAAGGATAAGACACTAGAAAGGAGCCTCAAGCTTTTACTTTTCTAGAGAGAAGGGGGAGTTTCTCACTCTAAAATCTCTAATCATTCAAGTTATGAACTAATTACAAAGGAGAGGGACTTATATAGTCCCTTGAAACTTTCGGCCAAAGCTTCCTAACCATGGGCCTTGGATTAGCTCCTAAGGCCCAATACTAAAACCTACTCAACTTGGCCCAATACAAGCCCAAATGCAAAAAGGAACAAGGTACAAGGCCCAAAAGTGGCCCAAACTTAATGGCTATATAAAGCCCAAACTAATTCCTAAAATATAGTTCTAATATACCTAGAATACAAAGGAATGAAAAATATGTACAAGATATATGAGGCCCAATGAAGAGGCCCAAAGGAGGCCCAAACATCCACACCAAGCCCATTACCCTTCTATAGTGCAAGAGAAAAGGGTAAGGGTCTTCAATAGCTCCTCCTTGGGCTTGGGCTCACTCAAAGAATATATAGAAGAAGCTAAATGCTTTTGGAGACCTTCCTTGGCTCTCTTGGCCCTTGACCTAGTCATAGGGCCCTTGAAAGCATCCAAGGCAACCTCCAAAGACTGTGTAGGGTCCACGGCTTCTTCCTGGATGATGGCCATGTCATGCTCCCCCTCTTGAAAAGGATTTACCCTCAAATCCGAGGCAACCTCATCCAGCTCATCTACAAAGCAAGGGGTAAGATCAGAGATATTAAATGTAGCACTGACCCCATACTCACCAGGGAGGTCAAGTACATAAGCATTATTATTAATTCTCTTAATCACTTGAAAAGGACCATCACCTCTAGAGTTAAGTTTGTACTTCCTAAGGTTAGGAAAGCGTTCCTTCCTTAGGTGAAGGCAAACCCAATCCCCAACATCTAAGATAACCTCTTTTTTCTTTTTATTCATACATCTAGAATAGTGATCATTTTTCTTTTGTATATGGTGTTTAACCTCCTCATGAAGTTTTTGAATAAAAGATGCTTTTGCCTCACCATCCATATGAAGGATGTCATCTGAAACCTTTAGAGGCAAAAGATCTAAAGGAGTAAGGGGATTAAAACCATACACAATCTCAAAAGGACTATGCTTGATGGTGGAGTGAACTACCCGATTATAAGCAAACTCTACATGTGGTAGACACTCATCCCAAGACTTAACATTTTTTTTAACAAGGACTCACAGAAGAGTAGAAAGAGTTCGGTTAACAACCTCAGTTTGGCCATCTATTTGTGGATGGCAAGTGGTAGAAAAGAGAAGTTTAGTTCCTAGCCTGGCCCAAAGGGTCCTCCAGAAATGGCTAAGAAACTTGGTATCCCTATCACTAAGTATAGTTCTAGGGATCCCATGTAAGTGAATTATCTCTTTAAAGAATAGTTTAGCAATATGGCTTGCATCATCAACCTTATACAAGGGATGAAGTGAGCCATCTTACTAAATCTATCAACTACCACAAAGATAGAATCCATTCCCCTTTGGATCCTAGGTAACCCAAGGACAAAGTCCATACGAATATCTACCCAATGGGAAGTTGGAATAGGCAAGGGAATGTAAAGGCCATGTGGAGACACCCTATATTTGGCCTTTTTACATGCAAAGCACCTAGAGCAAAGTCTTTGCATGTCACGCTTCATATGGGGCCAATAGAAATGTTCATCAAGGGTGGCTAAAGTCTTATCCCTCCCAAAGTGCCCCATGAGCCCTCCCTCATGACTCTCATGAAGTAAAAGGTCTCTAATGGATCCCCTAGGAATGCAAAGCTTATTAGCTTTAAAGAGAAAGCCATCTAATTTATGGAATCCACTAGATGTAAGTAAGGAACCACAAGTATGATAGGCATTAGCAAAGTCAAGGTCATTTGGATACAATTCTTTTATTTTATCAAGACCATGAAGAGTGGCACCCAAAGAATAAAGGAGGGTATGCCTTCTAGATAAGGCATCAGCTACAACGTTAGCTTTACCACTACGGTGCTTGATAACATAAGGGAATTGTTCCAAATACTCAACCCATTTGGCATGCCTTTTATTTAACTTATGTTGGCCTTTGATATACTTGAGTGACTCATGGTCACTATGAATGACAAACTCTTTGGGAATTAAGTAGTGTTCCCAAGTTTGCAAGGCCCTAATCAAAGAAAAGAACTCTTTGTCATAGGTGGGATAATTAAGGTATGCCCCATTAAGCTTTTCACTAAAGCAAGCAATAGGGTGCCCCTCTTGAAGTAAAACCGCTCCTATTCCAATATTAGAAGCATCACATTCTAGCTCAAATGTTTTTAAAAAATTTGGTAGAACAAGAATGGAGCATGTATGAGTCTATGCTTGAGGTCTTGAAAGGCCTTTTCTTGCTTTGGCCCCCAAAGAAAAGGAACATTCTTTTTAAGCAAATCATTTAGGGGAGATGCCAAAGTAGAAAAGTCTCTCACAAACCTTCTATAGAAGCTAGCTAAGCCATGGAAGCTTCTAATATCATGTATGTTTTTAGGGGTTAGCCAAGCACTAATTGCTTTGACTTTGTCTTGGTCAACTTGGACCCTTTTGGAGCTAACTACAAATCCTAAAAAGACAATGTGATCTAAACCAAAAGAGCATTTTTCAAGGTTAGCAAAAAGTTTGTTTGCTCTTAAAGCAAGTAAAACATGTCTAAGGTGGGTAAGGTGAGAGTCTATAGACTTGGAATACACAAGGATGTCATCAAAGTAGACAACAACAAAGTGGCCAATGAAGTCCCTTAAAACATGATTCATGAGGTACATGAAGGTACTAGGTGCATTGGTCAAACCAAAAGGCATAACCAACCACTCATATAAACCAAGCTTGGTCTTAAAAGCAGTTTTCCACTCATCACCTTCCTTGATTCGTATTTGGTGATAGCCACTTTTAAGGTCAATTTTGGAGAATATGGTAGAGCCACAAAGTTCATCCAACATATCATCAAGTCTAGGTATAGGGTGCCTATACTTGATGGTGATGTTGTTGATTGCTCTACAATCAGTGCATAACCTCCAAGAACCATCTTTTTTTGGAACTAAAAGAACTGGCACAGCACATAGACTAAGACTCTCCCTAATCCAACCTTTGGAAAGTATATCTCCAATTTGTTTCTCTATTTCTAGACTCTCCTTGGGGTTACACCTATATGCAGGTCTGTTAGGCAAGCTAGCCCTGGGGATAAGATCTATTTGGTGTTCTATACCCCTAAGAGGTTGGAGCCCTTGAGAAAGATCTTTAGGAAAGACATCCTCAAATTCTAGAAGAATATTTTGCAATCCCTTAGGCCTAGGAGAAGGAGAGCCCACTAAGGATAGGGAAGTGCAAGGGTTAGAGCTACTAGAAGGGCTAGGAGAGCTAGATGAAGAAGGTGTAGGGTAAAGCATGTAGAGAGGTTTGTGAAGAAGCAAGGCTTACTTCACATCATGCTTAGAGGAAAAGAAAGAGGAGTGCCTCTTGGGATCTTCATAGGTGAGGATCCCTTTACCCTTATCTTGTTGAGTGACTTGTCATTTTTTTTTTTTGTTTTTAAGATTTAGGAGGGGAGGTGGAAAGCCCAACCTCCCTATCCCTCTTCAACTTCATTTGAAGTTGGTCTTCCAAAACTTGTTTGGGAGACAAGGGATGTAAGACAAACTTTTTATTGTTATGTACAAAGGTGAGGGTGTTAGTAAACCCCTCATGGGTGACTTTCTTATCATATTGCCAAGGGCGACCTAAGAGCACATGAGTGGCTTCCATAGGAACCACATCACACCATATTTGATCATGGTAAGTGCCTATAGCAAGAGAGAGAAGAACTTGCTTGTTCATTAACATTTCACCCTTTTCATTAAGCCATTGAAGTTTGTAAGGTTTTGGGTGATCTATTAGAGGATAACCAAGTTTGTGAACTAGCCTTTGACTAGCCACATTAGCACAACTACCACTATCCACAATGAGAGAACAAAGTTTTTCTTGAATGTAACATCTTGTATGAAAGATGTTCTCTCGTTGTGTAGTGTCATCATCCCTTATATGACTACCTAGGAGTCTTCTAATCATAAAAAGCTCACCGTCATCTCCTAGAACATGTTCACTCTCATAGGAATCACTATTGGAGCTATCACTTGAGTATGAAGAGGATGCTTCCTCATAGCTTGAATAGTGATCAATGGCTTTTAAAATCATAAGTTTTTTGGTTGAGCATTGAGAGGCAATATGACCCCTTCCTAAGCATTTAAAACACTTGATTGAACTTGTTCTCGAAGAGTTGGGTTGGGATGAAGAGTTATCATTCCTAGAAGGGTTGTTCCTAGATGGTCTTGAAGGGGTATATGATCCCTATGAACCTCACTTTTGAGTTTAGGAGTTGAAGTGCCCACTTCAGGCTCTTTACCCTTCTTACCCAAACTACCCTCTTTAGGGATGGAGTTTTCTTTACCCTTCCACCTAGTCCTAAAAGGTTTGGATTCTCTATTGTAGTAGGAAGCTCCATCCATGAGTTGAGCTTCTACTCTTGTGCATTGATGGAGAAGCTCCTCAATGTCCACATAAGGTAGAAGTTCAACTCTTTTCCTAATATTATGATTAAGGCCATGTAAAAACCTATGCATGAGGATTTCTTCATCCTCCTCAACATTGGCCTTAATCATAGCCATCTCTAAAGCCTTATAGTAATCCTCCACATTCTTGGACCATTGGGTGAGTCTATTGAGCTTGGCCAATAGTTCACCCCTATAGTAGGAGGGAACATACCTCTTCCTAAGTAAGGCTTTCAAATCCTCCCATTCATCAATGGGTGGGAAATGGTCTCTTTTTCTTTCCTTTAGGATTTTGGTCCACCATACTAATGCATAATTTTGAAAGCTAAGGGTGGCAATCCTAACTTTTTTTGCATTCTTAGTTTCATGGGAGGTGAAGAGTTGCTCAACTCTCATCTCCCAATCAAGATAGGCTTCTACATCACTTTTGCCATGGAAGGGTGGGACCTCTAGCTTGACCTCTCTCAAGCCACCCTCCTCATGGTTTCTAGTATGTCTTCTATGGTGCCTATGCTCAACCTCACTAGTGTCATCATATTGTCTATCCGCATGGTGTCTATTTCTTTGTCTATGATGCCTAGTGGTTCTATCTCTACCCTCCCCATGTTCTATGTTATCTAGCCTAGTAGCAATGTTATTAAGTTGCTCTAAAATTTTACGCATGTGTGGGGGGTTTGCTCTCTAACTCTCTCACTAGATGAAGACATGTTATAATGCAAGGATGCTAGTGATGAGATACTAGTCGTGTCACTCAATTTATTTGAATCGGCCACAAAGAAGAAAAATAGAAGAAAACTTTTAAACAAGACTAGTGGGGGTGCAAGAATTTAAACTAAACCTAGCATGCAAGAGCACACTTATGCTAACTAGAAAGCAATTAAATCAAACTAGTCGGATAGTGCAAAAATGTAAACTAGGCCTAGGATATCAAATCGCACTTACACTAGTCAAAAGTAAAAAGTATAAACTAAGTCCTAATTGCAATTACTCCTAATCAACTAAGTAAAAGAAAGTTTAAAGTCCAATGTCCATTGTCTCTAAAGCCCAAATACAAGGACTACACAAAGAATCAAATTTAAAGTCCCAAAATACAAGGGAAAAGAAAATACAATGTAAAAGAAACAAGTCCTAATTTATTACAAACTTTGCTTTCCAATACACAAGTCTTCCAAGACTCTTCAAGTCCACCAAGATAATCCCACAAGCTACAAAAGAGAAACTTGGAAACTCAAAGTAATGGTTAGCACAAAGTATAAGAAAAGGAAAAGAATTTGTTTTGCACTATAAGCTCACAAGGTGTTTCACTCAAGGTCCACTTCTCTCTATTATTATAGATTGTTGTAGGTCAAATCTAGTGATCAAATCTCAATCCCTTCAATATGATAACCAAATATTTAATGACTCACAAGCCTTAATCTCAAGAATGCCAAGAAAGAGAAATACTCAAATGACAAAATTAGAGACAACAAGACAAGCAAGAAAAGCAAATTAGGAAGCTAAACCAAATGAGAAGATAAAGTGACAAACTAGAATATGACAAGCAACAAAAGTGTAAAGAAAGAAAGGCACACAAGAGTATGAAATTGTTATGACAAACTTAGAATGAAAACAAGACAAACTAAAATTAAATACACAAAAGAAAGTAAGCACACAAAAAGCTACCTAGAACACTAGAATGCTTAAAACTTTTCACAAGCTTTAGAAGTATGTTGCTAATGCTTTTGCCTCAAACAAATGTACAATTAGGCACTAAAAGAAGTCAATTAGGTACTGCACAAATGAAAATATAGGTGCTGGACTGTATTTTTGTTTCTAATGTTAGTCCTCAAATTTTCAATAGAAGCTTTAATAAAAATTTCATAAAAATTACAAAAATTAGTTTAATTTGTTAGAAAATTAGGATTTAAATTCAATAAATGGATGTTGTTGGAAATAATCTGCCCTTGATCAATTTTCTCTAAGTTTTGCAGTGAAAAAGTTAAGAAATCAAGAGAAAATTACACTGGAGAAGCTGACGCGTAGCCTCACCCCACGCGTAGCATCAATAGCTATTTTTGATGCTGACGCTACACGTCACAGCCACGCGTAGCGTCTGTGTTGCGTGGACTCCACATCCAACTTGGCTAAGCACTCAGCTTTGACCCAATAATGGCCACCCCACTCAGCACCAAGGGCTACCCCACTAAGCACAAATGGCCAAAATATAGTGGAAACACGTCCAAGTGGCCAGGCATGATCATATTTAATAATTTGAAGTGGCCATTATCAACTGTTTGATGGAAGCTGAGTCAGGGGTGTGACGCGTAGCGTCAGCACCCTTGCTCAGCCCTATAAATAGGGCCATCCAACACCATTCTATATCATCCCATAGCATCCCATTCTCTTCTTTTCTCTCTTGTGCTCGACTTTGAGTACTTCTTTTGTGAGTTGTAGTTCTAGAATAGTTTTCTAGATACTTGAGTGTGTTTTCGGTGTATTATGATCGTTGTATCGTGAAGTTCCCATCGTCTTCGTAATGTCAAACTCTGTAAGTGTTGTTTTTACTTTCACCATGTGTAACTAATTTGTTTATGTTGGAATTGGTGAACTAATCTATTGAGTATAATGTTGTGAATTTGACCTCTGCATGTTTATGATTCAAGTCCATGTTAGTATTTCAACCTTTTATTAATATGAACGTCAAACGGGAGAATGATTTTTATGTGTATTGAAACTTGTTTTATTAGTATGAATGTCAAACGGGAGAATGATTGTTCATGCCATATTGAAACTTGTTTTGACGAAAGTAAAAAGTTGGAATACCCTTGGTATCTCAATTCTATAGGGGTTGTTAACCATTGTTGCCATAAGGCCAGGTCTTAATGCAAGTTTTTACTGAGAAAGCTCACGAGGGATCGGACTTTACGGTGAATTCTTAGAATTTATATCACGAGGAATCGGTTATAATGATTTTAAGCTGCAATGACATGAAACTTGATGATTAAATATGCATGTCTTGAGTTCCTCATTGTTATTCTAGATTAGGGATCCAATTTCCAACTTAATTTGTTTATCTGTGTTTATCTCAAGTATCTTACCTATTCTAGATTGCAACTTAACTTTTTAGATAGATTTTTATTTTCTTTTTTTATCTCATGAACAACTCAATCATGCTATCCTGTGAATATTGTATAAATTGTATATAAATCATTCTTTTGTCTATAACTTCCTTTACATTTACCATAGTAAATAGAAAATTACTGTTGTTATTGAACTTTCAATCCCAGTGGAGCGATATCTAAATTTTGAAAACTACAAACGATTGGTGCGCTTGCCAATTAACAACCCGGTGGTGGAAACGAACTGTTGAGATGCTATCGCCGAGTTAACAAGTTTTCTGGCGCCGTCACCGGGGATTGAATTGTTTCAGTAAAACAGTAAATTTTTAATTACCGTGGTAAATATTTTTTTTACCTTAGTTAAATTTTTTTTTTAATTTTTACTTATTGTTACACTAACTTTATTTGTCTAGTTTGTGTATGCAAACTCAATCTACTACAGGTAAAATTTATTTTGATCCTGAGATAGAAAAGTTTGTAAAGAAAATCAAGTCTTTGAAATCTAAAACACAAACTAAATCTTCTTCTACTTCTAATTTTGAAAATTCAAATATGGCTGCTGAAAGGAGAACATTGGGACAGTTTACTGCTATTAATGGTCCACCCCGAGTTTCGGGTATGTTTCAAGGACCTGTTGTACCAGTGGAGATTAAACCTGCTACTTTAAATATTATTCAAAACAATCAATTTGCTGGTTTAAATCATGAAGAACCATATGAACATTTAACTATTTTTTATGAGTTATGCAGCACAATTGGTTTTGAACCCAATCAAGAAGAGTCTGTTTACATGAGACTTTTTCCTTTTTCATTGATTGGTAAAGCAAAAGAATGGTTTAAATCTTGTCCACCGGGTAGTTTTGCAAACTGGTCCGATGTTGAAAGAAAATTTTTGGAAAGGTTTTATTCTCCTTCAAAATATTTTGAAGCAATGACAGCCATACACTCTTTTTCTCAAAATAATGATGAATCACTAGGAGAGACATGGGAACGATTCAAGGCACTTTTGAGAAAGTGTCCAAACCACAACCTGAATGATGCCGAAAAGGTAAGAATCGTTTACCATGGTTTATTACCTCAGTTCAAGATGATGTTAGATGCTTATGCAGGTGGTTCCTTAATGAACAAAACTGTGGAGGAAGCTATTGAGATATTGGAATCAATGTCCATTAGTGACCATCAAGCTAAACCAGAAAGAGGTAATGTACAAGGTATACTTGAACAAGGAGTAAATGATACAGTGTTAATTCAACAAAAATTGTTGATACAACAAATTGAGGCAATGAGTAAACAACTTGGAAAACTTCAAGTTACCCATGTACCACCACAACTTCCTGCTCAATTAAAACAATGTGAGTATTGTATGAGCAAACAACCATGTGGTTACTGTGCTCTTGACCAGAATGAACAAGAACAAGCTAATTCCTTGATTCATCAGAGGTTACCTACAGGTAATTCTCTAAATCCTCTTGTAAATTCTTTTTCTAACAATTACCTGCAGGGAAGGCAAAACCAAAACCATGGTTGGAAGCAACATGCTAGACCCTTCAATAATCAAGGTGATTACAATACTAGATTGACAAAGGCTGAAGAAAATATTCAACAATTGATGCAATACATGGAGACAATTAAAGCTGCACTTAAAGCATCAGATCAACAGTTAAGTCAGCTAGTAAAAGAAGTAGCCGACATCAAGGAATTCAAAGCGAAAGAACAATGTAAGGCTATTTTTACAAGAAGTGGTAAAACTGTAGGTATAAACTGTGAAAAAGAAAAAGAAAAAGAAAAAGAAAAAGAAAGTGAAGAAAATAAAGAAAAGGATGAAAAAAATCAAAAAAATCAAAAAAATCAATATCTTGGACAGACACCTCCTGTCCAGGATTTACCTTATCCTCATCCACCATCATGAAAAGATAAAGAAAAGGAATACAAGAGATTCCTTGAAATCTTTAAGCAGTTACACATAAACATTCCTTTTTCTGAGGCATTAGAACAAATGCCTACATATGCTAAGTTTATGAAAGAACTGCTTACAAAGAAAAGGAAGTATGATGAAGAGATCGTAGAACTTGAAGCAAGTTGCAGTGCTATTTTGCAATACAAGATGCCAAAAAAATCCAAAGATCCTGGCAAATTCACTATTCCTGTCTCTATTGGTGGAGTAAATATTGGTAAGGCTTTATTAGATTTAGGGGCTAGCATCAATCTAATGCCCCTAAGTATGATGAAGCGTATTCGTGACCTTGATCCACAACAGACAAGGATGACTCTACAATTAGCTGATAAATCCATCAAAAGACCTTATGGGATTGTAGAAGATGTGCTTGTAAAGGTTGACAAATTCTACTTTCCTGTGGATTTTGTGATCTTAGACATGGAAGAAGATGCTGATGTTCCTCTAATTCTTCGAAGACCATTCATGAAAACTGCTCAAGTACTGACTGATGTGGACAATGGGAAGCTAGCAGTAAGAGTGCATGATGAGGAAGTGAATTTCGATGTCTTCAAGGCAATGAAACATCCTAGCCCAAAGCAAGACTGTTTCAAAGTGGACATCTTTGATGAAACTTATCTTTCCTTATCAAAAGGTATGACTATTTCTGACCCATTAAATAAGTTATTGACTAACTCTGTTGAATTTTTGAATGAAGAAGAGGAGAAACAGATTGAAAGGTATCTTGAAGAATTCGATCAAGGGAAAGAAATTTCCTTTGAATCAAGAAAGATTGAAGAAATTCAAGAATCACCTGTTGAAGAAATCCAGAAACCTGAACTAAAAGTGTTACCTTCCAATCTGAAATACATCTTTTTGAAAGAAGGTAATTTAAAACCAGTAATCATTAGTAATCTGTTAAGTGAAACAGAGGAAGAAAAACTGGTAGAAGTATTGAAGAGCAATCAAGAAGCAATTGGGTGGACACTTGAAGATTTGAAAGGTATAAGTCCATCATATTGCATGCACAAAATCTTGTTGGAAGATAATTTTAAACCTATTGCTCAACCTCAAAGACGCCTCAACCCAACTTTGAAAGAGGTAACCAAAAAGGAGGTTCTGAAATTGCTGAAAGCAGGTATTATTTATCCTATTTCTGATAGTGCATGGGTAAGTCCTGTTCAAGTTGTTCCAAAAAAGGTGGTATGACAGTAATTGTTAATGAAAAAAATGAACTAATTCCTACAAGAACTGTCACTAGTTAGAGAATGTGTATTGATTATAGAAAATTAAATCAAGCAACAAGAAAAGATCATTTTCCATTGCCTTTTATGGATCAAATGCTTGAAAGATTGTCTGGACAAGAATATTATTACTTTCTTGATGGTTATTCTGGATATAATCAAATTGTTGTTGACCCTCTTGATCAGGAGAAAACTACTTTTACATGTCCTTTTGGCATATTTGCTTACAGAAAAATGCCATTTGGATTATGTAACGCACGTGCTACTTTTCAAAGATGCATGTTTGCTATTTTTGCAGATTTAATTGAAAAGAGCATTGAGATTTTCATGGATGACTTCTCAGTTTTTGGGCATTCATTTGAAACATGTCTATCCAACCTGGACACCGTACTGAAGCGGTGTATTGAGACAAATTTGGTGCTTAATTGGGAGAAATGTCACTTCATGGTGAAAGAAGGAATTGTACTTGGTCATAAAATTTCTTCTAGAGGCATTGAAGTTGACCAAGCCAAAATAGAGGTAATTTCTAAACTCCCACCTCATGTAAATGTAAAAGGTATTAGAAGCTTTTTAGGACATGTTGGATTTTATAGGAGGTTTATTCAAGATTTTTCAAAAATTACAAAACCTTTATCAAACCTTCTAAATAAAGATGTTGAATTCAAATTTGATGAAGCATGTCTTAAAGCTTTTAATTCCTTGAAAGAAAAATTGGTTTCTGCCCCTGTAATTGTTGCTCCTAATTGGAATTTACCCTTTGAACTTATGTGTGATGCAAGTGATTATGCTGTTGGAGCAGTTTTAGGTCAAAGATACGAAAAAGTTTTTAAAGTCATACATTATGCTAGTAAAGTTTTGAATGAAAATAAAATAAATTATGCAACTACTGAAAAAGAATTACTAGCCATAGTATATGCTTTAGAAAAAATTTCGATCTTACTTGATTGGCTCAAAAATAATTGTTTTTACTGATCATGCTACAATCAAGTATCTTTTAACTAAATCTGATTCAAAACCTCGGTTAATCAGATGGATTTTGCTCCTTCAAGAATATGATCTTGAAATCAAAGATAAAAAGGGTAGTGAAAATATGGTAGCTGACCATCTTTCTAGATTAATGAATAATGAGATTACTGCCAAAGAAAAAGAAATTTTGGAAGAATTTCCTGATGAAAAACTTTTCAAAATAACACGACGGCCATGGTTTGCTGACATGGCCAATTCCAAAGCAGCAGGAGTTCTTCCAAATGATTTGACTTGGCAACAAAGAAAAAAATTCTTTAGAGATGCAAGATATTTTGTTTGGGATGACCCTCATTTATTCAAAATTGGAGTGGATAATTTGTTACGACGTTGTGTGCCTGACTGGGAAGTAAAAGATGTGTTGTGGCATTGTCATAAATCACCATATGGAGGACACTTTAATGATGAAAGAACAGCTGCAAAAGTTCTCCAATCAGGTTTATACTGGCCCTCTCTTTTTAAAGATGCTCACTTATTTGTTCAATCTTGTGATAACTGCCAAAGAACAGGTAATGTTGGAAGAAGGCAAGAAATGCCTCTCACAAATATACAAGAAGTTGAGGTATTTGATTGTTGGGGAATTGACTTCATGGGACCTTTTCCTAACTCATACTCAAATCAATACATTCTTTTGGCAGTTGATTATGTTTCAAAGTGGGTGGAAGCAATTGCTACCCCTAATGTTGACACTAAAACTGTTGTGAATTTTTTGAAGAAAAATATTTTTTGCAGATTTGGGACACCAAGAACTTTAATCAGCGATGGTGGTTCACACTTTTGTAATAAAATTCTTCAGAAAGTATTACAACATTATGGAGTAAAGCATAAGGTAGCCACCGTATATCATCCACAAACCAACGGGCAAGCAGAGATTTCAAATCGTGCAGTAAAAAGAATTCTGGAGAAAACTGTGTCATCTTCTAGAAAGGATTGGTCACAAAAACTTGATGATGCACTCTGGGCATACAGAACTGCATTTAAAACACCAATTGGTCTTTCTCCTTTCCAAATGGTTTATGGAAAATCATGTCACCTTCCAGTTGAAATGGAACATAAAGCATATTGGGCTTTAAAATTCCTCAATTTTGATCAAAATGTAGTAGCAGACAAACGGAAGTTACAGCTACTTGAGTTAGAGGAAATGAGGAACAATGCCTATGAATCATCTAGATGCTACAAAAGTAAGGTGAAAGCTTACCATGATAAAAAGTTAAAGAAAAGACACTTCACTCCAGGGCAGCAAGTTTTATTGTTCAACTCAAGATTAAAATTGTTTCCTGGAAAATTGAAATCAAAATGGTCAGGCCCATTTTTGATTAAAGAAGTCAAACCATACGGAGCAGTGGAAATTGAAGATCCAACTTCCAAAAGAAGTTGGATGGTAAATGGGCAAAGGTTGAAACTATATTTGGGTGGTGAAATTAACAAAATTACCACCAGTTATCTTTTAACTGACCCTTGAAATGCAGGAATGTCAGGCTGGAGACACTAAACCTAGCGCTCAATGGGAGGCAACCCATTTTGTTATTGTTTATTTTAATTTATGTGAAAAAATAAATAAATAAATAAATAAATAATAAATAAATAAATATATATATATATATAATAATCCAAAAATCCAAAAATAAAATTTATCTTTTAATAAATCAATCAAATTTTTGTTAGTAAGTTAATACACTTAGAGTTTTTACACAATGAAACTTAATTATGTAAAATCAATTATTAGTTCTTTATAACTTAGGAATTTTGATAAATTTAATTACAATAGGTTTATTAACCATCAAGCAAATTTCGATAGCCCGGTGAGCAGAGAGATATCTTTTTATATACTTGAGGGTTTAATCGATATATTTTCAATTCGAATTGATTTTGCTTTAATCTCTGATTTGTGTTGTTGTACAGAAAATTCAGGAAAATGATCAAGGCACATTTTTGGTAAAAAAAACCTTGGGCCAAATAGCTTACCTTGGTAAAAATTCTTTTATCCTTTGCAAGCCAATTTGAGCCTAAAATAAAATTCCTTGATACCCTTAAAACTAAATCTGTTTTTACCATTCCCTATACTTGATTGATTAAAAGAGCAGTTGAAATAAATGAAAAATATTTTGAGTGTTCTCACAAAAATGGGGAGTGAAAATATAGAACTTGATTCTTTTCAGAAAAAAATAAAGTATGGAAAAGAAAAGTCAAAAATAGTGAAAAGAATCAAGTTGGGGGTATTTATTTTTCATCAACAAAAGAAATGGGAGTTTAGGTCAAGAGAAAGCCTAAAAAAATTATAAAATGCTCTTTTATGATTTCAGGTTTTTGAATTCCAAGAAAAACCATTGATTCTTGTAAACCAAGCCTCATTACAACCCGTGAAAAGACCTTGTGATTTCTGAATTAATTCTGTATAAATAACCATTGATTAGATGACAAACAAAGTTAAATTCGTTTGATCTTATGATTGATTGAGTGAAACAGGTTACCTATTACATAGAGATAAACACCTGTGAGGTAAGCCTGAAATTCTGCTTGATTGTTAATAGAATATTGTAAATAAATTTTATCATTAAACCTTTGTTATACTTAATACCAATTTTTGATTATTACAAAGTTAGTTAAATTGTGAAAATTACTTTTTGTTGTAAATTCTCGGACTAACTCAAAAATTTGATTCCAAATTTTTATTTTTCTTATTTTTTCTCTCTTGCTCGAGGACGAGCAATGTCTCAAGTTGGGGGTATTTGTTAGTCCTCAAATTTTTAATAAAAGCTTTAATAAAAATTTCATAAAAATTACAAAAATTAGTTTAATTTGTTAGAAAATTAGGATTTAAATTCAATAAATGGATGTTGTTGGAAATAATCTGCCCTTGATCAATTTTCTCTAAGTTTTGTAGTGAAAAAGTTAAGAAATCAAGAGAAAATTATACTGGAGGAGCTGACGCGTAGCCTCACCCCACGCATAGCATCAACAGCTATTTTTGATGCTGATGCTACGCGTCATAGCCACGCATAGCGTCAGTGCTGCGTGGACTCCACATCCAACTTGGCTAAGCACTCAGCTTTGACCCAATAATGGCCACCCCACTCAGCACCAAGGGCTACCCCACTAAGCACAAATGGCCAAAATATAGTGGAAACACGTCCAAGTGGCCAGGCATGATCATATTTAATAATTTGAAGTGGCCATTATCAACTGTTTGATGGAAGCTGAGTCAGGGGTGTGACGCGTAGCGTCAGCACCCTTGCTCAGCCCTATAAATAGGGCCATCCAACACCATTCTATATCATCCCATAGCATCCCATTCTCTTCTTTTCTCTCTTGTGCTCGACTTTGAATACTTCTTTTGTGAGTTGTAGTTCTAGAATAGTTTTCTAGATACTTGAGTGTGTTTTCGGTGTATTGTGATCGTTGTATCGTGAAGTTCCCATCGTCTTCGTAATGTCAAACTCTGTAAGTGTTATTTTTACTTTCACCATGTGTAACTAATTTGTTTATGTTGGAATTCGTGAACTAATCTATTGAGTATAATGTTGTGAATTCGACCTCTGCATGTTTATGATTCAAGTCCATGTTAGTATTTCAACCTTTTATTAATATGAACGTCAAACGGGAGAATGATTTTCATGTGTATTGAAACTTGTTTTATTAGTATGAATGTCAAACGGGAGAATGATTGTTCATGCCGTATTGAAACTTGTTTTGACGAAAGTAAAAAGTTGGAATACCCTTGGTATCTCAATTCTATAGGGGTTGTTAACCATTGTTGCCATAAGGCCAGGTCTTAATGCAAGTTTTTACTGAGAAAGCTCACGAGGGATCGGACTTTACGGTGAATTCTTAGAATTTATATCACGAGGAATCGGTTATAATGATTTTAAGCTGCAATGACATGAAACTTGATGATTAAATATGCATGTCTTGAGTTCCTCATTGTTATTCTAGATTAGGGATCCAATTTCCAACTTAATTTGTTTATCTGTGTTTATCTCAAGTATCTTACCTATTCTAGATTGCAACTCAACTTTTTAGATAGATTTTTATTTTCTTTTTTTATCTCATGAACAACTCAATCATGCTATCCTGTGAATATTGTATAAATTGTATATAAATCATTCTTTTGTCTATAACTTCCTTCATATTTACCATAGTAAATAGAAAATTACTGTTGTTATTGAACTTTCAATCCCAGTGGAGCGATATCTAAATTTTGAAAACTACAAACGATTGGTGCGCTTGCCAATTAACAACCCGGTGGTGGAAACGAACTATTGAGATGCTATCGTCGGGTTAACATCTAATTCAAGTATTTTTCAACACTTTTTTTCACTCTTTTTTGTAAGGAAAAAGGCCTAAACAATTAAGGAATGAATGGTCAATGTACTTATAACTTTTTTCACTTTTTTTCCTCGGTTTTTATATGTGTTTTTCTCTGTTTTTTACAGCCACTTACTGCAGCAACAACACATGTACTAATAGTGCATAAAAAGAGGCAAAATGGCAACTAAAGCTAGTGTAAAGCAAGCATCATCTTCCAAATCAAATAGGCAATGGAAGGCATTGTTTTTTGCAACAAAAGACATCAAAATAAAGACAAAAACAGCATGCAAAGAGTAGTGGAAAGCTGCTGGAAAAATCAAAACAAACTAAAAAATTCAACCTAAAAGGAGATCTAATAACCTACAACAATTTGGCACAACTTGTCACTTTAAAATGAGGTGAACAACAAGACTCTATGGAGCTTGTTAGGTACTTCAAAAAATGTGATTAAAGTACCTAAGAATCCAGCAAATAAATCAAGCAAAGATCAACATATAAAATTCCTAGAATCAACAAGAACAAGCTCCAAACTCAAGGCACAATCTAAGGTAACTATAAAACACTTAAACAAGCAACTAAGACCTAATCTAAGCAAGTATATGACATAGATCTAAACAGGTACAGAACTGAAATTGAAGTTGCAAATGATCAAATGACACAAAAATTCACACAAGATGCAAAGAAAAGTCAAAGAAACACAAGGCAACACATGTTACTTGAGGTAGAAGGCATCTAAGGTCAACTTTTTGACTTTTAAATTTTTTTCTCCAAACTTTATGAAATTTTGAGGTTATATTTCGGTTCCATGCAGTAGCATATTTTGTGAAGCAATTTTGGAAAATTCAAAGCCAAAAGGTCTAGATCTTAGATCTCAAGTAAGCATAACTTTTGCATTTTTTGGAGTTTTTAGGCATATGATATATGAAAATTTATGTAGAGAAAGCAAGGAATTCAGATCTAGAACCAGAATTGAAAAAAGAAAACAGCACCAAAATAGATCTAAGAAAATGAATTCAAGAAAAGTTGAGACTCATGATACCATATATTGTAGGAATTTCTTGAATTCCTAGCTTTTGTTGAAGGATCTTCTCTTCTTGAACCTTCTTAGATCCAAAATGCTTGAAGAAAATGAAGAGGATAGTCACGATTTTGGAAGCTTAGGGAAGAAGGTAGGGGAGTCTTGTAGTGGAAGCTAGCTTGTGGTGGAAGTTAGAAGGAGAAAGAACCTAGATCTAAGGAGGATTAGTTTAGAAATGGAGGAAATGGAGAGGAGAAGAGTGAGAGGTGTTGTCGCCATTCTCTAGGATGTAGAGAGATAAGGTATGAATGTCACCACCTTTGGGAGAAAGTCCAAAGGATAAGACACTAGAAAGGAGTCTAAAGCTTCTACTTTTCTAAAGAGAAGGGAGAGTTTCTCACTCTAAAATCTATAATCATTCAAGTTATGAACTAATTACAAAGGAGAGGGACTTATATAGTCCCTTGAAACTTTCAGCCAAAGCTTCCTAACCATGGGCCTTGGATTAGCTCCTAAGGCCCAATACTAAAACCTACTCTACTTGGCCCAATACAAGCCCAAATACAAAAAGGAACAAGGTACAAGGCCCAAAAGTGGCCCAAACTTAATGGCTATGCAAAGCCCAAACTAATTCCTAAAATATAGTCCTAATATACCTAGAATACAAAGGAATGAAAAATATGTACAAGATATATGAGGCTCAATGAAAAGGCCCAAAGGAGGTCCAAACATCCACACCAAGCCCATTACCCTTCTATAGTGTAAGAGAAAAGGGTAAGGGTCTTCAATAGCTCCTCCTTGGGCTTGGGCCCACTCAAAGAATGTATGGAAGAAGCTAAATGCTTTTGGAGACCTTCCTTGAGGGCCCTTGAAAGCATCCAAGGCAACCTCCAAAGACTGTGTAGGGTCCATGGCTTCTTCCTGGATGATGGCCATGTCAATAATAATCGAGTGACGTTGCTTTTTCAGACCGAACTAAGGAATCTAGTTTCCTATAAATTCAGTACCCAAACTTCATAAATATTCATTCCACTACTCAATTATTCTTACAGAAGTTAGTTCCTCTTTCTTACTCACTTTAAGTCTCTTTTTTGTCATAAGGTTCTTTAGAAATCTTTCTTTTGAGTTATGCTTTTAGACCAATATAGTTTTGGATCTAAGGTGAGAGAAAGCTTTCTCTAGGATACCCTTGAGACTAATGAATTCTTGTTGGCATTGGAAACAGGTTATGGGGAAATTTTAGACTTTAGACAGATAGTCCAAGAGTTGTAAGCAAACACCCTTATAATTTTCAAATTATAATAAGAAAATTCTAAGTCTTTGGGTTGAGAGACTGGAGTAGATCACAGTAGTGGTGATCGAATCAGGATATATCATAGTGTGCTCTTCTCTTCCTTACTCTATTTATTCATTTTATTATTTATTTTTATCTCTTATCATGTTTTCTTAAGCTTTTCATTTTATAAGTCTTTTAAAGATCCTTTTTAAATTGTTTTTAGTAAAAGATTTATTTAAAATAATTACTCATTTAATTACTTCTACAAAAAAGAGAAAATTTCCAAGACTTAATTAACCCCCTTAAGTCTAAGGCCACTTTCCAACAAGTGGTATGAGAGTTTTGCCTCTTATTTTAAAACTTCACAACTTAAGAGAATGACCTTAAACAAATATTGGGAGAAGGTGCAGCTAATAGTAGGCCACCAACCTTTAACGGTCTTAGATATACTTTTTGGAAAGCTCGCATGTAAATCTTTATCGAGTCAGTCAATGAAGATATATGAAGTGTTATTTTAAATGACCTTAATTTACCCATGTACATTGTTAATGGTAAAATGATTGAGAAATCAAAGGATCTTTGGATGGATGGAGAGAAAAGAAGAGGTAAATTAGATTTGAAAGGTAAAAATATCATTTGTTTTGCTCTTTGTCATGATGAATTTCTTAGTTACAAATTACATATCTATCAATGAAACTTGGGATACTTTACTAGTTACTTATGAAGGAACTAGTAAAGTTAAAAAGTCTAAAATAAACACATTGTTCATATTGTTAACAGTCTCTTGACATTAAAATCCTTTTTCGGTGAAGATTTAATCAGTCGTGTGTTAAGATGAGTAAGGAATGACAACCAAATATCACCACTATAAAAGAATTCCAAGATTTAAAAAGTATGTTTTTTACAACATTATTTAAAAAACTTCAAAGAGTATAAACAACCATTACAATTCTTCAAATAAAAAAAAATAAGAAATTAACGTTGAAATAAGGAGCTAAACATGATCTTAAATGGTCTTGGATCCAGATTGGACCTTGATCGGTGTAGCCTATCAGATAGCCTGGAGATAAAAAAAAAAAATGTCATCTATTTTGGTTGTAAGTATCACCAAGCATGATTGGTTTCTTCCAGTAAGATAATTCTGCTATTAAGTCTGAACAGAGGTACATGGATCTCCAAGTTTCAAATACCTATTGATTGGAAATCAAGGGAAATACATGTAGCAAGGCAAAGAGCGAAATTGACAATCATCACTTGTAGTACGACACGGCACAAGGAAGATTACATTTAGTTGGAGCATTCAAATTAAGTATAAGGTATACTTAAAAAATAGAATTATTATTCTAAAAACTTTAACCTAATAAAAAATAACAAATTATTATCTAGTATCTCTTAAGTCTAATTTTAAATATGTTATGAATGTAATTTAATAATGTAATATAAATATAAGAGTAATATTTGAATATTATAGTTTGATTGAGTTTGATTTGATTTTTATAAAACATATAATATAACTTTTTTATAATTTTGATTTGATTAATTTTTAATTATTTTATATTGATTTAGTGATTTTATTTGTATATGATGAATACCATATTTGATGATACTATAAAGTCTATGATTAAATCGACATAATATGCAGTACTTGAGCTACTTCAGACATATAATCATAATCAAAGAAGGTCCATGCTGTGGATGGCTCAACAGCGATCTCAGGGACCCACATCATGGATCACGTCAAATTGACGCAACTATTACACAAGCACATACCATGTATGAATCATTTTCCTGTATTAAAATGGAGTAGATAATTAGACCCGCAAACAATGTGGTTGCGTGTAGGCTAACCATTTTTCCATTTTAACTATGTAGTAAAGGGTTAGATTTTTAGTTTCGTTGGTATGAATAAAGTAAATCATTTGTTTCGTTTTTTATTGTTTAATATTCTAACAGTTAGAATCATGAATTATTCTTTATGGTTTGTTATGTTTGTTCTTTAATATAAAAATATTTTTTAAAATTTTTTTAATATAAGAATCTCATAAAAATTAATAATATTAATTAATTTTTTTATTAAAATACTCTTATTAGTTTTTACTGAAATAAACCTTAATTAAATAGAAAGAAAATAAAGTTTATGAGTCTCAGCAATTATAGAAAGATACAGTTGAAAAATCTAGTACAATTCATATACAAAATTAAATGAGTTTAATTATATTAACCATTTTTTAAAAATTGAAATTAATTAAAGTGTTTTATATTAAGGAACAGATATGATATTCATAATTTAACCGCCGATTGAAAGTGGTAAAAAAATATAAGTGCTGTTGATAGGATGGGAGGTAGTATATTTGTAATATAATATGATATATTAATAATCAAATTAACAAACAATAAGCTATATAAAATTTTAAACAGTATAAAAATAATTGATACTAATAATAAACATAACCTCATGTTGGCGCCACAGCAGCAAGAAAATCCAAATCCTACGAGTTATACCTGACCGAGTTCATAAAAAAAATTGACTTCCTTAAATTTTACATCTGTGATGGGTAAGTTTTTGCTTGTATTTTTATCTCGACAAATAATAAATAAGTGGGTTGCATAAAGAAGATAAAAAAGGCAATGTTTTTCTTTTTCAAATCACAGGTATTTTTTTGGAATAAACATCATATATCATAGACTAATTCTTGGTGACTTATTCCATACTCATGTTAAGTTGTGAGTGTCAATGCTCATAGAAATGTGACCTGTGTTAGGAGGTTAACAGGCAGCATAGGTAATATTTGATGTTTTAGCAAAAACGAGGCATTCATAGAAATGTGACAAACCACGCATAGTGGGATCAAACCTTGTATCCGAGAGTTACAAAACTTCATTAAATATAATGAAAGCAAATTGTTATTATTACATTTTGTATTATTTTATTTGTTAGAATTACATGTCATATTTTTTAAAATATTTTTTTTATAATCTAATAAATATATGTTTAGCCTAATTTATTTGAGTTCTTTTATCCTTTTAAAAAGAAGCTAGACCAAACTATTTTTTAAAATATACCTATTAAAAGAATAAGGATTTTTAATGAAGAAAAATTAATAAGGAGCTTTTAATCAAAAGCTAATAAGACTACTTTTAGATTCTATTTTTTTAGTAATTTTATTTTAATACATCTACCACTATTACGACCACAGTTCATCACTTCCATCACTGTTATTGTCGTCGCCATCAACAATACTATTGTCGCCAATTCTATACACTAAATAAACCCTTAGATCAGAAGATAATTTATAAAATTAATTTTTAAGTTTAATTTTTAATAAAATTAAATATTTTAAAGAATATTTTATCAAAGAACTTTTAACTTAAAAATACCATCCTGTTTTAAAAGATTTAAAGAATGACAAACAACTTCCCATTTATTTTTAAAGCTCTTATTTTTAAAATGAAAGTTCAAAACCGCATAAGTCATATGAATAATTTTTTTTTTGTTTAATCACAAGTGATCTGTCTGATATGTGGAGTATGCTTCTGGTATAGAAACAAAGGTGATGTGTCTAATATCTCTTACACCAGTTCAATGTGGATCCTATATTCTATCTTTAAGTTCAATTAATATTTTAATCAATCTTTCCCACTTCTTTATCGTTCATGTTCCCCCCAGATCGAGGGGGGGCCCATGACACCCCCTCTCTCCCTTATTTAGGCAGGAATCTGGGAAATGTCAATCCCCTCACCAGATACTAGTAAGATCCATCCCCACCCGGGATAGTCTTGAGCTAGGGAGGAGATGACTCTTTCTCAAGCCATTTCTTTTTGGATTTCTAGGCAGCCTCAACTCCAGTGGTAGTCGGAGGCGGAAGAGGCATCTGCCTTGTAGAAATGATGGTGATGGGGATGACGAAAATCCCTGACGGGGAAGCAGTCCCTTGGGAGGTAGTCTCTTTGGAGGTACTTTCCCTCTGGTAACGTTTCCTTAGGTCCTTGGTTGACATTTTGCTTGGAGTTATATCACCTGAAAAAAGACAAATTCATGAGTTAACATGACGACTCCAAGTAAATAATTCATCAAACCCTAGAAAAACCTATACTTATGAATCCAAGCGTCTAGAGCACCCAAGTTTGAGGATAGCGAGATGAGTCTCTGGGAGCTAAAAAAAATCCCTACATCCTTAGCCAAGAACCTCACATTGCACACTCAACGAGTGACAAGTCCTCCTAATTAAAGCGATACTGAACGGACTCTCGCATCAAATATAGTGGGAAGGTGGGGCAGCCATCCAGATTGTGAAGAAAATCTGCCCCAGACACATATAGACTTGCTCAGATTTTGAAGAAAGAACCTTTGAAATTTTTGTACGACTGGTCGACTGCTTATATCGAGTGATAACTAGTGACACTTAGGGGGACCCAACCAAAAGGGACACCGGTTTTAAAAATCTATGCTTAGAAAAAATAAAAGAAAAAGGAACAGAGAGGGGTCGACCAAAGTATTCGCACATAACTTCAAAGGATTTGATAAAAGCCCATCTATTCGAGTATAATTGGGTAGGGGCAACGTTTAGGGCGTTTAAAACCCCTACCTCAAAGTCGGAGAAAGAAAACGATAGTTGTAAACAAGAAAACATAGTCTCATACATGTAAGTGAAATTCAACTCATTAGGGTTCATACAAGAATGGCAAACCCTCTCATCAGGAGAGTAATACACACACTTTACATTTTGTGCCAAAGATAAACCATTAAAAGCCCTACCCTCCTACAAATGTGCAATAGAGTCATCGCTCTATAGGGAGGAAGGCATGGACAAAACCACCTCCCTAACTCATAAATAGGAAGTCACAGAAGAAGAAGCCATTGGCCATAGTAAACAAGAATAGGGTGACGGAGGGAAGGATACTGACCTAGTTTAAGAATAGGAAAGAGGAAATAAAGGCAAGATTTAGGGACAAGGAAGAGCCTCGAGATGTTGAAGCAAGAATAATAGAAACAAAGGGTAAAGAGTAGTAATAGAAACAACAGGAGTAAAAGTGAAAATAGAATAAGAATCTATGTATAGGGTTCCACCATAACCTTTAAAGTAGTGGATCCAACGGTCAGGGATCCACTGGCCACATTGAAGGGTCACGATCCTATGATGACTTTTTAGAAGTAATGGCTCAGGGTGTAGCGCCCTTAATTCGGTAAATGATATTAAAGATATTATTATTTAGATATTAATATTTAGATATTTAAATTGAGGATAATTTTTTTATGATTTAAATAATTGTTGGACAAAGAACACCATAAATAAAATTTTAACAATCAACCCTAGACCTTTTTAAAGACCTATCTCATATATGACGATATGAGAAGGTGAATAGTTTAAACAAACATCTACTTGGGGCAATCAATTACATAATCACTATACAAGTGCTTACGGAACATGCAAGTTAATTTGAAAGCAAGAGTGGATATGAGAAATGATCCAAGTAAGCATAAAATGATTGCCAAAATTTAATAAAAACATGTACATTCATTTATACAAACATTCCATAATTGGAAGTATATGCATTTAATTAAGGAAAGCATGTCGAAGAAGTATTCAATCAGCAATCAAGGATAAAAAATTGAACTACAAGCATAGGGACCCAAGGAGTAAAAGACCATGACAAGAAAATTTCACTTTTAGTCTTAAAAATAGTGGGACTTTTCATAAGTATCACCTACTAGTCCCAAATTGAAAGTCATAAAAATTTGGATTCAAACCCCTCTTAAATTTGAGTTTTACAATACAGTGAGTCAAATATTTTACGCTTAATATGAGTTAAAAACTCCAAATAAGGTAACTCTAATTTGTATGCCTCCGTAATAGAATTATCTACAATTGTTATGAAGATGTTGGAGGCCAAAAATGCCATTAAGGTACCCAAAAGAGTCAAAAACAGCAAGGGAAAAACAGAAGTAGAAAAATTTCTGACAATGGCAATTCGACTGGCTGAGAGAAATTCCCATAGGCTATAGAACCATTCCACAGACTGTGGATCCATTCCACAAGCCATGGAGTGTACTATCCTGAAGCCCAAAATTTCAAGATTTCAAAACAGAGCATTCCACTAGCCGTGGGACTATTCCACAGGTCATGGAATGCAATGTGTTCCATGCCCAAATTGCATAATTGTATAAACAAAATGATCCATAGGCCATGGATAACACCCTGTTCCTCAAAAATCCATTTTTCAAAAGGGCTATGCATTGGCACTTGGGACCTTGAACTCTCTTGGACATTTTGACACGAATCACGCATTCATTTTCATTGTATTTGAACTAGAATCAAGCCTAAACATCTAGGGTTTGTATAACATCATTTCTTGCACAAAATTAGATCATCAAGCATGTATTAATCATGAATCATCATCAATGCATATAAATGCACAACAGGACTCTATGTCCAACATCATTTCATATATGCAATTCATCAATTTCTCATTGACATGAATATCATCACCATCACAATGGCATCCAATTCCATTTGTCCAACCATCATATAGTGTTAGATATAAAAGAACGACCAGTACATATTACCAAAAGAATAGAGATGTGATCCTTAAAATAATATCAACATCTCCATTCATTCATATTGTCATCTACATATCCACAAAGTCAATAATTTTCAATATTGCCAGCCAAGGCATTCCTTTATAACTAATTACCTTCTCCAAAAACTTTGATTCAAGACATAATCTTATCCCATGACAATCTTGTATCACAGTGTTAAAAGGAGACAACATGGGAGAGTGATTTATACATTCAAAATGACGAATTCGAATACATTGTGATCATGTGTACATGTATATACACAACATGTGTGCTTTACAATATAATCATCAATTTAACACCAAGCCTTCATCAAGATACCACCATAGGCATACAAGTCCCATTATTTACAACTCATAACAAGCACATACACATACACATTCACATTGCCCTTCATCATCATGGGCTATCATAAGTATCAACATCAATTTTTTACATCTTTCATCAATCTATACTCTTAATAGGTTACCATTTTTCTTGGCCATCTCCAACTCAAATGTCATGTTCCTATGGCTAATGCATATGTCATAACATGAAATGCATATGCAACAGATCTGATTTTAAACAAATATTTATACACATGTGTACATAATTTATCAAATAATTGCAACCACGCATAGTTGCTTAAACATTTATTCCCCCTGCAAGGCTCCTTTTCACAAGATCCTGTAAGACCTCCATTATTTCCACATGTCACGTGATTATAACCACGTATAATCATTTAAATATTTGTCCCCCATGTAAAGGTCCTTCTTACAAGATCCCGTAAGACCTTAATCATTTCAACATTTGAAGTGATCACAACCATATATTAATTATTTAAATATTTGTCCCCAGTGTAAGGGTCCTTTTTTTCACAAGATCCCGTAAGACCTCTATCATTTTAACATGTCAAGTGATCATAACCACATATAATATGATATGTCATGCATGCCATGAATGCACATGCTAGTCTTACTTCACCAAAATCTCTCACCCTCTCACTTAGGGTTATATTTTACACTTAACATTACAGATGGTGGCACACAACTAATTATAGTAGTCTCCAAGGCATACGACTTGTCACATAATCTCTAAGGCATCAATTCACATTGTTCACAATATAATAGCCAAGAAGTCTCATCATTATCAATCCACATATAAAAATCAAGAAGGCATATCAACAAGTGTACTTCAAATGTATAAGACCAATGTAACATCCCAGATTTTAAAGAAAATAAAAAAATTGTTAGATAATGATGATTAATTAATTATGGTCCAATAATTATTGGAGATTTTATTAGACATTAGAGGTAAATTATCGGTAAATTTGGAATTACCAGAACCAGGTGATTAAACAGGCAGTGTGGGACCCACTTGATTAAATTGGATATTAAATAGGTCTAGAATACTTAGAAAATTATTATGGTTATAGTGGTATAGTTAAAATAATTTTTGGTATTAAGGAGATAATTATTTAGACACGATGTATAATATTAAACGGGGAAAATATGAGTCAAATGGAATTAAAAGAAAATGAAAATTTCTCCTTCTCCTCTCCTCATGACCGTGTACCCATTCCACATATTTCATACTTTCTTTTACACAATGGGTAGTGGAAATGATGGACCAATTATAAAAGTAAAATGTGGCATTGCTTTATCTAATGGACCCAATTTACACTAAATTACTCTCTCTTTCTCCTCCCAACCGTGCACCATCCTTCCTCTTCACTTCATTCATTATTTTCTTCTCTTTCTTCACCTCTTATTTTACAAAATTGTGGCCTTTCCCTTTAGTGCCTATTTTTCATCAAAAATTTCACTTGAGCATGGATTCATGAAGCTTGTATGACACTTTGGGGAAAATATTGTATGGGTTCTCCACCCTCTCCTCATTTTTGTTTTTGGTGAAGCTTGGGTTATGAGGTATGGGTTTCTTGTCCTTTATGCTTCATTGTTGGTTTTTATGATGTTTTAGCTTGAAACATTAGCATTGGGCTTTATGGGTGTTGATGGAAAATGATGAAAAACCATAGGCTTGGACAATGAAGATGTGATTCTTGATTATGATTTAATGTTATGTAATGAGGAGAGTGATGATGTTCATGTTAATTTAAGGAAATCGATTGAAAGTGTTGTTGGGTGATTTTAGAGGAAAACCCTAAGTGTGGTTATTTAGGGATTTTGGCCCAAATGATGATTTTGATGTTGTTGGATGCCTTAGAATGATTTTACATGCAGAGATGAGTTTTTAGAAGTATTGGAATGAAGTATTGATGTTGATGAAATGTTGAACTAGGATCAATGTGTTTGAATGATGATTTATGCATACGAAACCCAAACCATAGGGTAGATGACCATTGGGAAAATTGTGTGCTGTTTACATTGGTTGGTACTTTAAAGATGATAACATGCTTATGATGATATGTGAAAATGGTTGGAATTGACAGTTGTCAATTTGTGTGGAATCCTTAAGAATTGATAAAATTGAGGCTTTTGGCATAGATGGGGAGATTGATGATTTTATTGTCATGAGAATGACTCTTGGGTTTAGAAAGTATGATTGAAATCATTGATGTGGATAATTGAGGTTGTTGGATTTTGCCGAGGATTTAATGAGACTTAGGCCATGATATGTGCCACTTGAAATTTGTTGATTGATGATGGTTTAAATGAAGCTAAAATGTTTTATGTTGAATATGAATGACAATGATGGCAATTGGATGATTTATATGAAGATTAGATGCCATATTGATAAGGGATGTAATATTGTGGTTGCTGGGTTTGGTTGACCCTTTGAGGCTTAGAAAATCTTGGTCTTGGGAAAGGAATTCCTGAAGCCTAACACAAGTATATGAATTGATGTTTTGGCAAGTCTAAGACTTGATACAAGCCCTATATAATGTTAACAATTTATTAGAATTTTGATGATGCCTTATGATGGCTCATTGGTTGAATGTATATATGTATGTGTAGATTGTGTTCTGGACGATTTGGCCGATCAATCAGGGCATTTGAGTTGTGATTCTTTTCTCGAGGTAGGAGAGGAGTTTGCATTTCAAATTGCATGAGTGAATGATTGTTAATTATGTATATGTATAAACTCATGCATTGCCTTGCCATGAATGTGTTAAATGTTGAATTGATGATGTGATGAATGATGGCTTGGCCTTTGATGAATGTTATGGAAATGTATATATATATATATATATATATATATATATATATATATATATATATGAGATGATGATAAGTGTTAGGTTGTCCCTTTGTTGGACATGAACTATTTGTTAATGAAAATTTATGAATAGATAAATTACTTGAGTTGTGAAGTAATGGTTATGATAATTATGCACAATGATGTGTGGGGCTGTGATGGAAATTTATGTTAAAACCCTCATATGTAGTTAAATAAATTAGAGTTAAAGATGAAGAGGTATGGCTTGTTGAATCAAGCTTAATTGCATGGTTTAACATAGGTAGGATGTTACTTTAGTCCAACTTTACATAAGATGGATAGTGACATGCAAAGTGGAGTGAAAAACTTAAGTGTTGAGCGTGTGATGGTTAACTCACTTAAGCGAGTTGGGATCTCGCTCAAGCGAGAATCCCCTGTAACAAATGGTTGGTCTCTGGATATTCCTCGCTCAAGTGAGTAGGTGCTTGCTTAAGCGAGCAGAAGGGAAATTGATTCTGGATGATTTTCACTCAAGCAATCTTGGCTTCGCTCGAGCGAGGTCCTTAGGAAAAGGCACTAGATAAATCTTGTTCAGGCGAGTGGATCTTGCTCAAGCGAGTGTATGAGGAAACGGTTCTGGATGGTTTTCGCTCGAGCAAGTGACCAGGTGTGAGGAGCCTCACTCAAGCGAGCGAGCGCGGAAACGCCACTGGAAAGTTTTCGCTCACGCGAGAGGGCTTGCACAAGCGAGCTTTGCTGATCTCGCTCAAGTGAGTATGGGTCTCACTTGAGCGAGTTGCCCAGTGTGAAATTTTATGTTATTTTCTTTGTTTTGGCTGATATTAAACCCTTTCCTTATATTGTGAGGTACCTAAAGGAATGTATAAAAGGGTATTTAATGATGACACGATGTAGTGGTGTTTAGCATTGACTGAGACATTGGGAAATTATGTTATACCCATAATAAGTGATGAAAACATAAAGGTTCTCCACCAAGAGTGGGATATGAATAAAGGATAATGAGCAACGAATAGATGATGATGTTGATCATTTTCTTGTATAAAGGATGATTGTCGTTGAGGTTGATTGTTATTATTGATGAATTATTGTGAACCATTGTGAGTGATACAAGTATAATCTTGTATGTGTGGTTTGAAATATAATAATGAAATGTTGTAAACGCCATACCAATATATATAGATGAAACAATGGTATTGAATAATGATATGAAAATCCACTGACTGATTATGTGGTGATATAATTGAAAGCTTCATGAATGATGTTTATGTTGTGATGCCATTGTGGTTGATTGCAAGTATTGTCTTGTATACACGATATGATGTATATATATATATATATATATATATATATATGAAAGATGTCAAAATAAAATGCCACATATAAAACCTGAAACAATGGCAAAGAAACTAACAATGATAAAATCCACTATAATGAGTATAGTGATGTTGGTGACTATGATGATGATGACTGATGAATGACATGATAAGATGCATAGTGTGAGAATGCACTTGATTTGCATTGCATTGCATCCATGGCATATCATACGCTGTCTATGTAGAATGTTAGGGGTTCCACTAGGCGGGCCCAGTGGGAGGGCGACCTAGTGCACGGGTATATTGTTGTATTTCCATAGTGATTCTGGGAATCATGAAGCTGTCCATAGTTTAGTGACGAGGCACCCTATGTGGCAGGCCCAGTGGGCGGGCGGCTCTATGATAAGCAAGTTACCTCGGTGTCCGACGGGGCACGGCTCTCTCGATGTGTGTTCAGGAGGGGCCCGTAGCACTTGTGGCAAGTGAGGCCATGTTGTTGATCCGTAAGTCATAGGGTGACTAGTGGTACAGATGGTGAGAGCAGTTTGGTACCAGTAAAATATGTTGTTGAGCATGCATGATCTGAGATATATGTGTACACATTATACTACTACAGTAGGGGCATAGTAGCACACCTATGCTTGACCCATAATTTGGTGTTTATTCCCACAGTCAGATTCGTATTTGTTATTGTCTATTCTATTGTGCATATGCATTAGCCATAAGAGCATTTGCATATAGCATTGAGATATGCCAGAAGATGATGATGATTGATGATGATTAAGATTATGGTATGGTGTTGATGAGATGGGTAATTGAGTACCTAAAAGACCACATAAAACTAATAAATCATATGAATACAACGAAACAACATTGAATATGATGATATGTATGTTATGGCCCAATACAGTGAGAGGCATAATTATATATGATTGATGATAATGATGTTGGCCCATGGTGGCGTTGTGATAGATGTTGTAAGGGAATCCCATCAGGGTCAGGTAGCGAAAATACAAAGGATTCCCAAAAAATAAGGATTACAAATACAAATGTCTCAAAGCATTATGTAATTAAAGTTTTGATCTAAGGATTACCTCTTGTAGACGCACAACAAGTTCCTCGATCGAAGCAATTGTAGCTTCGCCCTTAGGAGTCCACACGAGCACTCCCACCAGAAAACCAAAAGATCCGAATGCTAGTACGGAATTTTAGTGTAATCTAATTTCTGAGCCGCAGCCTATGGGCATCTCATGCTCTATATATAAGCTTAGGTCTTGACCTGAGCTCTCATTAAACATTGGGCTCCTGACTTATTCTAAATGAGTTAGGCCCAAATAGTTTTATTTTAGTCCAACTAAAATAAAACTATCCTCTGATAGGCTTACTCTATGTGTGTGACCCTATAGGTAAAATATTCGGTTATATTAATAATAAACTATTTTATTATTAATATAAAATAAGAGCAGTATCTAGCAATACATCATTATGTCCGAATATTATTTATCATCGACATGACCTATAAGTGATAATTATTTTATATATTTATTCCTTTTGTCACGATATCTAATTGGGCCCAAGGCATGGTCGTTGTCATCCTTGTATGGCCCAATTCATTTTACTTGATACCAGAGTAGACTTTACAGAATAAATATCTAATATTTATTCGTCCTAGCATGGCCATGCATTTCGTTAGTCTCACGCCATCAAGTGGCCCATAGATATCACTCCTGTCATATAGGAGAGATAAATTCCATCTACATCACTCACATCCCTCTACATAATTTGTCTATTGCCTAATCACAATCTTTATGGTCATCTTATTACAGATAACATTTGATTGTATTGAAACAATAAACTCCTTATGTAGGAATCGTAGTGACTTCAGGTCGAAGGACTATATACCATTATCACATTGAGAACCGTTTATGACACTCATGTAACGATCCATGCAATGTTCTCATGGTGGGTCTGTCTAGTACAACATTACTCTTAATGTGTACCCGTGTAAAGACTTGATATCATATATCTATGATTTGTGAGATCAAATCATCAGTACATCCACACACTAATCTTAATGTATTTACATGTCCCCATGTAAATACTTGATTAGGGACGTTTTAGGAATAATTCTCATATGACATATTATTCCAGGATAAATAGCATTAAAATTAGTCTAAAACTGAAAATACTAATTTTATTGATAAGTTAAAATTGATACATTAATAGCTCGTAGTGCATACACCAACAAATGTGCATATGCCTGCTTTGCTATGACTTGATTAACGAATATGAAATATGTATATGTTGTCGAATTAACAATTTATGATGACCATTGATGTGTTTAACAAAGCATACATGATGTTGATATGTATATGCACATAATCTCAATCGTATTCATATCGTCATTTAAAATGTATAACTCACTCTCCCATGTGGTCCATTTTTAGCAATGAGCAGGAATATCATGGGATGAAGGTGATTCTAAAGTAAAGTTTTGGGAAGGTAAAATAGTGGTAATGGAATGCCTTGGCCGGCAGCATTTGTAAATTATTTCATTATGAATAAATGCATATAAGGTTATTGATAACTATTGATATTGGTGGATGTATTATGAATAATAATGTAGGTGGGTGATTGATTGATATTGGGGTATTTGACTCCTTACCCATTTGATGAATGATAAGATGTTGGCTAGGAGGTTTGTTTAGACATGAGTATGTATTAATGATACCCGATTTAGAGATTGAATTGATTATGGTCAATTATGGAATATAAATATTGCAGATGTATGTCACATGACCATATAGATGGATATGTATAAATATATTTAAGGCATTGCATGTTTATGATTTATGTGTAAGATTGGATGTGGCTTAATAGGCTTGTGTTGTATATTAGCATGCTTTGCCGAGCCTCTTCTCATATCTTCATATATGGGACTAGGCGTATGTCCGGTATACACAATCTTCTTCTGTTGTAAACTCTGTTATTTCATATACCATTATGGGCAAACTATTTAACGATCCAGTATAAACTTAATTATTTCTCACCCTTCGATTTTCTGTGGCTCGGGTCTTGATGTAATCGTAAGGCATTTTGGAATTCTTTTGAATATGAAAAATTTATTCGCATTTTTATTAATTAATTATTTTGATTACATCAGGACTCGAGTTTGGAAAATCAGGGTGTTACCACCAACATATACATTGTCACCACACAATTCTTAGTGGATTGCAATTTCAGTCTTGCCATTGTTTCAAGTTTTAGTGTGGCATTCATAATCTCTTTAATCATCTTAATTTTTTTAACATTATTTCCAATTCACTAATTGGCAACAAACACAATGGCATTCAATAGTCGTCTCAATATTTCATCATTACTCATGGGTGTGTCACACAACCACATCATTCAATTCTCATCATCAATTATCATATCTCATCAATAGTGGTGAAACACATTTTGTTTTCACCGTATGACATAGGTACATATTTTTGCCAAAATCTCAAGTCACTATGAATCACCACCAATGACACACCACATACAACTATTTTAAATTCAATCACATATTTTCCAAACACATCATCATCACAATATCAATCACCATATCATTCCAACATAACAATAGTAAGGCAAACATAGGCAACATCATATACATTAATCATCAATTATTCAAATCGTGCATTTAGAATATAAACTCCCCTCCTACCTCAAGAGAAGTAATCCGAGCGATTTGACGGCCCCATCTCATCATTTAGAATAGCTCCTACATGATCATATATATGAATCTCAATCAATTGGCCATTCAGGGCATCACCACACATTCTAAATATTCAATATTACATTATAGACTCAACAACATGCCTTAGACATGTTATAAACACCATCTTCTCAACCTTATTAGGTTTTGGGGATTCCTTCCCATTAATTAAGATTTTCTATTTTTCAAGTGGATTAAACATAGCCAACACTTAACCATACCAACTCCAACATTATTTATTTCACCCCATTACAACATTACCCCCTCAAAATCCAATATACATCATTCCAATCTCTTTTATGGTAATACAATACTTCAACTTTAATCTCAATCCCAATTACCAACACTTAAACATTGTTCCACAATTCATCAACATCCATAATTAGTACCAATCACATTAAAACTCATTTCTTCATACAAAAATCATTTCCATAGAAATAGTTTTCAATTTCCTTAAGTTTTGCCAAGAACCCTAAATTTACCAATCTTAAGGTTTTCATCAAAAATTGCCAAACATCAATTCCAAGAATTCTTTGCACTACTTAAGCATCTTCAAGACAACAACACCATTTTCACATCATCATCAACAACAACAATTCTCAATGGTCATCTAGCGTAGGGTTTGGGTTCCACATGTATTTTCTCATCATAATAACACTTAATCCTCCATTATGAAGCCTTAACAACCTAAAAACTACCAAGAAAAATCAACAATTGCTAAGAACACATACCTCTAACTCCAAGTCTATTTGAAAAATGAAAACGAGAGGAACACCCAAAGATTTGCTTCAATGTCCCATTAGAGCTTCATGAATCACGAGTTTGTGTTTATTGTTTTGTAAGAGATGGCTATGGTGATGTGATGGATGGTTTTCACTTCTTAGAGAGGAAGAAGAAAAGAATCAAAATGGATGAGAGAGGGAGAGAAACCAACAAAATTAGTGAAGGAATGAGAGAGAAAATTACAAAATTGGTTATTGTCTAATGGATAATGCATTGCCTCATTTTGCTTTTACCAATGGTTAACAATTCCTTTTATCCATTGGTTAATATTGATTAAGAAAGAGAGGGAAAATGCCACAGTGAAATGGAGAGGAGAAAAAGGATTTAGCATTTTCTTTTAATTCATTGTCGCTTATATTTTCATTGTTTATTAACATATGTCGTGTCTGAATAAATATCTCCTCAACACCAAAAATTATTTTAAGCATACCACCATAATCACAATAATTTCCTCAATATCCTAGACCCATCAAATGCCCAAAATTATTTAATGGATCCCACACCTCCTTTTAAATTATCCAATTTCAGTTAATTTTAATTTACCATTAAATCAAAGTTATTGTCTAATTAATTTTCCCACATACATTGTACCACAAATAATTAATTTTTCATCATCGAATATATTTATTTCTCTAAAATTTAGGATGTTACAATCCACTCTACCTAAAAAGAAATTTTATCCTTGAAATTTAACACATCTGATTCAAATGTATTCGGATAATGTTTTTGTATATCACCTTCATGTTCCCACGTGAGAGTTTCAACATTACCATGTCTCCAAGCTACCTTCATTAATGGTACCAACTTCTTCCGTAATCTTAATGAAATACTCCATAATATGAATAGAAATGGGGGAGATAGGTAGATCATCCCGCACATCAACATCATTGACTGGAATCACATGCAAGGGGTCATGAATATACTTCCTCAACTGCGACACATAAAATACATTATGTTGATTTACAAGATGCGGAAGAAGTGCAATCTGGTAAGCAACATCACCAATTATCCCCAAAATCTCATATGGTCCAATAAACTTAGGACTTAATTTTCTGCTCTTCAAAGCTTTTCCAATTCCTTTATCATACGAGATCTTTAGAAACACATGATCACCAACTTGAAATTCAAGTGGTTTCTGCCTTTTTTTATAGTAACTTTTCTGTCAGTCAATCCTCATATTCTCTTGTATCTTTCTAATCTACTCAGTAGTTTCTTGAACAATTTCTGGCCTAAAGCCAAATTCTCACCAATTTTCAACCAATATAGAGACGTTCTACATTTTCAGCCATAAAATACCTCATAAGGAGCCATACAAATACTATTGTGGTAATTACTATTATACGTAAATTCAATCAATGGAAGAAATCTCTCCCAACAACCACCATATTCAAGCACACAAGCCTTCAACAAATCTTCATGGCTTCTAAAGAAATTTTATTTGAGGTATGCACATCCATACCAATATTCAGATTATGAAACTGCTCAATCAATTCCATTTCTTTCACCATCATGGCAGAGACATGCAAAGATTTACGACTCAAGCCATTAGCTACAACATTTGTGTAACATCCCGAATTTTATAAAAATGATTAAATATGAGGAATAAATATTAAATAATTATAAATGGGTTAATAAGTGTCCCAAAAATATTAGAATAATTAAATTGGGATTTATTATGGATATTTATGATTTATTGAGGCTTTAAGAGTTAAAATTTATACCCGGTTAAAATATAGGTGTCGGACCAAGTATCTCTGATTGAGATGCCGTTGGTCAGTGCTGTTAAGAATATTATTGGGAATCTGAATGTATAATTGGAATAATTTTTGGATAAAGTATCAAGCCCGAACGGAGATCCTGTGTGTTGTAAAATGAAAAGATTTTAATGAAGGGAATGAAATTTAAAACAAAACCCCTCCCACCTTCTCTTATTTTTCATGTTGGTTTTGCTCTCCTTTGGCAAGGCACTCTCCTTTCTTCTTCTTCTTCATTTTCCTCCTCATTCTTTCTCTCTAAAAACCTAGACAAGATTGGAACCCATCTCCTTCTCCATTTTCGTTTTCATTGGAGCTTGAAGAAGAAGCTTATGGTTGGAACTCCCTCTCCTTCTTTTCTCCCATTTTTATGTTGCTTTCTCCCTCTCTTGGGAGCTCACTTATTTCTTGGTTTGAGGTAAGATTCTCACCATTTCTAATGAGTTTATGCCCTAGGTTTTGGGTAATGGTTATTGGGAGAGAGTACAATGTATATGGGTATGTTAATAGAAGTCATTTTTATGCAAAGCCCTAATGTGGTATATGATAAATGTATGGTTTTGTGAGGGTGTGCAAGGATACACGAAAATGGAATTCTAGATGATGGAAAATGATGAGTGATAATGGTGATAGTTGAGTTTTGAATGAAACCCTAACTTTAGGAATGGAGGAAAATGAGTGATGATGATATGAAAAATAATTTTAAGTGTAAACCCATGATAAATTTTGTTTGGGTGTTGTTAATGATGATGTTTGTTGGGTGATTTTAGAGGAGAACCCTAAAGATTTGGGATTTGGGGCTCTATGACAAATCTTGAAAACATGGTGATGATTTTGGTGTTAGAGTGATTTGGTATGTAGGAATGAGTTTTTAAGTGTGTGACATTGATCATTGATTATAAGGATATGTGAAATAAAGAGAATTGTGATGATGACTCTAAGTTGTTAAGTGTGTTAAAAGTTATGATATTGTTGTGGAGAGCTTAAATAATGATGAATGATAGTGAAAATGGTAGATGACCATTAATGGTGGAATCAATAGGATATACATATTGGTTGGTGAATTTATAGGCCATGATTTGTGCCATTAGAGTTTGTTAATTAAAGATGGTTTAAAAGAGGCAAGGATAGCTTATGTTGAGCTCTAAGTGACAATGATGATATTTGAAGGATTAATGTAATATAGGATTGCATTATGTGATGGATGAGATAATTTTGTTATTGGGTTTGGTTAGCCTTTAAGATCTAGAGAATCTTGGTTTTGGGAAAGGAATTCCCGAAGCCTAACACAATGGTATTAATTGGTGTTTTAGCAAGTCTTGGACTTGATATTGAGCTTTATGATAAGCTAGCATTTATTTAGAATTATGATGGTGCCTTGAGATGGTTTGATGATTGTATGTATGCATATGTATGTATGTTGGTGTAGATGATATTTAGGGTAATGTAGCGGAGCATTCAGAGCGTGCATTTGGTTACGGTTCTTCCCTCGAGGTAGGAGATGAGTTTGCATTTCAATTGCATGAGTTGAATGTTTGATGATTAAGTATATGAATATGTTCATGCTTGACTTGCCATGATTATATTGAATGATGAGATAATTGATAATGTGATGGATGTTATAATTGGTAATTGTGTGTATGAGAAGCATAATGTTATGTTTTGTATATGATGTGGATTTGCATGATATTGAACAAATGGATGGGTCATATTTTGATCCAAGAGGTTATAAGGCATAGAATTAGGATACATAACCTCAATTGTGCATTTGAATCTTGATGGCATTGTTTAGAACATGGATGAGGTAGTTTAAATAGCTTTGGCCAAGATTGTTGACTACAAAGTGTGTTTTTATGCATAATCATGGAAGTAAATGGGTTAAATAGAATTTTATGTGGTTTTGATGGCATAGGGTAGTTCCTATAGCTTCCATGTATGAATTAAAACTTGTGGAAGTTGGAATGGAACAAATTAAGTAAGAAATGACCCTTGAGTTGTAGGGAAATGTTTTAAAATAGTTTAAATGTGTTTATACACATAAGTCACTCATTTTAAAGAATTTTTGAGTGAGACCAGTGGCCACACATCACAAATGATGTATATTTATTGGGGTTAAAATTTCGTAACATTTGGAGTTTATACGAGAAAGTTAAGAGGGTTAGAAGTCCCAAAATCATGCATTTTCTGTACAATTTCTGCATTCTGGTATGGCGTAATCGATTCGAAGGTGAGCGTAATCGATTACAAGAATTCCGTTTTAGGCGTAATTGATTAGCTTCAGGTGCAATCAATTACAGAGGTGAGCGTAATTGATTACAAGCGTTCTGTTTCAGCTGTAATCGATTATCGTAATCGATTACGATAGGATTGCTCAATAGGCGTCCTTTGCTATTTTTGGCCCGTTTGGGCATCTTAATGACATTTTTCACCTCTAACTTCTTCATGAAAGTTGTAGATAATTGTATTATGGAGGTTTGAGAATTGGTTTCACTTTATTTGGAGTTATTTAACTCTCATTAAGTGAAAAATACCGAACCCACTGCGTTGAAAAAATTCAAGTTTAAGAGGGTTTTGAACTCAACATTTTATGGTGGTCAAATTGGGACTAATAGGTGATATTTGTGGAATGTCCCACTATTCTTAAGGCTAAAAGTGATCTTTTCTCATGACTTAGTATTGAAATTTATTATGAGCTTATTAATACTCAAAACCCCTTCATTATGTAAAAACAAGAGATTGTATTAGGGGTAATGATGGATGATATTGTTGATTAATCCCTTGAATAAAGGATGATTGTTATTATTGATATTTTATTGGATTCCATTGTATGTGATACAAGTATGACCTTCTATGTGTGGTGTAAAATTATATTGATGAGTTGATGCACTACCACACTAGTTATGAAACAATGGTAATGATAAATGCAATGAAAATCCACTAAATGATTATGTGGTGGTATTGATGAAAGATTAATGAATGTTAATGATGATCGGTGATGTTGTGATGCCATTATGGTTTATTTGTAAGTGTTGACTTGCATGTATAGTATATGATATATTGAGATGAAAATGCCATATATAAAACTTGAAAAACAATGGCTAAAACCAACAACGATAAAATCCACTAAGGTGTGTATGATGGTGTTGGTGATTATGATGATGATGTTTGATGAGTGGCATTTAGGATGCACAGTGTGAGAAATGCATTTGATTTGCATTGCATTGCATCCATGGCATATCATAGCCGCCGATGTTGGAACGTTAGGGGAGTTCCCTTGGCCGACCTAGTGGGAGGGTGACTTAGTGCACGAGCAATTTGTTATTTCCGCTGTGACTCGGTGTGTAAGTCAAGAAGCCACCCATGCTTAGCTACGGGGAGCTGCATGTGGCCGACCCTTATGGGTGGTGGCTCTTGATGAGTAGGTGGCCCCGGTGGTCCATTGGATCACAACCGCCATGATATGAGATATGGCCGGCCCGCAACACCATATATTGATTATGTTGTTTACCGTGGTCATGGTGAAAATGGGCAGGTGTTGCATTATGGACGATGCGGTTTGGTACCAGTAAAAATATGGTGATTATGCATGCATTATGATATATGTGTACATATTTTACTACTGTAGTAGGGGCGTGGTATGTGATCATGATTGACCCACAATTTGGTGTTTATTCCCACAATCGGATCCGCATTTGTTGTCTATTCCATTGTGCATATGCATTAGCCTTAAGAGCATTTGCATATAGCATGGAGATATGCCAGAAGATGATGATGATGATTAATGATAATTAAGATTGTGGTGTGGTGTTGATGAGATGGGTAATTAAATACCTAAGGACCACATGTGATTAATAAATGATATGAATACATCTAAAACAATATTGAATAAGATGATGTGTATGTTGTGCCCGATGTATTGAAGGACATGTTTATATGAGATTGATGATAATGTTGTTAGCCCATGGTGGCTTTGAGAAAAGACCTGGATGGTCAATGATGATGATGTTGGCCAATTATGGCATTATGACTAATGTGTATATGCCTGCTTTGCTATGAATTGATTAATGAATATGAAATAAGTGTATGTTATTGAATCAATGATTTATGATGAATATTGATATGTTTAGCAAAGCATACATGATGTTAATATGCATATGCACATAATTGTACTCTCCCATGTTGTCCATTTTTAGCATTGATGCAGGAATATCATAGGATGAAGATATTTTGAAGAAAATCTTTTGTGAAGGTAAAATAGTGGTAATGGAATGCCTTGGCCGACAACAATTGTAAATATTGTATTATGGATGAGATGTACACTGCGTAGCGATAATTCTTGATATCGGTGGATGTATTGTGAATGATATTATAAGTGGTTAACATATTGATAATTGGTGTATTGGAATTCATACCCATTGGTGAATATAAAGATGTTGATTATGTAATTATTTTGGGAATGCATAGGTGTTGATGATATATGACTTTGAGAATGAATTTGAATATGGTTAACTAGGAATATGAATATTGGAGATGTATGATATATGACCATATAGATATGTACGTGTATATATCTTAGGCTTCGTATGTTCATGGAACTATGTGAAAAGATGATGATTGTCTGTTAGGCTTATGACATGCCGTTTCATACCTTGCCGAGCCTTTTCTCATATCCTCATATATGGGACTAGGCGTATGCCCGGTATACACATTCTTTCCGCTGTAAACTCTGTTATTTTGTATACCGTTATAGGCAAACTATTTAACGATCTAGTTATAGATTATCGAATCTCACTCTTTGGTTTTCTGTGGTTCGAGTCTTAATGTAGTCGTGATGGTGTTTTGAAATCATTTCAAACACGAAAAATTTACTTGTATTTTTATTATTTAATTATGTTGATTAAATAAGGATTCGAGTCCGGAAAATCAGGGGTGTTTCAATTTGCCCTTCCGGGATGGTACTTCAAATCGAAATCATAATCTTTCAAGAATTCTATCCACCGCTGTTGGTGTATATTCAAATCTTTTTTATCAAACAAGTATTTAAGGCTCTTGTGATCACTAAAGACCATAAACTTAGAACCGTACAAATAATGTCGCCATAATTTCAAAGCAAACATAACCGCCGCTAATTCAAGATCATGAGTAGGATAATTAGCTTCATGTGGTTGCAAGTGTCTCTACCCATAAGCTATCATACGCTTATTTTGCATCAACACACATCCAAGTCCAAGCTTAGAAATATCACAATAAACAACAAATTCTCTTTGCAAATTGGGTAAAGCCAATACAGGTGTAAAAGTAAGTTGTAGCTTTAACTAATGAAAACTTTTCTCGTATCCAGGTGTCCAAATAGACAGTTGATTCTTATGAGTGAGTTTGGTCATAGATAAAGCAATATGGGAAAATCCCTCGATAAATGTTCTATAATATCTTGCTAGACCAAGAAATTTTGAACCTCAAAACAGGCTTCGGCTTTCCCAAGTCATAACAGCTTCGACCCTTGATGGATCGATAGCAATGCCATCACAAGAAATCACATGACTGAGAAATGAAATCTCATTTAACCAAAATTCACATTGGGGGAGCTTAGCATATAATTGTTTCTCTCAAAGGATAGTCAACACAAGGAGAAGATGCCTTTCATGCTCTGCATGGCTCTTAGAATATGTCAAAATATCATCAATGAACACCACAACAATTTGATCAAGATACACTTAGAAAATACGATTCATGTAGTCCCTGAAAATCGTAGGAGCATTTGTTACACCAAATGACATCACCACATACTTGTAGTGGCTATATCATGTTCAAAAGGCTATTTTAGTAATATCATCGTCTTAACCCAAATTTGGTGATATCCGAAATGCGAATCAATTTTAGAAAACACAACAGCACCCTTCAATTGATCCAAGAGATCATCAATGCGAGGAAGATGATATTTGTTCTTAATAGTCAATTTATTAAGTTGGCGATAGTCGGTGCATAATCCATGCTTCCATCATTCTTTTTCACCAACAATACAGGTGCACCCCAAAGAGAAACACTTAGGCGAATAAATTCTCTTTCGAGAAATTCCTCGACTTACTTTTTAAGCTCAGTCAACTTCATATGAGACATCCTATAAGGACCTCTAAAAATAGGCTCAGCACCAGGAACAAAATCAATGAAAAATCCCACTTCTCGTGAAGGAGGCAAACCAGGAACCTCATCTGGAATAACATTAGAAAATTCAGAAACGACAAGAATTTTAGCAGATTGGGAGGTATTACTCCCATCAATCATGTAGAACATCATAAGAAGCTGAGAGATACCTTGTAGGTCAAAGCGTTCAGCTCATTGAGTCAGAAAAATCACCGCTTTATTATGACAATCCACCAAAACTTTATTGGCAAACTACCAATCCATGCCTAGAATGATATCTAGATCCTTCCTAGGCAAACAAATGAGGGATACGGCAATTTTTCTACGCTCATGGGTCATTTTAACATTTTCACACCGTCTCACCGATCTCAAACAAGCACCGGTCGGTGTAGTCACCATTATAGTAGTTTTCATCATAGAAACAGGCAATCATAATCGCCTAACACAATCCTCTTCAAAGATACGACACTTGTTCTCAAGTTTTAGAAAGCTTCTAATTTCTTGATGTCTAATAGCCCGCTTAATCTTGGGACTCAATCCACTTTCAAACTTCACACATTGAAGCCTCAGACCCTTTTTACTAATAAGGGGGATAGAATAACATATCTTTTCAAACTTGGAGCCATACTCCTCCACAGATATGTTACCTTGCTTAATTCCATGAATTCGAGCTCTTTCTTACTCATGTAACTATCTGGAAAATATTTCTTCAAGAACTTAACCTTGAAATTCTCCCATGTCAACAAGATATTAGAAGCTATCATGCGCCCCTTAGTAAGACGCCACCAAGCTTCAGCTTCATCGCGGATCATAAAGGCCACATATTCACCCTTTTGAGCTTTAGAACATTCGAAGCTTGCAAAGATTCTCTCGAAGTCATTAATCCACACATAAGCCTCTTCAGGCTTATACCTTCCATTGAACTCGAAAGGTTTCCTCTTGAGAAAACGGTTAAGGCCTTGGGCACCTTGTCCCATATGTTATTGGCCTTGCCTTTCCAAGAGATCCGTAAATTGATTCCAAGCATTAGCCATACCGATAGCATCATGATTATGTCTACCAGCCATGTTTCACGCCTATAGATTAAGACATGACTCATACATAAATAAAATAGATTGTATCATCAACTCCAATACATAACTAAGGTTTCAACATTCTATGGTCTATCATCATATGAAATTATAGTCAGTAAATCAAAATCAATGCATAATAACAATGTATTCGTCATTAAAAGGTAATAGTTTAAGGAGCTTGGCCGGACTTAGCACAAACAAGCATATCAATCACATTTCAAGAATTCATTCACATGAATCAACTAAGATTATCAATGAGCAATCACACTCTACTAGTGTATCACACAACTGCAATGATAAATAAATATGTTTCCATGAACAACAATCAAAACTCCATTACATTAATTCACAAAGAATCAACAATGAGCAAACAATGCTCTGATACCATCCAATGTGACACCTTAATTTGGTAAATGATATTAAAGATATTATTATTTATATGTTAAAAATGGGGATAAATTTTTTTTTGATTTAAACAATTGCTGGATGAAGAATGTGACGTCCTGTATAATTTTCCGAATAAATTTTTTGTGTTTTTGAAAGATCAATTTAAAATTCATAAATTAAACTCAGAGTTCACATAAAATTCGATAATTGCGGAATATTATCATGCATACTAGTCGTGATTAATAAAATTCATGAAATATTTGCATAGCGGAAACGATTTAGAATGATAACAGTACATGATACGTTATATTTATTACAACCCATTAAATATAAATAAAAATCAAAGTCCAAGTAGTAATTCATATAGGCATCAATCAGGGCATCACTCTTCATTCTGCGTAGCATTCACTGTAAAATTTAATGTAAGAGTGAGACAGAATATAGAATAAATACAAAATAAATAAAATTACACAAACACAATCAAAAAAACATAATGTTATGATGAATATGCCAAACAAGTTCATTTATAATTATTAAGTCTTTAATTAGTCAAATGATGTTATGCTGGATCCATTTGGTTTAGTGGGAATACTGTAGTAAAAGGTCTCATAGAGACATCGGTAGGAATTAATACAGTCATGGATCCCTACAGCCCCATGAAAACACATCGGTAGGAATTTATACAGTCATGGATCCCTACAGCCCCACGACTAACACATCGCAAAAATAGGGCTTTAACTCATCATAGAGTAACCCCCCACCAGGGTAGGCAATCATGGAACCCCTAAAATTCCATGGTGCGTCCAAATGCTTATGATGCATGAATGCCTTTAATTCTCTTTATCATTTAACATACCATGATATTAATATTTCCAAAACCACTTGGAAAACCACAAGTCCTCAAAGGACACATCACATATAATAATTTTCAGAATCATGGATTTACTGTTTCAACCACATGTAACAATAACCACAAGGCATTCATGTACATATATATTAATTATGTCATTCATAATTATTCACCACCAAAATATACAACTGTATGATACTCATTAAAACGTAACAACATCAATAATAAATCATAATCACTCAAGAGTTTAATAATAAATTGTTACTCATAGAGAAAATATCATTTTCATTCATAATAACCATTATAATTAACTTTCAGCATTTCTAACAGCAACATACTCTAGTAAAATAATCATAACATGAGCAAATCATAACCTTTTCATGTGATTCCACTTTCTATAGCTTAATAATACAATTATCTACAACTTTCATGAAGAACACAATTTCAAATTCCAAACAGAATTACCACTTATTCATGAAATACCACACTGCCTCAAGGTGAGTTTTCCAAAACGTACATATATTAGTAATTTGAACGTTTATGGAGCTACAAAAATGATTTTGGCATGAAACCAGTTCTAAATTATCCTTAACACAAATATATACAACTTTCATGAAGGCACCAACCACTAATTCTCACTACACAATTCCCAGTTTTAAAATTAAGATTCGGATTTCAAATTAACAGAATTACAGCTTGTACATACTTCAGTATTTTAGGCATAACTCAAGCTACAAAAATCATTTTAACTTGAAACCACTTTCAATAGATCCATAACATAAATACCTACAACTTTCATGAAGACATCAAAGGCTGATTATGTACGTACAAGTCCCATCATATTAATATATACACAAAACATGGGATAAATATTCCACTCGGACATGCTGTAGTATTTTGGCTATAACGTTTGCTACACATACTCAAATCAGTCAGTTCAGGTCTCAAAATTCACATAATAAAAAGATCTATAACTTTCATGAAGACACTGATCACTAATTCTTAGCACAAAATTCCCAGTTTTAAAAATAAGATTCATATCTCAAGTTAACAGATTTACAGCTTGGACATACTTTAGTATTTTAGGCATATCTCGAGCTACAAAAATCATTTTGACTTGAAACTACTTTCTATAGATCCATAACATTAATATATACAACTTTCATGAACACATCAAAGGCGGATTATGCATATACAAGTCCCAGCATATTAATATATACACAAAACATAGGATAAATCTTCCACACGAACATGCTGTAGTATTTTGGCTATAACGTTTGCTATACATATTCAAATTAATTGATTCAGTTCTCAAAATTCAGATAACAAAAATATCTACAACTTTCATGAAGACATCAGAGTCAAATTCACACGTTTTCAATTTTAAAAATGAGCAACAAATTACGAAGTTAATTCTAGAATCCTAGAACAGCATACAATTCTACCCATTTCATAGTTATTCACAACCCTGTCCCCTCTTACTTGGATTGATGATCTTTGGCTGACTGAAAAGAAGTCCCCTAGCTATCCTGGTTCAGATCGAAGGTGTATTGATAGAGAAGAGTAATTGGGAGTTTCAGAATCAGTGTGTGTGTTTAATAATGCAAGGCAGTGGGAGACAAGCTCCTTGTGAGTGGATCGTAGTGCTGTTAGTGGAGATAATGGAGGATTAAAATAAGAAAGTGGGCTTATAATGGTCCACTTCTGTAGCCTACCCACTAGAGTGTGCATGATTGGAGAAGATTTATTAAAATATGTATAAAGGGACAAAACTGAAGTCAAAACGTCAACCTGACAGTGAATTCCGAGTGAAATTTCACTCGGTCAGCCTCTTGGCCGACTGGAATTCTACCTAGTCAATGTATATACCGACTGGAAATGGTCGGTAACGTGAAAAGAGGGAAATCCAAGTCCCTCTCGCTCAAGCGGATACCGACTCGCTTGAGCGAGTTCCATACAATGCACTGGCAGAGGGGTTTCGCTCAAGCGAAAACCAACTCGCTTGAGCGAGTGTGAGTTTCGCTCAAGCGAATACCGACTCGCTTGAGCCAGACACTCTCCCTCCCCAAAACCGATCCTTCATTCACTCGGTTTCCACTTCAACATCTTAATCCACTCGGTAGAACCTCCTGAAACCGAGTCTTCACCTATTACTCACTCGGAATTGATTCCTCTTGAAACACTCGGTCTGATTTCTCTTCCTTGGAGGTGACTCAGTTGGCATATTCTCCTGAAACCGAGTCATCTCAATTAGTCTTTCACTCGATAATTTCATTCCAATTCCGAGTCATCTCTTGCTCAGCCTTCCACTCGGCAATTACACTAAAATCGACCTATCACTCTATTGGTTTTTCACTCGGTACACAACTCCAAGACCGACCAATATCCATTTGGTCCCACACTCGGTATTCATACCTCCATTTCACTCGGATAATGCCTTAACTAATCCTTCTTCAGAATAAACTCCCCAATCAGGTTCCACTTGAAATTATTCCACTCCTCATCACTTGGAAAATTCACCAAGTCAAGTCCCACTCGGACTTACACCATACATAGTCACTCAGAATACGGGTTACATGGGTTCACTCGGAATATCTTTCACTCGGATATCAACACTTATGAATATAGAAGTATTTCCCACTTGGGTTTCACTCGGTTAATCATTACTTAGCCGAGATCAGATCAACTTCTTCAACTACGTTTCATTCAGAGTCCATCAGGGTCATTATCACTCAGAAAAAGACCCATACATATGAGTCTCACTCGGATTCTTGAACTCAGAAGTGGTTCTATCGGTCCCACTTCACTCAGGAGTGTCTCTGACAGGGATTCCACTCGGAAGAAACCCTCTCGGCCATGTTCCACTCGGAAAACACAACCTTCACTCGGAATTTTAACCTTTCACTCGGAATTTCAATCTTTCACTCGGAATTTCAATCTTTAACTCGGAATTTCATCCTTCACTCGGAATAGAGCCCCTTTTTCACTCGGAAAGTTCTTTCTAAGGCATATTTTACTCGGAAAATGGATCTTATCATTACAGGTCTATCTAATTTCTATAATTATACCCAAAAATGGAATTTTTGAAGTAATATAAGCCATCCATTGGATGTTTTATTCATTGATTATCCCTTACAGACCTTCCATACTTCATAATTTACAAAATAGAGCTATTATTAAAAGTAGGATGTTACATTTCTCCCACCCTAATAAAAATTTCACCCTCGAAATTTAATATGACGCACTCTTTAGTGAAACAATTCTGGGTATTGCGTCCTCATAGCATCTTCACACTCCCAAGTCAGAGTTACATCATTTTCTTGTTTCCATGCAACCTTCACTAATGGTACATTCTTGTTTCTCAGGTGTTTAATCGACCTTTCTATGATCTGTATGGGTTCTGTAGGGATGGTCAGATTTTCTCTAACTTCAACATCATCAGCAGCAATCACATGAATGGGGTCTTGTACATACTTCCTCAGTTGTGATATATGAAACACATTGTGCAGATTTGCCAGGTGAGGAGGAAGTGCAATCTGATACGCCACTGTACCAATCCTCTTTAGGATCTCATATGGTCCAATGAACCTTGGACTCAACTTCTTACTCTTCAATGCTCGGCCAATCCCCTTGTGAGGTGAAACCTTCAAAAATACATGCTCACCGACTTGGAATTCAAGTGGTTTCCTCCTCTTATCGTAATAATGCTTCTGTCTATCTTGGGATGCCTTCATCTTTTCTCTGATTATTTCTATTTGTTCAGTAGTCTGTTGCACAATTTCGGGTCCTAACGCCAAACTTTCACCAGTTTCTAACCAACAAAGGGGCGTTCGACACTTTCTACCATACAATGCCTCAAATGGAGCCATACCAATACTGCTATGGTAGCTATTGTTATACGTGAATTCTATCAGTGGAAGAAACTGCTCCCAACTACCACCATGTTCAAGCACACAAGATCGCAGTAAGTCTTCCAAACTTTGTATTGTACGCTCTGACTGCCCATCTGTTTGGGGATGATAAGCTGAACTTAATCGAAGCTTTGAACCCAATTCCTGATGCAAGCTTCCTCAGAATCGGGAAGTGAACCTTGGATCTCTATCTGACACAATACTAGATGGTACACCATGAAGTCTTACGATCTCCTTCACATATAATTGTGCCAATTTTTGTAAAGAGTTCTTCATATTCATTGGGAGAAAATGAGCAGACTTTGTCAATCTGTCTACAATAACCCAGATTGCATCATTCCCTGAACGTGTTCTTGGTAACCCTGACACAAAGTCCATTGAAATGTCATCCCATTTCCAGACAGGAATCTCTAATGGTTGCAGTTCACCAGATGGCTTCTGATGTTCCACTTTGGCTTTTTGACACACCAGACATGAAGACACATATTCAGCTATTTCTTTCTTCATCCTTGGCCACCAAAAGCTTTTCTTCAGATCTTGATACATCTTAGTTGATCCAGGATGGATGCTCAACATACTTTTATGCGCTTCTTCTAGGATCGTCCTTCTCAGATCAACATCATCTGGTACACAAATTCTATTTCTGATCCTCCAAATTCCATCTGATCCTTCTTGTAATCCCATATCCTTTCCATTCGCCTGTAACTCTTTCAACTCCTGTAATTGCAAGTCCTTTGTCTGTCTTTCACCTAACAGCTTCAGGAAATCATTGGTTATCTTCAAAGTTCCCAAGGTCATACTCCTTGAAGATTTCATTTCCACACCCAAGTTCATATCTCTGAACTGTTCTATCATCTCCATCTCTTTTATCATTAAAGATGCCATATGAATGGACTTTCGGCTAAGTGCATCTGCCACCACATTTTCTTTTCCTGGATGGTACTTCAAATCAAAATCATAATCTTTAAGAAACTCCATCCATCTTCACTGCCTCATGTTCAATTCCTTTTGATAGAACAAATACTTCAAGCTCTTGTGGTCACTGAACACTTCAAACTTGACTCCATACAAATGGTGTCTCCAGATTTTCAAAGCAAATACCACTGCTGCCAATTCTAGATCATGCGTTGGATAGTTCATTTCATGTGGTCTCAACTGCCTAGAAGCATAGGCAACCACTCTTCGTTGCTGCATCAAGACACAACCTAAGCCCATCTTAGAAGCATCACAATAAACCACAAAGTCTTCTTGTGGGTCAGGCAAGGTTAAGACTGGAGCAAATGTAAGCTTCATTTTTAGTTCCTGGAAACTTCTCTCACATTCTGGCATCCAATCAAAAGGTTGATTCTTCCGGGTTAGACGAGTCATTGGTAGGGCAATTTGAGAAAACCCCTCAATGAATCTCCGATAATAACCAGCTAATCCCAGGAAGCTTCGTATCTCAGTGACTGAAGTAGGTCTCTCCCAGTTCGTTACAACTTCAATTTTAGAAGGGTCCACAGACACTCCTTCGCTTGAGATTACATGGCCTAGAAACTTTACCTCCTTTAACCAGAATTCACATTTAGACAACTTGGCATACAACTGCTTCTCTTTCAGAATCTGTAATACCACTCGAAGATGCTTTTCATGTTCCTCCCACGTCTTAGAATAAATCAGAATGTCATCAATGAAGATAATAACAAACTGATCTAAGTATGAATGGAACACCCGATTCATGTAATCCATGAATACAACTGGGGCATTGGTTACTCTGAAAGGCATCGCAAGATACTCGTAATGGCCATAGCGTGTTCTAAAAGCTGTCTTTGGAATATCCTCGGACTTGACACGAATTTGATGATAACCCGATCGCAGATCAATCTTAGAAAATACAGTAGCACCTCTCAATTGATCTATCAAATCATCAATTCTGGGCAAAGGATATCTATTCTTCACCGTCAACTTATTTAACTGACGATAATCTACACATAATCTCATGCTTCCATCTTTCTTCTTGACAAGTAATACTGGCGCTCCCCATAGCGACACACTAGGCCTGATGAAATACTTCTCCAACAACTCCTCAATTTGCTTCTTCAGTTCTGCCAGTTCAATAGGTGACATACGATATGGGGCCTTAGATACTGGTTCTGCTCCTGGAATTAAATCAATTGAGAATTCTATCTCGCGTTCTGGAGGTAAACTTGAGACATCCTCGGGAAATACTTCAGGGAATTCAGAAACAACTGGCATTTCGATTGCTTTAGATTCATCATCTCCTTGTGGAAGAGTAAACAAGGTAAATAATTGGCTTTCACCTTGTAAAGCAAAGAGTTTAAGATTGTCGAAAGTAAGATTTTCTTCTGATGGAAATATCACAGTTTTGTTATGACAGTCCACCAAGACTCGATTTGCCGATAACCAGTCAATCCCTAGGATTACTTCCAGATCCTTCAAAGGTAAACAAACAAGATCTACTAGAAAGTTTTTACCTTCTATGAGCATAGAACATTCGTTACACACCTTAGTAGTCCTAAGTTGTGTATCGGTGGGAGTGGAAACAATCAGATCATATCTCATAGGATTCACAGGTAATTACCAGAATCAAATAACACAGATAAGATTGTACCATTGATCTCACACTTACTTTGCACGAGGTCATCAGCTTGGTCTGCCTCTGAATCGCTGATGGCAAAGACTCTTCCAGTTGTTGGTTGTAACCTCTAGTCTGTTGACTCCCTGTTCTGTCTTGGAGGTTGAGCAGCACGCGTGTTTCCTCCACGACCTCCCTGATAGTTAGAGCCTCTCTGATTATTCATAGTGTTACTGTCGTTGTTTTGACGGTTCTGCGGACAATTTGGACTGATGTGTCCTTTCTAATTACAACGATAGCAAGTAACATCTCCTAGGTGTCGGGTGCAATCGCGTATATGATGATTACCTCCGCAATTATGACACCTGATATTCGTATGATTGCTGCGTCTTTGAGAAGATGATGATCCTCCTTTGAAACGATTTGGATAGTGCGTCCCTCTCCTTTTGAAATCAACTGACTGAGGTTTCAGTTGTCTATTGGCCTTTTCTTGTGCCAGTCTGGCTTGGTGATTTTCTTCAAAAATTCGGCATTTGTTGATCAGAATAGGAAAACTCCGAATTTCTTGGTACCCTATCGCCTCTTTGATTTCCAGATTCAGCCCGTTCTCAAATTTAACACATTTTGATTCTTCGGCACTAGCCTGTTGAAAAGGAGGGTAAAAGAGAGATAGTTCTTCAAACTTTGCAACATATTCTCCAACAGACATTGAGCCTTGTTTTAGCTCCATAAATTCCAGCTCTTTACGGCTTTTCATACTTGCTGGAAAATATTTCTCTAGGAAATAGTCTTTGAAGTTGACCCAGTTCAAGGGTCTGTCAGCCTCGATCATACGGATTCTAGCATGAATCCACCAGTTTTCTGCCTCTTCCACCAACATATAGGTGGCATACTCCACCTTTTCGCATTCTGTGCAGGGCAATGCTCGAAAGATACGCTCCATTTCCTTGGCCCAGAGATACGCTCCTTCTGGATTATAACCCCCTTTGAATTGTGAAGGTTTTCTTTTCAGGAAGTGATCTAACCCATGGAGTCCTCCAGTGCTCCTTGGTTGGTTTTGTCGTTCTATGGCTTCAGCTAAGCGGTTGAAAGCTGCTGCCATATCGTTGTTGTTGTTGTTTCTTGCCATCCTACATTCGTAGTTTGGTTTATACTAATTCTAAGGGAAAGTATATTGTATTATAACCTAACTATAAGTATTCTACAGTTTATCAGTTAAGCAATAAATTGTATAACATATTTATCATATTACCAAAAGTAATCAAACAAATTATTTTACAATTAATCAGTTAGGCACAAGTCATATAGTACACACTTAACATGTTGTCAAGTAAGGAATCAAACATTTCACATATTATATCGAGAAACAGTACATGTCATAGCAATTGGTGCTGAATTTTTGAAAATGCTCTGATACCACCATTGTGACGTCCCGTATAATTTTCTGAATAAATTTTTTGTGTTTTTGAAAGATCAATTTAAAATTCATAAATTAAACTCAGAGCTCACATAAAATTCAATAATTACGGAATATTATCATGCATACTAGTCGTGATTAATAAAATTCATGAAATATTTGCATAGCGGAAACGATTTAGAATGATAATAGTACATGATACGTTATATTTATTACAACCCATTAAATATAAATAAAAATCAAAGTCCAAGTAGTAATTCATATAGGCATCAATCAGGGCATCACTCTTCATTCTGCGTAGCATTCACTGTAAAATTTAATGTAAGAGTGAGACAGAATATAGAATAAATACAAAATAAATAAAATTGCACAAACACAATCAACAAAACATAATGTTATGATGAATATGCCAAACAAGTTCATTTATAATTATTAAGTCTTTAATTAGTCAAATGATGTCATGCTGGATCCATTTGGTTTAGTGGGAATACTGCAGTAAAAGGTCTCATAGAGACATCGGTAGGAATTAATACAGTCATGGATCCCTACAGCCCCATGACCAACACATCGGTAGGAATTTATACAGTCATGGATCCCTACAGCCCCATGACCAACACATCGCAAAAATAGGGCTTTAACTCATCATAGAGTAACCCCCCACCAGGGTAGGCAATCATGGAACCCCTAAAATTCCATGGTGCGTCCAAATGCTTATGATGCATGAATGCCTTTAATTCTCTTTATCATTTAACATACCATGATATTAATATTTCCAAAACCACTTGGAAAACCACAAGTCCTCAAAGGACACATCACATATAATAATTTTCAGAATCATGGATTTACTGTTTCAACCACATGTAACAATAACCACAAGGCATTCATGTACATATATATTAATTATGTCATTCATAATTATTCACCACCAAAATATACAACTGTATGATACTCATTAAAACATAACAACATCAATAATAAATCATAATCACTCAAGAGTTTAATAATAAATTGTTACTCATAGAGAAAATATCATTTTCATTCATAATAACCATTATAATTAACTTTCAGCATTTCCAACAGCAACATACTCTAGTAAAACAATCATAACATGGGAAAATCATAACCTTTTCATGTGATTCCACTTTCTATAGCTTAATAATACAATTATCTACAACTTTCATGAAGAACACAATTTCAAATTCCAAACAGAATTACCACTTATTCATGAAATACCACACTGCCTCAAGGTGAGTTTTCCAAAACGTACATATATTAGTAATTTGAACGTTTCTGGAGCTACAAAAATGATTTTGGTATGAAACCAGTTCTAAATTATCCTTAACACAAATATATACAACTTTCATGAAGGCACCAACCACTAATTCTCACTACACAATTCCCAGTTTTAAAATTAAGATTCGGATTTCAAATTAACAGAATTACAGCTTGTACATACTTCAGTATTTTAGGCATAACTCAAGCTACAAAAATCATTTTGACTTGAAACCACTTTCTATAGATCCATAACATAAATACCTACAATTTTCATGAAGACATCAAAGGCTGATTATGTACGTACAAGTCCCAGCATATTAATATATACACAAAACATGGGATAAATATTCCACTCGGAAATGCTGTAGTATTTTGGCTATAACGTTTGCTACACATACTCAAATCAGTCGGTTCAGGTCTCAAAATTCACATAATAAAAAGATCTATAACGTTAATGAAGACACTGATCACTAATTCTTAGCACAAAATTCCCAGTTTTAAAAATAAAATTCGTATCTCAAGTTAACAGATTTACAGCTTGGACATACTTCAGTATTTTAGGCATATCTCGAGCTACAAAAATCATTTTGACTTGAAACCACTTTCTTTAGATCCATAACATTAATATCTACAACTTTCATGAAGACATCATAGGCTGATTATGCATATACAATTCCCAAAATATTAATATATACACAAAACATAGGATAAATCTTTCACACGAACATGCTGTAGTATTTTGGCTATAACTTTTGCTATACATATTAAAATTAATTGATTCAGGTCTCAAAATTCAGATAACAAAAATATCTACAACTTTCATGAAGACGTCAGAGTTAAATTCACACGTTTTCAATTTTAAAAATGAGCAACAAGTTACAAAGTTAATTCTAGAATCCTAGAACAGCATACAATTCTACCCATTTCATAGTTATTCACAACCCTGTCCCCTCTTACTTGGATTGATGATCTTTGGCTGACTGAAAAGAAGTCCCCTGGTTGTCCTGGTTCAGATCGAAGGTGTATTGATGGAGAAGAGTAATTGGGAGTTTCAGAATCAGTGTGTGTTTAATAATGCAAGGCAGTGGGAGATAAGCTCCTTGTGAGTGGATCGTAGTGTTGTTAGTGGAGATAATGGAGGATTAAAATAAGAAAGTGGGCTTATAATGGTCCACTTTTGCAGCCTACCCACTAGAGTATGCATGATTGGAGAAGATTTATTAAAATATGTATAAAGGGACAAAACTGAAGTCAAAACGTCAACCTGATAGTGAATTTCGAGTGAAATTTCACTCGGTCAGCCTCTTGGCCGACTGGAATTCTACCTGGTCAATGTATATACCGACTAGAAATGGTCGGTAACGTGAAAAGAGGGAAATCCGAGTCCCTCTCGCTCAAGCGGATACCGACTCGCTTGAGCGAGTTCCATACAATGCACTGGCAGAGGGGTTTCGCTCAAGCGAAAACCGACTCGCTTGAGTGAATGTGAGTTTCGCTCAAGCGAATACCGACTCACTTGAGCCAGACACTCTCCCTCCCCAAAACCGATCCTTCATTCACTCGGTTTCCACTTCAACATCTTAATCCACTCGGTAGAACCTCCTGAAACTGAGTCTTCACCTATTACTCACTCGGAATTGATTCCTCTTGAAACACTCGGTCTGATTTCTCTTCCTTGGAGGTGACTCAGTTGGCATATTCTCCTGAAACCGAGTCATCTCAATTAGTCTTTCACTCGGTAATTTCATTCCAATTCCGAGTCATCTCTTGCTCAGCCTTCCACTCGGCAATTACACTAAAACCGACCCATCACTCTATTGGTTTTTCACTCGGTACACAACTCCAAGACCGACCAATATCCATTTGGTCCCACACTCGGTATTCATACCTCCATTTCACTCGGATAATGCCTTAACTAATCTTTCTTCAGAATAAACTCCCCAATCAGGTTCCACTCGAAATTATTCCACTCCTCATCACTTGGAAAATTCACCAAGTCAAGTCCCACTCGGACTTACACCATACATAGTCACTCAGAATACGGGTTACATGGGTTCACTCGGAATATCTTTCACTCGGATATCAACACTTATGAATATAGAAGTATTTCCCACTTGGGTTTCACTCGGTTAATCATTACTTAGCCGAGATCAGATCAACTTCTTCAACTACGTTTCATTCAGAGTCCATCAGGGTCATTATCACTCGGAAAAAGACCCATACATATGAGTCTCACTCGGATTCTTGAACTCAGAAGTGGTTCTATCGGTCCCACTTCACTCAGGAGTGTCTCTGACAGGGATTCCACTCGGAAGAAACCCTCTCGGCCATGTTCCACTCGGAAAACACAACCTTCACTCGGAATTTTAACCTTTCACTCGGAATTTCAATCTTTCACTCGGAATTTCAATCTTTAACTCGGAATTTCATCCTTCACTTGGAATAGAGCCCCTTTTTCACTCGAAAAGTTCTTTCTAAGGCATATTTTACTCGGAAAATGGATCTTATCATTACAGGTCTATGTAATTTCTATAATTATACCCAAAAATGGAATTTTTGAAGTAATATAACCATCCATTGGATATTTTATTCATTGATTATCCCTTACAGACCTTCCATACTTCATAATTTACAAAATAGAGCTATTATTAAAAGCAGGATGTTACAAAGAACACCATATTTATCAATTAACCCTAGACCTTTTTAAAGACCTATCTTATATATGATGATATGAGAAGGTGAATAGTTTAAACAAACGTCTACTTAAGGCAATCAAGTACATAATCACCATACAAGTGTTTGCGGAACATGTAAGCTAATTTGAGAGCAATAATGGATATGAAAAATGATCCAAGTAAGCATAAGGTGATTGCCAAAATTTAATAAAAACATGTATATTCATCTATACCAACATTCCATAATTGGAAGTATATGCATTTAATTAAGGAAATCATGTCAAAGAAGTATTCTATGAGCAATCAAGGATAAGAGATTAAAGTACAAGCATAGGGACCCAAGGAGTACATGACCATGGTAAGAAAAGTTCATTTTTAGTCGTAGAAATAGTGGGACATTTCATAAATATCAGCTATTACTCCAAAATTGAAAGTCATAAAAAGTTGGATTCAAACCCCTCTTAAATTTGAGTTTTACAATGTAGTAGGTATGGTGTTTTACACCTAATGCGAGTTACAAAACTCCAATTAAGGTAATTCCAATTTCTATGCCTCCGTAACATAATTATCTACAATTTTTATGAAATTTCAGAGGCCAAAAATGTCATTAAGGTACCCAAAAGAGCCAAAAACAACAAAGGAAAAATAGGAGTTGAAAAATTTCTAAACAGTAATCGTTCCACTAGCTATAGGAATGCACTATCCTAGAGTCCAAAATTTAAGTTTTCAAAATAGAGCATTCAACTGGCCGTGGGACCATTCCATAGGCTGTAGCGTGCTCTATGTTCAATGCCCAAATTGCGTAATTGTACAAATAGAATGATCCACAGACCATAGGAAAATTCCACTAGCCATGGATCACACCCTATTCCTTAAATATTCATTTTTCAAAAGGGCTATGCATTGGTACTTGGGACCTTGAACTCTCTTGGACATTTTGACACGAATCACGCATTCATTTTCATGGTATTTGAACTAGAATCAAGCCTAAACATCTAGGCTTTGTATAACATCATTTCTTGCACAAAATTAGATTTTCAAGCATGCATTAATCATGAATCATCATCAATACATATAAATGCACAAAAGGACTCCATGTCCAACATCATTTCATATATGCAATCATCAATTTCTCATTAATATGAATATCATCACCATCACAATGGCATCCAGTTCCATTTGTCCAACCATCATATAGTTTTAGATACAAAAGAATGACCAACACCTATTACTAAAAGAATAGAGATGTGATCCTCAAAATAATATTAGCATCACAATTCATTCACATTGTCATTTACATATCCATAAAGTCAATAATTTTCAATATTGCCAGCCAAGACATTCCTTTACAACTAATTATCTTCTCCAAAAACTTTGATTCAAGACATAATCTCATCCCATGACAATCCTGCATCATAATGCTAAAAAGAGACAACATGGGAGAGTGATTTATATATTCAAAATGATGAATTCAAATACATTGTGATCATGTGTACATGCATATAACAATATGCGTGCTTTGCAATATAATCATCGATTTAACACTAAGCCTTGATCAAGATACCACCATAGGCATACAAGTCTCATTATTTACAGCTTATAGCAAGCATATACACACACACACACATTCATATTGCCCTTCATTATCATAGGCTATCACAAGTATCAACATCAATTTTTTACATCTTTCATCAATCTATACTCTCAATAGGTTACCATTTTTCTTAGCCATCTCCAACTCAAATGCCATGTTCCTATGACTAATGGATATGTCATAACATAATATGCATATGCAACAGATCCGATTTTAAACACATATTTATACACATGTGTACACGATTTATCAAATAATCGCCCCACGCATAGTTTCTTAGACATTTATTCCCCCCGCAAGGGTCCTTTCACAAGATCAGGCAAGACCTCAATTATTTCCATATGTCACGTGATCGTAACCATGTATAATCATTTAAATATTTGTCCCTCACGCAAGGGTCCTTCTCACAAGATCCCCCAAGACCTTAATCATTTAACATGTCAAGTGATCATAACCACATATAATTATTTAAATATTTATCCCCCACGCAAGGGTCCATTTTTTCACAAGATCCCACAAGACCTCTATCATTTTAACATGTCAAGTGATTATAACCACATATAATATGATATGCCATCCATGCCATGAATGCAAGAATTCACATGCTCGCCTTAGCTTCACCAAAATCTCTCACCCTCTCACTTAGGGGTATATTTTACACTTAACATTACAGATGGTGGCACGCAACAAATTATAGTACTCTCCAAGGCATACGACTTGTCACATAATCTCTAAGGCATCAATTCACATTGTTCACAATATAATAGCCAAGGAGTCTCACCATTATCAATCCATACATGAAAATCAAGAAGGCATATCAACAAGTATACTTCAAATTTATAACACCAACATATACATTATCATTACATAATTCTCAGTGAATTTCAATTTCAATTATCTTGCCATTGTTTCAAGTTTTAGGGTGGCATTCACAATCTGTTTAATCATCTTAATTTTTTTAACATCATTTCCAATTCACTAATTGGCAATAAACACAATGGCATTTAATAGTTGTCTCAATATTTTCATCATCACCCATGGGTGTGTCACACAACCAATTATTTAATTCTCATCATCAATTATCATATCTTATGAATAGTGGTAAAACGCACATGGTTTACACAATATGACATAGGCACATACTTTTGCCAAAATCTCAAGTCACTATCAATCACCACTAATGACACACTACATACATATGATGGTTCAGAGTTAGACTTAGAAGGGGGGTTGAATATGTCTTAGACTCTTTTTCGCAGAAAGTTGAACCAACTAAAATGAGTAATCAAGAAAGTAACAAAGGAGAGAGATAAACACAAAGAGTATACACTAGTTCACCTTCAATATAGAAGTTACATCTAGTCCCTTCAAACTTGAAGGACTTTAACTATTATAAAATCTCCTTTCCAGTAATAGCACCAGACTTGTGCCACAAGTATTCTTGACACTAGCCACTTTTGGCTTATCCCAAGTATTCTTTCAACTAGCCACTCCTGGCTTAACCCAAGTATTCTTTTGAAAGCCTTTTTAGCCACAGTGTTTCCTACACAAACTAGTTCTGGCAACACACCAGACTTTTACAAATTTTATGAATGAAAAGAAATCTTCAAAACTTAGTGTACAAGTGATAAACAATTTGAGTTTGAACACTAAGTCTTTGATAGAAGACCAGAGTCTGCTAGAGGCAGAACGATAAATAATGAGGGTCTTTGTCTTACAAGAAATAAATGAACAAGAGAATTTTAGAACTTGGATGAGATTGAATAATAGCTTAAAGAAATTCTCTTTATATCTCTGTGTCTCTGATGTTCAATCTTCCTTGGTATTTATAAAGGATGGAGGATGTGACCATTACTGCTTCTTAAAAGGAGATATAAACCTTAGAAATCCTTTGAAGGTATTTTGCCTTAAGCTTCTTGTTACCAAACCTTGAATATGAATTAGGCTTGAGAAAGGTCTAGTTCATTTCTTCATCATTTTCATGAAAGTAGTTTCTCATGCATTTCCATGCATAAACCAGTCGTAAACTAATTCTTGATTGAGTGATAAGCTACTTTTTAAGATGTTCTGACGAAATCCTTGATTGTGATCAGAATATGCAGAGGTAGGTATGTGATAACTATTGCTTATTTTGATCTTGTTCTTTATGTTCTTTGGTGATAAGAACGCAAATATGATAAGAGCATTATTTCTAAAGCATTTATGAACATTGAAAAATAGTTCTATGATCAGAATGTTTCCATCATACTTTTGTTGTTCTACCAGACTTTTAGAACACCGGTGCTCCCCCTTTGTTTTAATTGCCTAATATCCGTATCCTGGAATTGCTTAAGTACACTATTAACCCGACGATAGCGTCTCAACAGTTCGTTTCCACCACCGGGTTGTTAATTGGCAAGCGCACCAATCGTTTGTAGTTTTCAAAATTTAGATATCGTTCCACTGGGATTGAAAGTCCAATAACAACAGTAATTTTCTATTTACTATGGTAAATGTGAAGGAAATTATAAACAAAAGAATGATTTATATACAATTTATACAATATTCACAGGTTAGCATGATTGAGTGGTTCATAAGATAAAAGAAAATAAAATCTATCTAAAAAGACGAGTTGCAATCTAGAATAGGTAAGATACTTGAGATAAACACAGATAAACAAATTATGTTGGAAATTGGATCCCTAATCTAGAATAACAATGAGGAACTCAAGACATGCATATTTAATCATCAAGTTTCATGTCATTGCAGCTTAAAATCATTATAACCGATCCCTCGTGATATAAATTCTAAAAATTCACCGTAAAGTCCGATCCCTCGTGAGCTTTCTCAGTAAAAACTTGCATTAAGACCTGGCCTTATGGCAACAATGGTTAACAACCCCTATAGAATTGAGATACCAAGGGTATTCCAACTTTTTACTTTCGTCAAAACAAGTTTCAATACGGCATGAACAATCATTCTCCCGTTTGACATTCATACTAATAAAACAAGTTTCAATACACATGAAAATCATTCTCCCATTTGACGTTCATATTAATAAAAGGTTGAAATACTAACATGGACTTGAATCATAAACATGCAGAGGTCGAATTCACAACATTATACTCAATAGACTAGTTCACCAAGTCCAACATAAACAGATTAGTTACACATGGTGAAGGTAAAAACAACACTTACAGAGTTTGACATTACGAAGACGATGGAAACTTCACGATACAACGATCACAATACACCAAAACACACTTAAGTATCTAGAAAACTATTCTAGAACTACAACTCACAAAAGAAGTACTCAAAATCGAGCACAAGAGAGAAAAGAAGAGAATGAAATGCTGTGAAAGGGATGCTTAGAATGGTGTTGGATGGCCCTATTTATAGGGCTGAGCAAGGGTGCTGACGCTACGCGTCAGTGTGACGCTACGCGTCAGGCCCCTGACTCAGCTTCCATTAAACAACTGATAATGGCCACTACAAATTATAAAAATGGATCATGCTTGGCCACTTGGATGTGTCTCCACTGTGTTTTGGCCATTTGTGTTGAGTGGGGTGGCCCTTGGTGCTGAGTGGGGTGGCCATTATTGGGTCAAAGCTGAGTGCTTGGCTAAGTTGGAAGTGGAGTCCACGCAGCACTGACGCTACGCGTGGCTAGGACGTGTAGCGTCAGCATCAAAAATAGCTGTTGATGCTACGCGTGGGATGAGGCTACGCGTCAACTCCTCCAGTGTAATTTTCTCTTGATTTCTTAACTTTTTCACTGCAAAACTGGAGAAAATTGATCAAGGGCAGATTATTTCCAACAACATCCATTTATTGAATTTAAATCCTAATTTTCTAACAAATTAAACTAATTTTTATAATTTTTATGAAATTTTTGTTCAAGCTTTTATTGAAAATTTGAGGACTAACAAATACCCCCAACTTGAGACATTGCTCGTCCTCGAGCAAGAGAGAAAAATAAGAAAAAATAAAAATTTAGAATCAAATTTTTAAGTTAGTCCGAGAATTTACCACAAAAAATAATTACACAATTTAACTAATTTGTAATAATCAAAAATTGATATCAAATATAACAACGGTTTAATGATAAAATTATTCACAATATTCTATTAACAACCAAGCAGAATTTCAGGCTTACCTCACAAGTGTTTATCTCTATGCAATTGGTAACCCGTTTCACTCAATCAATCATAAAATCAAACGAATTTAACTTTGTTTGTCATCTAATCAATGGTTATTTATACAGAGTTAATTCAGAAATCACAAGGTCTTTTCACGGGTTGTAATAAGGCTTGGTTTACAAGAATCAATGGTTTTTCTTGGAATTCAAAAAAAAACTGAAATCATAAAAGAGCATTTTATAATTCTTAGGCTTTCTCTTGACCCAAACTTCTCATTTTCTTTTATTGATGAAAAATAAATACCCCCAACTTGATTCTTTTCACTATTTTTGACTTTTCTTTTCCATATTTTCTTTTTGAAAAGAATCAAGTTGCTTATTTTCACTCCCTATTTTTGTGAGAACACTCAAAATATTTTTCATTTATTTCAACTGCTCTTTTAATCAATCAAGTATAGGGAATGGTTAAAACAAATTTAGGTTTTAAGGGTACCAAAGAATTTTATTTTAGGCTCAAATTGGCTTGTAAAGGATAAAATAATTTTTACCAAGGTAAGCTGTTTGGCCCAAGGTTTCGTTTCACCAATAAATGTGCCTTGATCATTTTCCCGAATTCTCTGTACAACAACAGAAATCAGAGATTAAAGCAAAATCAATTCGAATTGAAAATATGTCGATTAAACCCTCAAGTGTTTAATAAGATCTCTCTGCTCACCGGGTTATCGAAATTTGCTTGATAGTTGATGAACTTATTGTAATTAAATTTATCAAAACTCCTAAGTTAAAAAGAATCGATAATTGATTTTTACAAAATTGGTGTTATTGTGTAAAAACTCTAAGTGTATAAATTGACTTACTAACAAAAATTTGATTGATTTATTAAAAGATAAATTTTATTTTTGAATTATTTTTCGAATAAAATATGCAAAAACAAATAATTACGTAAAAACACACCACACAATAATAAAATACCATAATATAAAGTGTAAATGTAAATGTAAATGTAAATATAAACTAAAAACAACTGTACTCAAAGTAAATGCAAGAAATAAGAAGATGGCATCATCAATCCTCCATCTGATCATCATCCTGCTCCTCCTCCTCATCATCACCATCGCCATCAGAGTCATCCTGTGCACCAGAAGATCCACCAGTCTCAGGGTAGGTAGGTAAATCTCTGGGCCAAGCTACATGTGCTGCAAACTCGGCCGGGGTAACATAAGGTGCTCCCTCTCCCTGTAACCTGTACTGATAAAATTCATCGTGAAGATGAATATAAGCTCTATGAGTGGCAGCCATCATCTGCATCATATGCTGATGCTCAAGTGATATCCGGGCAAAGCCCTGTGTGACAGCATCAGTAGATGAAGGCTGCACTAGTGGTCTCCTCCTCCTAGGTCTGGGCTGAGCCTCCTGCTCTAGTGGTGGAAGCTCGCACTGCTGTACAAAATAGTCTCTGTTCACTAGAACTTTAGGGACTCTCCCTGAAGAACTAGTGAACTCTGGTGAAGGTACAATGACTCCCTGCCTCCTCAGTAAGGCAGATATGATGAGAGGAAATGGAATGGGGCGATTCACTTTATACCCAAGGGCATAAAAGTGAATCTACTTGGATATAAGCTCAGCAATATCAATAGTATGGCCCTGGAGGATAGAATAGAGAAGGCAACAACGCTCAACTGGAAGAGATGAAAGGTGGGTGACAGGAGTGATATTATGAAGCATGAGGTGGGACCATGCCTTGGCTATGGGGGTCAGCTGGGTCTTTAGGAGGTTAGATGGACTCCTTCCAACCCTACTCAGGTTGAAAAAGATTCCATCCTTGCTCAAGAAATGAGCAACCTCCTCGAGGGAGTATCCTAACTCTCCCTCAGCAGCAATCTTGTTTCTATTTTCCTTCCAGAAACAAGTGTCATTCTCGGGAGTAGGCTCCCAAGGGTTACCCAATAGGGTGCTGATAGTGTCCCGGTCATATGAAATATACCGGCCCCTCACCCAACTCGTCCGCTGCTGCCCTATGCTCGGTGCGTCCTGGCGAGTCCTGAAGGCATTTGCATAAAATTCCATCACTAAGATGGGGTCCCCCTCAGTAGGTAGAGAGAATAGAGGTCCCCATCTCTTCTGCTGAACTCCATCCTGAAGCTCAGGGTAATCTCCTGCACTCAAATCAAGGACCCTCTCCCAAATAAGTCTTTGGCCTTTGATTTGATGAAATCGTGCCCATTTCGCATCAGTGCGAAATCTGGTGGGATCCCTCGGTCCTAACACCTCCTGTCCCTGAAGATTAGGATCCTCAGAGGTGGTGTCAGTATCTGTGGTCTTCCTCTGTTTTTTAGAAGGAACACAGTGGGAATGGATTTCCTTGGTGCCATCTGTAAAAAGTAAAATTTTAAAATTAAACAAACATTAAAAAGTAAATCACATATTAACAATCCTATATAATCAATCCATAAAATTTAAAACAAAAATATTTTTGGTTTTTCTAAAATTGAAATTCAAATACACCATAACATATTTTTGTATTTTTATGATTTATAAAGAAAGTAACACACATATTTTCAAATTTTCAAAACAAAATACAATTTATTCAAAATTTATACAAAGTTATTTTTATATTTTAATGCAAGAAACAAATACTAAATACGAAAATTTATTAATTTTAAAAAAGAAAAAAACAAACAACAATCACACATCAAAAATTAACAAAAATTAAAAACAGTGGCTGACGCTACGCGTGGTGTGACGCTATGCGTCAGCCTGTTCTGCCCACGCTACGTGTGGGCTCACAGTTCATCCTCACGCTACGCGTCAGTGGGACGCTATGCGTGAGCTGCGCAGAACAGAAAAAAAAACAGGGGTTGCACATCAGCAACCCCTTTCCAAACCACATTATATCCATTCAATTCCTAATTCCTAACAACAATCAATTCCAATGGTCTTCTAATCCTAATCCTAACCACATTTATTTCTAAAAATCGAAAATTTAAAAACAGAACTAAAGAGAAAGGATTAGAACACTTACTTGTGGTTCCTTGAGCAATAAGATTGAGAAGGTTTGGAAGAGAGAAAAGGAGGTTTCTAAAATTTTAGGTTTTGAAAACTAAGTAAGATAGAGAGGAGATTTTAGGTTTTAAAACCTAAGATGGGCCTCTCTGGTTCAGTTTTAAAAATTGAACGTGGGCTCTGACGCTACGCGTGGGTGGGACGCTACGCTTCAGACCCAAAATTCAGGGTCCACGCTACGCGTCACATTGGCGCTACGCGTGGGCTTCTATTTTTTATTTTTCAAAATTTTGATTTTCAAAAACCTTTTTCTTTTGAATTTTAAACCCCATTTCTTTCAAACAAATTTTAAAATTTTTGTTTTTTGTTTTTTTTATGTTTAAAAATATTAAAAATAACAAGAAAAGAATGGGTTGCCTCCCATTGAGCGCTAGGTTTAATGTCTCCAGCCAGACATTGCCTCTGATTAATCAGGTGGTCTCCCAATATTCGTTGAGGAATCACCTGTCTTTTTCTTCCTTCTTCTTCTTTTCCGATGCTTAATTACCTATTTTTCATCTTTCAAGGCATTGGTTAATTTAAAACAATTTAATTGATTGGGAAGAGATATACCTGGTTCGGTTGAAGGGTAAATTTTTTCCTCATTACTTATCCTGAGGTGTTCATGAGCACTGAAGCTTACCTCTTCTTCATAAACTTTGACTGCAACCCTACTTAGATCAACATCTACTCTGATCCTTGCAGTCTTCATGAAAGGTCTTCCTAGAATCCGGGGAATCTCAGTATCCTCCTTCATATCCAGTACCACAAAGTCAACCTTGAAGTGGTACTTGTCAACCTTTACTAGTACATCTTCCACAATCCCAAAAGGCTTTTTGACAGAGCGATCTGCAAACTGTAATTCTGTTTTTGCTTCTTTTAGCTCATATTCACCAATGCGCTTTATTAAATCTAAGGGCATCAAGTTGATGTTAGCCCCTAAATCTAATAACACATTCCTGATGTTGATATTTCCAATTGTTACAGGAATGGTGAAACTCCCCGGATCTTTACATTTTTTCGGGGTTATACAGTTTGTTTCTTGCTCTGTATCTGCTTGCATATTTTTTTCTTTTTCATTTTTTTTATTTTTTTCTATTTTTTTTACTTTCTTTCTCTTCTTCTTCTTTCTTTTTCTCACTCTTTTCTTTACAATCAATTTTTACAACATCAAAAGAAACTGCATTACATTGTTCCCTTGGGTTTTGAGTGTTTGCAGAAAACCCAGAACTCTTTAATTCGGCTATTTCTTTTGCAAGCTGACCCATTTGTATGTCTGATGCTTTCCGGGCAGCTTCATTTGTCTCTACAAACTACAATAACTGTTGAATAGATTCCTCTATTCTTGTCAATCTTGCATTGTCAGTTTGTTGTTGCTTGAATTGATTGTTAGGAGGTCTGTTGGAATGTCCAGTATCCTGTCTCCAGCCAATATTCTGATTTTGCCAACCCTGCAGGTAATTATTAGGAAAAGAATTTCCATGATTGAAAGGAAAATTACCTAAGGGTGCTCTTTGATGGTTCATGAAATTGGCTTGCTCTTGCTCATTTCCACAGTAACCACATGGTTGTTCTCCCATGCAGTGCATACATTGTTTAAGTTGAGCAGGGGGTGGTGATGTTACTTGAGCAATTTGGAGTTTTTCCAATTGCTTGCTCATAACTTCAATTTGTTGGGTCAGTAATTTTTGCTGAGCCAACACTGCATCATTTACTCCCAATTCGAGCATTCCTGGCTTCCTTTGTACATTACCTCTTTCATGCTTTGCTTGGCGGTCACTAATAGCCATTGATTCCAATATTTCTATGGCTTCCTCCACAGTCTTGTTCATTAAAGAACCACCTGCACAAGCGTTTAACATCATCTTGAACTGAGGCAATAAACCATGGTAAACGATTCATACCTTTTCGGCATCATTCAGGTTGTGGTTTGGACACTTTCTCAAGAGTGCCTTGAATCGTTCCCATGTCTCTCCTAGTGATTCATCATTATTTTGAGAAAAAGAGTGTATGGATGTCATTGCTTCAAAATATTTTGAAGGAGAATAAAATCTTTCCAAAAATTTTCTTTCAACATCGGACCAGTTGGCAAAACTACCCGGTGGACAAGATTTAAACCATTCTTTTGCTTTACCAATCAATGAAAAAGGAAAAAGTCTCATGTAAATAGACTCTTCTTGATTGGGTTCAAAACCAATTGTGCTACATAACTCATAAAAAACAGTTAAATGTTCATATGGTTCTTCATGATTTAAACCAGCAAATTGGTTGTTTTGAATAATGTTTAAAGTAGCAGGTTTAATTTCCACTGGTAAAACTGGTCCTTGAAACATTCCCGAAACTCGGGGTGGACCATTAATAGCAGCAAACTGTCCCAATGTTCTCCTTTCGGCAGCCATATTTGAATTTTCAAAATTTTTAGAAGTAGAAGAAGAATTAGTTTGTGTTTTAGATTTTAAAGACTTGATTTTCTTTACAAACTTTTCTATCTCAGGATCAAAATAAATTTTACCTGCGGTAGATCGAGTTTGCATACACAAACTAGACAAAGAAAGTTAGTGTAACAATAAGAAATAATAAATAATCAAAAATTTAACTAAGGTAAAAGTATTTACCACGGTAATTAAAAATTTACTGTTTTACTGAAACAATTGAATCCCCGGCGACGGCGCCAGAAAACTTGTTAACCCGGCGATAGCGTCTCAACAGTTCGTTTCCACCACCGGGTTGTTAATTGGCAAGCGCACCAATCGTTTGTAGTTTTCAAAATTTAGATATCGTTCCACTGGGATTGAAAGTCCAATAACAACAGTAATTTTCTATTTACTATGGTAAATGTGAAGGAAATTATAAACAAAAGAATGATTTATATACAATTTATACAATATTCACAGGTTAGCATGATTGAGTGGTTCATAAGATAAAAGAAAATAAAATCTATCTAAAAAGACGAGTTGCAATCTAGAATAGGTAAGATACTTGAGATAAACACAGATAAACAAATTATGTTGGAAATTGGATCCCTAATCTAGAATAACAATGAGGAACTCAAGACACGCATATTTAATCATCAAGTTTCATGTCATTGCAGCTTAAAATCATTATAACCGATCCCTCGTGATATAAATTCTAAGAATTCACCGTAAAGTCCGATCCCTCGTGAGCTTTCTCAGTAAAAACTTACATTAAGACCTGGCCTTATGGCAACAATGGTTAACAACCCCTATAGAATTGAGATACCAAGGGTATTCCAACTTTTTACTTTCGTCAAAACAAGTTTCAATACGACATGAACAATCATTCTCCCGTTTGACATTCATACTAATAAAACAAGTTTCAATACACATGAAAATCATTCTCCCGTTTGACGTTCATATTAATAAAAGGTTGAAATACTAACATGGACTTGAATCATAAACATGCAGAGGTCGAATTCACAACATTATACTCAATAGACTAGTTCACCAATTCCAACATAAACAGATTAGTTACACATGGTGAAGGTAAAAACAACACTTACAGAGTTTGACATTACGAAGACGATGGAAACTTCACGATACAACGATCACAATATACCAAAACACACTCAAGTATCTAGAAAACTATTCTAGAACTACAACTCACAAAAGAAGTACTCAAAATCGAGCACAAGAGAGAAAAGAAGAGAGTGAAATGCTGTGAAAAGGATGCTTAGAATGGTGTTGGATGGCCCTATTTATAGGGCTGAGCAAGGGTGCTGACGCTACGCGTCAGTGTGACGCTACGCGTCAGGCCCCTGACTCAGCTTCCATTAAACAGCTGATAATGGCCACTACAAATTATAAAAATGGATCATGCTTGGCCACTTGGACGTGTCTCCACTGTGTTTTGGCCATTTGTGTTGAGTGGGGTGGCCCTTGGTGTTGAGTGGGGTAGCCATTATTGGGTCAAAGCTGAGTGCTTGGCCAAGTTGGAAGTGGAGTCCACGCAGCACTGACGCTACGCGTGGCTAGGACGCGTAGCGTCAGCATCAAAAATAGCTGTTGATGCTACGCGTGGGATGAGGCTACGCGTCAACTCCTCCAGTGTAATTTTCTCTTGATTTCTTAACTTTTTCACTGCAAAACTGGAGAAAATTGATCAAGGGCAGATTATTTCCAACAACATCCATTTATTGAATTTAAATCCTAATTTTCTAACAAATTAAACTAATTTTTATAATTTTTATGAAATTTTTGTTCAAGCTTTTATTGAAAATTTGAGGACTAACATACACACAAAAACGTTATAAACAGTACAAACTTTATTTTTTTAGTGAAAATACGTGATGAACAGTATAAGCAAAGTCAGGAATATAAAGTCTGCAGTCTGGTCTGAAAAGACTTAAAATATATCTTCAACTAGAGCTTTTCTCAATAATCTCCCCCTATTTGTTGATAACAAACATTAAGTCTTTTCGTAAGTAAAGTCTGTATTTTAGAGAAATCAAAATACAAGAGATCATAATAGGAATAAAATGATTCTTCATTAATCAAAATATTGTATACATCATGCATCATACTAGACCATTACACTGCTTCACAAAAGACTTCGAATCTAATAAACTACTCCCCCTTTTGGAATCAACAAACGAGAGAGGACATCATCGAGACTTGAAGAGTAAATCATGAGTAACAAAAGTAAAAAGAGGGAAAGCAGCAGAGGAAACAATAGTGAAAAATTAAGTTTGAAAAACAAATAGAAAAAAGAAGAAAACATTATTAAAGAAGGACGGTAAAGAAAGATAGGATTATAGGAAGATAATCAATAAGAACAGGAAGTTTCTTCTTGAAGAGTACAGAGATAGTGGCACCACAGAGCCTTAGTATGAGCTTCGGTCAAGTTGGGAGTAGTCCAAAGACTCTTAAGCATAGCTACAAGAAGCTGCTTTGGCTGAAGGGGACCCTTGTAGTGTGGCTTATGCTTTGGAGGCATGGACTTCTTCAGTCTGCCTTGAGATATCCACTTAGTCGGTGGAGGGCTATGAGGTGCCGCAAACAAAATCTTCTTCCAGGGTGTAGCCATAAGACAATTGTTGATAGTCACATCATTGAGAAAGACAAAGCCATGTTTTAGATCTCTAGCCACAGAAGCCTACTTAGCTTGAAGCACGTGAAACATTCCAAGGTCATCATTAGAGAATAGGTCTGGGAAGCCAAAAAGCTTCTCAATGGGAAGATGAGGGTAGTGTTTGGGGCAGATGGGTGAATATGAAGTCTGTGAAGGTTAAAGTTAGGATTACGAACAATAACTTGGTTATTGGGGTTTGAATAACCAGGGTCAGAATCATCAAGAACAAATTTATAGTACACATACTCAGGTAGGGTAGGGTAGCGTTTAAGAAGAGGGAGAAGGCGAGATTTATGACTAACTGTAGAAATGAGAGGACAAGGAACAATGGCTAGTGAGGATGGGGTCTAGGGTAAAGGTGGAGGTATAATGGCAAGAGGAATAACTTGAGAAGAAGAGGGATCAGAGTCTGTAGGGAGTAAGGGATCAAACCTTGAATGCTTGGAACATTTTTCAAGAGAAGCTGACCTTTTATGCTTGAGAGAGGCTTTAAATGCATTTGTATCACTTCGGTATAGAGAAACAATGGCATAAAATTGATTGAGCCAATCAATATGTTCCCAGGTGTGAACTTTCGAGACTTAATGATTCTTCAGATATCCATAGATGAATCTCTGATAATAGGTGTAAGCAGGATAACCACCACATTGTTGAAGAGTGTCGTGGTTTTAAGCCATAACTCATTGGTACTTATCATGAAGCTCAATAGACTTAGTACTCCAGGCTAAGAAGTCCCATCCTGCTACTAAAATTTCTGGGTACAGGGAAGTGAAGACAGATACAAATAAATCAAAAACTTCATCACCAGAGAGTTTCTTCAAATAGGATTCAAAAGAAGGGGTGAAACTAAGGAGGTTGGGTCTGTTGAGCCTTGGGGGAGCAGAAACCTTGACGCTTTTCCTAGTCCCAAACTTCTTCTTTATAGAGCACCGTTGAATTTTACCAATAGGGAGATGATCATCAGAATCTAAAGAACCATTTGTTGGTGTAGGAATAGAATTTAGAGGAGGGTCAGATGCTATAATAGGAAGTAAAAAGGGAGTTATCTGACACGGTTCCACCTTACGAGGAGAGTCTGATTCTTTTGAGGGTTTATCAGACTCTTCAAGAACCAATTTTTTGACTTTCTTAGCAGAGTGAGAACTCTGAGTACATTTGGGAGCAGAGCCAGACTTTTTTTTCTTGGAAGAAACAGACTTTTTCTTCATACGAGGAGCCAGGGAAGTACCCTGAGGTTGATCCAATAGAGAAAAGAATGTAGGAAACTTGCTAACCACCAAAGAGGGAGTGACCAGATCCTTCACTGAGTCTGTTTGCACATTCTCAAGTGTAAACACCTTCATGAGAATAGCATATGACACATGCAGACTGACCCTTTCCTTTGTAAGCATATGATACATGCAGAATTGGTCGAGCTTGCTTACTGTATCTTTTGCACTTTTCCTAGAGAAAAAGACTTGCTTTATCACAAGATGCAACATCTTAGCTTTTGGAAGAAGAGACCTAGAGACCAGCTTGGCTAGGTGCTGAGTGTCGTATAAAATTTCATTGATTTCAAGAGATGGCACAACATTGAACTTAAAAAATTCATCAAAGACTTCACCTTCATTCGGACAACCAGTAGCAATAACAATAAGATCTTGAGAATTCTCAATAGATTTCCCTTGAAGGTTTCCGAGGACAAGAAACTTGGACTTATCCACAGAGGTCGTTTTCCAGAAGTAAAGAACCGGAGATGGAGAATAGGGAGTCTGGTCAAGGTAAAACTTTGCCCAACCGATTCCATTTAGCTCATCAGAGTTGTCAGGCTCATCCAGGTTGTGCTGCCTTATGTTGAAAACTAAAGACTCAACAATATTGGATGCCTTATATGCCATTCTCAGTTGAGAGGTGAAGGAGAAAGGACTTTTAGAAACAGAAGAAGTTTTTTGAAATGACAAATCCTACATCACAATGCTAAAGAGAGACAACATGGGAGAGTAAGTTATACATTCAACATGACAAATTTGAGTACATTGTGATCATGTGTACATGCATATAAACAACATGCGTGATTTGCAATATAATCATCGATTTAACACTAAGCCTTCATCAAGATACCATCATAAGCATACAAGTCTTACTATTTACAGCTCATAGCAAGCACATACACATACACATTCACATTGCCCTTCATCATTATGGGCTATCACAAGTATCAACATCAAGTTTTTACATCTTTCATCAATCCACACTCTTAATAGGTTACCATTTTTCTTGGTCATCTCTAACTTAAATGTCATGTTCTTATGTCTAATGGATATGTAATAACATGAAATGCATATGCAATGGATCCAATTTTAAACAAATATTTATACACAGGTGTACACGATTTATCAAATAATCGCACCCACGCATAGTTTCTTAAACATTTATTCCCCCTGCAAGAGATTTTTTCACAAGATCCCGCAAGACCTCAATTATTTTCACACGTCATGTCATCGCAACCACATATAATCATTTAAATATTTGTCCCTCACGCAAGGGTCCTTCTCACAAGATCCCCTAAGACCTTAATCATTCTAACATATAAAGTGATCGCAACCATATATAATTATTTAAATATTTTCCCCCCACACAAGGGTTTATTTTTTCACAAGATCCCGCAAGACCTCTATCATTTTAACATGTCAAGTGATCGTAACCACATATAATATGATATGTCATGCATGCCATGAATGCAAGAATGCACATGCTAGCCTCAGCTTCACAAGAATCTCTCACCCTCTCACTTTAGGGTATATTTTACACTTAACATTACAGATCGTGGCATGTAACTAATTATAGTACTTGTATTTATATGTTGAAACAGGTTTTGATAATGATAAACAATTGAAGATTCAAAGTCAAACATATTTGATTATGGAAAAATTAATTATGTTTGATGGATACCGAAGGATGAAGTACAAAGTAATAAATGAGAAATTAGAAGTATGAAGATCAAGCTCATACGGGTCAAGAAATCAAGAAATCAATAAGGATCAAGTAAAAAAATGATAACATTCAAGAAGACAAGGATTGATATTCAGGATCAAGATTCATGCAAGAAATGAGGTCCAAGAATCGATTCAGCACTCTAGGAATTAATCCCTATGTTAAAAAGCACCTGGGAATCGATTCAACACATCAAGGAATTGATTCATGCTGGTTTGGAACCCAAGAATCGATTCATCACACCAAGGAATCGATTCATGTTGTTTTTGGAAGCTAGGAATCAATTCATTCCCTCCAGGAATCTATTCATATGCCTCTGGGAATTAATTCCCCACTTCAAGAATTGATTCATGCGTTGTTTCTGATTCAAAAATGAACTGGATGAATCAATTCATGCCTGAAATCATGGAAGGAATCATGGAAGAAATTAAGGAATGTTTTTAGCCACTTCAGATTTTCAGGAAACACGCTGCGCGTTTCATGCCGAAGGGAAATTTTTTAAAGTGAACGGAGCGTCTTCCTGAGGCTATAAATAAAAGAAAAGCAAAGGCAGTTCGATACACTAAGCAACACATTCCTTGCCTTCTCCTCCGTTCTCTCTTATTTCTTTAGCTATTAACTCTCTGTTCTATTTTCTTTGTAACTATTTTGTGCTAGAATTTATGTATCCACTCTATTGGAGAGTTACCCTTGTAATCTTAAACACCGAAATTCCCAGAACTTGGATTGGGTTTCAACCTTGTAATTGTGAGATTGAGAGATTGGGTGGGGTGCCCTTGTACTTGTGAGAATTGAGCTCTTGAGTGTAGGAAACTAGAAAGCTACAATTGCTCAAAGTTTATATCTCTAATCTCTAATAGTGGAACCCTTCAAGTAGGTTGCTTGAAGGCAAGACGTACACCAGTGTGGTGGAACTTGTATATTGGTTTGCAATTTCTCTTTCCCTACACTCCTTTATAATTGTGTATTTAAATTGCTTGCTTGACTTAGTGTGTTTATAACTTGGCTGTTAAATTCATTTGAAACAAGTTGTATTAACTCTTAATTGAATATCTTTACTATTTATTAAGTGTTCATTAATTTGTCTTGCATATAACTTGTTATTACTTGCTATTAATTTTTACCATCTTCATTAAGTATAATTGTTAAAGAATCAATTTCAAAAGCATTCTAAGGAAAATTTTTAATACTCAATTCACCCCCCTCTTGAGAAATTGAGGTCACTTGGTTAACAAGTGGTATCGGAGCATGACTCTTGGTAGATCAAGCTTAACAGCTTCAAGAGAACAAGATGGCCTCTACTTCTCTTAACCTTTTTCCTGAGGGTGGTGCCACAAATAGACCTCCCACTTTTTGGAAAGAAAGGATGAAAATCTTTGTTCAATCAATTGATTTAAAAATACAGAATGCTATTGAAAATGGTCCTTTTATACCTATGCAGACTGTTGATGGTAGACAAGTTGAAAAACCCATGGATGATTGGACGAGTAATGAGGAAAAGAAAGTTCAATACAATTACAAAGCTAAAAATCTCATCACCCTAGCTTTAGGTCCTGATGAATTTTTTAGAGTTGTAACTTGTAAAACCACAAAAGATATATAGGATACTCTTCAAATCACCCATGAGGGAACTAGTGATGTAAAGGATTCAAATATTAGCACATTCACTAGTCAATACGAAAGTTTTAGAATGAATTTTGGTAAAACTATTTTAGAACTTCAAAAGAGATTTACTTTGATTATTAATCATCTTATTACTCTTGGTAAATCTTATCCTAACAAGGAGCTCATCCATAAAGTTCTAAAAAGTCTAGCTAGGGAATGACAACCTCTTGTTACTGCCATCAAGTAATTTCCCAACATAAATGAGATGTCTCTTGCTACACTATTTGGTAAGCTTCAAGAACAAGAGCAAGAACTAAAAGATTTGAAGATTGCGGAGGAAGAAGAAAGGTCCTTCAAGAAAAAAGGGCTAGCTCTTAAAGCCACTTCAATCGAAGAGGATGAATCCAAAAGTGATCTAGATGATGATGATGATGATGATGATGATGTTGATGATGAGTTAGATCTATTTGTGAAGCGTTTTGGAAAATTTATGAGAAAAAAATGATTCCAAAAGAACTTCACTTCCAAAGGTAAGAAATCTACTCCTAAAGACAATAATTCCTCACCGACTTGTTTTGAATATGGTAAAGAAGGACACTTCAAGGTGGATTGTCCAAATCTTAAAAAGAAAAACAAAAATCGGAAAGGAAAAAGAAGAGCATACATAGCATGGGATGAAAACAATGTAAGTAGCTTGGACGAATCAGAAAACAAAGAAGCCAACCTATGCCTTATGGCCAACCATCAAGATGAAGAAGATGAGGTAAGCTTCCATGACTTAGATAAAGATGAATTACTTGATGCCTTTGAAGAATTATATGACAAATTTGCTAAAATTTTGAATAAGTATAAGTTGTCATGAAAAACAATTGACACTCTTGAAATGTATCTCGTAGAATTCGGTAAAGAAAATGAAATTTTGAAAAAGAAAGTTGTTAATATTCAAGCATGCTCTAAAGATAAACCATGTGTTGGAAAAGAAAGTTTTTGACTTAAACAAAACTCTTGAAAAATTCACCAGTGGTAGAGACAATTAAACAACATTGCATGTTTGATAAAACTGGATTAGGATTCAAATTAGGATCTAATATTTACAAGAAAGAGAAACATTATTTCTTTGTACCACCTAGTAAACCATCTTCACCTTTTATGAAATGCAATCATTATGGTCTCAAAGGACATAGTGCCTCTAATTGTTATGTTAGAAAATTAGGGCCAAAGGTTGTGAAGAAAGTATGGGTTCCTAAGGGAACATTACCGCAAACTAACCTACAAGGACCCAACATAAAATCGGTACCAAGATCTCTAACTTGATTTTTCCTATAGGTATGTTTTAAGGAAAGCAACACCCATTGGTACTTGGATAGTGGGTGTTCCAAACATATGACGGGAGACAAAAGTAAATTTATATCATTCACTCCCCGAAATAAAGGTTTTTTGTCATATATGGAGACAACACTAAGGGAAGGATTCTTGGAATTATAAATATTGGTAAAAATTCTTCCACTTCTATTAATGATGTATTATATGTTGAAGGACTTAAACACAACTTGCTTAGTATTAGTCAATTATGTGATAAAGGATATAAAATTGTATTTGAATCAAACTGTTACATAATTGAAAATAAGCTAAACAAGGAAGTAAAGTTCATTGGTCAAAGAGTTGATAATATTTACATGATTAATCTTGATTGTCTTGCTTCAAATGATGTGCAATGCTTCATAACTAAAGAGGATGAATCATGGCTATCGCATAGAAGAATTGCCCATATTCATATAGACCATTTAAACAATCTTTTTTCGAAAGATCTAGTAATTGGTTTACCAAAATTGAAATTTAAAAATAAATTTTACGATGCATGTCAAAAGGGGAAACAAGTAAAGGCATCTTTTCAAGCAAAAAATGTTGTTTCAATGAATAGACCTTTACAACTTTTGCATATGGATTTATTTGGACCTTCAAAAGTTAAAAGTTTTGGTGAAAACTATTATGGTCTTGTGATTGTGGATGATTATTTTAGATATATATGGACGTTATTTCTTACTCATAAAAATGAAGCATATCATGCATTTAAGAAACTTGCTAAGATTATCCAAAACGAGAAAAATTCAAAAATCACATCCATTAGAACTGATCATAGGAGAGAATTTGAAAATCAACCTCTCAAAAAGTTTTATGAAAAATTTGGCATTGAACATAATTTTTCATCTCCTAGAACTCCACAACAAAATGGAGTAGTTGAAAGGAAAAATCGATCTTTAGCGGAGCTCGCAAGAACTATGTTAAATGACAACAATATTGCTAAATATTTTTGGGCTGATACGGTAAATACAGCTTGTCATGTTATGAATAAATGTCTAATAAGGCCTATTTTAAGGAAAACCCCCTATGAGCTTTACAAAGGAAGAAAATCAAATATTTCTTATTTCATGTATTTGGATGCAAATGTTTTGTGTTAAATAATGGAAAGGGTAATCTGGGGAAGTTTGATGCAAAATCTAATAAGGCAATATTTCTAGGTTATTCATCTACTAGCAAAGCATATCAACTCTTTAACAAATGAACTTGTATTATTAAAGAGTCCATTCATGTTAAATTTGATGAAGTTAACCCAACTCCTCCGAGAAAGGAAGTTGTTGATGATCTTGTAGGTACCTTCCAAGAGATGACATAGGACAACAAAGAAAAAGAAGAAGTCAACAACGAAGGAGAAGCAACCCCAAATGAGGAACCTCAACAAAAGGAGTGGATTACCTCAAAAGATCATCCTTTGGACAACATTATAGGTGAAATAACAAAGGGTGTAAGTACTCGTAATGCCATTAGAAGTGCTTGTAATCATTTAGCCTTTGTTTCTCAAATTGAACCTAAAACCATTAATGAGGCTATTATTGATGAACATTAGATGCTGGCTATGCAAGAAGAGTTAAATCAATTTGAAAGAAACCAAGTTTGGGAACTTGTGCCAAGACCCAATGATCATTAAGTAATAGGCACTAAATAAGTTTTTAGGAATAAACTTGATGAAAATGGAATTATAACTTGAAATAAAGCTAGGCTAGTTGCTAAAGGTTATAATCAAGAAGAAGGAATAAATTATGAAGAAGCGTATGCTCCCGTAGCTAGACTAGAAGCAATTAGGTTATTGTTAGCTTTTGCATGTTGTATGGACTTTAAACTCTACCAAATGGATGTTAAAAGTGCCTTTCTAAATGGATACATTCAAGAAGAAGTATATGTAGATCAACCTCCTGGTTTTGAAAATTACAAATTTCTAAATCATGTTTTCAAATTAAGAAAAGCTTTGTATGGTTTAAAACAAGCTCCAAGAGCTTGGTATGAAAGACTAAGTAAATTTCTTTTAGAAAATGATTTTGAAAGAGGAAAGGTTGATACTACACTATTTATAAAGCGTAAAAACAAAGACATTCTTTTGGTTCAAGTTTATGTCGATGACATTATATTTGGTGCTACTAATGAACTTCTATGCAAAGAGTTTGCCAAGATTATACAGGATGAATTTGAAATTTCTATGATGGGAGAACTCACCTTCTTCCTTGGACTACAAATCAAGCAAACTAAAGAAGGGACTTTTATTAGTCAGTCCAAATATTGTAAAGAACTCCTTAAAAGATTCGAAATGGACAAGGCTAATGAAATAGCAACACCCATGAGCGCATCATGCTACTTAGATAAAGATGAGAAGGGTAAGGACGTTGAGATCATAAAATACTGAGGTATGATTGGATCCTTGCTTTACTTAACTGCGAGTAGGCCTGATATCATGTTTGTTGTGTGTATGTGTGCTAGATTTCAAGCATGTCCCAAGGAATCTCATTTAACTGTTGTTAAAAGAGTAATGAAATATCTGGTAGGGACACAAAATGTTGGTTTATGGTACCCCAAGGGTGCCGAATATACTTTAATTGGTTATTCTGATTCTGATTTTGCTGGTTGTAAATTAGATAGAAAAAGTACCAATGGTACATGTCATTTGCTTGGTAGTTCTCTTGTTTCTTGGCATAGCAAGAAACAAGTTAGCGTCGCTTTATCTATAACTGAAGCAGAATATGTTGTAGCTGGGAGTTGTTGTGCTCAAATCCTTTGGATGAGACAACAACTTCTCGATTTTGGTGTTGTCTTAGATCAAGTACCCATTAAGTGCGACAACACTAGCGCGATTAACATCCCCAAAAATCCCATTATGCACTCTCGAACCAAGCACATAGAAATTCGTCACCACTTCATAAGGGATCATGTCTTAAAAGGGGATTGTATTCTTAAATATATTGAAACAGCTAAACAACTAGCTGATATTTTTACTAAACCCCTTGCTAAAGAGCAGTTCATAAATATTAGACAAGAATTAGGAATTTTGGAAATTTCTAACTGTGTTTAAAATTTATTTCATATCAATTTCTTTCATTCTTTCAAAGATATTAATTCTTGAACTTATTCTTTTTAAACAAACAATATCTTTAATTATATTTTGATAGTATTGAACATATTTTTGAAATTATATCTTTGACAATGTTTTTAAAAAAATATTTTGGATATATTCTTAATTTATTGATAAAATATTTTTATTTTATCTTAAAAGGTTTTTGATTTGCATAAATAAATGTTGTTTCTTAATTTTTTTTAAAAAAAAACTCTGTCACAAATTTGATTTATTAAAATAAAAGAAGCTTTTGAAAAGAATCATAGTATTTCAACATCATGCATAGTTTGAATTCAAATCAATTGTGCTTTCCCCAAGCTGGTCATGTGATCTTCTTCACTTCCTATGCACTTCACGTGAACTTCAAGCACAAAGAGACAAAGCTTTAACTTCCAATGCTTATATTCCCTTCTCGTGACCCAAACAGCACCAAGAGCATGCAAAATTTGAAGGATGAATTGATTCCCATGTAGGTGAATCGATTCCCACGTTCCTTTGTACCCAAAATTGGCAATTTTTTAATTAGATGAATCGATTCCCCCCTTTGGTGAATCGATTCCCACGTGGAATCAAGCACCAGGATCCCATTTTTCTCTTATGTGAATCGATTCCCCTAGTGATGAATCGATTCCCACATCGAATCCTCTATAAATGCAACCTTGATTTCACATTGTAATCACACCTATCTTTTCTACTTCAATCTCTCTCAAAACTCTCTGTTTCTTATCCTTTCTCTCAAAAAAAATTCATGGCCTCCTCATCCTAAAATAGAAAGAAAAGAAGAGGAGATGCTGGTTCCTCATCATCCAACATCACTGACCTCTCCAGATTATTTGATAATTAACGCCAACTTGAGAAGTATCTTGAAAAATACTTTGAAAAACTTCTCATACCTACTCACTGGCTTGATGTCCCACTCTTTGAAGAACATGATTTTGCAATATTAAATGTTCTTAGTTGACAAAATCTGGTAGAATTTGTTGCACTTGAAGAAGACTTCATGATTTGATCCTTCCACTCAACATTAAAAATCTCGAATGGGCGATGCATTGCCAAAATCAAAGGAGTAACTATTCCTCTTGATGATAATGTTCTTCACTTGGTTGGAAAACTTCCAATCAATAATGTTGATTTCTTTGGCACTGAAACCTCTCCTGAATGGGCATATAATTCTATTGATTCTCGTGCCTTCCTCAATCTATCTTATGTTTTGAAAAGCACTGTTGGGCAATTAAACATCGATCATTGCCTTCTCCATTATTACTTGGTTAAGATCATTCTTCCAAAGGGATCCAATAATGCTAGAGTGAGTGAAATCCAAACTCTTATTCTTTGGGCTATTCTTCATGAAAAGGAAATCAATTGGATCAAGCTTATTTGAAACCATAAGATTGATTCCAAGACTCTCACTAAACTCCTTTATGTTGTCCTAATTACCAAGCTCCTCAAGCACTTTAACGTCGACCTTTCAAATAAGGTGAAAGAAATAGTTGGTCACTAAGGAAAAATTGGAGGCACTTATCTCTCCAAAATAGGTTAGTATAACCAAGATGACACTTGGCAATACTCACCCCCACATGCACAAAGTAGTGATGATAATGAAGATCAACCTCGAGAGTAAGCACCTTCTCCACCTGCTATAAATTTTAATGATGCTTTCTTTAATCGGTTGACCTCTCATATTGACACTCACTTTGATGCTATGAGTACTCGTTTTGACACTATGGAGACCCACATGAACGCACGCTTTGATCAAGTGGAGAATACTCTGAATGCTCGATATGATGACTTGTCCCAATAAATCTCCAACATTAGATTTTTTAATCCTTAGAGTTGTTCATGATGTGATTATGCTTTCCTTGATTTATGTACTCCTTTTAAATCTCTTAATGAAATATCATCTAATGAATATCTTGTTCTTAATCTTTGATGATGCCAAAGGTGGAGAAGAAAATGAAAAAATTGCATGATTAAGGGGGAGTATTATCCATTGCTTGATTAAGGGGGAGTTTAATAAGTAATATTTTTCCTAAATAACAAGTGATACCCTATTTTGTAAAAAGGAAAAATAACAAGTGATCTATATACATGACAATCATAATTCAATTTGAAGGGGGAGTTTTATGCTTTGAAAATATAATTGTCATGAAACTAACACCCAAGAGATGAACAATTGTTGTCGTCATCAAAAAGGGGGAGTATGTATTTATATGTTGAAACAGGTTTTGATAATGACAAACAATTGAAGATTCAAAGTCAAACACATTTGATTATGGACAAATTAATTATGTTTGATGGATACCAAAGGACGAAGTACAAAGTAATTAATGAGAAATTAGAAGTATGAAGATCAAGCTTATACAGGTCAAGAAATCAAGAAATAAATAAGGATCAAGTAAAAAAATGATAAACATTCAAGAAAACAAGGATTGATGTTCAGGATCAAGATTCATGCAAGAAATCAGGTCCAAGAATTGATTCACCATTCTAGGAATTAATCCCTACATTAAAAAGCACCTGGGAATTGATTCAACACATCAAGGAATCGATTCATGTTGTTTTTGGAAGCCAGGAATCGATTCAGCACACCAAGGAATTGATTCATGCTGTTTTTGGAACCCAGGAATCGATTCAGCACACCAAAGAATTGATTCATGCTATTTTTGGAAGCCAGGAATCTATTTATTCCCTCCAGGAATCGATTCATATACCTCTAGGAATCAATTCCTTACTTCAAGAATTGATTCATACGTTGTTTCTGATGCAAAAATGAATTGGATGAATCAATTCACGCCTGAAATCATGGAAGGAATCATGGAAGAAATTAAGGAATGTTTTCAGCCACTTCAAATTTGCAGGAAACATGTTGCACGTTTTATGCTGAAGGGAAATTTTTTAATGCGAACGGAGCGTCTTCCTGAGGCTATAAATGGAAGAGAAGCAAAGGCACTTTGATACACTAAGCAACGCATTCCTTGCATTCTCCCCTGTTCTCTCTTATTTCTTTGGCTATTAACTCTCTGTTCTATTTTCTTTGTAACTATTTTTTTGAGAGTTAGTTTATGAGAAAAACTATTTTGTGCTAAAATTTATGTATTCACTCTATTGGAGAGTTACCCTTGTAATCTTACACTCCAAAATTCCCAGAACTTGGATTAGGTTTCAACCTTGTAAATTGTGAGATTGAGAGATTGGGCGGGTGTCCTTATAATTGAGTTCTTGAGTGTAGGACACTAGGAAGCTACAATTGCTCAGAGTTTGTATCTCTAATCTCTAATAGTGGAACCCTTCAAGTGGGTTGCTTAAAGGCGAGACGTACACCGGTGTGGTGGAACTCGTATATCGGATTGCAATTTCTCTTTCCCTACACTCCTTTATAATTGTGTATTTAAATTGCTTGCTTGATTTATTATGTTTATAACTTGGCTGTTAAATTCATTTGAAACAAGTTGTATTAACTCTTAATTGAATATCCTTAATGTTTATTAAGTGTTCATTAATTTGTCTTGCATATAACTTGTTATTACTTACTATTAATTTTTACCGTCTTCATTAAGTATAATTGTTAAAGAATCAATTTCAAACGCACTCCAAGGAAAATTTTTAATACTCAATTCACCCCCCTCTTAAGTAATTGAGGCCACTTGGTTAACAGTACTCTCCAAGGCATACGACTTGTCACATAATCTCTAAGGCATCAATTCACATTGCTAACAATATAATAGCCAAGGAGTCTCATCATTATCAATCCACACATGAAAATCAAGAGGGCATATCAATAAGTATACTTCAAATGTATAATACCAACATATACATTATCACCACACAATTCTTAGTGAATTTCAATTTCAATTATTTTGCCATTGTTTCAAGTTTTAGTGTGGCATTCACAATCTCTTTAATCATCTTAATTTTTTTAACATCATTTCCAATTCACTAATTGGCAACAAACACAATGGCATTCAATAGTTGTCTCAATATTTTCATCATCACCCATGGGTATGTCACATAACCAATCATTTAATTCTCATCATCAATTATCATATCTCATGAATAGTGGTGAAACACACATGGTTTTCACAATATGACATAGGCACATACTTTTGCCAAAATCTCAAGTCACTATCAATTACCACTAATGACACACCACATACATATTGATGGTTCAGAGTCAGACCTAGAAAGGGGTTGATTAAGTCTTAGACTCTTTTTATGGAAAGTTGAACCAAATAAAATGAGTAATCAAGCAAGTAACAAAGGAGAGAGATAAACACAAAGAGTTTATACTGGTTCACTTCCAACATAGAAGTTACGTCCAGTCCCTTCTAACTTGAAGGATTTCAACTATTGTAAAATCTCCTTTCCAATAACAGCATCAGACTTGTGCCACAAGTATTCTTGACACTAGCCACTTCTGGCTTATCCCAAGTATTCTTTCAACTAGCCAATCCTAGCTTAACCCAAGTATTCTTTTAAAAGCCTTTTCAGGCGACAGTGTTTCCCACATAAACTAGTTCTGGCAACACACCGGACTTTTACAAATTGTATGGATGAAAAGAAATCTTCAGAACTTAGTGTACAAGTGATAAACAATTTGAGTTTGTGCACTAAGTCTTTGACACAAGACCAGAGTCTGCTAGAGGCAGAATGAAAAACAATAAGGGTCTTTGTCTTACAAGAAATAAATGAACAAGAGCATTTTAGAACTTAGGCGAGATTGAATATAGCTTAAAGATATTCTCTCTATATCTCTGTGCCTCTGATGTTCAATCTTCCTTAGTATTTATAGAGGCTGGAGGATATGACCGTTATTGCTTCTTGAAAGGAGATATAAACGTTGGAAATCCTTTGAAGGTGTTTTTCCTTAAGCGTCTTGTTACCAGACCTTGAATATGAATTAGGCATGAGAGAGGCCTGGTTCATTTCTTCATCATTTTCATGAAAATAGTTTCTCATACATTTCCATGCACAAACTATTCATAAACTAATTCTTTATTGACCGATAAGTTGCTTTCTGAGATGTTCTGACAAAGTCTCTGATTGTGATCAGAATGTGCAGAGGTAGGTACGCTAACAGCTGCTGCTTATTTTGATCTTGTTCTTTATGTTCTTTGGTGATAAGCACGTAAATATGATAAGAGCATTACTCCCTAAGCATTACCAAAATAGAATTTATGAATGTTGAAAAATAGTTCTCTGATCAGAATGCTTCCATCAAACTTTTGTTGTTCTACCAGACTTTTAGAACACTGATGCTTCCCTTTCGTTTTCATAGCCTAATATTTGTATCCTGGAATTGCTTAGGTACACTGAAAAGCGTTATAAATAGTACAGACTTTATTCTTTAAGCAAAAATACTTGATGAATGGTATAAACAAATTCAGGAATATAAAGTCTAGAGTCTAGTCTGAAAGGACTTAAAATATATCTTCAACTAGACTGTTTCTCAACACATATATTCTAAATGCAATCACATATTTGCCAAACACATCATTATCATAATATCAATCATCACATTATTCTAACATCACTATAACAAGGAAAACATGAGCAACATCATATACATTAATCATCAATTATTCAAATCATGCATTTAGAGTATGAACTCTACTCCTACCTCAAGAGAAGTAATCCGAGCGATTCAACAGCCCTGCCTCATCATTCGGAATAGCTCCTACATCATCATATATATAAATCTCAATCAATTGGCCATTGAAGGCATCACCATACATTCTTAATATTCAATATTACATTATACACTCAACAACATGCCTTAGACATGTTATAAACACCATGTTCTCAGCCTCATTAGGTTTCAGGAATTCCTTCCCATTAATTAAGATTTTCTATTTTCAAAGTGGGTTAAACATACCCAACACTTAACCATACCAAGTCCAACATTATTCATTTCACCCTATGACAACATTGCCTCTCAAAATCCAATATACATCATTCCAATCTCTTTTAAGGTAATACAATACTTCAACTTCAATCTCAATCCCAATCCTAATTACCAACACTTAAACATTGTTCCACAATTCACCAACATTCATAATTAATACCAATCACATTAAAACTCATTTCTTCATACAAAAATCACTTCCTTAGTAATAGTTTTCAATTTCCTCAAGTTTTGCCAAGAACCCCAAATTTACCAATCTTAAGGTTTTCATCAAAAATTGCCAAACATCAATCCCAACAATTCTTTGCATCATTTAAGCATCTTCAAGACAACAACACCATTTTCACATCATCATCATCAACAATAATTCCTAATGGTCATCTAGCCTATAGTTTCGGTTCTACATGCACTTTCTCATCACAATAACACTTACTCCTCCATTATAAAGCCTTAACAACCTTAAAAATACCAAGAAAAATCAACAATTGCTAAGAACACATACCTCTAACTCCAAGTCTATATGAAAAATGAAAATGAGAGGAACACCCAAAGATTTGCTTCAATGTCCCATTAGAGCTTCATGAATCATGGGTTTGTGTTTCTTTTTTTTTGAAAGAGATGGCTATGGTGAGGTGAGGGACGGTTTTTGCTTCTTAGAGAGGAAGAAGAAAAAAATCAAAATGGATGGGAAGGGGAGAGAAGCCAACGAAATTGGCGAAGGAATGAGAGAGAAAATTGTAAAATTGGTTATTGTCCAATGGATAATATTTTGCCTTTTTTGCTTTTATCAATGGTCAACAATTCCCTTTATCCATTAGTTAATAGAGATTAGAGAAAGAGAGGGAAAATGCCACGATGAAATGGAGAGGAGAAAAGGGATTTAGCATTTTCTTTTAATTCATTGTCACTCGTATTTTCACCGTGTATTAACATACGTCGTGTCCAAATATCTCCTCAACACCAAAAATGATTTTAATCATACCACCACTATAACCAAAATAATTTCCTCAATATTCTAGACCCATCAAATAGCCAAAATTATTTAATGGGTCCCATACCTTCGGTTAAATTGTTTAGTTTTAGTAAATTTTGAATTGTCTAATTAATTTTCCCACATACATAGGACTACAAATAATTAATTTTCATCATCCAATAAATTTTTTCTCTAATATTTGGGATGTTACATAGGGCATTTGTCAATAAAGTACCTTACTTTTAAAATGAGGCCTCGCAATCCGAGAAGCACGTTTAATGGCGTAGGGATACTAAAGCGTTTCATCATTATGGCCTAGGGATATTGAAACGTCTTATCATTACAAAATAGCTACACATAGACACTTTATGAGGAAGGAAAACAACAATTAACTACCACGTAACACATGTAATCATCTTAGATAGTTTTCACTAAGAAAGGTCTTCTCTCGGATAGTCAACGCACTTAGAAGGATCTTTTGTTGGATAGCCAGCGTACTCAGAAGGATCTTTCCTCGGATAGCCAGTGCACTCAGAAGGATCTTCCCTCAGATAGCTAGCATACTCAAAGGATCTTTTCTCAGACAACCAGCGCACTTGGAAGGATCTTCTCTCGGATAGACAGCGTACTCAAAAAGGTCTTCTCTCGGATATCCGGCACACTCGGAAGGATCTTATTTGGGATAGCCAGCGCACTTGAAAAGGTCTTCTCTCAGATAGACAACGTACTCGGAAGGATATTCTTTTGGATAACAATTGCACTCGAAGGAATTCTTCATTGGGTAACCCTCTTACTCGGGACAACCTTCTCTCAAGCAGGCAACCGTCAGCCGGCTTGGCTTTACATGTTTTTTGGGGCATGCTTTCTCACTCAGAATAACCCTGTCATTCAAAGCCATCCTAAGACGCCTAATCACTCGGCTCGATATCTAGTCACGAGTGCTCAGCTCTACGCCTTACGCTCATGACCAAGGGGCTCCTGTTCCTCCTCAGGTCGGGGGGGCCTTACGACACCCCCTCTCTCCCCTATTTTAGGCAGGAATTTAGGAAATGTCAATCCCCTCACTAGATACTAGTAAGATACAGTTGCACCAGTCATCATGGGCCTAGATTCGAGGCCTTTGTACCTCATTTTCTTTTCTATCTTACTGATTGTATAAATGACCTTGAAGTCCTCAAATTGTAATTGACACATTAGTAAGCAATAATACTCTAAGGTTTTTGTATACTCAATGCGTATTTATGAACAGTTCCAATTTATAGATATATTTTTTGTAAAATAGTATTAATATAACATCATATACTATTCTGTTAAGGTCCTCTTGAATGTCTAGAATTATAAACTAAAACAAAATGTGGGAATTTGCATATTATTATTACACCCAAGTATCATTATTTATTATATTAATATTCTTATTATTTTTATTGTTATTATTATTATTATTATATTCAAGTATTATTATTATATTGGTATATATCCATTGACCCAATTATTGAAAGATATATACTTGGATCTTGTATACTATATTTCAAAATTGTATGGCCCTTCCATATGCCTGATCTAGTTAGCTATGTGATTCCATCACTTATGAATACTTAAATCCCTTTTCACTTGAGTTTCAAATTTTATAAGCCTTCCAAAACCTGATACTGTTAGGTATCTAACTTTATCAATGATGAATATCATTATTATTTTTATTATTATATTTAAGTATTATTGCATTATTATTATTATTATTATTATTATTATTATTATTATTATTATGCAAGCAAAACTTTAAAACAAAAGAGGAATATCATTACTAAGGATCAAACTATGTTACTAGTTGAAAATTTGTTCACTAGTTGATTATTATTTTAGAACACAAAAAGTAAAAATAAAAGATAAAAAAAAGAAAAAAGTGAGTGAAATTAAAAATAATAACTTAAATCATGAGAGTGAGAGACAAATTTTATCTTAAAAGCATTGCATATATATATATATATATATATATATATCTTAAAAAGGAGATATAGTTAGGTTTAAACCCAATACCCAAAGGATACATTGGTGGGAATATAGGCTGATACATCTCCAGCTTGTGTTTCAATGACGGGTAAGGCGGTCAAGCTACCTACACGTGTCTGATCCGATCGTTTAGCGGCTCTTTCCAAGAGACGGGAATGTAAATAGAAAACATTGCCTGGGAAAACCTCACGACCTGGTGGTCGGCGTAACAATAATGACATTTGTCGATATGCCACGGCCTGTTTACTAAGATCATCATAAATTATTGGTCACTAGGCTAACAACACATTTGATTACAATATGACAACACTAAAATCTTATATTAAATACTTATAATGAATGTCCTTGATAAAATATATTTATAAAGTGAATGTTTCATTCTTTTCACCCATGATTTTAGTTATTTTAATTTTTTTCCACATTATAATAACTTAGCTCAATACTTTACATAAATATCTTGCGTTGAGTATTAAAATTCTATATCAACCTCGTGGCAACTGTAGAGCACCACCACCATCAATTCAACACTTAAACTAACCAATATCTCTTCACAAAATGCCTAAACAATAAAAATATTGGATTTGATAGTTCCTACGAATATCTCTTCACAAAATGCTTGTGAATCATTTGTAACTCATAAAATGATATTTGTAAATGAAAGAAAGTTTCTTCTTTTTTTCACAAATTATTTAGCCTGAATCATATGCTTTTTTATAAAATGCACACTATTACATGCAAGTTTAAAAGCAAATTAAGGTAAATTTTATGCATTCAAATATATCTTTCTACTTATTAAAAAGACCCTAAACTTTCAAAAATAATATATTCGTCCTGCCATTTCAATATTTTATTCTTACTACTGAATGAGCTTGATAGAACAAGCAATAGATATAATGCCCCAAATAACTCCAATACAAATTAGATCTCTGTGTGGTAATTCCATAAAATAAAAAATAGAAAACAAATGAATTGGTCTTGTTTTCACAAGAGAAATTGGAGGAAGCCCAAAATATTCATGGTATTTGTATAAAAAAAATTTAATTATTAAAGGAGAAAATATCTTAAAGACATGGATGATATTGAAATGATTTTGCTCACGAACTTGCTTAAGTGTTGACATAATGGTGGTGGTTCTTTGTAGTTGTTGCAAGGTTGATACAAAATTTTAATACTTAATGTAGAATATTTATGCAAAGTATTGAGTTAAGTTATTAGGATCTATTTGGTGGACAAGATAGAAATGGACATGATATGATAAACAAACCTAATAGGATAAGATAAAAACAGGATAAAATATGAGCATGATAACTCTTATTCTATCTAGTGTTTAGCGTACACTAGGATAGAGTATGAGGAATATAACAATAATATCAATATAATAATGATAATAATAATGAAAATAATACAAAATAATAATGATAATAATAAAAATAATGATAATAATAATAATAATAATAATAATAATAATTGTGACGTCCTTAGTTTATTTTACATTATTTTTAAAAGTTTAATTAAAATTCACAATAAATTTATCGTAAAATAGCTAATTAAATAATTAGAAAAATGTTTGTTTCCTGCAAAAGGGCCCAAAATATAATTTATATGATGTTTGCGTACCCAAAATACCATTTAAAATGCAAAATCTAAAAATCTAGAAACAGGTGCCTGACTTTACGCATCAAGCCCATGCTACGTGTGAGGCTCTCCATACAGCCCCGACGCTACGCGCCAGGCTGACGCCCAGCGTTAGCATACCAAAAACAACATTAGGTGTTGTTATGCATTTTAGGCCAATCGGCTAACTTCCGACTATCCAATTGGCCCGTTTCAGGTCCGATTGCCACGAAACTTCACGGGCCACCTGTTTTCCCCATTTCAGAACTATTGGCGCTTTCCGTTTCCTAAAATTCCATTGTATGCGTTAGTTATGCATGAATGCAATTTAATCCAATTATATGCAAGACCAAAACACCTAAATGGACCTCAAATGGCCCAAGGCCTATATGCACAACTTCCAAATGACCTAGGGATCCTATTGGTCCCTTCCGGGGATTCCAAAACCTGTCGGATCATAAAATCACCTATCTGGTTCCTAATTTTCACATGAAATATCTATTTCCACTGTATGCAACAACCATCAATTTCATCAAGTGGTTAACAAGTTCCTAATCACATCACAAAACAATTCATAATCATATTACAGAACCTGCCCATGACATTCAACAAACACATAATATTGGCTCCGCGCCACTAATAACCTATTTTCACAGTCGTGCATTCAATTCCTTAGCATACTCGACTTATCATTTAAGCAGCATATATCACAAGACCTGCCCATATCATGCAATCATGCAATGGCTCCGAGCCATATAACATGCAAACATAATAGTACTACAACACTACATTATTACATATCCATATCAACAAAGTAATACAATTCAACATCTTTATAAATCAATAATGAACACACAATTTTACATTTCTCCTTCTGGTTTCCATACCACTCTGGCCTCATTTAGCTCTGTCTCCGCCGTGTACATCCACGACCTGTCAACAGTCACTAAAATCACAATAGAAAGGGGGCGAGTGACTAGAATTAAGCATTAATACCATAATAAGTAACGAGACTAGGAAAGGCAAAACATAGCTACATTCCTTGTTATAATTATCAAATATTATTAATTACTTCCACGTCCTTCCTTTTCTTACCATTCCAGTTATTACACTTACATAATTACATTGTTTATCCTAAACTAACACCATCATCATCATATCATGATCAATTAAATCCAAGCATACGTGCCTAGCCACTTATTCGCTAATTCATCATTCAATTCTATCACTATCAAGTCAACTCAATAATATACATCACATAATTTAGGCATGATCAACAACATACACATAAGTCAAGGAGTGTAAAACACAACTAACTCTTAATCAAAGAATATGACGCCCTAGTATGATCTTCTATGTATTTCCACAATCTGATAATTACATACCTCATAATCACCATTATAACATCATCAATCATTAAATTCACTACAGGCATCATAACATCAATTTACTGTTCATCAGAAAACATACAGCAAGGTCATATTACATATGCATAACTAACTCTCATGTATATCAGACTCCTAGTATTCGGATACTAAAGCATCGACCTTCAGTTGGGGGTCCGACTTGACACCTCGTGAACCCGACTTGGTTCACCAAGCCCGACTTGGCTCCCCACCTTAACCACTAGGTCCGACTTGACCACTGAGTAGCTCAACTCGGTACAAAAACCACAGGAGTCAGAAAACAAGGGGTATATCATAATACCGTTGGTCGTCCCACACCATATAATCACATACAGAAACATACCATACCTGGATCAACGTCATCAAACTCATTCATAATGTCAGAAACTGACATTTCATAACTCCACAGGGCGGCCATACAGACCCGGCCCACAAATCTCTACTTGGGCGGCCACACAGGCCAAACCCCAAATATATCTCCTCAAGGCAGCCACACAGACCCAGCCTAGAGAAACATCACATACATCTCACCATCATAGATCACAATCATAAATCTTAATTGGCAGATACAATAATTCATTAGCATCAATTACTACACAACTTTATGACGAATATTTTATTCATTCGAGGACAAGGCCACATCATTACATACATATATCATCTCGTAGATCACCATCAATCAAGACCATATTCATGATATCCATATAACTACACATATACATACAACATTACTATTATGATTAGTAACAGGCCATTTGCTTTCCCTTAGCTTATTAACTTGAAATCCATCATCATTTTGATTTTATCATTAGCTTGTAATCTTTATTCATAATTTACAATCACACTATCTTATTATAAACTCTTTCCACATTACTTCCTTACTAAAGTCATCCTTTATGATTTATAACATTACACTCTCTCACATAATCTCTTTATCATACTAATGTCATTCATATACATATTATCAATTACAATTAATCTTATTTCTCATTAAGGATTTCACATTCTCCTACCTCTCATTTATATATTTTTTTTTGAATGTACCTAGGCCACTTACCCCCTCTCCCTAATTTCATGTTATAATCTACCATATACATGTTTCGTCTTACATCATGTCACTTCAAAAATTCTACTTATTCTATATAAACTATTCGATAATTTTCATGATCAACACATACCAACATATTCAATTACTCACTTATTCATTTATTTCTTATCTATCATTTTCAAGATTTCTAGTTTACCCTCGCTTCCTTATTTTCAAATATCTCCTTATCATAATGCTATTACACCATTTAATCATTTATCAATTTATTAGTTAGCCTACCCTTTTTACTTTAATAATTTCTTATACTTTCATTTTATATACTAGATCATCTGAATTAATTTAAAATAATTAGAAGCGGCTATAATACACCTTTTTTCCTATACACCCATTGCGTAATTCATATTTACATATTAACCTTAACCTAGTACACCCCCTTACCTTGATTCCAAGCTTCTCTCAGTTGCTCTAGGCGTCGACCGCGTCCTATATTTGCTTGGTTCATTTCCCGGCTTCCGAATCCAGCACCTACTTTGCCAATCGATCTCCCGATTCTTGTTTTGGCACCTAAAATTACTGAAACGCAAACCCATTAGTTCCTCATCATCGCTAACACTTCAATAACTCAATTTAAGCCCCAATTTAGGATCGAAACGAAAACTCATCCAACATAAGTCACCATGAGGGTTCAATCAAGAAGAGGAAGTGAAGGAAATTGTATATTTCAAATACCCATCGCCCAAAGGTCCTTATTTAAGCTTCAACCATCTATTTAGTTCAAGAATTAAACTCCCGTTATGCATGCTAGCTTTGGGTAGAGAGAGAAAGTGAGAATGAGGAGAAAGAAACTATGAAATTGAGAGTTCCCATGAGCTTACCTCACTCCCTCCAAGGCGTAGAATGCGATTATAGTTGAAAGTTCACAAGGATCACCTCCAATCAAGCTTTTAAGGTTCAAATGAGAAAAAGGGAATAAGAAGAAGAAGTTTTGGGGTTGCATGCATTCTTTTTCTTTTCTCAGCTTTTAATTCTGATTTGCGACGTTGACGCTACGCGTCAGGTCACTTAAGTTGCCCCAACGCTACATGTCAAGCTCTGATCCTTCATTTTCTTTAATAATTCATCTTAAATCAAGTATTCACCTAAAAATCCTCGTTTCCCATAATTTAAACTTAACTAGATACTTATTTCACTTTCCCAAATATTAATTTACCAGGGATGTTACAATAATGAAAATAATAATAATTATTATAATAAAATAAGAATGACGACGACGATAATAATAATGATGATAAAAATGATGATGATGATAATAATAATAATAATGAAAATAATAATAATAACTGAGACGCCCCAAAAATGAGGGTAAATTTGTTACGATTTTAAAGTAATTAAAGAATAAAAGAAACCGCGAGATAAGTCTTCAATAAGTAAGCCCGGATCATTTTAAATAACCTATCCCATATATAAAGATATGAGAAGGTGAATAAAATAAATCAAGAGTCTTCCTTGGACAAACCATCATAGGATCATCAACAAGGAATAGTAGAAAGAATAAATTATTTGAGAGTTATGGAAAAGAATGAAAAAAGGATTTTAAGAGACTTGAATTGATGGTTAAAAAGTGGTAAATGAAGTCACATGGATATATAATTGAACCACGGTTAAATGGAACCCATCTATCAACAAAACATATGAAAAATTGAAGAATCAGGGGCATGAATCGATTCAAGCACCCCATGAATCAATTCAAACGCTACTGGAGTCCAAAAAATGAAAACAGGCCCCTTTGAATCGATTCAAGCTCGCATGAATCGATTCAAACGTTCCTGGACCTTATGAATAGTGATTCTAGAGAGCTTTGAATCGATTCATGTGGGGGCTTGAATCGATTCAAGCTGTTCTGGAATTAGGAACAGTAAAAAAAATATGCCTTGAATCGATTCATGCACTATTGTAAATCGATTCATCACAGCATAGAGGTCATTTTATGTAGAAAAAGTCACATTTTTGGACTTCTAACCCCCCTAACTTTCTCATACAAATTCTAATGCCTACCAAATTTTGACACCAACTTATATACATCATTTGTGACGTGTGGCCACTGGCCACACTCAAAAATTCCCAAAAATGAGAGAGTTATGCGCATAAATGTGTTTCACTCATTTTGAGGCATTTTTACGCAACTCAAGGACCTATTCTCAATAGAATTGGTCCATTCCAACTCCTACAAGTTACAAATCATGAATTTGAGCTATTGGAGTCATTACATACCATCTAAACCATTTAAAACAATATTTGACCCTATTGGTTCCTCAAATAAGCATAAACATCAAAAACACAACATCACATACACTTCACAAAACATTGTAATTCATAAATTAACAACGTTTATTCATCACTTGGGCAATAATTTCAGCCCCATAACTACAATCATACATTGTTTAGGTCATAATCAAAAATTAGCCATACATATAGGGTCCAATTTTGACCTATGACCTCCAAAATGAATATACACCAATCCAAGTACATATTGAGCATACACCATTCATCACATGCTATACAAAATCAATACTCGCCGGCCAAGGCACTTCCTATACACTAATTTACCTCCACCCTTAAAATGCATATTTCTAAAAGATATAATCTCACTTCCATGAGTGTCCTGCATCACAAGGCTAAAAATAGACAACATGGGAGAGTGAGTTATACATTCCAAAGGATGAATATGAATACAATGTGATTATGTGCATATGCATTCAACATCATATATACTTTGTATCAATATATCACTCATCATCATTATCAACATCTCGCCAACATACATATAATTCAATCATCCCTATAGATCATAACAAAGTATATATGCATACACACAATCAAACCCTTCATCATATTGGACTATCACACATAAAATCACTATACACCATATATAAGTTTGCATTCATATCTTTTATGTTGTCTTTAGGTATTTTCTTACCCAATCACAACCATCATCATTTCTCATCACCTTTGGCATACCTCTTTGCTATATGCAAATGCTTTTAAGCTAATGCACATGCACAACAAAGTAATTTATCAATTACGGATCCGACTGTGGGAATAATCACCAAATTATGGGTCGAGTATGATCATATAACCATACCCTTACTGCAGTAGAAAAATGTGTACAATTATCATCAAATTGCATGCATGTCATGATGATTTACTGGTACCAAACCGCATCGCCCATCTTGCAACACCTAGCCATTTAAACCATGACCGCGGTAAACACCATAACAACAAGAAGGTGTCACGGGCCAACCATAATTCTTACCATGGCAGCTGTGATTCATAGGACCACCGAGATCACCTACTCATCAAGAGCCACCCCCCATAAAGGTCAACCACATACAGCTCCCCGTAGCACAACATGGGCAGCTTCGTGACTTACACACCAAGTCACAGGGGTAAATAAAGATGCTCGTGCATTAAGCCACCCTCCCACTCGGCCAACCGGGGGAATCCCCTAATATTCCAACACTGGCAGATATGTAGTATGCCATGGATGTAATGCAAATCATAATGCATTTTCACAACTATGTATCCTAATTATGTCACTCACCAATCAACATCCTCATCATTTACACCATAGGTTTCTTAGTGGATTTTATTATCATTGGTTGTTACCATTTTTCAAGTTTTAGTGTGGCATTTTCAACAATTCCTCATTATCACAATGACACTAAATCCTCAATTTCAATCATCAATCTTTCATCATCATAAAGGCATGCTAATCATCCATTTTTATTCTCACCCAACATCAATAACAATCATTCCACATTCACAATAAAAGTAAGCACAACCACATCATATCAAGGCATCACACTAGCCAAGCAAATTAACATCACCATTTAGCACACCATAATTATACCAAATACACAATACCTGTTGCCAATCATATTCATCATCACCATCATGTTTAACAATCTCAAATCATCATTACCACTCAAACAAGGCAAACATACATATTGTCACATATTACAATCAAACACTACTCAATCCATATTTAGAATATAATCCTACCTGAAGAGAATAATTTCGTGCGATACAACGTTCCCGCCTTGTCATTTGAAATGGGTCCTACATTTCACAAGACACCATATCATTATTTTCTACTCAAGATCACCAAGATTCATATATTCTAATCTAACACTTGGTGTTTACAACATTATCATTATCAAGTCATTTTCCATTTCATTAATTTTACCACAGCCACCATGGGTTAGACATCATTTTTATGCATTTGAGGCCATACCTTCAAAAGGGTTGACATACTAATGGCCATTAATCACCATTAATGGCCACCTACCATTATTAACATCAAATCTCACTATCAATAAATATTCTCTTGACATATTTACTCATGCCCATCATTCAAATATCATTCATTCCCTCATTAAATCACTTTCCAACTAACATTAATCATTTTCCCCAATTTTCACAAGTTAGGGTTTCTCTAAAAATCCTACAACATCATAAATGCATATCAATCTTCCCCTATTTCAAGAATTAATTTCATATACTCCATTAAAGGTTCATAAAAAGCTTGTATTCAAGCCACCCACCTTAGGGTTTCCATATTAATGGCTTCTCCCAACAACCCATTTGTATTTATTACTCACCCAAACCTTAAAAACCCAAAACCTAGGGCTCATGGTCTTGAGAAATGATATAGAGCTTACCTCAAGAGAAGAAATAAGAGAGTCTTCAAGAGAGGGAGAGATAAACATAAAATTTAGGAGGAGAAAAGAGAAAGAGCTTTAAGCTTTAAGCTCCTCCTTCAAGCTTCAATAAAACGAAAAATGGTGAGAGGAGATGGGTTCACCACTTTGGCTTAGGTTTAGAGGGAAGAAGATGAAGAGGAGAATGAGAAAATAGAAGAGGAAGTGAATGTCTTGTTTTTTAGGAAAAGGAGGCAACGTAAATTGTAAAAGAAGAAGGGAGTTTTTGTTTTAATTTAAACCTCTTTCATTAAAATTTACCATTTTACAATAACTAGGATCTCAGTTTGGCCTCAATATGTCATATAAAAATTATTCCAAATATATATCCGGACTCCCAATAATTTTTTAGCAGCCCTGACCAATGGTACCTCAATCGAAGATACTTGATCCGACACCCATATTTTAATCGGGTATATTTTTAGCTCATAAAGCCTCAATAAATTATGAATAATCCAAAACAATATCAATTTAATTACTTTCAACATTTTGGGACATTAATTAATCCACGGGTAATTATATGGTATTTATGCCTCATATTTAATCATTTATATAAAATTTGGGATGTTACAATCCTCCCCACCTAAAAGAAATTTCGTCCTCGAAATTTAACGTACCAGATTCAAATTTATTCGGATATTGCTTCCGGATATCATCTTCACGTTCCCACGTGAACGTCTCCACATTACCATGTTTCTAGGCCACCTTCACCAAAGGTACCAATTTGTTCCGCAACCTCTTCACGGAATGCTCAACGATACGAATAGAAATAGGGGGAATGGACAAGTCATCCCGCACATCAACATCATCAATAGGAATCACGTGCAAGGGATCATGAATATACTTTCTCAACTGTGACACATGGAACAAATTGTGCAGATTCGCAAGATATGGAAGAAGTGCAATCTGCACTAGTGTAAAAAATGGCTATGATGACAGGATATGATCACGGTCCAGGGAAAAACTGTGTTTGAAAAATGTGTGGTGGTATTTTTGTAAATATGAGGAAGTTTTTTAATCACGGTTCTGACATAACCGTGGTCGTAGGAACAAGGTTTTTTATTTTAATTTTTATATTTTTAAAAAATGTACCTACAATCACGGTTTAGAGGAAACCGTGATTGTAGGGTATATATAATCACGGCTTTATGGGAAGCCGTGATTATATCTACAACCAGGTTTTTTATTTATTTTTTATATTTTTTAAAAATGTACCTACAATCACGTTTGAGAGGAAACTGTGATTGTAGGACATCTATAGTCATGGCTTTTATGGGAAGCCGTGATTATATCTACAACCAGATTTTTTATTTTAATTTTTATATTTTAAAAAATGTACCTACATTCACGGTTGAGAGGAAAGCCGTGATTATAGATACCCTACAATCATGGGTATTTGGGATTCGTGGTCATATGTGTTTTCAATATATAAATTTTAAATGTTGCGCGCTCCTTCTCTTTCTCTGTTAGCTTTCTCCCATCTTTCTCTCTAAGATTTCTCCTTTCTGTTTTCCCATTTCCATTGACGTTTGCATTTGTTTGTGTTCTAGATCTAATGTTCTATGTGTATATTTTACAGGTTTTCTTTTGCTATTCTCGTTGCGCGCCATTAACGACCACCACGCGACCTTCTCTTATTTTCTCATTCAACCATGTAAGGCTCATCTTTTGTACATTTCTTCTTTTCTATTTCTTTCAACTATAATAAAGGTTTTACAGATTTCTGTTAGTTATTCTGTTTGTTTTTGTTCTTTACGTTTTGCTTATGTTTGTTCCTATAATGGAGGTTTTCTGTTTTGAAGGTCAACGTTGGGGTTATTTTGAGGAAGATGTTGGTGGCAACTACGGAGATGTGTGTAGAACTTTTAATCATGTTCTCTGATCGAAAGGAACGGTGGTGGTGATGGTGAGTTGGGTTTGGATTGTGGCGTGGAAGATTATAGAAGGTTGGCTTTTAATCACGGTTGTGGTTGGCAACCGTGATTAAATAGGGTCTTATTTAATCACGGTTTTAAACAACCGTGATTGAATGTGATCTATAACCACGGTTGTGAACCGTGATTAAAAGCCCTAATCTATTACCACGGCTGGAACAACCACGGTTCATGAACCGTGATTAAAAGCCCATTTTAACCGTGATTAAATCCCTTTTTTGCACTAGTGCTGATAAGTAACATCACCAATTCACTCAAGAATCTCATACGGTCTAATGAACTTAGGACTTAATTTCCTGCTCTTCAAGGCTCTTCCAATACCTTTATCATGTGAGACCCTTAAGAACACATGATCACCAACCTGAAACTCAAGTGGTTTATGCCTCTTTCATAATAACTCTTCTGTCTATCTTGAGCAATCTTCATATTCTCTTGTATCTTTCTAATCTACTCAGTAGTCTCCTAAACAATCTCTATCCCTAAGGCCAAATTCTCATACCAACACAGAGGCATTCTACACTTTCTGCCATAAAGTGCCTCATAAGGAGCCATACAAATACTACTGTGGTAACTGTTGTTGTAAGTGAATTCGATCAGCGGAAGAAATCTCTCCCAACATCCACCATACCCAAGAACACAAGCCTTCAGCAAATCCTCAAGGCTTTGAATAGTTCTCTCAGATTGTTTGTCAGTTTGGGGATGATAAGTGTTAGTCCTCAAATTTACAATAAATCTTTTAATAAAATTTCATAAAAATAATAAAATTTTGGTTAAATTGTTAGAAAATTAGGTTTTAATTCAATAAATAGATGTTGTTGGAAATAATCTGCCCTTGATCAATTTTCTCTAGTTTTGCAGTGAAAAAGTAAAGAATTCAAGAGAAAATTATACTGGAGGATCTGACGCATAGCATCAATCCCACGCGTAGCGTGGACTCTAAATTTTGATGCTGACGCTACGCGTCACAGCCACGCGTAGCGTCAGTGCTGCGTGGACTCCACTCAACACAAATGGCCAAAACACAGTGGAGACACGTGCAAGTGGCCAAGCATGATCAAATTTAATAATTTAAAGAGGCCATTATCAGCTATTTAATGGAAGCTGAGTCAGGGGTCTGACGCCTAGCGTCACATTGACGTGTAGCGTCAGCACCCTTGCTCAGCCCTATAAATAGGGCCATCCAACACCATTCAACATATCCCATTCTCTATTTTCAGAGTTCTTTCCTCTCTTCTATACTCGAGTTTTGAGTATTTCTTTTAGAGTTGTAGTTCTAGAATAGTTTTCTAGATACTTGAGAGTGTTGTGGTGTATTGTGATCGTTGTATCGTGAAGTTTCCATCGTCTTCGTAATGTCAAACTCTGTAAGTGTTGTTTCTACTTTTACCATGTGTAACTAATTTGTTTATGTTGGAATTGGTGAACTAATCTATTGAGTATAATGTTGTGAATTCGACCTCTGCATGTTTATGATTCAAGTCCATGTTAGTATTTCAACCTTTTATTAATATGAACATCAAACGGGAGAATGATTTTCATGTGTATTGAAACTTGTTTTATTAGTATGAATGTCAAACGGGAGAATGATTATTCATATCGTATTGAAACTTGTTTTGATGAAAGTAAAAGTTGGAATACCCTTGGTATCTCAATTCTATAGGGGTTGTTAACCATTGTTGCCATAAGGCCAGGTCTTAATACAAGTTTTTACTGAGAAAGCTCACGAGGGATCAGACTTTATGGTGAATTCTTAGAATTTATATCACGAGGGATCGGTTATAATGATTTTAAGCTGCAATGACATGAAACTTGATGATTAAATATGCATGTCTTGAGTTCCTCATAACGTTATTCTAGATTAGGGATCCAATTTCCAACATAATTTGTTTATCTGTGTTTATCTCAAGTATCTTACCTATTCTAGATTGCAACTCAACTTTTTAGATAGATTTTTATTTTCTTTTTTTATCTCATGAACAACTCAATCATGCTATCCTGTGAATATTGTATAAATTGTATATAAATCATTCTTTTGTCCATAACTTTCTTCACATTTACCATAGTGAATAGAAAATTACTGTTGTTATCGGACTTTTAATCCCAGTGGAACGATATCTAAATTTTGAAAACTACAAACGATTGGTGCGCTTGCCAATTAACAACCCGGTGGTAGAAATGAACGGTTCAGACGCTATCGCCGGGTTAACAAGTTTTCTGGCGCCGTCGCCGGGGATTGAATTGTTTTAGTAAAACAGTAAATTTTTAATTACCGTGGTAAATATATTTTTTTACCTTAGTTAAATTTTTTTTTATTTTGTTTACTTTTACTTATTGTTACACTAACTTTCTTTGTCTAGTTTGTGTATGCAAACCCGATCTACTGCAGGTAAAATTTATTTTGATCCTGAGATAGAAAGGTTTGTAAAGAAAATCAAGTCTTTGAAATCTAAAACACAAACTAAATCTTCTTCTACTTCTAAAATTTTTGAAAATTCAAATATGGCTGCTGAAAGGAGAACATTGGGACAGTTTGCTGCTATTAATGGTCCACCCCGAGTTTCGGGAATGTTTCAAGGACCTGTTGTACCAGTGGAGATGAAACCTGCTACTTTAAATATTATTCAAAATAATCAATTTGCTGGTTTAAATCATGAAGAATCATATAAACATTTAACTGTTTTTTATGAGTTATGTAGCACAATTGGTTTTGAACCCAATCAAGAAGAATCTGTTTATATGAGGTTATTTCCTTTTTCATTGATTGGTAAAGCTAAAGAATGGTTTAAATCTTGCCCACCGAGTAGTTTTGCAAACTGGTCCGATGTTGAAAGAAAATTTTTGGAAAGATTTTATTCTCCTTCAAAATATTTTGAAGCCATGATAGCCATACATTCTTTTTCTCAAAACAATGATGAATCATTAGGAGAAACATGGGAACGATTCAAGGCACTCTTGAGAAAGTGTCCAAACCACAACTTGGATGATGCTGAAAAGGTAAGAATCGTTTACCATGGTTTATTACCTCAGTTCAAGATGATGTTAGATGCTTGTGCAGGTGGTTCTTTAATGAACAAAACTGTGGAGGAAGCTATTGAAATATTGGAATCAATGGCTATCAGTGACCGCCAAGAAAAACATGAAAGAGGTAATGTACAGAGGAAGCCAGGTATGCTTGAATTGGGAGTGAATGATGCAGTATTGGCTCAGCAAAAATTGTTGACCCAACAAATTGAAGTTATGAGCAAGCAATTGGAGAAACTCCAAATTGCTCAAGTAACATCACCACCCCCTGCTCAACTTAAACAATGTATGCACTGTATGGGAGAACAACCATGTGGTTACTGTGGAAATGAGCAAGAGCAAGCCAATTTTATGAACCATCAAAGAGCACCCTTAGGTAATTTTCCTTTCAATCATGGAAATTCTTTTCCTAACAATTACCTGCAGGGTTAGCAAAATCAGAATATTGGCTGGAGACAAGATGCTGGACCTTCCAACAGACCTCCTAACAATCAATTTAAGCCACAACAATCACAAATTGACAATGCAAGATTGACAAGGATTAAGGAATCTATCCAACAGCTATTACAGTTTATGGAGACAAATGAAGCTGCCCGGAAAGCATCGGATATACAAATGGGTCAGCTTGCAAAAGAAATAGCCGAATTAAAAAGTTCTGGGTTTACTACAAACACGCAAAACCCAAGGGAACAATGTAATGTTGTTTCTTCTAATGTTGTAAAAATTAATTGTAAAGAAAAGATTAACAAAAAGAAAGAAGAAGAAGAAAAAGAAAGTAAAAAAATAGAAAAAATAAAAAAATTGAAAATGAAAAAAATATACAAGAATCTGTGAAAATAGAGCAAGAAACAAACTGTACTGCCATCATAACCCTGAAAAAATGTAAAGATCCGGGGAGTTTCACCATTCCTGTAACTATTGGAAATATCAACATCAGGAATACTTTGTTAGATTTAGGGGCGAACATCAATCTAATGCCTCTAGATTTAATAAAGCGCCTTGGTGAATTTAAGCTAAAAGAAGCTAAGACAAACTTACAGTTTGCGGATCGCTCTGTCAAGAAGCCCATGGGAATTGTGGAAGATGTATTGGTAAAGGTTGATAAGTACCACTTCAGGGTTGACTTTGTGGTACTAGATATGAAGGAGGATACTGAGATCCCCCTGATCCTAGGAAGACCTTTCATGAAGACTACAAAGATAAGAGTAGATGTTGATCAAAGTATGGTTGCAGTCAAAGTTTATGAAGAAGAGGTAAAATTCAGTGCTCATGAACATCTTAGGACGAATGATAAAGTTTACCCTTCAACCGAACCAGGTATATCTCTTCCCAATCAATTAAATTGTTTTAAATTAACCAATGCCTTGAATGATGAAAGACAGGTAATCAAGCATCGGAGAAGAAGAAGGAGGAAGAAAAAGACAGGTGATTCCTCAACGAATATTGGGAGACCACCTGATTAATCAGAGGTAATGTCTGGCTGGAGACATTAAATCTAGCGCTCAATGGGAAGCAACCCATTCTTTTCTTGTTATTTTCAATTATTTTTAACATAAAAACAAAAAAAACAAAACAAAACAAAAATTTTTAGAATTATGTTTTTAAATGAAAAGGGGTTTAAAACTCAAAAGAAAAGGTTTTTGAAAATCAAAATTTTGAAAAATCAAAAACAGAAGCCCACGCATAGCGCCACTGTGACGCGTAGCGTGGACTCTAAATTTTCAACCTGACGCGTAGCGTCCCACCCAAGCGTAGCGTCAGAGCCCATGTTCAGTTTCTAAAACTGAACCAGAGAGGCCCATCTTAGGTTTTAAAACCTAAATCCTCCTCTCTGCCTCACTTTAGTTTTCAAAACCCTAAAATTTCAAAACCCTCTTTTTCTCTCAACACTTCCAAACCTTCTCATATTTGCTCAAGGGATCACAAGTAAGTTTTCTAATCCTTTCTCTTTAGTTTGATTTTAATTTTCAAATCTTAGAATTGCATGTGGTTAGGGTTAGAATTAGATGACCATTGGAAATTGCTTGCTGATTGAATTGAATGTGGTTTGGAAAGGGGTTGCTGCTGTGCAACCCCTGTTTTTGTTTCTGTTCTGCGCAGCTCACGCGTAGCGTCCCACTGACGCATAGCGTGAGGATGGACTGCAAGCCCACACGTAGCGTCCCATTGATGCGTAGCGTGGGCAGAACAGGCTGACGCGTAGCGTCCCACCCACGCGTAGCGTCAGACTCTGTTTTTAATTTTGTTAAATTTTTAGTGATGTTTACTGTTTCATGTATATATTTATTTTTTGTTTTTTAATAAATCAGTCCAGTATACCTATGTTGAAGTTTGTTTGTTGTTTTCTTTTAAATTAATAAATTTTTTTATTTAGTATTTCTTATACTTTCTTGCATTGATAAAAATTAAAAATATAAAATATGTTGATGCATATTATTTTGTGTGAATTTTTGTTTTATTGTTAAAAATCCAAAAATGTGCATATTAACTTTCTTTATAAATCATAAAAATACAAAAATATGTTGTTTTGAATTTTTTGAATTACATGTCTATTTTGTGTAAATTTTTATCCTTAGAAAAACCAAAAATATTTATGTTTTTAATTTTGTGTAAATATTTGGTTGATTATATATGATTGTTAATGTGTGATTTACTTTTTAATTTAATGTGTGTTTAATTTTAAAATTTTTACTTTTTACAGATGGCTCTGAAGAAATCCATCCCTGCCACTGGTCCTTCTAAAAGACAAAGAAGGGCCACTGACACCGATACTACTTCTGAAGATCCTGATCTTCAAGGACAGGAGGTGTTAGGACCGAGGGATCCTACGAGATTTCGCACTGATGCGAAATGGGCCCGCTTTCATCAGATTAAGGGCCAAAAGCTGATGTGGGAGAGAGTATTGGATCTTAGTGCTGGAGACTATCCTGAGCTGCAGGATGAAGTTCAGAGGAGGAGATGGGGACCCCTTTTTCTCTATCGACTGAGGGGGATCCCATCTTGGTGATGGAATTCTACGCAAACGCCTACAGGACTCGTCAGGACTCGCCGAACATTGGCCAACAGAGGATGAGTTGGGTAAGGGGCCGGCATATCACTTATGACCGGGATACCATTAGTACCCTATTGGGTAATCCTTGGGAGCCTACTCCCGAGGACGATACTTGTTTTTGGAAGGAAAACAGAAACAAGATCATTGCTGAGGGTGATCTAGGATATTCCCTCGAACAGGTTGCTCATTTCTTGAGCAAAGATGGAATCTTTTTCAACCTGAGTAAGGTTGGACGGAGTCCATTTAACCTTCTGAAGACCCAGCTGACCCCTCTAGCCCAGGCGTGGTCCCACCTTATGCTGCATAACATCACTCCTGTCACTCACCTCTCATCTATCCTAGTTGAACGTTGTTGCCTTCTCTTTTCTATTCTTCAGGGCCATACCATCGACATCGCCGAGCTTATTTCTGAGCAGATTCACTTATATGCCCTTGGGTATAAAGTGAATCGCCCTATTCCATTCCCTCTCATCATATCTGCCTTACTGAGGAGGCAGGGAGTTGTTGTGCCATCACCAGAGTTCATGAGTTCTTCAGGGAGAGTCCCCAAGGTCTCGGTGAACAGAGATTACTTTGTTCAGCAGTGCGAGCTTCCACCTCTGGAGCAGGAGGCTCAGCCCAGACCCAAGGGGAGGAGACCACCAGTACAGCCACCACCTGCTGATGTTGTCACAGAGGGATTTGCCAAGATGACACTTGAGCATCAGCATATGATGCGGATGATGGCTGCTACACATAGAGCATATATTCATCTTCACGATGAATTTTATTAGTACAGATTGCAGGGTGAGGGAGCACCATATGTCACACCGGTTGAGTTTACAGCTCATGTAGCTTGGCCTGGTGATTTACCTACCTACCCTGAGACTGGTGGACCTTCTGGAGCACAGGCTGATACTGATGGTGATGTTGATGAGGAGGAGGAGGATGATGACTAGATTGAGGATTGATGGTGTTATCTTTTGCACCTTTTTACATACATTTTTAGTTTATTGTTAGTTTCATATTTACATTGATATTATTTTGGATTATATTATATTTTGTCTTTTATTATGTGGTGTGTTTAATTTTGCGTAATTATGTTTTTGCATGAAAAATCCAAAAATAAATTTTATCTTTCAATAAATAATCAAATTTTTGTTAGAAAGTTAATTTATTCACTTAACATTTTTACACAATAAAACCAATTTTGTAAAATCAATTATTGATTCTTTTATAACTTAGAGATTTTGATAAATTTAATTACAATAAGTTTATTAACTATCAAGCAAATTTCAAAAACCCGGTGAGTTGAGAGATCTTGTTAAACACTTGAGGGTTTAATCGACATAACTTCATTCGAATTGATTTTGCTTTAATCTTTGATTTGTGTTATTGTACAGAGAATTCAGGAAAATGATCAAGGCACATTTATTGGTGAAAAGAAACCTTGGGCCAAACAGCTTACCTTGGTAAAAATTATTTTATCCTTTGAAAGCCAATTTGAGCCTAAAATAAATTCTTTGGTACCCTTAAAACCTAAATCTATTTTAACCATTCCCTATACTTGATTGATTAAAAGAGCAGTTGAAATAAATGAAAAATATCTTTAGTGTTCTTACAAACATGGGAGTGAAAATAAGCAACTTGATTCTTTTCAAAAGAAAAAAAAAGTATGAAAAAGAAAAGTCAAAAATAGTGAAAAGAATCAAGTTAGGGGTATTTATTTTTCATCAATAAAAGAAAATGAGAAGTTTGGGCCAAGAGAAAGCCTAAGAATTATAAAATGCTCTTTTATGATTTCAGGTTTTTGAATTCCAAGAAAAACCATTGATTCTTGTAACCCAAGCCTCATTACAACCCGTGAAAAGACCTTGTGATTTCTGAATTAACTCTGTATAACTAACAATTGATTAGATGAAAATCAAAATTAAATTCATTTGATTTTATGATTGATTGAGTGAAACAGGTTACCAGTTGCATTGAGATAAACACTTGGAGAGGTAAGCCTGAAATTATGCTTGGTATGTTAATAAAATATTGTAAAGAATTTTATCATTAAACCTTTGTTATATTAGATGTCTATAATTGATTATTTCAAAATGGTAAATTGTGTAATTACTTTTTGTGGTAAATTCTCGGACTAACTCAAAAATTTGATTTCAAATTTTTATTTTTTATTTTTCTCTCTTGTTCAAGGACGAGCAATGTCTCAAGTTGGGGGTATTTGTTAGTCCTCAAATTTACAATAAATCTTTTAATAAAAATTTCATAAAAATAATAAAAATTTGGTTAAATTGTTAGAAAATTAGGTTTTAATTCAATAAATGGATGTTGTTGGAAATAATCTGCCCTTGATCAATTTTCTCTAGTTTTGCAGTGAAAAAGTAAAGAATTCAAGAGAAAATTATACTTGAGGATCTGACGCGTAGCATCAATCCCGCGCGTAGCGTGGACTCTGAATTTTGACTGCGTGGACTCCACATCCAACTTGGCCAAGCACTCAGCTTTGACCCAATAATGGCCACCCCACTCAGCACCAATGGCCACTCCACTCAACACAAATGGCCAAAACACAGTGGAGACACGTGCAAGTGGCCAAGCATGATCAAATTTAATAATTTGAAGAGGCCATTATCAGCTGTTTAATGGAAGCTGAGTCAGGGGTCTAACGCCTAGCGTCACATTGACGCGTAGCGTCAGCACCCTTGCTCAGCCCTATAAATAGGGCCATCCAACACCATTCAACATATCCCATTCTCTATTTTTAGAGTTCTTTCCTCTCTTCTATACTCGAGTTTTGAGTATTTCTTTTAGAGTTGTAGTTCTAGAATAGTTTTCTAGATACTTGAGAGTGTTGTGGTGTATTGTGATCGTTGTATCGTGAAGTTTCCATCGTCTTCGTAATGTCAAACTCTGTAAGTGTTGTTTCTACTTTTACCATGTGTAACTAATTTGTTTATGTTGGAACTGGTGAACTAATCTATTGAGTATAATGTTGTGAATTCGACCTCTGCATGTTTATGATTCAAGTCCATGTTAGTATTTCAACCTTTTATTAATATGAACGTCAAACGGGAGAATGATTTTCATGTGTATTGAAACTTGTTTTATTAGTATGAATGTCAAACGGGAGAATGATTATTCATATCGTATTGAAACTTGTTTTGACGAAAGTAAAAGTTGGAATACCCTTGGTATCTCAATTCTATAGGGGTTGTTAACCATTGTTGCCATAAGGCCAGGTCTTAATACAAGTTTTTACTGAGAAAGCTCACGAGGGATCGGACTTTATGGTGAATTCTTAAAATTTATATCACGAGGGATCGGTTATAATGATTTTAAGCTGCAATGACATGAAACTTGATGATTAAATATGCATGTCTTGAGTTCCTCATTGTTATTCTAGATTAGGGATCCAATTTCCAACATAATTTGTTTATCTGTGTTTATCTCAAGTATCTTACCTATTCTAGATTGCAACTCAACTTTTTAGATAGATTTTTATTTTCTTTTTTTATCTCATGAACAACTCAATCATGCTATCCTGTGAATATTGTATAAATTGTATATAAATCATTCTTTTGTCCATAAATTTCTTCACATTTACCATAGTGAATAGAAAATTACTGTTGTTATTGGACTTTTAATCCCAGTGGAACGATATCTAAATTTTGAAAACTATAAACGATTGGTGCGCTTGCCAATTAACAACCCGGTGGTAGAAACGAACGGTTCAGACGCTATCGCCTGGTTAACAATAAGCAGAACTAAGCTTCAACTTCAAACCTAACTCCTGATGTAGGCTTCCCCAAAATCGAGAAGTAAATCGAGGGTCACGGTCAGATACAATACTAGACGGTACACCATGTAGTCTAACAATCTCCTTTATGTACAACTGGGCTAATTTCTCCAATGAGCTCTTCATACTCATGGGTAAGAAGTGAGTACACTTCATCAACTGATCCACAACCACCCATATAGCATCATTTCCAGCACGAGTTCTGGGCAACCCAAAATCAAAATCCATAGTAATATTGTCCTATTTCTAAATTGGGATCTTCAACGGTCTCAAATAATCAGATGGTTTTTGATGCTCAACCTTAGCCTTTTGACAAATAAGACAAGATACTACAAAGTTCACCACATCACGTTTCATACCGAGCCACTAGAATTTTTTCTTCAAATCTTGATACATCTTAATGGAACCAGGATGAAGGCTCAACACACTCTTGTGAGCTTCCTCAAGCACCAATTTTCTCAAATCACTACCAGATGGAACACAAATTCGGCCCTTCACACGCCAAATACCATCATGACTTTCCGTTAGGAATGAATTCTTTACACTAGCTTGAGTTTCTCTCATCTCAATCAAATACTCATCCTTCGGTTGTTGTAATTTCACGGTTTCAAGGAACACGTTAGCAATCGTCAACATCTCAAGGGACATCTTCTTTGGGGTATATATCTCTACATTCATCACCATTGGTGCATATTAAGTTCTTTTTGATCAAACAAATATTTAAGACTTTTGTGATCACGAAAGACCACAAACTTAGAACCATACAAATAGTGTCTACACAACTTCAAAGAAAACACCATCGCTGCTAACTCAAAATCATGCGTGGGATAATTCACCTCATGTGGTTGCAACTGTCTTGACGCATAGGCTATCATACACTCTCTTTGCATCAACACACAACCAAGACCAAGCTTAAAAGCATTGCAGTACACCACAAAGTCATCGAGCAAATTAGGTAAGGCTAACATTGGTGTGGTAGTAAGCCTTAATTTCAACTCGTGAAAGCTTTCTTCACATTTGAGAGTCCACACAAATAGTTGGTTTTTACGAGTTAGCTTCATTAATGGTAAAGCTAAACAGGATAATCCTTCAATAAACCTCCGGTAATAGTCGGCAAGACCAAGGAAACTTCTTATTTACATCACGGACGTCAGTCTTTCCCAAGCCATAACAACTTTAACCTTTGATCGATCAACAGCAACACCATCACAAGAGATCACATGACCAAGAAATAATATCTCGTTCAACCAGAATTCACACTTAGAGAATTTGGCATACAATTGTTTCTCACGAAGAATAGCCAACATAAGGTGAAGATGCCTTTCATGTTCTTCATGACTCTTAGAGTATACTAAAATATCATCGATAAATACCACGATTAATTGATCAAGAAACTCGTGGAAGATGCGATTCATGTAGTCCATGAAAATCGCAGGGGCATTGGTCATATCGAATGGCATCACCACATACTTGTAGTGGCCATAACGCGTTCGGAAAGAAGTTTTAGGAATATCATCAGTCTTCACCCAAATTTGGTGATATCTAGAACACAAGTCAATCTTGAAAAACACAATTGCACCCCTCAATTGATCCAAAAGATCATTAATGTAAGGAAGAGGATATTTCTTCTTCACATCAACACGGGAGCACCCCAAGGAGATACACTTGGGTGGATAAATTCTCTTTCGAGCAATTCCTTGACTTGCTTTTTCAACTTAGACAACTCCATAAGAGACATCCTATAAGGAGCTTGGGACATAGGCTCAGCGTCAGGAATGAGGTCAATAGAAAATTCCACATCGCGTGGAGGAGGCAATCTGGGAATTTTGTCCGAAAATACATCAGAAAATTTAGAAACAACAGGAATTTCACAAGACTGGGAAGTACCATTTCCATCAACCATACAGAACATCATAAGAAGCTGGGAGATACCTTGTAGGTCAAATCGTTTTGCATTCGGAGTCACCACCAAGACTTTATTGGCAGACAACCAGTCCATGCCTAGGATAATATCCAGGTCTTTCATAGGTAAGCACACGAGGGATATAACAAACTTTCTACCCTCAAGAGTCATCTTGAGGTTCTCACATCGAGTCACTGTTCTCAAACAAGTGCCCGTCGGTGTAGTCACTATTATAGAACCTCTCATCATACAAACAGGCATTTTCAAACGCCTAACACAATCCTCAAAAACAAAAGAGTGAGTAGCATTCGAATCAAAGATAACACATACAGAAGTACCGAGAATTTCACACTTACTTTGGACAAGGTATTCCGCTTGTGCAGCTTCTTCACCGGTAACGCCAAAGACTCTTCCAGCAGCTTGTAGTTGATCACCACCATTACGATTTCCATTTCTTCCACCATGGCCATTGCCTCGACAATTGCCATTTATTCCACCATTATGGTTTCCACCACGGCCATCATTGCGGCCACCATTATGACCATTACTGCTTCCATGACCACGGCCTCCAAAACCACCATGGCCTCCACGGTTACCATTATGGTTCACACAGGCAAGAGCATCTACATTAGTATTCCTTACATTCAATGGAAAATTAGGGCGAATATGCCCTAATTAATTACATTGGTAGCACACCACCTCATCTTATGGACAATCACGTGCCAAGTGGTTAGCACCATATTTGAAGCAAGTTAGGCCTTGGACATTGCCACGATCTTGGTTACCATTTCCATTACCACCTCTAAACGCACCACGTCCTCTTGCATTGGAGGATCCACAACGAAAGAATTTCTTCTTCTTAAATTGGCCATGCCTCTTGAAACCAGAAAATTGACCCTTCAATTTGGGCTCATGCTTGCCTTAACTCAAAGGAGTCACATCATCCTCTTTGTATATGCGACACTTATTCACCAATGTAGTGAAGCTTCTAATCTCTTGGTGCCGAATAGCCTGCTTAATCTCGGGCCTCAAACCATTCTCAAACTTTACACACTTTGAAGCCTTGGTACCCTCTTGTTTATAAGGAGGATAGAATGCACATAACTCTTCAAACTTGGAGGCATACTCCTCCACAGTCATGTCACCTTGCTTAAGCTCCATGAACACAAGCTCTTTCTTACTTTTATAGCTTTTCAGAAAATATTTCTTCAAGAATTCAACCTTGAAGTTTTCCCACTCCAAGGGAACATTAGCAAACAACATGCGTCCCCTAGTAAGACACCATTATGATTCAACTTCATCACAGACCATAAAGACTGCATACTCAACCTTTTGAGCTTCAGAACATTCAAAACTCACAAAGATCCTCTCAAGATCATTGATCCACATATACACATCCTCAGGTTTATACCCTCCATGGAACTCAAAAGGTTTCCTCTTGAGAAATCGATCAAGACATTGGGCACCTTGTCCCATATTTTGTTGGCCTTGTCTTTCCAAGAGATCCGCAAAGCAATTTAAAGCAGATGCCACAGCAACCGCTTCTTGATTATGTCTACCAGCCATGTTTCACGCCTATACATTAAGATATGGCTCACACATGAGTAAACTAGACCACACAATCAACCTTCAATCTATTATTCATATATATAGAGGTTTCAACACTTATTTGTCCATCATGCATCATATCATAATAGTTATATTAATCTCAATGCATAATCACAACATATTCATCCTTGAAGGTAAATAGTGTAAAGAATCTTGGCCGGACTTAAACAACAAGCATACCAATCTTAATTTAATGCAAAACAGTCACCATTCAATCAAGAAGTCCATAACTCAATCAAATACAATTCAAACAATTCAATCATAAGCAAGAATTGCTCACATAACATCTATTAAGTCTCTATCAAAGAGCAAGCAATGCTCTGATACCAGGTTGAGACACCCCAAAAATGAAGGCAAGTTTTTCATGATTTTAAAGTAATTAAAGAATAGAAGAAACCGCGAGATAAGTCTTTAAAAAGTAACCCTAGATCATTTTAAATAACCTATCCCCTATATAAAGATATGAGAAGGTGAATAAAGTAAATCAAGAGTCTTCCTTGGACAAACCATCATAGGATCATCAACAAGGAATAGCGGAAAGCATAAATTATTTGAGAGTTATGGAAAAGAATGAAAAAGGGATTTAAAGAGACTTGAATTGATGGTTAAAAAGTGGTAAATGAAGTCACAGGGATATATAATTGAACCACGGTTAAATGGAACCCATCTATCAGTAAAACATATGAAAAATTGAAGAATCAGGGGTATGAATCGATTCAAGCACCCCATAAATCGATTTGAACGCTACTGGAGTCCAAAAAATGAAAACAGGCCCCTTTGAATCGATTCAAGCTCGCATGAATCGATTCAAACGTGCCTGGACCTCATGAACAGTGATTCTAGAGAGCTTTGAATTGATTCAAGCTATTCTGGAATTAGGAACAGTAAAAACAGTGTGCCTTGAATCGATTCATGCACTGTTGTGAATCGATTCATGACAGTATAGAGGCCATTTTATGCAGAAAAAAGTCATATTTTTGGACTTCTAACCCCCTAACTTTCTCATACGAATTCCAATACCTACCAAATTTTGACACCAACTTATATACATCATTTGTGACATGTGGCCACCAGCCACACTCAAAAATACCCAAAATGAGAGAGTTATGCGCATAAATGCATTTCACTCGTTTTGAGGCATTTTTACGCAACTCAAGGACCTATTCTCAATAGAATTGGTCCATTCCAACTCCTACAAGTTACAAATCATGAGTTTGAGCTATTGGAGTCATTACATACCATCAAAACCATTTAAAACAATATTTGACCCTATTGGTTCCTTAAATAAGCATAAACATCAAAAACACAACATCACATACACTTCACAAAACATTGTAATTCATGAATTAACATCGTCCATTCATCTCTTAGGCAATAATTTCAACCCCATAACTACAATCATACATTGTCTAGGTCATAATAAAAAATTAGCCATACATATAAGGTCCAATTTTCACCTATGACCTCCAAAATGAATCTACACCAATCCAAGTATATATTGAGCATACACCATTCATCACATGCTATACAAAATCAATACTCGTCGGCCAAGGCATTTCCTATATGTAACACCCTGAATTTTAAAGTAAAGAATTAATTAAAGAAATAAATATTAAATATTTGTATGAGGATTAATTGATGTCCCAAAATATTGGAAATAATTAAATTAAGATTTTAGGGACTGTTGGTGATTTATTAAAGCTGGATAAGCTGAATTTAAGCCTAATTAAAATGTGGGTGTCGGACCAAGTATCTCTGATTGAGACGATAGTGGTCAGGGCTATTAAGGATATTATTAGGAATCCAAACGTGTATTCGGAATAATTTCTAGATAAAGTATTGAGCCCGAACAGAGATCCTGTTTAATCTAAAATGGGAAACTTTTAATGAGAAGTTAAAATAAAACACAAATCACTTCTAAGGCAAACACCTTTTTTCTTCACCTCTTCTCCCTCTAAGGCAAACACCTTTCTTCTTCACCTCTTCATCTTCCACTCATCATCTTCTTCTTTTTCTTCTAAAAACCTACAAGTGTGGTGTGTGCCATTGCTCCCACCTTCCATTTTCGTCCTCCTCATCAAGCAAGAAGGTGAAGCTTGTGATTAGAGCTCTCATCTCCCTCTTATTTTCATATTACTCCTCACCCATTCTAGGAGCTTATTTCTTTTGGCTTGAGGTAAGGATTTCCTTTCATTTACTTGAGCTCTAAGCCCTAGGTTTTGGGTATTGGTTATTGGGAGAGAGTTAATGCATATGGGTTATGTTTGGAGAGGCATTTATGATGAGAAACCCTAAGGTGAGGTGTTTTTAATGTGAGTTATATGAAGGCACAATGTTGTACATAAAAATGACATGAAAATGATGGGCATTGATGATGGTTGTTGGGTTTTAGAGAAACCCTAACTTTACAAATTAGGGGAAATATGAAATATGGGTAGATGAGCATTTATTATTGATAATAGATACAATTTATAATGAGTAATGGCCATTAATAATGGTAAATGGTTGGTGGAGTTTATTAATGTGGGAACCCATGAATGGGTTTAGCTTTCAATGCATCACAATAATGAATGGTGGCACCTAACCCATGGTGGTTATGGTAGATTGAATGAAATAAAAGAGGTTTGAGAGTTAAAAATGTTATAAAACATCAAGTTATTAAATATATGAATATTTAAGTCTTGGTGGTTGAATAGAGAATTGATTATGTGATATATTGTAATGTAGGAAATAACCCCATTGATGAGGCGGGACCATCGGACCGCGTTGATTTCTACTTCTCTTGAGGTAGGGGGTAACTATTCTAAATGCATGATTTCATCCATTAATGATGTGAAAGTATGTATGTATGTTTGTGTTGATAATTGTTTGAATGGATGATGTGATGATTGTTGTGTATTTAGAATGGTTGATGTTATGTGGCATGTGTTTAGGATGATAAATATGAAGTTATGTTGAGCATGTTGATGAAATATGACATGATGGTTTGAGACCATGTTTTGAATTGAAATCAATGATATGAAATATCCCAAATATGTATATATGAATTGAAAAATGTGATTGCCACTAACTATTGATGTGTATGAGTCCAATGAGGATTGGTAAAGATTGAGGATATTGAGAATATTGAAATCTACTAAGTGGTAGTGGTAAATGGTTGATTGTGGAGTGGTATTTAGGATGCATAGTGTAAGAATGCACTTGATTTGTATTGTATTGCATCCATGGTATATCATTGTTGTCTATGTGGAATGTCAGGGGTTCCACTAGGCGGGCCCAATGGGAGGGCGACCCGGTGCACAGGTATATTATTGTATTTCCCTAGTGATTCTGGGAATCACGAAGTTGTCCATAGTTTGGTGAAGAGGCATCCTATGTGGCAGGCACAGTGGGCGGGCGGCTCTATGGTGAGCGAGTTACCTCGGTGTCCGATGGGGCACGGCTCTCTCGATGTATGTTCGGGAGGGGCCCGTAGCACTTGTGGCTAGTAAGGCCACGATGTTAATCCGCAAGTCACGGGGTAACTAGTGCTACAGATGAGCGAGAGCGGTTTGGTACCAGTAAAATATGTTGTTAAGCATGCATGAATTAAGATATAAGTGTACACATTTTTCTACTGCAGTAGGGGCATAGTAGCACACCTATGCTTGTCCCACAATTGATTTGATGTTGTTTTCCCACAGTCAGATCCGTATTTGATAGTAATTCCTTTGTGCATATGCATTAGCTTTAAGAGCATTTGCATATAGCCGGAGATATGCCTAGTTGGAAGCCCCTAGTGGCGATGGATGATTGAGAAATAAAGAGGAAAAGAATGAGATACTAACACTATGTGTTTGATGATAATGTTGAGAAGACTAATGAATTGGATATGTGTGTGTTGATTATATTTCATTGAGTATGTAATATGCGGCAATAAATGATATATATACTATGTGAATAGATTTGTGATGTTCTTGAGAAAGGTATCATACCTATGAGCAAGTATGAGTATCATCATAATGTATGATTTTGATTCATTTGGATTATGTTACTCACCTCCTGGTTTCCATTTTAAGTTTGATGTAGGTGTGGTGTAAATCCTACTCTTTTGGAGGCCGAGTTTTGGTGAAGGTAAATATGGAATGGAAGTGGATGAGCCTTGGCCGGCATATTGTTGTTTTGTATGGTATATGATGTATATGTATACCCAATTTTGTAACTTGATATGATGAATGATGATTTAGGGGGTCATGTAGAAAAATAAGACCTTGTGTGTATGGCTCATTTTCAGTAATGACCTTTGGTAATGTGTAATACTACCTATGATGTTTGAATCTCATCCAATTTGATGAATGTATGATAAGAATTGTGAATTTCAATCTTATATGATGTATGTGTGAAGTTTTGGTATGGTTGTTTTATGCATAAGTTAGGAACTAGCATGGTCAATTTGTGATGTATGAGGTTTTAATGTGTTGTGAGGAATGCAAGGACTTAAATATGTTAATTGTGACTTGTGGGGAAGGAAATGGTTCAATTTTGTAGAAAGTAGACCCCTTGTTTACCTCAAAATTCCTTGAAATGAGATAAACGCAATTATGCGCATAATTTACTCATTTTTAGGAATTTTTGAGTGCGGCCGATGGCCACATGTCACAAATAATATTTTTAGCTTGTGTTAAAATTTGGTGGCATTCCGATATCATTTTCATGGATTTTGGTAGTTGAGAAGTTCACTTCTCAACAAAAATCTGCATAATTTCTGCATATTGATAGGGTGTAATCGATTAGCCCATAGGCTTAACCGATTACAAGGTTTCTGTTTTTAAGGAAATCGATTAGCTTAATCGATTACAAGTTTGTACGCAGCTATGTAATCGATTACACTACAGGTCGTAATCGATTATGAACTTTCCAGAACCAATGTAATCGATTGTGTTCAGAGTCGTAATTAATTATGGACCCAACAGAACCAATGTAATCGATTGATCCAAGTTTCGTAATCGATTAGGTATAACACCTGATTTATTGTACCATTTCTAGGAGCTCTGTAATTGATTACCCCTTTGCTCAATAATCGATTATGGCATGGTAATCGATTAAGCCATGTCCTGTAATCGATTAGGGCAGTTGATTAGCACATGAATTAATCGATTATATCAGCTGGATATTATAAGGGTACTACTTGAGTATTTCTTGTGCACTCTGATACCTACTCATATCTTTATATATGAGATGGGTTATTGGAAAGTCCGGGGAAGTCACTTAACGTCTCATATCCCGTTGACTCTACTTATAAATAAATTTTAAATCATGAAAAATTTACCCCCTTTTCTGGGGCGTTACATTATACACTAATTTACCTCCACCCTCAAAATGCATATTTCCAAAAGATATAATCTCACTTCCATGAGTGTCCTGCATCACAAGGCTAAAAATAGACAACATAAGAGAATGAGTTATACATTCCAAAGGATGAATATGAATACAATGTGATTATGTGCATATGCATTCAACATCATGTATACTTGGTATCAATATATCATTCACCGTCATCATTATCAAAATCTCACCAACATACACATAATTCAATCATCCTTATAGATCATAACAAAGTATATATGCATACACACAATCAAACCCTTCATCATATTGGGTTATCACACATAAAATTACTATACACCATATATGTGTTTGCATTCATATCTTTTATGTTGTCTTTAGGTATTTTCTCACCCAATCACAACCATCATCATTTCTCATCACCTTTGGTATACCTCTTTGCTATATGCAAATGCTCTTAAGCTAATGCATATGCACAACAAAGTAATTTATCAATTACGGATCCGACTGTGGGAATAATCACCAAATTGTGGGTCAAGTATGATTATATTACCATACCCCTACTGTAGTAGAAAAATGTATACAATTATCATCAAATTGCATGCATGTTGTTATGTTTTACTAGTACCAAACCGCATCGCCCATCTTACAACACCTGGTCATTTACACCATGGTCGCAATAAACACCATAACAACAATAAGGTGTCATGGCTCATTAAGAGCCCCCCCCCCCCACAAAGGTCAACCATATCCGGCTCCCCGTAGCACAACATGGGCAGCTTCGTGACTTACACACCGAGTCAGAGAGGTAAATAAAGATGCTCGTGCACTGAGTCGCCCTCCCACTGGGCCAACCGGGGGAATCCCCTAATATTCCAACACCGACAGCTATGCAGTATGCCATGGATGCAATGCAAATCATAATGCATTCTCACAACTATGCATCCTAATTATGCCACTCACCAATCAACATCATCATCATTTCCACCATAGGTTTCTTAGTGGATTTTATTATCATTGGTTGTTACCATTGTTCAAGTTTTAGTGTGGCATTTTCAATAATTCCTCATTATCACAATGACACCAAATCCTCAATTTCAATCATTAATCTTTCATCATTATAAAGGTATGCTAATCATCCATTTTCATTCTCACCCAACATCAACAACAATCATTCTACATTCACAATAAATGTAAGCACAACCACATCATATCAAGGCATCACACTAGCCAAGCAAATTAACATCACCATTTAGCACACCATAATTATTCCAAATGCACAATACATGTTGCTAATCATATTCATCATCACCATCATGTTTAACAATCTCAAATCATCATTACCACTCAAACAAGGCAAACATGCATATTTCCACATATGACAATCAAACACTACTCAATTCATGCATTTAGAATATAAAACTCCTCTCCTACCTCAAGAGAATAATTTTGAGCGATACGACGTTCTCGCCTCGTCGTTCGGAATGGGTCCTACATTTCACAAGACACCATATCATTATTTTCTACTCAAGATCACCAAGATTCACATATTCGAATCTAACACTTGCTGTTTACAACATTATCATTATCAAGTCATTTTCCATTTCATTAATTTCACCACAACCACCATGGGTTAGGCATTCAAGTTCATTTTTATGCATTTAAGGTCATACCCACAAAAGGGTTGAGATAGCAATGGACATTAATCACCATTAATGGCCACCCACCATTATTAACATCAACTCTCACCATCAATAAATATTCTCTTAACATATTTACTCATGCCCATCATTCAAATATCATTCATTCCCTTATTAAATCACTTTCCAACCAACATTAATCATTTTCCCTAATTTTCACAAGTTTGGGTTTCTCTAAAAATCCTACAACATCATAAATGCATATCAATCTTCCCTCATTTCAAGCTTTAATTTTATATACTCCATTAAAGGTTCATAAAAAGCTTTCATTTAAGCCACCCCACCTTAGGGTTTCCACATTAATGGCTTCTCCCAACAACCCATTTGTATTTATTACTCACCCAAACCTTAAAAACCCAAAACTTAGGGCTCATGCTCTTGAGAAATGATAAAGAGCTTACCTCAAGAGAAGAAATAAGAGAGTCTTCAAGAGAGGGAGAGAGGAACATGAAATTAAGAAGGAGAAAGGAGAAAGAGCTTCAAGCTTCAAGCTCCTCCTTCAAGCTTAGGTTTAGAAGGGAGAGGATGGGAGGAGATGGGTTCACCACTTTGGCTTAGGTTTAGAGGGGAGAAGATGAAGAGGAGAATGAGAAAATAGAAGAGGAAGTGAATGTCTTGTTTTTTAGGAGAAGGAGGCAATGTGAATTGTAAAAGAAGGAGGGAGTTTTTGTTTCAATTTTAACCTCTTTTATTAAAATTTAGCGTTTTACAATAAACAAAATCTTAGTTTGGGTTCAATACGTCATCTAAAAATTATTCGAAATATATATCTGGACTCCCAATAATATTCTTAGCAGCCCTGACCAATGGTACCTCAATCTGATACTTGGTTCAACACCCATATTTTAATCGGGTATATTTTTAGCTCATAAAGCCTCAATAAATTATGAATAATCCATAAAAATCTCAATTTAATTACTTTCAACATTTTGGGACTTTAATTAATCCGCCGGTAATTATGTGGTATTTATGCCTAATATTTAATCATTTATATAAAATTTGGGATGTTACAATAACAACAACAACAATAATAATAATAATAATAATAATAATAATAATAATAATTTAAACAAACTCTTTATTCTATAATGTTTATTCCTAACGATAGAAATTATAAAGGAGTAACAAGATAACTTTTATTTTATTCTGTTGGCGCACTAAGCATAAGATAACAACAAGATAGGCAAATTTTTCCTATCCTGACACCTTTATCCTATCCACCAAACGGGTTTTTACATGTGACAGAAATTTAAAATAGCCTTAATCAAGAGTGAAAAAGGCGGAACATTCTTTTTGTAAATAGATTTTGTCAAATCATATATGATATATATTGTATGTATATAATAGTTTAATGTTGGGATATCTTCATTAGATTCCTAATTAGCTTGGCGGCAAAGTCAAGAGTGAAAAGGGCGGAACATTCTTTTTGTAAATAGATTTTGTCAAATCATATATGATATATATTATATGTATATAATAGTTTAATGTTGGGATATCTTCATTAGATTCCTAATTAGCTTGGCGGCAAAGGCTTAGTGTTGTCCCAAGCATAGTGATTTTGAATCCTATCCAAGCCCTTTTTTGGGGCATTTATACCATGTATGTAATTCATTTAGGAATTCATGTTAAATTGATTGAGATTCATGGAAATAAAAAATGAAAAAATTTGAAAATTTATATAAAAGATAAGTGTTTTTTAATTAAAAAACACTTATTTTAAATTTTGATGTGTTTTCCTAAAATTTTAAAAATAAGCGAAAGCTGAAAATAAGCTAATTTCAGCTTATTTTAAGAAGCAACCCTGATCTGCTTATTAAAAAAGCATTTATAAAAAGAAGTGCTTTTTAAAAAGCACTTAAAAATAAGTTTAAACAAACAGGTCTATTATACTAGTTATACATAATATTTCTAAATATTATTTTTTTAAAAATAAAAAAGCCAACAGTAACATTAACTTTAAAAACAAAAATAGTAACATTTAATTTTTAAATGTGATCATTATTGGCTTTTCATACTAGTTATGTATAAAATTACCATTTAAATTGATTTCAAACAGTGATATTATTTTTAAACAAAAACGGTACCATTAAAGTTTTTTTTTAGAAAAAAGATAACATTAATTTAAAAAAATGGTAACATTAATTTTTAAAAATCGGTAATATTAATTTTTAAAAAATGATCGGTAACATTAATTTTTTAACCAAATAAATTGTTTAAATGGGTATATTCTTTTAAGTAATCAATGGGTAAAATTCATTGTATTAAAATGAATGGTAAATATTATGTGTGTATCACATTTAGAAACTTAAAGAGTTGTTTAACTAAACAACTCTATAAAATACTCATCTTTAAATAAAATATCTATATCTATGAAAATTTTATAAGCAACTCATGTTCTGGGTGAAGTTACTGCCACTAAAATTACTCTAAGATGTATCTTATTTTTTTTCCCTCTAAAACAGAGGCCTATTCCTTGTATATGTTGTGCATAATAAGGGAAAGGACTTAGCTGAAGCAACAAACTCGGTGGAATTGTTCTATGTGATGCGCACTTCGCCGACAGCAAGACATTAATGTCATTGTGCAAGTTTCACCGCTTCGCATATAATTTAACTTTCCGTCCCTTTCCCCAGGGCCAGATGAGTCCATTTCGTGTACATATTAATAAAATTTGAAATTATTGTTTTAAACTTAATGGTGTTACTGTCCAATATTAATTTCTTCAAAAAGTAAAAAATCATTGAAATGTAATTTATTTTTTACTAAGGTTTTTTCCATAAATACGATACGATTTAAACCTTGAAAAAATCTTGATTAGATAGGGTAAAATGGATTGGACGGTCTGTTAAAACCTGTTAAAAAACGAGTTGGTTAGTCCTTTCAAAATAAAAAGATTAAAAAGTTTGACCCGTCCTGTTTAACAACCCTCCAAAATATAAAACTTTGTTTTTTTTGGAAAGATAATGGTTGGCTTGTCAGTCTATAAAGTTTTTTAAAATTAAATATATGTGAAATTAATATAAAAATAAAAAAATCTAATTTTTTTAAACCAGAAAATATTATTAAAGAAAGTGTAAATTAGTGAGAGATATGATTTTTTTAGTTTTAAAAATATAAATATAAGTTTTAATAAAATAAAGTATAAATTATTTTATTATTAATATTTATTCCTTTTTTAAGGTAAGTTTGTTGAGATGGTCCATCCTACCCAGCCAAGCTAAAGGGTCAGGTTGTGGTGAGATAAATAGCTAAAATTTTCATCTCTTCTACATTTATTTTAATGAATTTAACGAACTAATTTGATAGATATGGTCTGTTTTATCATCCCTAATCTTGACTATTTATTTAAAAGATTCAACTAATATTATTTAAACTTTAAAATTAATTTATATGGTATTATAGAGTATTATTTTTGTTTCTCTCTTATTTTATATACGCACGACTCAAAAATATACCTTAAAATGAATGAAAATAGCATTTTGCTGTCCTAGTTTAATGTTCATAAAACATTTTCCAAATCCTAACTACCCACATGAATGCTTTCATTATAACATAGGCGCTGTTGTGTTCCTCTCCCACACAATATTTTCAAGTATGGTCATAGTGCATATAGAAAACCACATTTTACATACAAGTATAGCCACAATAATATTCCATTAAGTGGCATGATATTTCTGACTCTGGTTTTCACTTAGGTCCCCCTATAGTCCTTGCTCAATTTCTAAACATATAAGGACCTCAATTCCATACCTTCTTATTACCTTTTAAGTGTAGTTCAAGTTTATTTCTTTTTCCTTTTTCCCTCAAGCTTCTTCACCATGCCTTGTAATACTCTTCAATGGTTAAGCCTTGCAGCCATCATTTGGCTCCAAGCCATAAATGGGACAAACACAGATTTCCCTGCTTACTCATCTCAACTGAAACAGCTTCTTTCAATCTCACAAATGGAGCTCAATAACCTTGCTTTTGCATCTGATGCAGGCAAGCTTTTTGGTTGGCTTTCTGGCCTCGCTTCTATTTACCTCCCTCTTTGGCTTGTCCTCATCATTGGTTCAACTCTTGGACTAATTGGTTATGGTGTTCAATACCTCTTCATTACCAACCAAATTTCTTCTTTGTCTTATTGGCATGTTTTCTTGCTAACTTTTCTTGCTGGCAATAGCATTTGTTGGATCAACACAGTGTGCTATGTTGCCACAATAAGGAACTTCCTTTCTCATAGCCAAGTTGCTGTGGGAATAACAACCAGTTATCAAGGACTAAGTGCAAAGATTTACACCAACATTGTTGATGCTGTTTCTCCTCACAAGAAGGCCACAACCTTTCTGTTTCTCAACTCTGTCTTTCCTGTCATAGTTGGCCTAATAGCAGCTCCTCTAGTCAGAGAAATTGATGTCACAAGTCCTAAGCACAGGGGTGTTGGTTTTGCTGTGATGTTTGTCATAACAATTGCCACTGGAATATATGCTGTGTTGAGTAGCTTACAATTTGTCACAACCAAAATATCCTCACTTGGTATCCTTATTGGTATTCTAGTGTCCCTTGTCATTCCTATACTAGTCCCTATTTCAGTGAAGATCAAGGAACTAGAGGGATCATGGCATAAAAATAGAGAAAGACTAAGAGTCTACCATTTTACTATGGAGGATAATACTAATGAAGAGAGGGCGGAGAATGAGGTGAAAGAAGGTGAAAACAACAGAGAAGTTGAAGAAGAGGTTGGTGTTGTAGAAGAAATTGGAGTGAAGTTGATGCTGAGAAGACTAAATTTCTGGCTGTACTTCTTTGTGTATCTTTTTGGTGCAACAATTGGTTTAGTATATCTTAATAACTTGGGACAAATAGCTGAATCCAGAGGTTGCTCTGGTAATTCATCTTTGGTGTCATTGTCTTCATCATTTGGGTTCTTTGGCCGTCTCATGCCATCACTGATGGACTACTTCTACAGGTAATACGGTGGACAAATTTCTATGCTTTATTTTCCAACCTTGTCATATCTAACACCAACCAGAACAATTGCATTTACACTTTACATTGATTGCATTTAATGACCATGAATGTGTTAGCTGATCTACACCACGTTCATTGATGAACATACGTAAAACATAACTGTAGCATTAAATGCACCTCCATTCTAATTGACATGGCTTTTTTAATCGTGTGTGGAGAATAATGGTAAATGAGAGGGGGTAAATGAGTATCAGGTAGTGAGAAAATTGGGTCCGAATCTAGCCCCACAATTTATGTCCATGCATTTCACGTAACAATTGATTGGTCTTAATGGACTCTAATATACTAATAAAATTAATAACCAATTTATTTTTTATATTTCAGGGGTGAGCATAGAATTTCAAGACCAGGTTCTATGTTGGTACTGATGGCACCAACATCATGTGCATTTTGGTTACTCCTCAACGACACTGAACTTGCCCTATACATAAGCACTGCTGTGATTGGAGTGTGTACTGGAGCAATGACTTCCATTGCTGTGTCCACAACCACTGAGCTATTTGGGACTAAGAATTTCTCAGTGAACCATAATGTGGTAGTGGCCAATATTCCCATGGGATCATTCTTGTTTGGCTACTCAGCTGCACTTATATACCATAAAGAAGGACATGGTGAACATGGGAAATGCATGGGTATGGAATGCTACAGAAGCACTTTTATCATCTGGGGTTCCTTTTGTTTCCTAGGAACGTTTTTGGCTTTCATTCTCCAGGCTAGGACTCGCAAGTTCTACTCACAAAATCTATAGGGCATATACTATATATTTATTATAAACACATTTTCATTTACACGTTATTTCTTTTTTAAGTATACAATGGAGATTGTAATAAATTGTGCCTCAATCTCCTCTAAATTTTACACCAGTGTAATGTAATTATGTAGATAGAGATTAATTATTTCAAGATACGATGATTTAACTATACTATATATAGAAAGAGATGTATACTACAGCGTTATTAATTCTCTTTGACATTGTCAATCAATCTAGTTTTGTAATTATATGGCATAATTTTTTGGTTATAAAGTGCTGTGAAGGATCAATGGTACGGCCAACGACCACAATGTTCATTAGTTAATTTGCTGCCATTCTATTAATGTATCTCCCTCTTCCTTGAAAAAGTTTGAAAATCGACCGCTCCGGCTCCACAACTTCTTTTTTTAAAAAAATATATTGAATATAAGACAAATTAAAGGCTATAAATTATTGAAATATATATTTTGTTGCAAGTTCTTGAAAATATTTGTGTTTTTGTTAATTGAAAGGGACTTAAGCCCAGAAAATAATTTTTTAGACTAAGAACTTTAAAATCTCAAAAGCTGATAAAAATTAAAAATAAATATATTCAAACTATGTTAAAAGCTTCTTAAGGTTCGTTTGATGGTAAGTTTTAATATATATATATATATATAATAATTAATATTAATTATGCACGTTATTTAATACAATAAATTTTTTACTGAGTTAACAAATTTTGTTTTTTATTGACTAAACCTCAATTTAGTTGACTTAACAATCAGTCAAACTGAGATTTAAAGTCTGTTTGCTTTAATGATTCAACATCATTTGTTTAAGTATAAAATATATAATAACAATATTATTATTATATTATATCAATAAAAATAAAAAATAATAAACATACTAGTAATAATACTAATACTAATGATGATACATTTGGAATAGGATCGTTCCTTCCTTCTAAATTTTAATATGAAAAAAAAAGAAGAGAAATAATGTCATTTTATATATAATTGCTATGATGAATAGATACGTCAGCGATATGTAAAGTCATGTACAAGTGAAATTGGTTAAACTATATTTTCGAACTTAATAGAATTAGATAGTACATGTTCTATAAAATGTTGGCCGAATTAATTAAGATTTTTTTAGACCAAAGCATAATTAATATTAGTTACTTATCTTTCTCCTGTTGTGAATTAGCTCGCCCTCGGCACAAAAGTATAACCTACGTGCGTACCTTTAAATTTTATGTAAGTATTGCAAATTCTTAATTATATATATAAACAATGAACAAATATATCATTTTCAAGACTGATTTTTTTTTTAAATTATAATATATGTATTTAGATTTTAACGTGCTTAAATATACATTTTGAGAATTCCAAACCAAGCTAATTATTTGTGAAATAAATTGTAAATGTGTTCGAACAGGTTAAAAGCAGTTTGGAAATAATATTATAATTAAGTCGTTGACAAGTCGTTTAACCTATTTTTATCTCTATTTATATGACATGCACATTTTTGCTACTAGAAAAATAGAACGTATATAAACCTTTGAAGCAAGCTAAAATGTTTCGTTTTCATCAGCTTGATAATATATGAAAGGCAAAGATGATCAAGGAATTCCTATGGTTAAAAAGGGGTTGTCAGGTTTCTCACAACTCTTTCCATTTCCCTTATATATCAAGCATCATTTAATGATAGAGATAATGATATGACATGCCTTGTAAGAGCATTATTTAGTACGCATCCAATTATTAATTTTAGAATTCAAATATTAAATTTTCTTGACAATTAGTCTAACACAATCATGCAATCATATAAATACACAAAAAATAGTTAAAAACACAAACTTTAATACTTTCGAAAATTATAGCAGCAGGGGATATATCATCATTTTCGTAGTGAAAAGCAGGTAATATCACAAATTCATGAGACCATATGTTAAAATAAAAGGTTTGTTTTTTTTTAATAAAATAAAATGTCTTATTAACCGGTCTCAAGGGAATTAAGGTGGACTTTTATTATAACTTTTTACTAAAAATAAGGTTTAAACTATATAATTTCAAATAAAATATTTCACTTCATATTAACCTATAAGATATTAAAAGAAAGAAAAATACTAAACCCCTAAAATGCTAATTAGTACCTTAAAGAAGAAAGTATATGTAAAAGTGAAAAGTTCTTATATAAAAACATTGTTAATACTCCAAACATTTTCGTCACATTACTTTTAATTTAAAATAGTGTAAAAACAAGTCTTTTACACCGGTTTTTTTTAGCTTTTTATACTGGTTGTTAGCCGGTATAGATCTAACAGGTGTAAAAAATATTGAATTTTATATCAACTGTAAAAGATATATTTTACACCGGTTATTTAAAACTGACTCGGTGTAAATATTATATTATACACTGATTTTTTCAAACATATTTGATGTAAAAAATTGTTTTTAACCAATCATGCTCTTCATACTGGTGTAAAAATGGTTTTTTATACCTATCCTTTTTATACAACTGGTGAAAAATATGATATTTTACACTGATTTTCTTTTTGCACCTGGTACGTACTTATTTAATTTAACACCAATTGATTTTTTATAACCGGTGTAAAAACTTTTTTTTTGCTTTTTTTTCTGTTTTCCCTTTTTAAACAAAGATATAAAGCAGAAGACAAATTTAATTTAGGAAAAATCAAAGAAAAAATTTAATGGCACATGTCTGGTAATCTTGTTTTGGCTGGTCATGGATGCCTAAAAATCAAAGACAAATTTAATGTATATTACACTAAACTTTAACAGTGGCAAGCAACTTATAACTAATTCTGAAATAATCAAAATTATAAATCAAGCCAGAAAAATAACACATTAATGTTCAAAAATAAGAAGGGATACACAATTACACACCATAGGACTTTGGGAGCTTGAAAGATATGCAATATCTTCCTTTGGACTATTCAGAACCCAAATACAACAGCCTATTTCTATACTATACTAGAGATGAATGCTTTTGTAACCAATGTAGCAAACTTCCTATGCATAATTAAGTGTATGAATCTTAAGCATGCAATCCTTCGCATCATCTGCACTGAGAAATTCCACAGATTAAAAATTTGACAACCGAAATTCATTATATTTTGACTTCAAAGATTAAATAGAGAAAGTAACAACGTTCATACAGCATTGTAAAAATAAACATCTAAACTGCTTTACATATTTCTTTCAAACCGGATTCTAGAGAACATCTCTTATTTATCGTATCTATTATTCAAGTCTTTTCTCCCATCTTAGTATATTTAAATCTCTTAATATAAAATTTGATGGAAATTTCTTATGGGGAACTTCAAACTAACAAAAAATTATGGGCCAAACCGCACATTATAAATAAACTAAAAATGGACATTAAGGTACAAATTATATGATTTCTATATGATCCGGGGTGGAAACCGGACACCAAAACCATGGCCGGGGTGCTACTAAAATAAGTCCATGTCATAAAAAACACAAGGAACGCTTAACTAATCACCTCAACCGGGGTCTAACATCAGAACAACCATGGATCTATATCGAGGACTCCGGTCATTCCCTGACAGCAAAACATGAGTCAGAATCGGTATGGGCAACATGTCCTTGCAAACATTGTTGCTACAGTAACTTAGGAAAGAGGTCAAATTACTTCTCCTACTCAGGTAACTCCTATAAATAAAACTCATTTAGTACTGTAAAAGGATCTGGAATAATCAGAGAGTAACCTTCCGTAATACTAGTATTTCCATAATACCCGTACTGACTTAAGCATCAAAGAATCTTTTGCAAGTGCACCTTCGGTGTGTCTCGTTGACTTTGGTACGGATTGAGCATCAAACTTATACCTTAACGTGAAGAACTTAGGCTCCCTACTGGACCTAGGTGTAAAATACCATACTCCACTAAGGCGGTGTAAAATTGAGAGCATAAGAGGTTACTTCAGACACCGGTCAAGATATGTCAACTCTTGACCCCGGTTCTAGGACAGAACATTGGCACACCTGGTGGGACCGTGTAAATTTTGAGTCCCACATCATAACGAGGAACAAGTCACGGATCACAACAAAGGTAATGAAACCCCAGAAGGGCATGTCCAGAATGTAGCAAGGACATTGAATTATAATAAAGGTATAATGGAGACCCCAGGGACAGAGTTGAAGACGCAGGCGGTGGTGCAGCCAGATCCCCAAGATGAAATTATCAGGTAGCTGCGACAAGAGCTCCAGGAGCTTCGAAGAGCGGATGGAAGAGAGAACATCAATGGAAATAGAAGGTAGCAAGATTTTTAGTATCAACAGGAACGATCTCCGACTTATGCTTATGATGAGCAAGAATCACATACTAGACCGAGGAGAAGAGCAGTCAAAGGAGGGCCATGCAGCACAGTAGGGGAAAAGAATAGCGGTTTAGGATACCATTTACAAGGAGGTTGATGAGCATCCCCCCAGGCACCTTTAAACCCCGCAGCTGCTATCGGTGGGAAAGTATACAAGAGAGTCAGACCCCCAGAAGTCATTTAGATGCATATGTAAATGAGTCTTTGTTCTTAGGAGCTGAGGAGGATGTGATGTGTAGGATGTTCCTAAGGATGCTATCCGTTGAGGCTTTGGGATAGTTTAAGAGTTTACCTGTAGACTCAATTGATTCCTGGGACGATATGGCTCATGCATTCTAACAAAACTTTGTGGTATCAAGGGATATTGCCAAAACGTTTCACACATTGGCACAAATCAGACAGGGGTCAGAGGAAAGTCTAAGAGATTTTCTGAAGAGATTTTATAAGGAATTTGCGTTGGTACCAAGGTTAACAGAAGAAATTCATATGCATATTATGCTGGAAGCTTTGCAGCCGCAGTCACCTTTCGCCCTATCTTTAGCAAAAGGATCACCTTGAACTCTTAAAGAATTTAAGAGCAAAGTAACAAAGTATGTACAGAGAGAGATGCATCTAGCAGCTACTAGCCAGAAGAGTACAACGCAAGAAGGGATTTAGATGTCGGATAGAAAAGCACTGAAGTCGGAATGAAGAGGCCCTAGTAGAGATGTATTCCCTGTAGTATACCTCATTGGCAGTACGGCCCAGTCAGATTCTGAGGGAGGTCGGCTTGAGAGGATTGATAGTGTATGGGGTGAAAAGCCAATTCCTATAAAGAGAGCTGGAAATACTAGCAAGTATTGTGAGTTTCATGAGCAAACAGGGTATAATATTGACGAATACCGGAAACTAAAGGAGGCAATTAAAACATTGATCAGAGAGGGAAAGTTTAAACAATGTTTGTTTCGTCAGAGAGCTAACCGAAGTCGGAGAGGATATCCCCTAGAAGAAAGAAAACCAGCCCGATTGAAGAGGAGGAAGCCAGGAGTTCTAAGACACTGACGTTGGACAAGGGAAAGTCTGTGGTGGATAATATTGATGAAAATGATGAGTCATGGATGAAACCCCCACCAAGTTCAGGAAAGAGAGATGTCATTGATATGGTTGATGGAGGCTTTGCAGGAGACGGAGTGTCAAACACAGCATGGAAGAATCATCTGAGGATGATCATGTCGATTCAAAGAAAGACGGATAACAGGCCATTTTAAGGCGGAGTTCAAACCCCTCCCATCATATTCACTAATGATGACAACGGTCCAACAGTCCCTGGAGCAGATGACGTAGTGGTAATAGAGGTCATCATAGCAAACAAGGAAATTAAGAGAATGTTAGTTGATCAGGAAAGCTCAGGTGATGTTATCTTTTATGAGTGCTTCAAGAAGATGGGGCTTTCAGATTCTGATATACAGCCTTACACTCAAGAGCTGACGACGTTCAACAGAGCTAAACAACCTACTAAGGGTTATTTCGACACCAAGTTGATATTTGAAAGAGAGTTGAGACCGAAAATGGTGTGTACAAGGGTGTTGGTGATAAACGTGAAATCCCTATTCAATGGGATTATTGGACTCCCTTCTCTTAATGCTTTGAAAGCCGTGGTGTCAACCCCATATCTACTGATAAAATTCATTGACAAGGACAACCAAGTGTCCTCCATTCGAGGTGACCAACAAATGGGGAGGTATTGTTACAACCTTAGTGTGTAGATGACTAAGATAGAGGAGTTCATCAAGAGAAAGAGGCTGAATGACAGTGGAGCAGTACCGGAGTCTATGAATTTGATAGATTTAGATCCCAGAGAGGAATTAGCATCAGATCCTGAAAATCCTCAAAGGCCCACACCAGAATGAGGAATGAAGAAAATTGTGTTGCAAGAAGATCCTACCAGGAGCACGAAGATTAATGATTCTTTAGATGCCAGAATGGAGGGACAGTTGATTAAGCTATTGAAAGTTCAAGCATCTGTTTGCATGGACTGCCGCTGATATGCCTGGCATTGATCCAAACTTCTGTTGTCATAGACTAGCAGTCTATCCGAAGTTGAGAAAGGTTACGCAGAAGAAGAGAAGGTTGGGACCAGAGAAGCAAAAGGCGGCATGTTAACAAACCGAAGAATTATTGAAGGCCAGTTATAAGAGAAGTTCAATATTCCTCTGGGGTCTCCAATGTAGTGATGATGAAGAAGGCCAATGGAAAATGATAGATTGTATAAATTTCCCTAATCTAAATAAGTGTTTCCCCAAAGACCCGTCTCCCCTTCCAAGTATTGATCAGATAGTAGATGATTCCTCAAGGTATCAATTTTTATCCTTCATGGATGTATATTCCGGGTACAATCAAATCCCGATATGAAAAGAGGATGAGGATAAGATGGCATTTGTAAATGATAAGGGAGTCTTTTGCTATACGGTTATGTCGTTTGGACTAAAGAATTTTGGAGCTACCTACCGGAGGATGATGAACAAAATTTTTAAAGGAATGAGGTCGAGGGCAGTCGAAGTGTATGTTGATGACATTATAACCAAGACCCCGGTGGAAGGAAATCACATGGAGGATTTAAGGAAGGTGTTTCGAAGGCTCCAATTATACAATATGAGATTGAACCTCTTAAAGTGTACGTTTGTCATACTTGCAGCGTGGTTCCTTGGATTTATGCTCACCCAGAGGGGCATAAAAGCTAACCCCGACAAGTGTAAGGTATTGAGAGAACTCTAGAGTCCAACCAATGTGAGAGAAGCACAGTCATTGAATGGAAAGGTTGCGGCGTTATCCCCGTTCATGCCAAAAATAGCACACCGGTCATTACCCCTCTACAAAGCATTAAGGAAAAATAAGGAGTTCCAATGGGGTAAGGAGTAAGAGAAGGAATTTCAAGAGCTGAGGGAAGTTTTAGCCAATCCGTCAGTGTTAACAAAGCCAGACCCTGGAGAGAAGCTTTTTATCTACCTTTCTGTAGCAGACGAGGCCATCGGAGCCGCACTGGTGAAGGAAACGGTTGAAGGCCAGTGACCGGTATATTTTGTTGGAAAGGTCCTTCAAGGATCAAAGGGCCGGTAGCAAAAGTTGGAAAAGGCTGCTTTAGCACTAGTTAGGACATCTCGACGTTTCAGGCAATACTTCCATGCGTATCCCATCACAGTTCTAACCGATCTCCCTCTAAGACTAGTCTTTCACAAAGCAGACCTAGCGGGAAGGATGACTAAATAGGGTATAGAACTTTCAAAGTTTGATATATCATATGAGCCTAGAGCGGCCATAAAAGCCCAAGTGTTAGCTGATTTTGTGATAGAATTGACAGGTGAAGCCCCAACACCGTTACGGGAGCACTGGTCTATTTATGTAAACGGATCGTCAAATCAAAAAGGATGTGGGGCCGGAGTGGTTATAGAAAGTGAAGATGGAGTAAGTGTAGAAATTTCCCTCCGATTCAATTTCAAAACATTAAATAATCAGGCAGAATATGAAGCATGTTTGGCAAGACTAAGGGCGGCCCTAGATGTAGGAGCGCGCATCGTAGTACTCTGCAGTGACTCACAGCTTGTTGCAACACCCCGGCTCGAAATAGGGGTAAATTTTTTTATATTTGAATTTATTATAAGTAGAAGAAATTCAATATATATATATATATATATATATATATATATATATATAGAATGCTAAGTAATTACCGCGGATAATTTAATAACCTATCTCATATATGAAGATATGAGAAGGTATCAGAGTGCTCCTTGGATGACCGGACTCGAGCTGTCACAAGGGAAAAGAAGAAGATGTAGTTAAATTTAAGTTATTAAAATATATACCAAAAAGAGGATGAAAGATGCCTCATCAATTTGTTAAACGATAGAAATAAAATTTAACAATAATAATATCATTTATACATTATCAAGGTCATTAATGAAAATTAGCCATACACATAAGGTCTAATTTTCCTACATGACCTCTAATATCAACTATTACAAATTAATTTCAAAATAAGCATATAAACACTATATGCTATACAAAAATGAATATATATGCCGGCCAAGGCTCACCCACATTCCTTCCGTATTTATCTTCATCAATCTTCACACACGTGATACATTATTCCATCTCAACACAATACATGTCCAATTTAGTATATTCACAACGCAATATCATACATAATATATCCTTAACATTCTCAATAATCATCACACTTTTAATGTTAGTACCTCAACTTACTTTCCCTCTATTTAACAATCATCCATCGCCACCACGGGCTATCAACTAGGCATATCTCCAGCTATATGTAAATGCTCTTAAAGCTAATGCATATGCACAACGGAATCATTTTCAAATGCGGATCCTACTGTGGGACACAACAACATATCAAATTGTGGGACGAGCATAGGTGTGCTACTATGCCCCTACTGTAGTAGTAAAATGTGTACACATATATCTTAATTCGTGCATGCTTACAACATCATACTTTTATTGGTACCAAACTGCTCTCGCCCATCTGTAGCACTAGTCACCCCGTGACTTGCGGATCATCATTACGACCTTACTTGTCAAAGTGCTACGGGCCTCCCCCGAACACACATCAAGGGAGCCGTGCCCCGTCGGACACCGAGGTAAACTACTCATCACAGAGCCGTCCTCCCACAGGGCCTGCCACATAGGGTGTCTCGTCACCAAACTAAGGGCAGCTTCGTGATTCCCTGAATCACTAGGGAGAAATAATAGTATACCCGTGCACTGGGCCGCCCTCCCACTGGGCCTGCCTATTGGAACCCCTAACATTCCATATAAGCAGCGAATGATATGTCATGGATGCAAATGCCAATCAATGCATTCTCATACTGTGCATCCTAAATGCCACTCAATCAACTGTCCATTCACTACTACCACTTAGTGGATTTCAATATTCTCAATCTTTACCAATTCTCGTTGGAACTCACACACATCGGCAGTTAGTGGAAATCACATTTATCAATTCACATATACATAATTGGAATATTTCACATCATTGATTTCAATTCAAAACATGGTCTCAAACCATCATGACATATTTCATCAACATATTCAACATAATATCTGATCCGGTCTCGATACCGGTACCAAAGTACGAATATCCCTTCATCCGTTTTGTGTGCAATACTGACTCAGCAGGTAAAACTTTAGACTGATAAGACCGTATAGGTGATCTCCCTATACCAGTATGTCCGTGTTAACACCTCGCATATCAGATGGAATTCGTTCTCCATATCAAAGATGTAAGGAATAATCGTAAGTGGCTTAGGTAATAGCGCTTATTCCCATTACTGGTGTCGAGGACATCCCTCTCAAAAGATGCATTCTCCATCTCTTAAGCCACACTTGTCTCCCACATAAACGTGTAACGTCGGTATGAAGGATCTCCAGGACATCAAGATTGGTCTTCTCTTACGGGGATACCAGATAATCATACCGGATACATACAGCATTGGTATAATACCTTAGTCATCCATTGACTCTTGTGGCTGGTCCCACACCGGATTGTTGATTCCGACTTAGACCAGTTTAATATCATATTCATCATCCCAAATACATGCCATATAACATCAATCATTCTAAATGCACTCAAATCATGAAATCATCACATCATCCACCCAAGTAATCATCAAACACAATTATATATACATATTTTCACATCATCAATGGATGAAATCATGCATTTAGAATAGTTACCCCCTTCTACCTCAAGAGAAGTAGTAATCACCGCGGTCAGATGGTTCCGCCTCGTCAATGGGGTTATTTCCTACATTACAATATGTCACACAATCAATTTTCTATTCAGACCACCAAGATTCAAATGTATATTCATTTACTTGGTGTCTATATCACTTTAAATTCTCAAACCTCATTTATTTCTTTAATTCTACCATAACCACCCCAGTTTAGGCGCCTACATTTATTATTATGCACTTTTAATGTTAAACCCATTAATGGGTTCCCACATTGATGGTTTCTAACAACCATCATCAATTATTAAGCTTCATTAATGGCCATTCACTATTAATAGCATCATTTGACCTCACCAATAACAATTATCTAACACAATAAATTCTTCTTCACATATATTTTGCATTTCCTCTAAATCATAGGGTTAGGGTTTCTCTAAAACCCAACAACACTCATTAAATCACTTTCTCAACATCAAAACCAAAAAACCCATAGTTCATACTCTTGAGAAATAGTAATAGTTTACCTTAAGAAAAGAAGGGAGTGGGTTTTCCAAAGGGAAATGGAGCCACACAAAAATGAGGAGAAAGGAGGGTGAGACTTAAAGCTCCAAACTCTTCCAAGCTCCTTCAAGAACAGAAATGGGAGAGGAGAAGAGAGCCATCACCCTTTTTCTTAGGGTTTTTGAAGAGAAGTAGAAGAGGAAATGAAGGAGAAGAATAGAGAAGTAGAAAAAGCAAGGTGTTTGTTAAGAGGAACCAAGGAGCTGACGGGAATAAGAAGAGAAAAATAGGTCATTTGGCTTTATTTTTAATCCCTCATTAAAGATTCATCATTTTATAACAAACAGGATCTTTGTTCGAGCTCAATACTTTATCCAAAAATTATTCCGAATACATATTCAGATTCCCAATAATAGCCTTAACAGCCCTGACCAATATCATCCCAATCGGAGATACTTGGTCCAACACCTATATTTCAACCGGGCTCATTTTCAGCTTATCCGGTTCTAATAAATTATAAATAGTTCCCAAAAATCTTAATTTATTTATTCTCAATATTTTAGAACATTAAATAACCTAACTATAATCATTTAATATTTATCTCCTTAATTAATCTTTTATTTTAAAATTTAGGGTGTTATAATCCACCCCACCTAAAAAGAAATTTCGTCCCCGAAATTTAACATACTGGATTCGAACACATCGGGGTACCGTGCTCTTATATCGTCTTCACGTTCCCATGTGATCGTCTCAATATTTCCATGCTTCCATGCAACTTTCACCAAGGGCACCAATTTGTTCCGTAGCTTCTTCACGGAGCGTTCGATAATACGAACGGAAATAGGAGGGATAGTCAAATCGTCCCGCACATCAACATGATCAATAGGGATCACGTGCAAAGGATCATGAATATACTTCCTCAACTGCGACACATGAAACACATTATGCAGATTCGCAAGATGTGGAGGAAGTGCAATCCGATAAGCCACATCACCAATTCGTTCAAGAATTTCATAAGGTCCAATAAACCTAGGACTTAACTTCTTACACTTTAAAGCTCTTCCAATACCCTTATCTCTTGACACTCTCAAAAACACTTGATCGCCTACTTGAAACTCAAGTGGCTTCTACCTTTTATCATAATAACTCTTTCAACGATCTTGGGCAATTTTCATCTTTTCTTGTATCATCTTAATCTATTCATTTGTCTCCGCAATCAACTCTGGCCCCAAAGCCCAACTCTCTCTAGTTTCAAGCCAACACAACAGAGTTCTACATTTCTAACCATATAACACTTCATAGGGAGTCATGCCAATAGAACTATGAAAACTATTGTTGTATGTAAATTCAATTAGTGGTAGGAATCTTTCCCAACAACCACCGTGCTCCAATACACAAGCCCGTAACAAATCTTCAAGGCTTTGAATCATTCGCTCGGATTGTCCATCCGTTTATGGATAATACGCTGAACTAAGCTTCAACTTGGAACCCATTGCCTCGTGTAAGTTCCCCCAAAATCGGGAAGTGAACCGCGGGTCACGATCCGACACAATACTCAAGGGTACACCATGTAGTCTAACGATCTCCTTTATGTACAACTGGGCTAATTTCTCTAAGGAACTCTTCATATTCATAGGCAAGAAGTGAGCACACTTCGTCAACCGATCTACAATCACCCATATAGCATCATTTCCAGTACGTGTTCTGGTTAATCCGAAAACAAAGTCCATAGCAATGTCGTCCCACTTCCACACCGGGATATCAAGAGGTCACAAATAACCAGATGGCTTTTGATGCTCAACCTTAACCTTTTGACAAATAATGCAAGAGGCTACACAATTAGCCATATCCCGCTTCATACCGGGCCACCAGAATTTCTTCTTCAGATCTTGATACATTTTTGTGGCACCAGGATGTATGCTCAACACACTCTTGTGAGCTTCTTCGAGTACCAACCTTCTTTAATCACCACCAAATGGAACATAAATTCGGCCTTTCTGGGATGATACCTCAATTCAAACTCATAATCTTTCAGAAACTCCATCCATCTCCGTTGGCGCATATTAAGCTCCTTCTGATCAAATAGATATTTGAGACTCTTGTGATCACTAAAGACCAAAAACTTCGAGCCATACAAATAGTGTCGCCATAACTTCAAGGCAACCACCACCACCGCTAATTCGAGATCATGCGTGGGATAGTTAACCTCATGCAATCGCAACTGTCTCGACGCATAGGCTATCACATGCCCACCTTGCATCAACACGCAACCAAGACCAAGCTTGGAAGCATCGCAATACACTATAAAGTCATCCAATAAATCCGGTAAAGCCAGCACAGGAGCAGAAGTGAGTCTAACTTTCAACTCTTGGAAACTCCTTTCACAATCAAGACTCCACACAAATGGTTGATTTTTACGGGTTAGCTTTGTCAAAGGCAAAGCCAATCAGGAAAATCCTTCAATAAATCTCCGGTAATAACCAGCAAGACCAAGAAAACTTTTTACTTCAGTCACAGACATCGGCCTTTCCCAAGCCATCACGGCTTCAATCTTAGATGGATCAATAACAACACCATCTTTGGAGATAATATGTCCAAGAAATTGGACCTCGGACAACCAAAATTCACACTTGGAAAGCTTCACATACAACTCTTTCTCTCGAAGAACATTCAAAACAAGACAAATATATTCTTCATGTTCTTCATGGCTCTTGGAATAGACAAGAATGTCATCGATAAACACCACCACGAACCGGTTAGGATACTCATGAAAGATGCGATTCATGTATCCATGAATATCACAGGTGCATTTGTCACACCAAAAGGCATCACCACATACTCGTAGTGGCCATATCACGTTCGAAAAGCAGTCTTTGGGATATCCTCGGTCTTCACCTGAATTTGGTGATATCTGGAACGCAAATCGATCTTTGAGAATACAACGACATCCTTCAATTGATCCAAAAGATTGTCAATGCGAGGTAGGGGATATCGATTTTTAATGGTCAACTTGTTAAGTTGTCGATAGTCCACACATAACCTCATACTTCTATCTTTCTTTTTCACCAGTAAAACAGGCGTACCCCATGGAGACACACTCGGGCGAATAAACTCTTGTTCTAATAACTCTTTAACTTGTCTCTTCAACTCGGTTAATTCCATAGGAGACATCCGATACGGCGCTCGGGAAATAGGTTCCATTCCCAGAACAAGATCAATAGAAAACTCCACCTCACGTGGAGGAGGTAAACCAGGTATCTCATCAGGAAATACATCCAAAAATTCAGACACAATGGGAATATTTAAGTGATCAAGACCATTTGTCCCATCAGCAAGAGATAATATTATGCAAAGTTGAGCTATACCTTACACATCGAATTTCCCCACATCTAAAGAAGGGAAATGACAGTCCATTATTGATAGTCAACCAAGACTTTATTGGCGGAGAGCCAATCCATACCAAGAATGATCTCCAAGCCCTTCATAGGTAGGCAAATGAAAGAAGTAACAAACTTTCTCCCTTCTAGGAGCATCTCAACGTTGTCACATCGGTTAACCGATCTAAGACAAGCACCGGTTGGGGTAGTAACCGTAAGAGCATTTTTCATTAGGCACACCAGCAATCTCAATCGCCGTAGACAATCCTCGGATATAAAAGAATGGGTCACACCCGAATCATAAATAACATGCATAGAATTTCCGAGTATTTCACACTTACTTTCAACTAGGTTACCGACTTGAGCTTCTTTTTCACCAGTCACAGCGAGTAGTCTTCCAGTAGTTTGTTGATTAGCACCATGATTGTGACCATTCCGGCCACCATTACCATTACCTTGGCCGTTCCCATTTCCATGACCGCTGCCACCATTTCCTTTGCCATTACCATTTCGACCACCATTGTGGCCGCCATTACCGGTTCCACAACCACGGCCTCTAAAAGCACCATGGCCACCACGGTTTCCATCATTGCGAGCCACCACATCCACATCATTTAAAGGACAATCAAAACGAATGTGTCCCGGTTGGTTGCATCGATAGCACACCACAACTTCATTTCCACATTCACGGGCTAAATGTTTTCCACCACACCGGAAACATCGGAGTCCTTGGCCATTACCTCGGCCACCACTAGCACCATGTCTTCCACCACCACGTCCACCTCTAAGAGAAGAGGAACCAGGCACAAATTGTCTATTTATCTTGAAATCACCCTTCTTCTTAAAGCTAGAGAATTGGCCCTTCAATCTATGATCATGTCCCGAATAATTCTTAGGAGCCACATCATTCTCTTCGAAAATTCTACACTTGTTCACAAGAGTAGGGAAACTCCTAATCTCTTGGTGACAAATCGCCTTCTTGATCTCTTGGCGCAAACCGTTTTCAAACTTAACACATTTTGAAGCTTCGGTACCTTCCTATTGGAAAGGAGGGTAAAACACACATAGCTCTTCAAACTTTGAGGCATATTCCTCCACTGACATGCTTCCTTGTTTGAGCTCCATAAATTCAAGCTCTTTCTTGTTTTTGTAGCTCTTAGGAAAGTATTTCCTTAGGAACTCCACCTTAAAGTTCTCCCAATCCAAAGGAGTGTGAGCCGTAATCATAGTCTACGAGTGAGAATCCACCAAGATTCAGTTTCATCTCGGACCATAAACACTGTGTATTCGACTTTTTGGGCTTCCGTACACTCCATACTAGCAAATATCCATTCTAAGTCACGGATCCAAACATAAGCGTCTTCCGGTTTATAGCCTCCAAGAAATTCGGAAGGCTTTCGCTTGAGAAATCGGTCAAGATCATGCTTTGGCTGACCAGCGGGTTGTTGTTCTCGTTCTAGGATATCGGTAAACCGATTGAAAGCTTCAGCCATAGCGGCTGTGTCAATATTACGCCTATTCGCCATCAATCACTCTATACACACAACATAAACATAATTAGAAACCTTGTGTTTCTTTCCTCAATATATACCAATCATCATCGACTATCATTAATACAAATATCATCATAATATATTCATAATTTGAAGGTAAATATGGAAAAGGAAATGTCTGGCCGGGCTTAATATCAACCACAATATAAAGCAGTGAACAATTCAAGCTCCCATAATGCTTAACTATAACTATAACATATCAACATTAAGTGACAATCACTCTTTAACAACATTTAATTCATATAATTCATCAATGAGCAATCAATGCTCTGATACTAGGTTGTAACGCCCCGGCCAGAAAATAGGGGTAAATATTTCGATATTTGAATTTATTATACGTAGAAGAAATTCAATATATGTATAATGCCAAGTAATTACCCCGGATCATTTAATAACCTATCCCATATATGAAGATATGAGAAGGTATCAGAGTGCTCCTTGGACAACCGAACTCGAGGCCGTCACAAGGGAAAAGCGGAAGATGTAATTAAATTTAAGAGTTATTAAAATATATACCAAAAAGAGGATGAAAGATGCCTCATCGATTTGTTAAATGATAGAAATAAAATTTAATAATAATAATATCATTTATACATTATCAAGGTCATTAATGAAAATTAGCCATACACATAAGGTCTAATTTTCCTACATGACCTCCAAAATCAACTATTATCAAATTAATTTCAAAGTAAGCATATACACATTATAATGAATATATATGCCGGCCAAGGCTCACCCACATTCCTTCCGCATTTACCTTCCTCAATCTTCACACACGTGATACATCATTCCATCTCAACACAATACATGTCCAATTTAGTATATTCACAACGCAATATCATATATAATATATCCTTAACATTCTCAATAATCATCACACTTTTAATGTTAGTACCTCAACTTACTTTCCCTCTATTTAACAATCATCCATCACCACCACGGGCTATCAACTAGGCATATCTCCAGCTATATGTAAATGCTCTTAAAGCTAATGCATATGCACAACAGAATCATTTTTAAATGCGAATCCGGCTGTGGGACACAATAACATATCAAATTGTGGGACGAGCATAGGTGTGCTACTATGCCCCTACTGCAGTAGTAAAATGTGTACACATATATCTTAATTCGTGCATGCTTACAACATCATACTTTTATTGGTACCAAACTGCTCTCGCCCATCTGTAGCACTAGTCACCCCATGACTTGCGGATCATCATTACAGCTTTACTTGCCAAAGTGCTACAGGCCTCCCCCGAACACACATCAAGGGAGCCGTGCCCCGTCGGACACCGAGGTAAACTACTCATCACAAAGCCGCCCTCCCACAGGGCTTGCCACATAGGGTGTCTTGTCACCAAACTAAGGGCAGCTTTGTGATTCCCCGAATCACTAGGGAGCAACAACAGTATACCCATGCATTGGGCCGCCCTCCCACTGGACCTACCTATTGGAACCCCTAACATTCCATATAAGCAGCAAATGATATGCCATGGATGCAAATTCCAATCAATGCATTCTCACACTGTGCATCCTAAATGCCACTTAATTAATCGTCCATTCACTACTACCACTTAGTGGATTTCAATATTCTCAATCTTTACCAATTCTCGTTGGAACTCACACACATCGGCAGTTAGTAGAAATCACATTTATCAATTCACATATACATAATTGGAATATTTCACATCATTGATTTCAATTCAAAACATGGTCTCAAACCATCATGACATATTTCATTAACATATTCAACATAATATCTGATCCGGTCTCGATACCGGTACCAAAGTATGAATATCACTTCATCCGTTCTGTATGCAATACTGACTCAGCAGGTAAAACTTTAGACTGATAAGACCGTATAGGCGATCTCCCTATACCAGTATGTCTGTGTTAACACCTCGCATATCGGATGGAATCCGTTCTCCATATCAAAGATGTAAGGAATAATCATAAGTGGCTTAGGTAATAGCGCTTATTCCCATTACTGGTGTCGAGGACATCCCCCTCAAAAGATGCATTCTCCATCTCTTAAGCCACACTTGTCTCCCACATCAACGTGTAACGTCGGTGTAAAGGATCTCCAAGACATCAAGATTGGTCTTCTCTCACTGGGATACCAGATAATCATACCGGATACATACAGCACTGGTATAATACCTTAGTCATCCATTGACTCTTATAGATGGTCCCACACCGGATTGTTGATTCCGGCTCAAACTAGTTTAATATCATATTCATCATTCCAAATACATGCCACATAACATCAATCATTGTAAATGCACTCAAATCATGAAATCATCACATCATCCACCTAAGTAATCATCAAACACAATCATATATACATATTTTCACATCATCAATGGATGAAATCATGCATTTAGAATAGTTACCCCCTCATACCTCAAGAGAAGTAGTAATCACCGCGGTCAGATGGTTCCGCCTCGTCGATGGGGTTATTTCCTACATTACAATATGTCACAATCAATTTTCTATTCAAACCACCAAGATTCAAATGTATATTCATTTACTTGGTGTCTATATCACTTTAAATTCTCAAACCTCATTTATTTCTTTAATTCTACCATAACCACCTCGGTTTAGGCGCCTACATTTATTATTATGCACTTTTAATGTCAAACCCATTAATGGGTTCCCACATTGATGGTTCCTAACAACCATCATCAATTATTAAGCTTCATTAATGGCCATTCACCATTAATAACATCATTTGACCTCACAAATAACAATTATCTAACACAATAAATTCTTCTTCACACATATTTTGCATTTCCCCTAAATCATAGGGTTAGGGTTTCTCTAAAACCCAACAACACTCATTAAATCACTTTCCCAACATCAAAACCTAAAAACCCATAGTTCATACTCTTGAGAAATAGCAAGAGTTTACCTTAAGAGAAGAAGGGAGTGAGTTTTCCAAAGGGAAATGGAGCCACACAAAAATGAGGAGAAAGGAGGGTGAGACTTCAAGCTCTAAACTCTTCCAAGCTCCTTTAAGAATGGAAATGGGAGAGGAGAAGAGAGCCACCACCCTTTTGCTTAGGATTTTTGAAGAGAAGTAGAAGAGGAAATGAAGGAGAAGAATAGAGAAGAAGAAGAAGCAAGGTGTTTGTTAAGAGGAACCAAAGAGCTGACGGTAATAAGAAGAGAAAAATGGGTCATTTGGCTTTATTATTAATCCCTCATTAAAGATTCATCATTTTATGACAAACAGGATCTTTGTTCGGGCTCAATACTTTATCCAAAAATTATTCCGAATACATATTCGGATTCCCAATAATATCCTTAACAGCCCTGACCAATATCATCCCAATCGGAGATACTTGGTCTGACACCCATATTTTAACCGGGCTCATTTTCAGCTTATCCAGTTTCAATAAATTATAAACAGTTCCAAAAATCTTAATTTATTTATTCCCAATATTTGGAACATTAAATAACCCAACTATAATCATTTAATATTTATCTCCTTAATTAATCTTTTATTTTAAAATTTAGGGTGTTACACTTGTGATTTCTCAGATTATTGGAAACTATCAAGCCAAGGAGCCATTGTTACAACAATATCTGGCCAAAGTCAAGGAGTTCGGGGAATGATTTGTAAGTATTGAATACAAGCATGTCCCAAGAGAAGAAAATGTCAGGGCGGATGTTTTATCCCGATTGGTTAACACTAAAAAGGCGGAGTCCACAACTACGGTCATCCAAAGGACTTTAGCAGCTCCAAGTATCTTGACCCTACTAAAAGTCTACGCAATCCAATTCATAGCCCATCCGGAAAGCTCTTGGGTGATCCTAATAATCTGGTATATGGTGAGTGGACAACTTTTGGAGTGCCCATTAGAAAACAAGAAGTTAAATAAGGAATTGCCAAACTTTGTCTTAGTAAATGGAAGTTTATTCAGGAGAGGAATATTGGCTTCGTACTTAAAATGTTTAAATAAAACAGAGGTCGAAGAAGTCTTAACTGAGGTGCATGAAGGGACATGCGGCCATCACTATGGAAGGAGTTTGGCCAAAAAGATTTTACGAGCAGGATACTGGTGGCCTACTTTAACTAAGGCCGCTGTTGAATACGTCAAGAAGATGCATGCCAAAAGAACAGTAATGAGCACCACGTCTCGGCAGAAAAGTTGTTCACATCGGCTGTCCCGTGGCCTTTTTACCAGTGGGGCATGGAGATTTTGGGACCTTTTCCAAAGGCACCTAGCGGGGTCAAGTATTTAATAGTCGGAGTGGATTACTTTACAAAATGGATCGAGGTAAAAGCAATTATACATATCACTGCAGCGCGGACTCAAAGATTTTTCTATGAGAACCTTATCACAAGGTTTGGGATACCAGGGAGAGTCATCACAGATAATGGAACGCAGTTCATAGATTCCAAGTTTAAAAGCCTTCTTGAGGGACTCCAGATAAAGCAAGTTTTCTCATCAGTAGAGTACCCTCAAACCAATGGTCAAGCCAAGGTAGCAAACAAAGAAATTCTGAAAGGCTTGTGCCAACCCCCAATTTTTCGAACCTAAATCCCAATGTAATTGAGATAATTGGTTTAATAAAAATACAAGTAAATTTTTTGCATTTCAAAAGAAAGTCTTGCATCCCATATTACATCGAAACCTGAACCCCAGAAAACCAAAGGTTGAGATTTAAAAGCATGAAAGCTAGATCAATAAATTAATAGCCCTACTGTGTATACAAAATAGTCGAGTTTACAAGGGAAGAAAAATGTGTATACAGGGCAATACGCCTAGTCCAATATATGGAAATATGAGAAAAGGCCTAAAAACGAAGAAGGAAATTGAGAAAACAAAAAATGTAAAACAATGATGTTACAGGACACACCAGCGTAGGTATACTGGTTCCTGGCGTACCCACACCCAACGACTCGACCAAACAGAAGCCAAGCGCTCTAGCGCTCACACCAGCGTACCAACACACAGGTCCATCAGTGTGCTTACGCTGAAACCCAGCATAAGTACGCCAAGCCACTTCCCAACACCATCCAGCCACACGTGCCCACGCTAAGGAAGTAGGTGCCTACGCTGAGCACCTATCAGCCAGAGTGCCCACGCTAAGAATCAACGTGCTTACGCTGAGGCACCACTATCAGACCCTAAGCCCAGTAGCTCAGCATGCTAACGCGCAATATTGGTGTGTCTACACCCAGGGCTACACCATGGACCAGAAAGCCAGCGTGCCTACACCTAAAACTAGAGTAGGTACGCCCAGTAATTGGCCATCAGACTGCCATTCTGTAGCTTTTTATCCAATGATTTTGCCAACTTTGGGTCTCTTTTTCACTAGGCTATTCAACTCCAATTTGCACAAAATTTTATATACAATATACCTATCCTAATATCAATTATGCGGTAAAGTTTCAAGCTCAAATTCCATCCCAATCAAAATCTAAGCTATAGGGTAGTTTTATACGTATTTAGGCATTCTACATGACGTACCAAATTGTAAACTAGGCTTAATTAGCCATAACCAACCATGCATACAAGTCACATATATATAATATGAGTTATGATTGGCCTTTACTTAATGTCCTAACCATTCCATGGGAATACAACCTATCCATTTCCATTATTCATGCACATTAGCATTTCAAACAAACAAATTTACTCGCTCATACTTCGTAAACGTTGTAATTCATAATCAACATCCATTCATCATATTGGCATAAATCAAGTATTACAAATGACGACATACATTGTTAAGGTCATAATAAAAAATTAGTCATACACCACAAAGGTCTAATTTTCATGAATGACCCACAAAATGAATAAGTCACCATCCAAATACATAATGAGCATATATCAACATCATATGCTATACAAAATCATCAGTTGCTGGCCAAGGCATTCCTATACAACTAACTAAACTTCATCATCAAAACGTACACGTCCAAAACTAGGTGTATCTCACCCATGCATACCCTGCATCATAAGGCTAAAAATAGACATCATGGTAGAGTGAGTTATACATTCCAAGTAACGAATATGAATACATTTGTGATTATGTGCATATGCATATATTATTATGTAGGCTTTGCATCACAATTCATTAAATTAATAATTAAACTCATAGAAAAGCATAATTACATACACACACTTAGGTCTTTCATCATATTAGACCATCACACATAATATCATCATACACCAAATCATTTCTTTGTATTCATATTTTGTATGTTGTCTTTAGGTATTACTTCACCCATTATAATCATCATCATATCTCATCCCCTTTGGCATATCTCCATGCTATATACAAATGCTCTTAAGCTAATGCACATGCACAACGAGGTTAACAACAATCGTGGATCCGACTGTGGGAATATAAACACCAATTTGTGGGTTTAGACATGAATACATAGCCATGCCCCGACTGCAGTAGTAAAATATGTACACTTATATCATTATTTGCATGTATATGACCATATTTTACTGGTACCAAACCACATCGCCCATTTGTAACACCGGTCATTTTCACCATGACCGTAGTAAACAACATAAACAACTTAAAGGTGTTGCGGGCTAACCATGAATCATACCACGGCAGCTGTGATATAAAGGACTACCAGGGACACCTGCTCCTCAAAGAGCCACTGCCTATAAGGTCAACCACATGCAGCTCCCCGTAGCTAAGCATAGACAGCTTCGTGACTTACACATCGAGTTAGTAGGGAAACAATAATAATGCTCATGCACAGAGCTGCCCTCCCACTGGGCCAACCATATTCCTATTTCATTAACTTCCACCACAACCACCATAGGTTTGGTGTTCAAGTTCATTATTTAAGCATTATAAGCACACCCATTGATGGGTTCACACACCAATGGCCATTAATCACCATTAATGACCATCCAACATCATTAATTCTATTAACCATCATCAATAAATATTCTCCTAACACATTTACTCTTACTCATCATCCAAATATCATATATTTCCTCTCAATAAATTCTCCAACCAACATTTATTGTTATCTCCAATTTTTAGAGTTAGGGTTTCACCAAAAACACAACAAGCATCATAAATAATCATCATTTTCCATCATTTCTAGCATTAATTTCATGTACCACCATTAATTCACATGAAAGCTTGCATTTAAGCCACCGCACCTTAGGGTTTTCACATTTAATATTCCCATTTAATACCCTCATGCATTCAAACACTTACCCAACAACCAAAACCCATACTCTAGGTCATAAACTCATTAGAAATTAAGAGGAACTTACCTCAACCAACAAATCACAATGAGCTTCAAGGGAAGCAAGATGGGTGACAAACGTTTGAGAGAAGAGGTGGAGGAGTTTCAACCAACCAAGTCTCCTTCAAGCTTGATGAGGAAAAACGAAAATGAAGGAGGGAGATAGCACACCACCTTTGTTAGGTTTTAGAGAGGGAGGTGATGAAGAGATATGAGGTAAAGAGAAGAAGTGAGCAAATGCCTTTTGGGAAGCAAGATCCAACATGAAAATAAGGAGAAAGGAGGTTTATGTTTTAATTTTTAACCCTTCATTAAAACTTTACCATTTTATGACAAACAGGATCACCATTCGGGCTCAATACATTCTCCAAAAATTATTCCGAATGTCTTCGGATTCACAATAATATTCTTAACAGCTCTGACTAATATTACCTCAACCGGAGATACTTGATCTAACACTCATATTTAAATCGGGTATTATTTTTATCTCTTAAAGCCATAATAAATCATGAATAATCATAATAATTTCCAATTTAATTATTTTAACATTTTTAGGGCATTAACTAACGTATGTAATCATTTAATATTTATCCCTCTCAATTAATCATTTATATAAAATTTGAGATGTTACAGCTTGAAGAAATGGCTCGATGATGCGAAAGGGGAATGCGACAACTAGTTATGCCATGTCTTGTGGGCATACCGGACTACGCCTCATTCATCTACAGGAGAAGCCTCATTCCGGTTGGTATATGGTGTGGATGCAGTCATACTGGTAGAAATTAATTAGATTTAACCAAGAATTCAATAGTTTGATGATGAAGACAATGAGCCAAAATTGAGGAATGAATTGGACTTGCTATCAGAAGTTAGAGAAACAACTTTTATCAAAGATCAGGCAATCAAGGCTAAGGTTACGGTACAATACAATATGAAGGTCTAGAAAAGAAGATTCAACGTTGGTGATCTCGTCTTAAGGAAGGCATCAGTTGGAAATTGCCTCGCTCATCAAGGAAAGCTAGCACCGACGTGGGAAAGTCTATACCGGGTGAATGAAGTAACCCTGGGAGGAGCTTATCTTCTGGAAACACTACAAGGCGAAGTGTTTAAAAACAAATGGAATGTAAAGAATTTACCTATGTATTACAGCTGATCAGTATCACAAGTGATGCGTTCTTTTTTCTTACCCAAGGTTTTTCCTACAGGGTTTACTTAGGAGGTTTTTAACGAGGCATGCAGTCGGAATGCTTATTCAGAAATAAAATAAAAGTTGAAGTAATTATCTGGTGTTAAATCATTTCAGTTTAAACCCCGGAGTGGTTGAAAACCCCAGAGGGGTTAAATTATTTTATGTTAAAACCCCGAAGTGGTTAAAAAACCCCAGAGTAGTTAAATCATTTCACGTTTAAACCCCAGAGAGGTTAAATCATTTCACGTTTAAACCCCAGAGTGGTTGAAAAACCCCAGAGAGGTTAAATCATTTCACGTTTCAACCCTGGGGCGGTTGAAAAACCCTAGAGCGGTTAAGTTATTTCACGTCCAAACCCCGAAGCGGTTGAAAAACCTCAGAGTGGTTACTTCATTATTAAAATACCGAAGTGGTTAAAAGACCTCAGGGTAGATATTAGTTTGGTAATGCCTAAGTGGTACCAAAACCCGTAATAGTTGTTGATTTTAAGTTAAAATGATTATACTTAGCCAAAAAAGTTTATTCGATGATAATATAACTATGGATAGCATAAACTTTGATTATTTGTGAGATTGTTCACAATTTAAGCACATACAACTTCGAATGCTAAAAGCAATAAAGAATTATAAGGTATTAGCATAAAGATGATATCAACAATAAGAGTTAAAATTCATTCACAAAATATAAAGTGATCACAAAAAAGGGACACAACGGCCAAGCAAAACTATAATGGTCAAAAAATAGGGCAGAGCTCATCCCGCCTATAGAAGCAAATGGAAAAGGGTTCAAGGGTCCACCGGGCCACCATCTTCTTCCTCCTCCCTTACCGACCCGCTATCTTGCTCTCCAACTCCCTCATCCCCATTCCGGTTTTCCTTTTAACGGGTGTCATCTTCCCTACCGCCAAAGGGGTGTACTTGAAGGGCTCATCAGATGGGGTATAGGATTGGCCACTGACCTCGGTTACCAACTCTTCATTGCGAAACCTGTTGAAGAGACCGATCCTGTTGAGGTTGAGTGGGGTACCTCAGTTCTAGAAGGTAACCTGGTGAATCGCAAGGCTAAAGGAGTCCATAGCGGCATGAGTAAACTTAACCATATCTTCTTTGTATTTGGTCTGCTCGTCTTTAACCGCTATGAACAGATCCTTGTTTTTCTTCTAGAGATCGGCCACAAGCTTCTCCAAGTCTCCCACCTTGCTTACGGAGTTCGTCCTTTTTCTTTTTCAGGTCTTCCTCAGATTTTTAAAGACCTTGGTTCGTTTCATTAAGGCTCTTGATTCTCTGATGCGCCCATCTGCAATTTTTAGAAAGACGGGTGTTCTTCTCCTTCAGCCACTCTATCTCTCGTTTGGGCCCATCTGTGGCGGTCGAGTAGATAGTGGAGAGGGTCTTGATATTATACCACATTGTCGTCTCCAAGGAAAATTCGATGTCATTCGAATTGAGGCCTTCCTTGAGACGGAATGAGAGAGAAAAATCGGTGTTGGGGGGGAGGTTCTGACAAAGAGTTCTTTTAGAGCCTCCATACCGAATACAGGAATTAAGGCTTCTTTTTCAACAACCTCCTCGGTTGCAACCCCTTTACCCTTGTCCAATGCCTTCTGGCCGGGGTCAACCTTCTACCATTTAGAGGCACCCCCATCTTATTTCTTCCCCTTTTTCTTAATGGCCAGGGCATCTTTAACTTGGAATGTCCCCCTAGAATCTGGAGGTTAAGGGTCTTCTTCAGCTTTGGGGTGACGTTATTTTCCCTAGTAACATCAACCTCAGAACCCTCCAAGAGCTGTCGAAGGGCGTCCAAGGCATCGACACTCATATTTCCTGAAAAGACAAGTTGTTAGTAAAACAAGAGTATGAGAGTTCATTAAAGAAAAGAGAAAGAAAGGTTAAATACCCAAATTAGTAAGGTACTCATTTCGTGTCTCTGCAGTGCCTAGGAAGGTTCAGAGAGAGAGCACTCCTCTACATACGCCGAGGTTTCCAAAAGAAAGTGCTTATGAGTCCAACCGGTGTGGATTAAAAATTGGCCTTCCTCGTCCTTCAAAAAAGGGGGGGTCCATCCCCTTAACAAAGAGTTTAATGTAAGAATTTTTTAAGGAGGCTCCTGCCATCTTGCAGGACTCAACGAACATCTCGAAGTTGACAATATCGCTCTGACATCTCAAATTTACAAAGCCCATCCCAAAGCCACCATGACGCATCACTCAAGCATACCGGAAGAAAATGGCAACAGTCAGGGTGAAGCCTAAATGCTTGCCAAGAACTTCAAGGAGGAGAATCAAGGCCCAACCGTTGGGATGTAGTTGATTAGGGGCGATGTCCAAAAAACGCAATACCCTTATCTCGAATTTATTTAATGGGAACTGGTCTCCCATATCTTCAGCTTTCTAAGCTAGCCAGTTCACTTTATTAGCGATCATGAAGGTATCGTCGGGGTCATTCCTCAAAACTGATGGTCCAACAACGTCCATAGTAACAATGTGTTCTAAAAATAGAACAATTGAATAAAAGTCAGTATCATCAGCATAGTAGTGCACTACGCTGGAATCCGTATCCTGGTCCGGAGACAAGGGCGGTAAAGGTGACCTAGATTCAGGGAATTCAGAGGAGGGTGATTTTAAATTTGAGGATAAAACGGCCGAGATTGACAAATCCCTAGCTTGGCCGCCCCGATATCTGTCTAAGTAAATTGAGGACCATGACGAGGGACCTCGGGAGGCCAAGAGACAGAAGGGTTTGAAATTATTTCAACAAAACTGTCTTGATCCTGGCCGTTGTTAGTAGAAAAAGTAGACATGTTTTAAGAAAATGGTTATAGGAAGAGGCTACCTGTGTGGAAAATTTGAACTATTCTTCTAGTATGGTCCTGGATGGGGTCACGAAGAATCGGAGACTATGAATGGACAGAGTTTTTGCATCAAAAACGCAAAGTGGAAAACTAATGAAGAAGTCTTTCTTATATAAATGTCGAAACCCCATGGGCCGAAGTTCAATCGTCGGGGCCCATGGACGGGATGGAACCGAAACGACACGGCCCATAAACAAACGTTGCTTTATCTTTTAATGACGTCATATGATGGAGCGTAAAAAATACGAACCATTTGAAACATGCCACGTCAGTGATCTCTACAAAACGACAGCTTTTCAGGCGGCACACATTAAATGCTTCACGTAACCCACTGAGCACGACGGTCTAGGGCAAATTCACACATTGATTATGGTGCAATATCGATCAATAATCTTTCAAATCCAAGAGCAAGAATTCCAAGATAAACCTTTTCAGCCATAGTCAAAAATAGCTTATTATTGTAACATCATCATAACAACAAACTAGGGGGCAAATGATCAGGGGTGGAAACCGGACTCCAAGACCATGGCTGGGGTGTTACTAAAATAAGTCCATGTCATCAAAAACACAAGGAACGCTTAACTAATCACCTCAACCGGGGTCCAACATCAGAACAACCACGGATCTATATCGAGGAGTCCGGCCATTCCTTGACAATGAAACATGAGTCAGAATCGGTATGGGCAACATGTCCTTGCAAACACTATTGCTACAGTAAGTTAGGAGAGGGGTCAAATCACTTCTCCTACTCGGGTAATACAACATTTTGTAGTTTAGACCGCAACTAAAAACCGTAGTCTAAAGTGAAAAAACTATGGCCTTTAATTTAGGCCACAGTTTGACCATACTTTTTGTGGCGTGGTCTAAAACAAAAGGCCACGGTTTTCTACTTTCAACCACACTATTTTAAAAACCGTGGCCTTAAACATTTGAATAGACCGCGGTTTTTTATGTTATTTTAAGCCATGGTTTTTTGCATCAATTTAAGACCGTAGTTTCTCAAATATGGCCACATATTATGGGCCACGGTTTTTTACATTAATTTAAGACCGCAGATTCTCAAATGTGGCCACATATTAAAGACCACTGTTATTTGGACAAAAATTTGTATTTGGGGCCAATTTTTTTAAGTTAAAAATTAGGTTCTTAGGCCATATTTTTTTTCTATAGCAATAGTCCACAATTCAATGTTATACTCTTAGGCCATATTTTCCTCTATGGCAGTGTCCATGGTTTAGGAAATATGGTCTTTTATAGAATAAACCACTCTATGGCAGTGCCCATAATTTAGGAAGTGTGGTCTTTTATGGAATATGCCATGACAAAACCGTGGCCTTTTATATATACATAAGGCAATAATTTGTAAACTGTGGCCTTTTATATATACATAAGGCAACAGTCTGTAAACCGTGACCTATTACACAAAAGGCCACACTTTATGTTCATTTATTTTAAAGTTAGGAATGTATAGTATCAATAGCCACAAGGGTATAAAAGTGTGGCCTTTGGTCTATTTAGGCCATATTTTTTTAACCGTGGGTTACATTGGTGTGGCCTAAACTACAAAATATTGTATAACTTCTATAAACACAACTCATTTATTACTGTAAAAGGATCTGGACTAATTAGAGAGTAACCCTCCATAATACTAGTATTTTTGTAATACCCGTATTGATTTAAGCATCGGAGAATCTTTTGTAGGTGCACCTCCGGTGTGTCCTATCGACTTCAGTACGGATTGAGCATCAAACTTATACATTAACGTAAAGAACTTAGGCTCCCCACTAGACCTAGGTGTAAAATACCATACTCCACTGAGGCGGTGTAAAATTAAGAGCATAAGAGGTTACTACAGACACCGGTCAGGACAGGTCAACTCTTAACCCCGGTTCTAGAACAAAACACTATACATTTATAAATTAGGCATGTGTGACATTTTTAAACTATTGTAATTAAAATAGAAAAGTAATTAACATGAAAAACAAATATTGATAAATAGAAGCTAAAATTTAAAAATATATACGAAAATATAAACATTTATAAATAAAAAATCATAAACTATGTAAAAAGTTTAAATGTTAAATTTTGAAGAAGTTGAGAAAATTAATCACAAGTGGATAATGACATAAAATCTTCATCTAATACCTAGTGTTTTAATTTTGTCGATAACATACAAAAAAGGTTTTAGTTTTTTATGAACTTCCCAAGCTCTGCTGAAGTTCAAGGAAGAAGTATTGTGTAGACAATGTCAAAGTATTGCTAAAGATAATATGTTAATAGCTGAAAACTTTGATTTTTTTTATTATTATTATGTGGAGCTGAAATCTTTGAATTCTTTCGTTGGAGACTAATATTGGTTTGCATTTGATACTACTGTCTAATCTACTTTTGTAGTTTATTAGCCGACTATATATCTCTATCAAGTTGGATGTACCTTAAATAGTATGTAGATTAACACATTAGATAATGCCTCTAACAAAATTATTTCTATAACCACACTTAATAAACTCCCACAATCCAACTTATCTAAGTTGTTGTTTATAACAAAAGTGTTTAATATACAAATATTTAAAGTCTTGTTAAAGACAAAATCACCTTTTACTTTAAAATTTAGGAAAATGAATTTTTCCCCTCTAATTAGAAATAGCCTAAAAATTATCTCCTTTTATTCTACCCACTTCAATGATAAATGTGTTTACGTCTATAAATCCATTATCGGGAAAAGAGAAAAAAAAACCAAGCCCATTTATTTACTGTGATAAGCTAAAGTGTTGAGGGAAATTGAGGTGTTCATGGTAAAGAAAAACCTTAGAAATCACCTTCATATATACATGTGCCTTTCATTTGAGTTTAGTCCATTAACTCGTTTACAGGCCAAAACATAAGGGGGAAAACTGATCAAGCTCTTCACTCAACCCTGCTCCAAATTAATACCCCATGTTCATGTTTGAAACTAGTTCAGTACTAGAAGGGACAGTAACAGACACCAATAATAGTGGTTTTGTAAAAGCAGTATAGGTATATGATGGTGTAATTAAAACTAACCTGTTGCCTACGACCCCGTGAAGGCTTATAATTAATTTCTCCTCCTCAGGTGTAAATCTCCCTCTTCTAATATCTGGTCTCAAATAATTAATGCGTCTCAATCAACAATTCTTCCCACACCTTTGAAGCCTTGAAATTAAGCAGAAACCGAATGATAATTACCTAAAATCAAAGACAAATTCAAAGCAGAAAATAATATAATCAACACTATGGATATATCACAGTTCCATTTAGTCAAACTACAATAATACCTCTAATGCTGAACTGCAATGTTCATGCATCATGCTGACAATTCCTAGAAAATGGGATATCACTGCAGTCATACTATCATGGATCCAAGGCTGAGCATCCAAAACATTTATAACCTGAGACACGAGAGAAAAGAAAGGAAGGCAAGTTAAATGCACAGAAGGAGGCAGTCCAAGGCCACAACCAAGATTACAGAGAGTAACCACTAAGATAGAGATAACTATATAGGAACATAAAATGCCAATGCACATAAAGTTTACGAAGTTGGACTAATATCCTTCTATATCTTCCTTGACCTATATAGCAACAGTAACTTCTCAAGAAGGTTCTCAACTGAACCAAAAAACTTAAAAGTCAAGGAATAAATTGTAAAAAGAGAAAGCAATAGAATAAAGTTAACAGCATAATTTAGGATAAAGAGCAAGAGAGAGCAACAAATACTATGTTGCATACCATTACATAATAAATGAGGAAGCTTTCAAAGGTTGGAACATATTAATTAACTTTATCAAATTTCTTGAGGAACTAAAACCAAAAAGTGTAAAAAATATATGATCTTACATTATAAACTCCTAATTTCATCTACAAGCTGAATTGATTAAGAGGGGAAACTATAAAATTGTGTGATTTTACAATTTGAGCCACAATTCTAACTACAATGATGATAACCAACAGAAATTTGAATAAACAATTCATCCCTGATTATAATATACCGTGTTTGGTGTGGTCCCATCCAAATTTACCAGAATATGAAGAACTCGATCTGCAACACAATCAACAAAACATACACATCAAAAACCCCTTTGCACATTATCCGTAAACTAAAAAACAAATGACTAGCCATAACAAAACAGATCTCACTCTTCCGATAAAACTTAAGACATAATCCCAAAACAAAATTGAACATGAATTCAAATAGAAAAATATGAAATCTCTAAAAAGCCTACGAAATGAAACAAAATAGGATAACACATAGCTGAGATCTTGCAAATACAAAATGAAAAAACAAGGCTTCACCGACAAAATATGACAGCGCGTAAAGCATAGAGTTCAAAATTGAGAAAGCAAAGACGAAGGCGACGACGCTGAGGAAGATGGAGAACATGTTGAGCATGGTGTTGTTCTTGTAGGACTCTTTACAGAGGAGGATGCCGATGCAATAAACGGCAACCAACAGGGGTGTGCAAAATTTGGATTAGCTCAAATCCAATCTAAATTTATCTAAAAACCATTTATAAAGATTTGGATTAAATCCAATTTTAATAAACTGGATTTGAACTAAATCCAGTTTTTAAAAAATGAATTTAAACTAAATCCAATTTTAAAAAAATGGATTTTATCCAAATCCATTTTTTAAAAAATTGGATTTGACAAATCCAGTTTATTAAAAATGGATTCAATCCAAATCCAATTTTAATCCAATTTTTTTAAGTCAAATATAATTTTTTAAAGCTAAATATATTTTTTAATTTAAGTATAGTTATTACTACATCAAAGATAAAGTAAGTAAGTTAAAGAATTAAATTATATCATTTAAAGAATTAGATTTTAAAATCAATCCATTTTTATTATGTTAAACTGGATGAGTCCAAATCCAATTTTTAAAAAATGGATTTATCCAATTCCAATTTTTAAAATCTGGATTTAATCAAATCCAGTTTTTTTAATTTGGATTTTATCCAAATCCAAATATAAAGTATGTCTTGATATCCAAATTCATGAAATCCAGTTTTTTCTTATTTGGATTAGGCTTAAATAGGATTTGGATTTAAAAACTAGATTTTTTGCACACCTCTAACCAACATTAGGGCTTTGAGCATTTGTGAGCTTGGGGATGATGGCTGAAGGGCTTTTTAATCAAAAAGGTGAAGAGGGTTAAGGAGGAAGAAGTCTTGATCGACAAGGAGAAGAAGGTTAAGGAAATTGGGAAAGAGGGAAAATATCAGGGGACTTTCAATAGGGTTTAGGATTTTAATCATTTTGTACCGGTCCTAAATTTAAACAGTTGAAATATATCATATTTTTTATCGGGTATCAATATAAATCAGTGTAAATATTATTTTTTACACCAGTTATTTTAATCAACCGGGATAAAGAAATAAAATATTTACAAAAATGTCATCGCATGAATTTTTACAATGGTTTCTTTTACAACTGGTGTAAAATCCCTGGTGTAAAAGCCCTTTTTTACACTAGTGTCTTCATGACACTATTGGACCCTAAAAGAAATACTCCTTTGGTTCTGATTGTAAGCAAATTAGAAAAATTTCATATAGATAAAGAAAATTAACTAAAAGTTATTATCATGTATTAATGTAATTAAATAGTTGATGTATTTGTTTGAACTAATCTTAATCTTATTTATTGCATAAAAAATTTAGTTATCCTATAAATGTATTTAAGAACATATTTGATATGTAAACATTTGATGATATTGAAAAAAATACTTTTATATATACTTGGGGACCAAAATATACTTATAAATAGGTTCAGAAGGAGTGTTGATTGACATGTCCTTAAAGTGCATTTGGTATTAATAATCTTTTATTCTAAGTTACTTTATGGGAATTAAATAGTTAGGAATAAAATCTGAAGAAAATTTTTAAGATATGTTTGATTATCATTTATTTATTTTTTGTGTGCAAAATTTTATTACCATCAAAATTTTATTACATTAAAGTATGTACATTTATGTAAAATATTTTTGGAAATATAAGTTAAATTTTTAAAATTACTTTCACATAAAATAAAGTTACGAATGTTTAAAAGATAATACTAGTTTCGATTTTAAATATAAACAAAATTAATTTTTTTACACATATTAATAATAGTAGTTGGAAGTAGGTTTTTGTATTAATGTTATTTAATATTTGATGTAGTTTCTTAATGTACCCCTAATATTATTTATTACACAAAATATTAATGATTTTATGAATATATACGAAGAGGATATATTTGATAGACAAATATTTAATGAAATTAGAAATATATAATTTTACTTATATTATCGAACAAAAATTTCACTAAATTTTAACTGAGAAATAATAAAACACAAAATATGATGTTCAAATCATCAGTGATTTGACTATGACATTTTACTGTTTATGGCGGTAACAGGAAACAAGAGACTCCTTAATTTGTAAGAGTAAATAATAAATTATTTTTTATGAATATTTAAATAGACAAGTATGTTTTAATAATTTTATATCAAATTTAAGGGAGAATGTTTTATTTTTGGGTAACATGAAAGAACAAAAGTTTTAAAAAATTATTTATAAATAAACATTCCTAAAAAAAGTTTATTCTCTAGATATTGTGAACACCTCTTTTTGTCCGGCCAATTGGTACAGTTCCATCCTTTGGGCACTCTCTGCTGCACATGGTTCACTTAGAAATTCATAACTCCTTCATATGACCTTCGATTTGCGCAAACCCGGTCTCAAAATTTCCGTAACAAAATTGTCTACGACTTTTGTGAAGACCTTGAAGGCTATATCCTTACCAATTAGTACAGTTTTAATAATCTTCCTAGACTTATTCCAGTTTCATGACTGCTCTGCACATCTTTAGGAAAAAATTCATATCTCCCTCATATGATACTGAAATGACCCCTTCTTTTTTCTGTGGCTCCACATCAAAGATATCTACAAACTTCATGAAGGTCCAAAAGCTAATTCTCCACCCATTTTGCCCAGTGAATTTATTTTGCTTGCAAATGTATTTTCGTCACACTCTGGAGCAGTTTTCGTAGATGGGCCATATCTCCCTCGTTTCTTGATGAACATTTTTGTGCCATATATCAAATTAAATCTAAGCGAAAGATCTACAATTTTCATGTTGGACTCTCTTTCAAATTTGGCACTAATTTTTCCTTAAATATGCAAGCAAGTTTCGTGATGAAGAGAATGGAACCCACCATCAAAATTGTGGTCATGACAAAGGCTTTCAAATTTGCAACAAATTGTCACCTAAGCCTACCAATTTTGACCAAGTCAAAATTAAATCAAGAAACAAGCTCCCAAAGTGCAGAATTTTTATCCAAAAGAAACACTCCAAATTGCCATGCTCTCCATGACCCACACTTGGTCCTACATGAAGAAAAATTACAAAACAAAAGCTACCATTACTTCTCCAATTGTTCTCACGGTTTCAAGGCTTCTTTTATCATTAAAATATGCAATTAAATGGTCACATTGTTAGGGAATCCCTAAGCATGAGCAGCGGAAAAATAGAGGGATTCCATAGGATTTGCAAGGTTTCGTGTTTCAAAGCACAAAAACAATTTCAAAATTATTTTAGGTTACCTCTTGAAGCACTCCGAAGCAGTCGTAGCCTCGTCCTTTAGGAGTCCACACGAGCACTCCCACCAGAATCGCAACACTTGCCAACTGCTAGGTTGACGGCGTGTAGCTCTTGCAACTTTTTGCGAATTTGTGTCTCACTTGAGTGAACGGCCTATGAGCATCTTATGCTCTATTTATAGGCTTAGGTTTGACCTAATTTGTTCTCTCTAAAAGTGGGCTCCTTACTCATTCCAAATGAGTTAGGCCCAATAGCTTTATTTTAGTCCAACTAAAATAAGACAACATTTTCTGATGGGCTTACTCTATGTGTGTGACCCTATAGGTAAAATACCCGGTCATATTAATAATAAACTATTTTATTATTAATATAAAATAAGAGCGGCATCTAGCAATGCATCATTATGTCCGAATATTATCAGCATAACCTATAAGTGATAATTATTTAATACGTTTATTCCTTTTGTCACGATATCCTAATTGGGCCCAAGGCATGGTCGCGTCATCCTTGTACGGCCCAATTTATTTTACTTGATACCGGAGTAGACTGGATCCGAATAAATATCTAATATTTATTCTTTCTAGCATGGCCATGCGTTTTCTTAGTCTTACTCCATCAAGTGGCCTATGGATATCACTCCTGTCACATAGGAGAGACAAATCCCATCTACATCACTCACATCCCTCTGCATAATTTGTTCATTGCCTAATCACAACCTTTATAGTCCTCTTGTTACAGAAGACGTTTAATTGCATTAAAACAATAAACTCCTCATGTAGGAATCGTAGTGACTTCAGGTCGAAGGACTACATATACCATTATCACATTGAGAATCGTTTATGACAATCATGTAATGATCCATGCAACGTTCTCATGGTGGGTCTGTCCAGTACATCATTACTCTTAATGTGTACCCGTGTGAAGACTCGATATCATCTATATCTATGATCTGTGAGATTAGATCATCAGTACACTCACACACTAGTCTCAGTGTATTTACATGTCCCCATGTAAATACTTAACTAGGGACATTTTAGGAATAATTTTTATATGACCTATTACTCCAAGGATAAATATGTTTAAAACAATTTTAAACTGAAATATTTATTCTATTGATAAGTAGAAAAATGATACAAATGAAAAAGCATAAAGGCTCATAGTGCATACACCAACACACATACAAGTCCATTTTCAGCTGCACCTAACAAGGCCCCATGTACCAATATTTTATGCAAAGTGTTGGTAACTTTAAGCTCTATTCACGTTATGCACCAAGCAAGGTTTCATGTACAAAAAATTATTCAATGCAAATAATGGACAAAGGCAAATACTTCCAACGTGAAAGGCTTCCAAGTGCTGAATGTCTAGACAAAATATTGTCACTTTATTGCATAAAATAAATTCAAAAGAAGAAACATAACATGCCTTACACTCTCATAGCCATGAAGGATTAATGAGCATGTTCCCTTTTGCTCTAAAAAAGCTAACGTGAAGCATTATGGCAAGGGAAATGGGCTGAATTTTTATGTCCAAAAACCAGCCATGGAAATGCTATAAATAAAGAGCCAAGAGCTGAATGAAGGGGGCTGGAAAGCACAAATTAGAGGAGGAAAAAGAGAACATACACAGCAAGAAGGGAGAGTCAAAGAGGAAAATTAGAAAAATAGCAGAGAGCAGGGCAAAGAGAAAAGAGAGTGCAAACTCAGTGGTTCAAAAAAAAGATCATCTAGAGAGGAAATTATCTCCACATTCTTGAGTTTTGGAAGGTGCTTTTAAATTTTTACAGTGAAAATTCGCAGTAACAGCAACAGTAACAGCAACAGCAGCAACAGCAATAGCAACAACAGCAGCAGTAGTAGCAACAGCAACAACAACAGCAGCAGTAATAGCAACAGCAACAGCAACAACAGCAACAGTGGGCAAGAACTCAATCAGTGAGCAAGAATATTTTTTATATATTTTGTGAAAATAGTGTTTATTTTCCAAAAGGTTGAATTTTTGTACAAGGATCAGATTAGTATTGTTGTATTGGGCTTTCTTTTCTCTGCTGTCTCTTGTCGTTATTATGATTCGGTTTTACAGTAGGATATTATGATGTATGCTTGAATCTCTAATCAATCTCTGCTACTGTTTCTGTTCATGTTATTGTTCCTGTTTATTTGCTGCTCAATATTGTTACTCAAATTGTTTGTATATATTTTAGTTCTGTACAGATTTAATTTTTCAAGGGTAGTTGCGATCTTAATTTTATTGCTCAGAATATTAATCCTATTACAAGGAATCAGCCGTCTGTATACTGTTTCTTTTTCCGGATAGTTCATTCACTGTATAGTTAGAGTGTAATTTTCTTTTAAGGCATTCGCTAGTCTTTGAAAGAATCGGGTTGTATAAAGCTTAATAAAATGTGATTATCCATGTCTTTTTTTATTTAGTTTCTATTTTTTTTCATTATTTCAAAATTGTGTCTAATTAAAATTTTAACAACTCAACATTATCTTCAACCAAAAAAATATTACCCATTTTTCACTTTAGTAAGTCTATGTGCTTTTTGTCAAGTTTTTGATAAATTTTTACTATTTGATTTTTTTTTAAAAAAAAATTGTTTTATCAAAAAGAGGTTAATTTAGACGAGACGTCTTGTTACCCTTTTTAAATTTTCAATCGGTTGTTATTTATTAAATAATAATATTTCAAAAAAAAAGAAATCAATTTAGACGTGACGTCTTGTTGATTTTCCCTTATTTCCAGTAGACCATCACCACAAGGAACGGGATACTTGAGACGAGACGTCCCGTTTATCCCTTTCCCGTTTCTAACCCCGTATTTTGATTAAAAGATGACTAATTTAGACGCGACGTCTTGTTAGTATCCTTCCCTTTTCCTGTTTTATACCAAAGCCAAGGTTAATTTAGACGCGACGTCCTGTTAACCTTTACTTTCACTTTGTTTTACTTTTTCTTACTGATGTTATTTCGTCAAGTTTCTTATTGTCTCTGTTTGCCATTTCCTATTGTTATTGTTTTTTTTTACTGTCGATATTCTGCTAAGTTTTTTTTTACGATCACTGTGTGTCATTTCTTATTATTGTTTTGTTAAGCTTCTTATAGTCATTGTTTTGTCGAATTTCTCACTGTCATTGCTTTGTCATTTCTTGTTGTTACTATTTTAATATTCTACTATCATTTTTTTACTATCACTGTTTAATCTTCTATCGTTACTGTTTTCTTCTTTTTTACTATCATTGTTTGGTCAAATTTATTACTGTTACCGTTTAGTCTGTTTTGTCTGTTTGTGTCTGCTTTGTCATTTTGTGTGGAAGAAGTTAAAAATAATTTCTGGGCTATTTTGAAATAAGCGCTATCAATTTGAGGTAACCGTTTTATAACGGACAGTTGTGAGGTGCTAATACCTTCCTCACCTGTAATTCGACTCCCGAACTTAGAATTTCATTTTTCATAACCAGTGTTTTAAAAGAGGTTTTTCCCGATATTTTTATCCTAAAAAAATATTGGTGGCGACTCCCTATTTTTCTTTTCGAAAGGATTTCGAAACCCGTTTTATTTTTAAGGGTCGGCCATCCCGCCGCGATCCCGGTCGCGACAGATGGCGACTCCACTGGGGAGATTTTTAGAGAGTCAAGCCAATCAAGTTGATAGCGTATATTTTTAAATAGTCTATTAATTATTTAACTTATTCCTTTATTTTATTTTTTTATCAATGTTTGTATGTGGTTTCTATTTTGTATGTATTTTGTCATTTATTTTCTGTTAAATTCTGTATGATTGTTGAACCCTAGGGTAGACGACTTTGTGTTATTGTTCTGTATTTGTTCTTTGTGCAGGATGGGGTAAGATACAGGTATTGAATGCCCTTTCACACACTACACTCACAATTTTCACACACTTATGAGTGGCGCCCTATACCCGGGCCCCAAATAAAGCTTAAGTTAGGGGAGGTTGGTAGCGGTGTCGTTTGGGATGTACTTCCCATCCGGCGATCGTAAGAACCTCAACTAGAGTTCGACCTTTCATGATGTACGCACCTAGTAGATTCCCTACTGTTGTGGTTACATCATGAGTAGGATCTTGGCTCTAGTGACCTTTTAGAAGTCTAGTACAAGCCACCCAATGTGAGGAGTCCACTGTTAGATAAGCTATAGGTCCCAGAAAAGACTTTCAGAAAAACCTGACTTAAGGCACAAAAGGGCAGACTTTACTATACCTTATCTCATTCTCGCTTTCCCTTTAAATCCAAATTGATGAACTGCTTACATGTTCAAAGGGTTACTTTATTCCAAAAAAATGACTCACTTTCTTTTTTTAAAAAAAAACTAGTAATCCTTTAACAAGTAAGCGGCTCCCTCTCTTTTCGTGTACTTATGAGTCCTAGGTTATAAATCTTCCCAATCGTCAAAACAAAAAAATGAAAACAAAAATTCTCTTCAAGCAGATATTGACGATGTTTGGAAGATCCATGACCCACGCGACTTTAGTTTCACACGAGTTTTGCCGACCGCTACTTCTCAAAGTGAAAGTGTTTTCCAATAAATTAATAAAGAAGTAGTGGTTTACAAAACATGACAGTAGCTGATTTTTTTCCCTTTCTCTTTGTTCTTGCAGGAAGCTGTTTGGAACTTAGCGAGTACCTTTGAGCAATATGGAAATTAACATGAGATCCGATAGTTGTGACACAAATGTAACCAAATTGAGAAAAATATTACACGTTAAGGCCAAGAGGATTGACATGGGTAGTCTACAAATAATGGGGTGAAAATTAAACCTAACACAGAAAATGGCTTTTACAAGAAAGTATGGGAGGATTCTAAAGCTATTAGAAGTGGAAGTGCAAACTGAGGCGATCACTGCCTTAACACAGTTCTACGACCCACCTCTCAGATGCTTCACATTTAGAGACTTTCAGTTGGCCCTATCTATTGAGGAATTTGAACAAATCTTGGGGATGCCTTTGGAAGGACAGATACCTTACCGTCACCTTGATCATCATGCAACTGTTACTTCCATCGCCCGTGTTCTGAAGATCCATCCTGAAACTTTAAGGAGTGTACAACTAAATAGAAATCAGACCCCCGGATTCACTCGGGAATTCCTTGAGAAACATATGCAGGTCCTGGCGGAAAAGGGAGATTGGGAGGCCTTTATGGATACTCTAGCTATTACCATCTATGGTGTTGTCTTGTTCCCCAACATTGATAACTATGTGGATTATGATGCTATCGCTGTATTCCTAGCTCGCAAGCACAGGCTTGAGAATCCTGTCACAGCTATATTGGCAAATGTGTACTGTACTATGGATTTCTGCCATACACAAGGTGGAAAGAGAGTTATTTGTTGTTTACCTGCTTTGTATGTATGGCTCACATCTCATGTCTTCCACCAAGTCTGTAAGGCCGAATGCCCTGTTTCTGATCTAAAACTATGCCAACTAGCAGTGAAAAGTGGGCGTGAGTGGGCCAATCACCTTGTAGGGCTCACGGCTGAGAAAGTCAGATGGTATCCCCAATGGTTAGAAGTTGAATCCATCATTCATCACTGTGGAGATTACCCAAATGTTCCCCTTATTGGTACGCAAGGATGTATCAACTATAATCCCATCATAGCCAAGCGTCAGCTAGCTTATCCTTTGCTTAGACCACCAGATGAAGAGTCTCTCACTCCTTTCATCTTGTATTACTCGAAGGGAAGCTATGTCTCTGTCATTCGGGATATAGCAAATGCATGGAAGAAAGTCCACCAAAAAGGAAAGGAATTAGGGGCCCGGAGCCATGCTGTCAGAGAAGAATATCATGAATGGATCCTGAATAGGGTCTCTATTGTTAAATTACCCTTCAGAAGTCTCTTTTATCTCCTAGAAAACACTCCTACTCCATCACTTGTTATGGAAGATAAAGCAACCAAGGCGCTAAAGACCAAAATAGAGGAACTGACTGCCAGGAACAAGAAGTTAGAAGAAGACTTGCTGAAATGTCAACAAGAATACACCCTTCAGAAAAGGGAGAACTTAGAGAACAAGCAAACCATTGAAGAGATTAGAAAAAAACGAAAGATTGATGAAGACTACATGATAAAACAAGACCAATGTCTTCAAGCGGCCAATTCTCAGCTAAAAATGAAGAGCAAACAAAGTGATACCATCTTGGCTGAGAAACATCTTCTGAAGGATATGTTGGCACAATCAAAAGAAAATAAACGGAGTATCATGGTGCAAAAAGAGCTTCTACAGTCACAAGTCTATAAATTAGAACAACAGCTCAATGAAGTGGTAAAGGCTTGCGAGCAAGAGATAAATGGGGAGCGACAATGCGCCATGAACATTGAACAAGACTGTCAAGAGACCATACGCCTCTTGGAAGCTGAGTTAACGCCACAAGATGAAACTGTTCACTTGTGGATGGATCGTTTCGCTAAACTGGCATACCTGGCTAACGGGGCTCTAGAAGACTTCCCATTTTTACTCAAACAAGCTGAAGGAATTGCCAACCCTATCAATACTCCTAGAGAAATTGTAACGTTCTTAGATTACTGCAGAGGACGAATTTGTAAAATGAGGGAAATGATTGCTCAAGCTAGGAATGACTGATTTATTTTCCTGCTTTGTAACCCAGCACTTTATGGCAGTAATGTACTTTTTTCGAGATGATGGATTCCTTTGTCTTCACAACTATCTCATGTTAATTTCCATTTAATGCTTTACTTAGTACTTTTGAACGTGACGTTCTGAGGAAAGGTCGAAGGATTCGTCAAGTTTCGACATCGCTTCCCGCATAATCTCATTTTACTTGATTTTATTATTTGCTCATTTTTCTAAATTTTGTATTCCTTTCTAAAGGCAGCACGGGGACGCACCCTTACGGAACTCGACTATAGAGGAAGCTCATGGCTGAAACAGAACAAATGAATGAGAACCTCAAGAATGAGAATAATCAGCTAAGGGAACAAATTGTAGAACTAACGAAGCTCTTGGAAAAGGGGATCACTGAAGGGGGCCCTTCTGCGGGAAATGAGGAACAAACACCTACTCCACCATATCCCCCAGGTTTTGGTCCAACGTCGGGCCAGGCTGTAAATCCCACGGCAGTTCCCCTCACTATTAATGTTGGGAGTCCCAATCAACCTGCTGATTCCCACACCAGGCCTCATGGTTATACGCCACCACACATTTTCATTGGCTCAGACGGTAACCCTGTACCCTTTCCACCATATGGCTTACCTCCAGGATATTTCCCTCCTCTATTAATCAATTCCCAAGATGGCAATACCCTACAGTGTAACGCCCCGAAACGTTGATTAAAAATTTCGAGTAAATTTTTTGCTTTTTCGAAAGATCATTTTAAAAATTATAAATTTAATTCAGAGTTTATATAACAATTAATAACAATGAAAAAATTATCATACATGCTAGTCGTGAATAATTAAATTCAAGAAAATATTTGAGTAGCGGAAACGATTGTGAAGATAATAGTACATGACATATTATATTTATTACAACCCATAAATTCAAAGTTCAGGTAATAAAACAAATAGACATCCATCATGGCATCATTCTGTATTCTGCGTGTCATTCACTGTAAAAATTAATGTAAGAGTGAGACAGAATATAGAATAAATATAAAATAGATAAAATTGCACAAACACAATCAACAATTCATAATGATATGATGAATATGCCAAACAAGTCCATTAATAGATCTTTAGTTAGTCAAATGATGTCATGCTGGATCCATTTGGTCTTGGTGGGAATACTGCAGTAAAAGTCTCATAGAGACACAAATAGGGCTTTAGCATATACCATGAATCCCTATACTTCATGGCGCTTAAGTGCCGAAGTACACAATATCATAAGTAGGACTTCTGCATAAACCATGAATCCCTACACTCCGTGGCACACAACATAATAGGGCTTAACTCGTCATAGAGTAACCCCCCACCAGGGTAGGCAATCATGGAACCCCTAAATTCCATGGTGCGTCCGAATGCTTATGATGCATGAATGCCTTTAATTCTTTTAACATACCATGATATCCACGTTTCCAAAACCTCTTGGATACTACAAGTCCTCAAGGACACAATACACATAATAATTCACAAAATCATGGATTTACTGTTTCAACCACATATGTCAATAACCACAAGGCATTCATGTACATATATATTAATTATGTCATTCATAATTATTCACCATCACAATATACAAACTGTGTGATACTCAACAACATTTATAAAAATTCATAATCACTCAATAATTTAATAAATAATTTTTTATACATAGAGAAAATATCATTTTCTTTCAAAATAGCCATTTTAAGTGACTCTCAGCATCCCCAACAGCAACATACATTAGCAAAACAGTCATAACATGGGCAAATCAACTCCTTTTTAGGTGATTCCACTTTCTATAGCTCAATAATACATTTATCTACAACTTTCATGAAGAACACAGTTTCAAATTCTGAACAAAAATATTACTTATTCATGAAATATCACACTGCCTCAAGGTGAGTTTTTCAAACGTACATATATTAGTAATTTCAGTGTTTCTGGAGTTACAAAAATGATTTCCGCATGAAACGAGTTCTAAAATACTCTTAACATAATTATCTACAACTTTCATGAAGACTCAAACAACTAATTCATACCACAAAATTCCCAGTATTGAAAACAAGATTCGGATTTCCAAAATTCTAGAATTTCAGAATTTCAGCTTGCACATACTTCAGTAATTTGAGCATAACTTGAACTACAAAATTTATTTTGATGTGAAACCACTTTCTAAAAATTCACAACTTAATTATCTACAACTTTCATGAAGTCATCCAAGGCTGATTATGCATGTATAATTCCCAGCATATCAAAATATACACTAAACATGAAGCAAATCTTTCACTCGGACATACAGTAGTATTTTGGCTATAACTTTTGCTACACATACTCAAATCAATCGGTTCAGGTCTCAAAATTCACATAACAAAAAGGTTTACAACTTTAATGAAGACACTGATCACTAATTCTTACTACAAAATGCCCAATTTTAACAATAAGATACGAATTTCAAGTTCACAGATTTACAGCTTGTACACACTTCAGTATTATGAGAATAACTTGAGCTACAAAAATTATTTTAATATGAAACCACTTTCTAAAGATTCACAACGTAATTATCTACAACTTTCATGAAGTCATAAAGGGCTGATTATGCACGTACAATTCCCAGCATAGCAAAATATACACAAAACATGGAATAAATCTTTCACTCGGTCATGCAGTAGTAATCTAGTTATAACTTTTACTATACTCACTCAAATCAATAGAATCAGGTCTCATAATTTAGATAACAAAAAGATCTACAAATTTCATGAAGAAGTCAAAGACAAATTCATACGTTTTCAGTTCCAAAATTGAACTACAAGATGCGAAATTAAGGCTGTAATCCTAGAACAGCATACAACTCTACCCATTTCACAAATATTCACAACCCTGTCCCCTCTTACTTGGTTTGAAGACTTTTAGCTGACTGGAAAAGAGGTCTCCTGGCTGTCTTGGTTCTATTCGAAGGTCTTGAGGAAGAAGAAAAATGGTATACTGTAATGCTGTTTTCTCTTAAGAGTTTTTGAAGAGATATGGTTCTGTTTTAAAAAGCAAGGCAGTGGGGAACAAGCCCTTTGTGAGTGGGTTTGTTAGTGCTGTTAGTGGAGATAATGGAGGATTAATAATAGAAGGTGGCTATCTTAGTGCTCATCTCTAGCCGTCCTACGTACTAGTGCGATTAGTGGGATTAAAAAAAAATATTAAAATAATGCCTAAAAGACAAGAAAAGGGTCAAAAAGTTACTTCTGCACTTCAAAACCGACCAGAGTTCCATTTCCAAGTCCGGTTGAGCATCCGGTCTTGTACATCGGCTCAAAATCATCCGGTGTGTACATCCGTTCTAAGGAAAGCTGAGTTAACCTTCCTTGAAGCCGTCCGGTGTTCATTAATGATAATCCGAACTAAATTCATCCGGTCTCACCTGAACTGAAGTCAGCTATGTGAGAGCAGTGTGGAGGGTGTGAGGGCGGTCCTGAGTGTGAGGGCGGTCTTGAGTGTGAAGGGCGGTATGGAGTGAGGGCGGTATTGAATGTGAAGGGCGGTGTTGAGTGTATCTTAAGAGGTCCATGTTCTAAAAGATGTTCACGTTACTCCGCCAAGGCATTTGACCCCGTCAATGCTTATGACTCCGCCAGACGTGTGACCCCGTCTAAATTTTCTACTCCGCCAAGGCATTTGAATTCGTTAATGCTTATGACTCCGTCAAAATGTATGATCCCGCCTAAATTTACTACTCCGTCAAAGCATTTGACCCCGTCCAGGCTTATTACTCCGTCAAAACATGTGACTTCGCCTAATCTTATTACTCCGCCAAGGCATGAGACTCCGTCTATGCTTATTACTCTGTTAAAACGTGTGACCCCATTTAAGCTCATTACTCCGCCAGGGTACGTGACTCCGCCTAAGCTTTACTCCGTCAAGATACGTGACTCCGCCTAAGTTTTACTCCGCCAAGATACGTGACTCCGCCTAAATTTTACTCTGTCAAGGTACGTGACTCCGCCTAAGATTTACTCCGCCAATAAAGAATAGTTCGAACATCATCCAACTAATCAGTAAGCAAGTAACAACGTCTAATAGCCAACAGTTCGGAAAACTATACCGTCCAGCAACTAGCAAGACGTCACTCAGTCTTGTGGACAATTAGTAAGCTTTCCACTTAGGAAAACCGTACCCTTTTATTGTTATCTTCTTTTCTTGGACGGACTCAATTCCGGTCTTGAATATCGGTTCAAAGTCATCCGTCCTACAGCTCATTTGGTAAAATGTTGATCCGGTGTGCAACATAAAAGACAATCCTATCCACACTGGTTGTCCGGTGTGATGTGGCATTTACTGTCATCCGTTTTTCCCTTTTGGAACCTTGAGGTCGTCCTAGCCTTGGAGGTCAGAACGGATCAGAATGTTTCTTCCAATTTCACTCAATTTACTCCTCTACCTTCAATCTTTCACTCGGAAATTGGATCTTATCAAAATAGATCTATGTAATTTCTATAATTATACCCAAAATGAAATTTTTGGAGTATTATAAACCATTCATAAAGTGTTTTTATTCATTAATAAACACTTATAAGCCTTCCATGCTTCATAAATTACAAAATAGAGCTATTATTAAAAGCAGGATGTTACAATTCTCCCACCCTAATAAAAATTTCGTCCTCGAAATTTAACGCGCTCCTTAGTGAAACAATCCTGGATATTGTGTCCTCATATCATCTTCACGCTCCCAAGTCAGAGTTACATCAGTTCCTTGTTTCCATGCAACTTTTACCAGTGGTACATTCTTGTTCCTCAAACGTTTGCTCGACCTTTCTAGGATCTGTGTAGGTTCTGTGGAGATGGTCAGATTCTCTCTAACTTCAATATCATCAGTAGCAATCACGTGGTTGGGATCTTGTACGTATTTCCTCAGCTGTGATACATGAAATACATTGTGCAGATTTGCCAGGTGAGGGGGAAGTGCAATCTGATATGCCACTGTACCAACCCTTTTTAGGATCTCATATGGTCCAATGAACCTCGGACTCAATTTCTTACTCTTCAAGGCTCGACCAATCCCTTTGTGAGGTGAAACCTTCAAAAATACATGCTCACCGACTTGGAATTCAAGTGGTTTCCTCCTTTTATCATAATACTGCTTTTGTCTGTCTTGGGATGCCCTCATCTTTTCTCTGATCATTTCTATCTGTTCAGTAGTCTGCTGCACAATTTCAGGTCCTAGCGCCAAACTTTCACCAGTTTCTAACCAACAAAGTGGCGTTCGACACTTCCTACCATACAATGCTTCGAATGGAGCCATACCAATACTGTTGTGGTAGCTATTATTATACGTGAATTCAATCAATGGAAGAAACTGCTCCCAACTACCACCATATTCAATCGCACAAGATCGCAGTAAGTCTTCCAAACTTTGTATGGTACGCTCTGACTGTCCATCTGTTTGGGGATGATAAGCTGAGCTTAATCGAAGCTTTGAACCCAATTCCTGATGCAAGCTTCCCCAGAATCGGGAAGTGAATCTTGGATCTCTATCTGACACAATACTAGATGGTACACCATGTAGTCTTACGATCTCCTTCACATATAACTGTGCCAATTTTTGTAAAGAGTTCTTCATATTCATTGGGAGGAAGTGAGCAGATTTTGTCAATCTGTCTACAATGACCCAGATTGCATCATTCCCTGAACGTGTTCTTGGTAACCCTGACACAAAGTCCATTGAGATATCATCCCATTTCCAGACAGGAATCTCTAATGGTTGTAGTTCACCAGATGGCTTCTGGTGTTCTACCTTGGCTTTTTGACACACTAGGCATGAAGCCACATATTCAACTATCTCTTTCTTCATCCTTGGCCACCAAAAGCTTTTCCTCAGATCTTGATACATCTTAGTTGATCCAGGATGAATGCTCAACATACTTTTATGCGCTTCTTCTAGAATCGTCCTTCTTAGATCAACATCCTCTGGTACACAAATTCTATTCCTGATTCTCCAAATTCCATCTGATCCTTCTTGTAGTCCCATATCTTTTCCATTCGCCTGTAATTCTCTCAACTCTTGTAATGGCAAATCTTCTTTCTGTCTTTCACCTAACAGTTTCAGGAAATCATTGGTTATTTTCAAAGTCCCCAAAGTCATACTCCTTGAAGATTTCATCTCTACACCCAAGTTCATATCTCTGAACTGTTCTATCATCTCCATTTCTTTTATCATCAAAAATGCCATATGAATGGACTTTCGGCTTAGTGCATCTGCCACCACATTTGCTTTTCCTGGATGGTACTTCAAATCAAAATCATAATCTTTAAGAAACTCCATCCACCTTCGCTGCCTCATGTTCAATTCCTTTTGATCGAACAAATACTTCAAGCTCTTGTGATCACTGAACACTTCAAACCTGACTCCATACAAATGGTGTCTCCAGATCTTTAGGGCAAATACCACTGCTGCCAATTCTAAATCATGCGTTGGATAGTTCATCTCATGTGGTCTCAACTGTCTAGATGCATAAGCTACCACCTTTCTTTGCTGCATCAAAACACATCCTAAGCCCATTTTGGAAGCATCACAATAAACCATGAAATCTTCTTGTGGATTAGGTAAGGTTAAGACTGGAGCAGATGTAAGCTTCAACTTCAGTTCTTGGAAACTTTTCTCACATTCTGGCATCCAAGAAAAAGGTTGATTCTTCCAGGTTAGCCGAGTCATTGGTAGGGCAATTTGAGAAAACCCTTCAATGAATCTCCGATAATAACTAGCTAATCCCATGAAACTTCGTATCTCAGTGACTGAAGTAGGCCTCTCCCAGTTTACCACAGCTTCTATTTTAGAAGGATCCACAGATACTCCTTCGTTTGAGATTACATGGCCTAGGAATTTTACCTCTTTCAACTAGAATTCACATTTTGATAACTTTGCATACAACTGCTTCTCCTTCAAAATCTGCAATACCACTCGGAGATGCTTTTCATGTTCCTCTGCAGTTTTTGAATAGATCAGAATATCATCAATGAAAATGATGATAAATTGATCTAAGTAGGGATGGAATACTCGATTCATGTAATCCATGAATGTGGCTGGGGCATTGGTCACTCCGAAGGGCATCACAAGGTACTCGTAATGACCATATCGTGTTCTAAAGGCTGTCTTTGGAATATCCTCAGACTTGACACGAATCTGATGATACCCCGATCGTAGATCAATCTTAGAAAACACTGCAGCACCTCTCAATTGATCTATCAGATCATCAATTCTGGGCAAAGGATATCTATTCTTCACTGTCAATTTATTCAGTTGACGATAATCTACGCATAACCTCATGCTTCCATCTTTCTTCTTGACAAGCAATACTAGCGCTCCCCATGGTGACACACTCGGTCTGATGAAATGCTTCTCCAGCAACTCTTCAATTTGTTTCTTCAGTTCCGCCAGTTCAATTGGTGCCATACGGTATGGAGCTTTAGACACTGGTTCTGCTCCTGGAATTAAATCAATGGAGAATTCTACCTCACGTTCTGGAGGTAAACTTGAGACATCTTCAGGAAATACTTCAGGAAATTCAGAAACAACCGGCATCTCGATTGCTTTAGGTTCACCATCTTCTTTGTAAAGAGTGAATAAAGCAAACAATTGACTTTCACCTTGTAATACATAGGTCTTGAGGTTGTCAGAATTTAGATTTTCTGATTGAAATATCACGGTCTTGTTATGACAGTCCACCAAGACTCGATTTGTCGATAACCAGTCCATCCCCAGAATCACGTTCAGATCCTTCAAAGGTAAACAAACAAGATCGACAAGAAAACGTCTACCTTCTATGAGTATAGAACATTCGTTACACACCTTAGCAGTCCTAAGTTGTGTACCGGTGGGAGTGGAAACAATCAGATCATATGTCATAGACTTCACAGGTAATTGAAGATGTCTAACACACTCATCAGAAATAAAAGAATGCGTAGCACCAGAATCAAATAACACAGATAGGATTGTACCATTAATCTCACACTTACTTTGTACGAGGTCATCAGCTTGATCTGCCTCTGAACCGCTGATGGCAAAGACTCTCCCAGCTGTTTGTTGCAACCTCTGATCTGTGGACTCCCTGTTCTGTCTTGGAGGTTGGGCAGTACGTGTGTCTTCTCCTCGGCCTCTCTGATAACTAGAGCCTCTTGGTTCACTCATAGTGTTCCTGTTGTTGTTTTGATTATTCTGCGGACAATTTGGACTGATGTGTCCTTTTTGGTTACATCGGAAGCAAGTGACCTCTTCAAGACGTCTGTTACAATCACGTACATGATGATTACCTCCACACTTAAGACACCTCATGTTATTACGTCTATCAAAAGATGACGATGATGATGATCCGCCTCTGGAGTGATTTGGATAGAACGATCCTCTTCTTTTGAAATCAACTGACTGAGGTTTCAGTTGTCTATTGGCTTTTTCATGTGCCAGTCTGGCCTGGTGATTTTCTTCAAAAATTCTGCATTTGTTGATCAGAATAGGAAAACTCCGAATTTCTTGGTACCCAATCGCCTCTTTGATTTCCAGATTCAGTCCGTTCTCAAATTTAACACATTTCGATTCTTCGGCACCAGCCTGTTGAAAAGGAGGGTAAAAGAGAGATAGTTCTTCAAACTTTGCAGCATATTCTCCAACGGACATCGAGCCTTGTTTCAACTCCATAAATTCCAGCTCCTTGCGACTTTTCACACTTGCTGGAAAATATTTCTCCAGGAAACAGTCTTTGAAGTTGGTCCAGATCAAGGGTCTGTCAGTCTCGATCATACGGATTCTAGCATGAATCCACCAGTTCTCTGCCTCTTCCACTAACATATAGGTGGCATACTCCACCTTTTCGTACTCTGTACAGGGTAATGCTCGAAAGATGCGTTCTATTTCCTTGGCCCAGAGATATGCTCCTTCTGGATTATAACCTCCCTTGAATTGCGACGGCTTTCTCTTCAAAAAGCGGTCTAACCCATGGAGTTCTCCAGTGCTCCTTGGTTGGTTTTGTCGTTCTATGGCTTCAGCTAAGCGGTTGAAAGCTGCTGCCATATCATTGTTGTTGTGGTTGTTTCTTGCCATCCTATATTCGTAGTTTGGTTTATACCAATTCTAAGGAATAATATATAAATACTACATAACTATCCTTATTCTACGGTCTATCAGTTAAGCAATCAATCATATGACACCTTTATCATATTATCAAGAGGAAATCAAACAAATCTTTTCACAATTAATCAATCTGGCACAAATCATATAGTACACATTTAGCATGTTATCAAGTAAGAAATCAAACATTTCACATATTATGTCGAGAAATAGCTCATGTTATAACAATTGGTCCTGAATTTTTTTAAAAATGCTCTGATACCAACATGTAACGCCCCGAAACGTTGATTAAAAATTTCGAGTAAATTTTTCGCTTTTTCGAAAGATCATTTTAAAAATTATAAATTTAATTCAGAGTTTATATAACAATTAATAACAACGGAAAAATTATCATACATGCTAGTCGTGAATAATTAAATTCAAGAAAATATTTGAGTAACGGAAACGATTGTGAAGATAATAGTACATGACATATTATATTTATTACAACCCATAAATTCAAAGTTCAGGTAATAAAACAAATAGACATCCATCATGGCATCATTCTGCATTCTGCGTGTTATTCACTGTAAAAATTAATGTAAGAGTGAGACAGAATATAGAATAAATATAAAATAGATAAAATTGCACAAACACAATCAACAATTCATAATGATATGATGAATATGCCAAACAAGTCCATTAATAGATCTTTAATTAGTCAAATAGGGCTTAACTCGTCATAGAGTAACCCCCCACCAGGGTAGGCAATCATGGAACCCCTAAATTCCATGGTGCGTCCGAATGCTTATGATGCATGAATGCCTTTAATTCTTTTAACATACCATGATATCCACGTTTCCAAAACCTCTTGGATACTACAAGTCCTCAAGGACACAATACACATAATAATTCACAAAATCATGGATTTACTGTTTCAACCACATATGTCAATAACCACAAGGCATTCATGTACATATATATTAATTATGTCATTCATAATTATTCACCATCACAATATACAAACTGTGTGATACTCAACAACATTTATAAAAATTCATAATCACTCAATAATTTAATAAATAATTTTTTATACATAGAGAAAATATCATTTTCTTTCATGCAGAACACAGTTTCAAATTCCGAACAGAAATATTACTTATTCACGAAATATCACACTGCCTCAAGGTGAGTTTTTCAAACGTACATATATTAGTAATTTCAGTGTTTCTGGAGTTACAAAAATGATTTTCGCATGAAACCAGTTCTAAAATACTCTTAACATAATTATCTACAACTTTCATGAAGACTCAAACAACTAATTCATACCACAAAATTCCCAGTATTGAAAACAAGATTCGGATTTCCAAAATTCCAGAATTTTAGAATTTCAGCTTGCACATACTTCAGTAATTTGAGCATAACTTGAACTACAAAATTTATTTTGATGTGAAACCACTTTCTAAAAATCCACAACTTAATTATCTACAACTTTCATGAAGTCATCCAAGGCTGATTATGCATGTATAATTCCCAGCATATCAAAATATACACTAAACATGAAGCAAATCTTTCACTCGGATATACAGTAGTATTTTGGCTATAACTTTTGCTACACATACTCAAATCAATCGGTTCAGGTCTCAAAATTCACATAACAAAAAGGTTTACAACTTTCATGAAGACACGGATCACTAATTCTTACTACAAAATGCCCAATTTTAACAATAAGATACGGATTTCAAGTTCACAGATTTACAGCTTGTACATACTTCAGTATTATGAGCATAACTTGAGCTACAAAAATTATTTTAATGTGAAACCACTTTCTAAAGATTCACAACGTAATTATCTACAACTTTTATGCAGTCATAAAGGGCTGATTATGCACGTACAATTCCCAGCATAGCAAAATATACACAAAACATGGAATAAATCTTTCACTCGGTCATGCAGTAGTAATCTAGTTATAACTTTTACTATACTCACTCAAATCAATAGAATCAGGTCTCATAATTTAGATAACAAAAAGATCTACAAATTTCATGAAGAAGTCAAAGACAAATTCATACGTTTTCAGTTCCAAAATTGAACTACAAGATGCGAAATTAAGGCTGTAATCCTAGAACAGCATACAACTCTACCCATTTCACAAATATTCACAACCCTGTCCCCTCTTACTTGGTTTGAAGACTTTTAGCTGACTGGAAAAGAGGTCTCCTGGCTGTCCTGGTTCTATTCGAAGGTCTTGAGGAAGAAGAAAAATGGTATACTGTAATGCTGTTTTCTCTTAAGAGTTTTTGAAGAGATATGGTTCTGTTTTAAAAAGCAAGGCAGTGGGGAACAAGCCCTTTGTGAGTGGGTTTGTTAGTGCTGTTAGTGGAGATAATGGAGGATTAATAATAGAAGGTGGCTATCTTAGTGCTCATCTCTAGCCGTCCTACGTACTAGTGCGATTAGTGGGATTAAAAAAAAATATTAAAATAATGCCTAAAAGACAAGAAAAGGGTCAAAAAGTTACTTCTGCACTTCAAAACCGACCAGAGTTCCATTTCCAAGTCCGGTTGAGCATCCGGTCTTGTACATCGGCTCAAAATCATCCGGTGTGTACATCCGTTCTAAGGAAAGCTGAGTTAACCTTCCTTGAAGCCGTCCGGTGTTCATTAATGATAATCCGAACTAAATTCATCCGGTCTCACCTGAACTGAAGTCAGCTGTGTGAGAGCAGTGTGGAGGGTGTGAGGGCGGTCCTGAGTGTGAGGGCGGTCTTGAGTGTGAAGGGCGGTATGGAGTGAGGGCGGTATTGAATGTGAAGGGCGGTGTTGAGTGTATCTTAAGAGGTCCATGTTCTAAAAGATGTTCACGTTACTCCGCCAAGGCATTTGACCCCGTCAATGCTTATGACTCCGCCAGACGTGTGACCCCGTCTAAATTTTCTACTCCGCCAAGGCATTTGAATTCGTTAATGCTTATGACTCCGCCAAAACGTATGATCCCGCCTAAATTTACTACTCCGTCAAAGCATTTGACCCCGTCCAGGCTTATTACTCCGTCAAAACATGTGACTCCGCCTAATCTTATTACTCCGCCAAGGCATGAGACTCCGTCTATGCTTATTACTCTGTTAACACGTGTGACCCCGTTTAAGCTCATTACTCCGCCAGGGTACGTGACTCCGTCTAAGCTTTACTCCGTCAAGATACGTGACTCCGCCTAAGTTTAACTCCGCCAAGATACGTGACTCCGCCTAAATTTTACTCTGTCAAGGTACGTGACTCCGCCTAAGATTTACTCCGCCAATAAAGAATAGTTCGAACATCATCCAACTAATCAGTAAGCAAGTAACAACGTCTAATAGCCAACAGTTCGGAAAACTATACCGTCCAGCAACTAGCAAGACGTCACTCAGTCTTGTGGACAATTAGTAAGCTTTCCACTTAGGAAAACCGTACCCTTTTATTGTTATCTTCTTTTCTTGGACGGACTCAATTCCGGTCTTGAATATCGGTTCAAAGTCATCCGTCCTACAGCTCATTTGGTAAAATGTTGATCCAGTGTGCAACATAAAAGACAATCCTATCCACACTGGTTGTCCGGTGTGATGTGGCATTTACTGTCATCCGTTTTTCCCTTTTGGAACCTTGAGGTCGTCCTAGCCTTGGAGGTCAGAACGGATCAGAATGTTTCTTCCAATTTCACTCAATTTACTCCTCTACCTTTAATCTTTCACTCGGAAATTGGATCTTATCAAAATAGATCTATGTAATTTCTATAATTATACCCAAAATGAAATTTTTGGAGTATTATAAACCATTCATAAAGTGTTTTTATTCATTAATAAACACTTATAAGCCTTCCATGCTTCATAAATTACAAAATAGAGCTATTATTAAAAGCAGGATGTTACATACAGTGGACAAACCTCCAAGTTCCAAACCCTACCCAAACAACCATTCCGCCAGTCAACCAAGCCCTAGGTCCTCAAACCACCCAAGCTCAAACCACCCAAGCTCAAACCACCCAAACTCAAACCATCCTAGCTCAAACCACCCAAACTCAAACCGCCCAAACAGTTCAGCTAATTCCCATTACCCAAGGAACAGCCCAATCACAGGGTCCGGCGCAAAACACTAACCTGATGAACCAAGCTCATTCGACAATGCCTTTCTACCCATACTACGGTTACCCGTATGGATACATGAATTCTTACACTGCCAACCCGCGAGATGCGACTCAAACGATAAATCCGCTTATTAATCATGGCACAACCACAGAGTCCCAGCAAAGAGGGAAGATAGAGATCCTGGAGGAGCGATTGCGGATTGTGGAAGGTGTGGAAGGCCTTAGCTTAACAAATGCTTCTGAACTCTGCTTAGTCCCAGATGTCATTATTCCACCAAAATTCAAAATGCCAGACTTTGACAAATACCGAAGGGTGACTTGCCCTCGAAATCATCTTACAATGTATTGCCGAAAGATGGCTTCCCATGCCTCCGATGACAAGTTATTGATACATTGCTTTCAAGACAGCCTAGTTGGGGCTGCACTCACTTGGTACACTCATTTGGAGCGAACTCGTATTCGCTGTTGGAAAGACCTGGCGGATGCCTTTTTGAAGCAGTACAAGTATAACTTAGACATGGCGCCTGATAGAATTCAACTCCAAAACATGTCAAAGAAGGATAATGAGACATTCAAGGAGTATGCACAACGCTGGCATGAGATAGCCGCGCAAGTAGATCCTCCCCTCTCTGAAAGAGAGGTAGTGGCCATGTTTATAGACACACTCCAATCACCTTTCTACGATAAGATGATCGGCATTGTTTCATCTAATTTCTCTGATATTGTAATTATTGGAGAAAGAATAGAGAGTGGTCTAAGGACAGGGAAGATTTCCAAAAGCCCATTTGGGGCACCCGCTGCAAAAAGATCAGCACTAGGTGAGGGGAGAAAGAAAGATGGGGAAACCAATTCCGTCTCTTATGACTAAAGGAGAGCTCAATCTAGACCATTTGGCCCTACCACTTTTCAACATACCAATCACTTTCCTCATGCTCCATACCCACATATGGCAGCCGCTACCCATAACCAGATCCCTTATCCCGCATCACCACAATCCCACATCCGTCCACCCATCATCAGGGCACTGAATCCACAGCCAACCAGTACAATCCTCTGCAACAATGGCCTCAACCACCTAATCCCAACCAAAACCAAAGAAGACCAAATAATGAACGAACACCGGTCCAATTTGACCCAATTCCTATGACATACACTGAACTTCTACCTCACCTTATTCGATATTCCCTTGCAGTCCCTTGTCCTGCGAAACCCGTGGAACCTCCCTACCCTAGGGGGTATGATCCAAATGCCCGATGTGATTATCATGCCGGGGCACCCGGGCACTCCACAGAAAATTGTATGGCCTTGAAATATAGAGTGCGAGATTTAATCAAAGCCAATTGGTTAAATTTTAAGGAAGGAATGCCAAATGTGACCACAAATCCCTTGCCCAACCATTAAGGTCCTGAGATTAATGCTGTGGAAGGAGATGAGGAGTATGTGACGAATGTCTCTGATGTCAAGACACCATTGAAGGAGATTCATGCCCAATTATTCAGGAGAGGTTTAATAAGAAAACCTTGGGACTGTGAAAATGATAAGGAGCAGACTATTAGTCACCAAAATTTTTGTAAAGTACTCCAGGGACTCATGGATAGTCATGTCTTCCAAGTCTATAGGCGTCATGACAGTGATGTAAACATGGTTCATGGGGAAACAGGAATGTCAGTTCCTAAACCACTGGTAATTTACTACACCAAGAACCCCTCAATGACTATAAGCCCTACGCATCAGCCTGTCACAATCCAGACACCCGCTCCTTTTGCGTTCAAAGATTCTCACGTTGTTCCATGGAAATATAATGTGGAGGTAATAGCTGAAAGCTCAAAAATGAATGACCCATTTTTGTCAAACATATCAGGGATAGGAGGGGTGACCCGGAGTGGTCGAGTTTACTCTCCACCGGAATTAAGGAAGGAACCAAGTCCAGTGAGTGGAGCTGGTAGTAGTGGAAAGGTCAAGTTGGTCAAAGGGGACATTGATGGAGAAACTAAAAGAGTTGTGACTGATGAGGAAGCTCAAGAGTTTTTAAAATTTATTCGCCAGAGTGAATACCAGGTGATAGACCAGTTGAACAATACCCCTGCAAAGATTTCCCTCTTATCACTTTTGCTGAATTCTGAGCCCCACCGAAAATTTTGATGAAAGTGCTTAATGAGGCTCATGTAACTCACGACATCAACGTTGATAAATTTCAAGGAATAGTGGGGCATATCGCTGCTGATAATTATCTATCATTTACAGATGATGAGATACCTGTGGAGGGAATGGGGCATAATAAAGCCCTCCACATCTCAGTTAAGTGTCGAGATCACATATTGGCGAAGGTGCTTGTCGACAATGGGTCGTCATTAAATGTCATGCCAAAATCTATGTAACATCCTGCTTTTAATAATAGCTCTATTTTGTAATTTATGAAGCATGGAAGGCTTATAAGTGTTTATTAATGAATAAAAACACTTTATAAATGGTTTATAATACTCCAAAAATTTCATTTTGGGTATAATTATAGAAATTACATAGATCTATTTTGATAAGATCCAATTTCCGAGTGAAAGATTGAAGGTAGAGGAGTAAATTGAGTGAAATTGGAAGAAACATTCTGATCCGTTCTGACCTCCAAGGCTAGGACGACCTCAAGGTTCCAAAGGGGAAGAACGGATGACAGTAAATGCCACATCACACCGGACAACCAGTGTGGATAGGATTGTCTTTTATGTTGCACACCGGATCAACATTTTACCAAATGAGCTGTAGGACGGATGACTTTGAACCGATATTCAAGATCGGAATTGAGTCTGTCCAAGAAAAGAAGATAACAATAAAAGGGTACGGTTTTCCTAAATGGAAAGCTTACTAATTGTCCACAAGACTGAGTGACGTCTTGCTAGTTGCTGGACGGTATAGTTTTCCGAACTGTTGGCTATTAGACGTTGTTACTTGCTTACTGATTAGTTGGATGATGTTCGAACTGTTCTTTATTGGCAGAGTAAATTTAGGCGGAGTCACGTACCTTGACAGAGTAAAATTTAGGCGGAGTCACGTATCTTGGCGGAGTAAAACTTAGGCGGAGTCACGTATCTTGACGGAGTAAAGCTTAGGCGGAGTCACGTACCCTGGCGGAGTAATGAGCTTAAACGGGGTCACACATTTTAACAGAGTAATAAGCATAGACGGAGTCTCATGCCTTGGCGGAGTAATAAGATTAGGCGGAGTCACATGTTTTGACGGAGTAATAAGCCTAGACGGGGTCAAATGCTTTGACGGAGTAGTAAATTTAGGCAGGATCATACGTTTTGGCGGAGTCATAAGCATTAACGAATTCAAATGCCTTGGCGGAGTAGAAAATTTAGACGGGGTCACACGTCTGGCGGAGTCATAAGCATTGACGGGGTCAAATGCCTTGGCGGAGTAACGTGAACATCTTTTAGAACATGGACCTCTTAAGATACACTCAACACCGCCCTTCACATTCAATACCGCCCTCACTCCATACCGCCCTTCACACTCAAGACCGCCCTCACACTCAGGACCGCCCTCACACCCTCCACACTGCTCTCACACAGCTGACTTCAGTTCAGGTGAGACCGGATGAATTTAGTTCGGATTATCATTAATGAACACCGGACGGCTTCAAGGAAGGTTAACTCAGCTTTCCTTAGAACGGATGTACACACCGGATGATTTTGAGCCGATGTACAAGACCGGATGCTCAACCAGACTTGGAAATGGAACTCTGGTCGGTTTTGAAGTGCAGAAGTAACTTTTTGACCCTTTTCTTGTCTTTTAGGCATTATTTTAATATTTTTTTTAATCCCACTAATCGCACTAGTACGTAGGACGGCTAGAGATGAGCACTAAGATAGCCACCTTCTATTATTAATCCTCCATTATCTCCACTAACAGCACTAACAAACCCACTCACAAAGGGCTTGTTCCCCACTGCCTTGCTTTTTAAAACAGAACCATATCTCTTCAAAAACTCTTAAGAGAAAACAGCATTACAGTATACCATTTTTCTTCTTCCTCAAGACCTTCGAATAGAACCAGGACAGCCAGGAGACCTCTTTTCCAGTCAGCTAAAAGTCTTCAAACCAAGTAAGAGGGACAGGGTTGTGAATATTTGTGAAATGGGTAGAGTTGTATGCTGTTCTAGGATTACAGCCTTAATTTCGCATCTTGTAGTTCAATTTTGGAACTGAAAACGTATGAATTTGTCTTTGACTTCTTCATGAAATTTGTAGATCTTTTTGTTATCTAAATTATGAGACCTGATTCTATTGATTTGAGTGAGTATAGTAAAAGTTATAACCAAATTACTACTGCATGACCGAGTGAAAGATTTATTCCATGTTTTGTGTATATTTTGCGATGCTGGGAATTGTACGTGCATAATCAGCCCTTTATGACTTCATGAAAGTTGTAGATAATTACGTTGTGAATCTTTAGAAAGTGGTTTCACATTAAAATAATTTTTGTAGCTCAAGTTATGCTCATAATACTGAAGTATGTACAAGCTGTAAATCTGTGAACTTGAAATCCATATCTTATTGTTAAAATTGGGCATTTTGTATAAGAATTAGTGATCGGTGTCTTCATGAAAGTTGTAAACCTTTTTGTTATGTGAATTTTGAGACCTGAACCGATTGATTTGAGTATGTGTAGCAAAAGTTATAGCCAAAATACTACTGTATGTCCGAGTGAAAGATTTGCTTCATGTTTAGTGTATATTTTGATATGCTGGGAATTATACATGCATAATCAGCCTTGGATGACTTCATGAAAGTTGTAGATAATTAAGTTGTGGATTTTTAGAAAGTGGTTTCACATCAAAATAAATTTTGTAGTTCAAGTTATGCTCAAATTACTGAAGTATGTGCAAGCTGAAATTCTGAAATTCTGGAATTTTGGAAATCTGAATCTTGTTTTCAATACTGGGAATTTTGTGGTATGAATTAGTTGTTTGAGTCTTCATGAAAGTTATAGATAATTATGTTAAGAGTATTTTAGAACTGGTTTCATGCGAAAATCATTTTTGTAACTCCAGAAACACTGAAATTACTAATATATGTACGTTTGAAAAACTCACCTTGAGGCAGTGTGATATTTCGTGAATAAGTAATATTTCTGTTCGGAATTTGAAACTGTGTTCTTCATGAAAGTTGTAATAAATGTATTATTGAGCTATAGAAAGTGGAATCACCTAAAAAGGAGTTGATTTGCCCATGTTATGACTGTTTTGCTAATGTATGTTGCTGTTGGGGATGCTGAGAGTCACTTAAAATGGCTATTTTGAAAGAAAATGATATTTTCTCTATGTATAAAAAATTATTTATTAAATTATTGAGTGATTATGAATTTTTATAAATGTTGTTGAGTATCACACAGTTTGTATATTGTGATGGTGAATAATTATGAATGACATAATTAATATATATGTACATGAATGCCTTGTGGTTATTGACATATGTGGTTGAAACAGTAAATCCATGATTTTGTGAATTATTATGTGTATTGTGTCCTTGAGGACTTGTAGTATCCAAGAGGTTTTGGAAACGTGGATATCATGGTATGTTAAAAGAATTAAAGGCATTCATGCATCATAAGCATTCAGACGCACCATGGAATTTAGGGGTTCCATGATTGCCTACCCTGGTGGGGGGTTACTCTATGACGAGTTAAGCCCTATTATGTTGTGTGCCATGGAGTGTAGGGATTCATGGTTTATGCAGAAGTCCTACTTATGATATTGTGTACTTCGGTACTTAAGCGCCATGAAGTATAGGGATTCATGGTATATGCTAAAGCCCTATTTGTGTCTCTATGAGACTTTTACTGCAGTATTCCCACCAAGACCAAATGGATCCAGCATGACATCATTTGACTAATTAAAGATCTATTAATGGACTTGTTTGGCATATTCATCATATCATTATGAATTGTTGATTGTGTTTGTGCAATTTTATCTATTTTATATTTATTCTATATTCTGTCTCACTCTTACATTAATTTTTACAGTGAATGACACGCAGAATGCAGAATGATGCCATGATGGATGTCTATTTGTTTTATTACCTGAACTTTGAATTTATGGGTTGTAATAAATATAATATGTCATGTACTATTATCTTCACAATCATTTCCGCTACTCAAATATTTTCTTGAATTTAATTATTCACGACTAGCATGTATGATAATTTTTCCGTTGTTATTAATTGTTATATAAACTCTGAATTAAATTTATAATTTTTAAAATAATCTTTCGAAAAAGCGAAAAATTTACTCGAAATTTTTAATCAACGTTTCGGGGCGTTACATGTTGGTATCAGAGCATTTTTAAAAAAATTTAGGACCAATTGTTATAACATGAGCTATTTCTCGACATAATATGTGAAATGTTTGATTTCTTACTTGATAACATGCTAAATGTGTACTATATGATTTGTGCCAGATTGATTAATTGTGAAAAGATTTGTTTGATTTCCTCTTGATAATATGATAAAGGTGTCATATGATTGATTGCTTAATTGATAGACCGTAGAATAAGGATAGTTATGTAGTATTTATATATTATTCCTTAGAATTGGTATAAACCAAACTACGAATATAGGATGGCAAGAAACAACCACAACAACAATGATATGGCAGCAGCTTTCAACCGCTTAGCTAAAGCCATAGAACGACAAAACCAACCAAGGAGCACTGGAGAACTCCATGGGTTAGACCGCTTTTTGAAGAGAAAGCCGTCGCAATTCAAGGGAGGTTATAATCCAGAAGGAGCATATCTCTGGGCCAAGGAAATAGAACGCATCTTTCGAGCATTACCCTGCACAGAGTACGAAAAGGTGGAGTATGCCACCTATATGTTAGTGGAAGAGGCAGAGAACTGGTGGATTCATGCTAGAATCCGTATGATCGAGACTGACAGACCCTTGATCTGGACCAACTTCAAAGACTGTTTCCTGGAGAAATATTTTCCAGCAAGTGTGAAAAGTCGCAAGGAGCTGGAATTTATGGAGTTGAAACAAGGCTCGATGTCCGTTGGAGAATATGCTGCAAAGTTTGAAGAACTATCTCTCTTTTACCCTCCTTTTCAATAGGCTGGTGCCGAAGAATCGAAATGTGTTAAATTTGAGAACGGACTGAATCTGGAAATCAAAGAAGCGATAGGGTACCAAGAAATTCGGAGTTTTCCCATTTTGATCAACAAATGCAGAATTTTTGAAGAAAATCACCAGGCCAGACTGGCACATGAAAAAGCCAATAGACAACTGAAACCTCAGTCAGTTGATTTCAAAAGAAGAGGATCGTTCTATCCAAATCGCTCCAGAGGCGGATCATCATCATCGTCATCTTTTGATAGACGCAATAACATGAGGTGTCTTAAGTGTGGAGGTAATCATCATGTACGTGATTGTAACAGACGTCTTGAAGAGGTCACTTGCTTCCGATGTAACCAAAAAGGACACATCAGTCCAAATTGTCCGCAGAATAATCAAAACAACAACAGGAACACTATGAGTGAACCAAGAGGCTCTAGTTATCAGAGAGGCCGAGGAGAAGACACACGTACTGCCCAACCTCCAAGACAGAACAGGGAGTCCACAGATCAGAGGTTGCAACAAACAGCTGGGAGAGTCTTTGCCATCAGCGGTTCAGAGGCAGACCAAGCTGATGACCTCGTACAAAGTAAGTGTGACATTAATGGTACGATCCTATCTGTGTTATTTGATTCTGGTGCTACGCATTCTTTCATTTCTGATGAGTGTGTTAGACGCCTTCGATTACCTGTGAAGTCTATGACATATGATCTGATTGTTTCCACTCCCACCGGTACACAACTTAGAACTGCTAAGGTGTGTAACGAATGTTCTATACCGTATGGCACCAATTGAACTGGCGGAACTGAAGAAACAAATTGAGGAGTTACTGGAGAAGCATTTCATCAGACCAAGTGTGTCACCATGGGGAGCGCCAGTATTACTTGTCAAGAAGAAAGATGGAAGCATGAGGTTATGCGTAGATTATCGTCAACTGAACAAATTGACGGTGAAGAATAGATATCCTCTACCCAGAATTGATGATCTGATAGACCAATTGAGAGATGCTGCAGTGTTTTCCAAGATTGATCTACGATCGGGGTATCATCAGATTCGTGTCAAGTCTGAGGATATTCCAAAGACAGCCTTTAGGACACGATATGGTCATTACGAGTACCTTGTGATGCCCTTCGGAGTGACCAATGCCCCAGCCGTATTCATGGATTACATGAATCGAGTATTCCATCCCTACTTAGATCAATTTGTCATCATTTTCATTGATGATATTCTGATCTATTCAAAAACTGCAGAGGAACATGAAAAGCATCTCCGAGTGGTATTGCAGATTTTGAAGGAGAAGCAGTTGTATGCAAAGTTATCAAAATGTGAATTCTGGTTGAAAGAGGTAAAATTCCTAGGCCATGTAATCTCAAACGAAGGAGTATCTGTGGATCCTTCTAAAATAGAAGCTGTGGTAAACTGGGAGAGACCTACTTCAGTCACTGAGATACGAAGTTTCATGGGATTAGCTAGTTATTATCGGAGATTCATTGAAGGGTTTTCTCAAATTGCCCTACCAATGACTCGGCTAACCCGGAAGAATCAACCTTTTTCTTGGACGCCAGAATGTGAGAAAAGTTTCCAAGAACTAAAGTTGAAGCTTACATCTGCTCCAGTCTTAACCTTACCTAATCCACAAGAAGATTTCGTGGTTTATTGTGATGCTTCCAAAATGGGCTTAGGATGTGTTTTGATGCAGCAAAGAAAGGTGATAGCTTATGCATCTAGACAGTTGAGACCACATGAGATGAACTATCCAACGCATGATTTAGAATTGGCAGCAGTGGTATTTGCCCTAAAGATCTGGAGACACCATTTGTATGGAGTCAGGTTTGAAGTGTTCAGTGATCACAAGAGCTTGAAGTATTTGTTCGATCAAAAGGAATTGAACATGAGGCAGCGAAGGTGGATGGAGTTTCTTAAAGATTATGATTTTGATTTGAAGTACCATCCAGGAAAAGCAAATGTGGTGGCAGATGCACTAAGCCGAAAGTCCATTCATATGGCATTTTTGATGATAAAAGAAATGGAGATGATAGAACAGTTCAGAGATATGAACTTGGGTGTAGAGATGAAATCTTCAAGGAGTATGACTTTGGGGACTTTGAAAATAACCAATGATTTCCTGAAACTGTTAGGTGAAAGACAGAAAGAAGATTTGCCATTACAAGAGTTGAGAGAATTACAGGCGAATGGAAAAGATATGGGACTACAAGAAAGATCAGATGGAATTTGGAGAATCAGGAATAGAATTTGTGTACCAGAGGATGTTGATCTAAGAAGGATGATTCTAGAAGAAGCGCATAAAAGTATGTTGAGCATTCATCCTGGATCAACTAAGATGTATCAAGATCTGAGGAAAAGCTTTTGGTGGCCAAGGATGAAGAAAGAGATAGTTGAATATATGGCTTCATGTCTGGTGTGTCAAAAAGCCAAGGTAGAACACCAGAAGCCATCTGGTGAACTACAACCATTAGAGATTCCTGTCTGGAAATGGGATGATATCTCAATGGACTTTGTGTCAGGATTACCAAGAACACGTTCAGGGAATGATGCAATCTGGGTTATTGTAGACAGATTGACAAAGTCTGCTCACTTCCTCCCAATGAATATGAAGAACTCTTTACAAAAATTGGCACAGTTATATGTGAAGGAGATCGTAAGACTACATGGTGTACCATCTAGTATTGTGTCAGATAGAGATCCAAGATTCACTTCCCGATTCTGGGGAAGCTTGCATCAGGAATTGGGTTCAAAGCTTCGATTAAGCTCAGCTTATCATCCCCAAACAGATGGACAGTCAGAGCGTACCATACAAAGTTTGGAAGACTTACTGCGATCTTGTGTGATTGAACATGGTGGTAGTTGGGAGCAGTTTCTTCCATTGATTGAATTCACGTATAATAATAGCTACCACAACAGTATTGGTATGGCTCTATTCGAAGCATTGTATGGTAGGAAGTGTCGAACGCCACTTTGTTGGTTAGAAACTGGTGAAAGTTTGGCGTTAGGACCTGAAATTGTGCAGCAGACTACTGAACAGATAGAAATGATCAGAGAAAAGATGAAGGCATCTCAAGACAGACAGAAGCAGTATTATGATAAGAGAAGGAAACCACTTGAATTCCAAGTCGGTGAGTATGTATTTTTGAAGGTTTCACCTCACAAAGGGATTGGTCGAGCCTTGAAGAGTAAGAAATTGAGTCCGAGGTTTATTGGACCATATGAGATCCTAAAGAGGGTTGGTACAGTGGCATATCAGATTGCACTTCCCCCTCACCTGGCAAATCTGCACAATGTATTTCATGTATCACAGCTGAGGAAATACGTACAAGATCCCAACCACGTGATTGCTACTGATGATATTGAAGTTAGAGAGAATCTGACCATCTCCACAGAACCTACACAGATCCTAGAAAGATCGAGCAAACGTTTGAGGAACAAGAATGTACCACTGGTAAAAGTTGCATGGAAACAAGGAACTGATGTAACTCTGACTTGGGAGCGTGAGGATGATATGAGGACACAATATCCAGGATTGTTTCACTGAGGAGCGCGTTAAATTTCGAGGACGAAATTTTTATTAGGGTGGGAGAATTGTAACATCCTGCTTTTAATAATAGCTCTATTTTGTAATTTATGAAGCATGGAAGGCTTATAAGTGTTTATTAATGAATAAAAACACTTTATGAATGGTTTATAATACTCCAAAAATTTCATTTTGGGTATAATTATAGAAATTACATAGATCTATTTTGATAAGATCCAATTTCCGAGTGAAAGATTGAAGGTAGAGGAGTAAATTGAGTGAAATTGGAAGAAACATTCTGATCCGTTCTGACCTCCAAGGCTAGGACGACCTCAAGGTTCCAAAGGGGAAGAACGGATGACAGTAAATGCCACATCACACCGGACAACCAGTGTGGATAGGATTGTCTTTTATGTTGCACACTGGATCAACATTTTACCAAATGAGCTGTAGGACGGATGACTTTGAACCGATATTCAAGACCGGAATTGAGTCCGTCCAAGAAAAGAAGATAACAATAAAAGGGTACGGTTTTCCTAAGTGGAAAGCTTACTAATTGTCCACAAGACTGAGTGACGTCTTGCTAGTTGCTGGACGGTATAGTTTTCCGAACTGTTGGCTATTAGACGTTGTTACTTGCTTACTGATTAGTTGGATGATGTTCGAACTGTTCTTTATTGGCGGAGTAAATCTTAGGCGGAGTCACGTACCTTGACAGAGTAAAATTTAGGTGGAGTCACGTATCTTGGCGGAGTAAAACTTAGGCGGAGTCACGTATCTTGACGGAGTAAAGCTTAGGCGGAGTCACGTACCCTGGCGGAGTAATGAGCTTAAACGGGGTCACACATTTTAACAGAGTAATAAGCATAGACGGAGTCTCATGCCTTGGCGGAGTAATAAGATTAGGCGGAGTCACATGTTTTGACGGAGTAATAAGCCTGGACGGGGTCAAATGCTTTGACGGAGTAGTAAATTTAGGCGGGATCATACGTTTTGGCGGAGTCATAAGCATTAACGAATTCAAATGCCTTGGCGGAGTAGAAAATTTAGACGGGGTCACACGTCTGGCGGAGTCATAAGCATTGACGGGGTCAAATGCCTTGGCGGAGTAACGTGAACATCTTTTAGAACATGGACCTCTTAAGATACACTCAACACCGCCCTTCACATTCAATACCGCCCTCACTCCATACCGCCCTTCACACTCAAGACCGCCCTCACACTCAGGACCGCCCTCACACCCTCCACACTGCTCTCACATAGCTGACTTCAGTTCAGGTGAGACCGGATGAATTTAGTTCGGATTATCATTAATGAACACCGGACGGCTTCAAGGAAGGTTAACTCAGCTTTCCTTAGAACGGATGTACACACCGGATGATTTTGAGCCGATGTACAAGACCGGATGCTCAACCGGACTTGGAAATGGAACTCTGGTCGGTTTTGAAGTGCAGAAGTAACTTTTTGACCCTTTTCTTGTCTTTTAGGCATTATTTTAATATTTTTTTTTAATCCCACTAATCGCACTAGTACGTAGGACGGCTAGAGATGAGCACTAAGATAGCCACCTTCTATTATTAATCCTCCATTATCTCCACTAACAGCACTAACAAACCCACTCACAAAGGGCTTGTTCCCCACTGCCTTGCTTTTTAAAACAGAACCATATCTCTTCAAAAACTCTTAAGAGAAAACAGCATTACAGTATACCATTTTTCTTCTTCCTCAAGACCTTCGAATAGAACCAGGACAGCCAGGAGACCTCTTTTCCAGTCAGCTAAAAGTCTTCAAACCAAGTAAGAGGGGACAGGGTTGTGAATATTTGTGAAATGGGTAGAGTTGTATGCTGTTCTAGGATTACAGCCTTAATTTCGCATCTTGTAGTTCAATTTTGGAACTGAAAACGTATGAATTTGTCTTTGACTTCTTCATGAAATTTGTAGATCTTTTTGTTATCTAAATTATGAGACCTGATTCTATTGATTTGAGTGAGTATATAAAAGTTATAACCAGATTACTACTGCATGACCGAGTGAAAGATTTATTCTATGTTTTGTGTATATTTTGCTATGCTGGGAATTGTACGTGCATAATCAGCCCTTTATGACTTCATGAAAGTTGTAGATAATTACGTTGTGAATCTTTAGAAAGTGGTTTCACATTAAAATAATTTTTGTAGCTCAAGTTATGCTCATAATACTGAAGTATGTACAAGCTGTAAATCTGTGAACTTGAAATCCGTATCTTATTGTTAAAATTGGGCATTTTGTAGTAAGAATTAGTGATCAATGTCTTCATGAAAGTTGTAAACCTTTTTGTTATGTGAATTTTGAGACCAGAACCGATTGATTTGAGTATGTGTAGCAAAAGTTATAGCCAAAATACTACTGTATGTCCGAGTGAAAGATTTGCTTCATGTTTAGTGTATATTTTGATATGCTGGGAATTATACATGCATAATCAGCCTTGGATGACTTCATGAAAGTTGTAGATAATTAAGTTTTGGATTTTTAGAAAGTGGTTTCACATCAAAATAAATTTTGTAGTTCAAGTTATGCTCAAATTACTGAAGTATGTGCAAGCTGAAATTCTGAAATTCTGCAATTTTGGAAATCCGAATCTTGTTTTCAATACTGGGAATTTTGTGGTATGAATTAGTTGTTTGAGTCTTCATGAAAGTTGTAGATAATTATGTTAAGAGTATTTTAGAACTGGTTTCATGCGAAAATCATTTTTGTAACTCCAGAAACACTGAAATTACTAATATATGTACGTTTGAAAAACTCACCTTGAGGCAGTGTGATATTTCGTGAATAAGTAATATTTCTGTTCGGAATTTGAAACTGTGTTCTTCATGAAAGTTGTAATAAATGTATTATTGAGCTATAGAAAGTGGAATCACCTAAAAAGGAGTTGATTTGCCCATGTTATGACTGTTTTGCTAATGTATGTTGCTGTTGGGGATGCTGAGAGTCACTTAAAATGGCTATTTTGAAAGAAAATGATATTTTCTCTATGTATAAAAAATTATTTATTAAATTATTGAGTGATTATGAATTTTTATAAATGTTGTTGAGTATCACACAGTTTAGAGGAGGATTGCCCGTTTAGAGGGTCGAGAACCCCGCATTGCTAGAGTCCCCCTATGTGATCTCTACCAGAGCTTCCGAAGTGCTGGTCTAGTACCCCCTGATCAAATAGCTGCTATTGAAGATAATCCCTATGAAGATGGAAGCTTTGTGATCCCTTGCTCACCAGACAGAGATCTTTGTAACTGGGAAGCCATCGAGCTGCCCACAACTTTAAATGTTCTATCAAAGTAATTGACAAAACTTTAATGACTTGTTGGCCTCATTGCTATGCCTAAGGCTTTGGGGTATTTTTTCTGTAATAAGGGCAAACACATGTTTTTATCATTTTCAATTTTCACAATAAATATGTATTGAATTCCAGTCCTTCTTGCTTTCCCTATCTTTGCATTGATTCTCTTATCCTTTACTTATTCGTTTTTTTTATTCATCATAGTAACCTGAATAAACGTAGATCTAAAGATGATCCTCTTGAGAATAATGAGCTTGCAATCCCATTTCATGACTTTGACCACCCGGTTGACTATGCTGATGAGGAATATGAGGAAGTTTGTGATCCTTCACCTGAGTTAACAAGGTTATTGGAACAAGAAGACAGAGAAATTCAGCCTTATTTGGAGATAGTTGAGATTATTAATTTGGGGAATGAGGAGGATAAGAAGGAAGTCAAGATTGGTACCTCCTTGAGTAAGGAGCGGAGGCAAGAACTAATTAAGCTATTAATAGAGTTCCGTGACATCTTCGCTTGGTCTTACCAAGACATGCCTGGCCTTGATACTAGCATTGTTGAGCATAAATTACCACTGAAGCCAGACTGTCCCCTGATAAAACAAAAATTACGCCGAATGAAGCCCGAAATGCTCTTGAAAATCAAAGAAGAAGTTAAAAAGCAGTTTGATGCCGGATTCTTAGCAGTGGCAAAGTATCCTCAATGGGTAGCAAATATCGTCCCTGTCCCAAAGAAAGATGGAAAGGTACGAATGTGCGTAGACTATCGGGACCTAAATAGAGCTAGTCCCAAAGATGATTTTCCTCTGCCACAGATTGATGTTTTGGTTGATAACATAGCCCAACATACAATCTTCTCGTTCATGGATGGTTTCTCCGGGTATAACCAGATTAAGATGGCACCCGAAGACATGGAGAAGACTACATTTATCACCTTGTGGGGAACCTTCTGTTACAAAGTGATGTCCTTCGGTTTGAAAAACGCTAGGGCAACCTACCAAAGGGCAATGGTGACCCTTTTCCATGACATGATGCATAAGGAGATAGAGGTTTATGTGGATGATATCATTGCTAAATCTAGAACTGATGAAGAGCATATTGTTGATCTGAGAAAGCTTTTTGAAAGGTTAAGGAAGTATAAGCTCAGGTTGAATCCGGCCAAGTGTACCTTTGGCGGAAGATCAGGCAAACTGTTAGGGTTCATTGTAAGCAAGAGAGGAATAGAAGTAGATCCTGACAAGGTCAAAGTGATTCTCGAAATGCCTCCTCCCTGTACAGAAAAAGAAGTCAGAGGATTCTTAGGAAGGTTGAACTACATTGCTTGGTTTATCTCATAATTGACAGCAACTTGTGAGCCGATCTTTAAGTTACTCCGTAAGAACCAACCGACGCAATGGAATGAAGATTGTCAAATGGCTTTTGAGAAGATAAAGCAGTATTTACAGGAGCCACCGATCTTGGTACCGCCGACTCCTGGAAGGCCACTGATCTTGTATCTGACAGTGTTGGATGAATCTATGGGTTGTGTATTGGGGTAACATGATGAGACTGGAAAGAAAGAACATGCCATTTACTACTTGAGCAAAAAGTTCACTGACTGTGAAATGAGGTATTCGGCTTTAGAGAGAACTTGTTGTGCATTAGCATGGGCAGCCCGACGTTTAAGGCAATATATGTTAAGTCACACTACTTGGCTTGTTTCCAAAATGGATCCTGTCAAGTATATCTTTGAAAAACCCGCCTTAACAGGAAGAATCGCTCGATGGCAGGTTCTATTAACTGAATATGACATAATCTATGTCACTCAGAAAGCCATAAAAGGGAGCGCTTTGGCAGACTACTTAGCCCATCAACCTATAAGTGACTACCAACCCATGCACTTTGAGTTCCCAGATGAGGATATCTTGGCATTGTTTAATGAAGAAGATACCCAGAAAGACAAATGGATTTTGAGATTTGATGGAGCTTCTAATGCACTGGGGCATGGGATTGGTGCCATTCTAATTTCACCAGATCAAGAATTCATCCCTGTATGCGCTAGACTTTGTTTTGACTGTACTAATAACATCGCCGAATATAAGGCATGCTCTCTGGGGATCCAAGCAGCATTAGATGCAAAAGTGAAGAAGTTAGAAGTCTACGGGGACTCCGCCTTGGTCATTCACCAACTAAAAGGGGAATGGGAGACTAGAGACAGCAAGTTGGTTCCTTATCAAGTTCATATCAAGGAGCTAATCAGGGAATTTGACGATATCTCTTTTCACCATGTCTCCCGAGATGACAATCAAATGGCTGACACTTTGGCCACCCTTGCATCGATGTTTAAATTGAGCAATGACTGTGATATGCCTCTTATTAAGGTAGAAAGACACAACAAGCCCGCGTACTGCCAAGTAATAGAAGAAGAGTCGGATGGGAAACCATGGTACTATGATATCAAGAGATATATCCAGAGTCAAGAATACCCTGAGGGTGCCACAGAGAATGACAAAAAGACCTTGAGACGACTTACAATGGGTTTCTTCTTGAATGGTGATGTGCTTTACAAGAGAAATCATGACTTTATCCTCCTTCGTTGTGTCGATACTATTGAAGCAAGCAAGATCATGGCAGATATTCATGAAGGATCCTTTGGAACTCATACCAATGGACATGCCATGGCGAGAAAGATCTTGAGGGCTGGATATTATTGGATGACCATGGAGGCTGACTGTTTTACTTATGTTCGAAAATGTCACAAGTGTCAGATATACGCTGATCATCTTCACGCACCCCCATCATCCCTGAATGTCTTATCGACACCGTGGCCCTTCTCAATGTGGGGCATGGATGTTATTGGACCCATTGAACCAAAAGCCTCAAACGGTCATCGTTTCATCTTAGTTGCCATTGATTATTTTACCAAGTGGGTGGAGGCAGCTTTATACGCCAATGTGACAAGGAACGTTGTGGTCAAATTTGTCAAGCGAGAATTGGTATGTCGGTATGGCTTGCCAAATCAGATCATTACTGACAATGGCATGAATTTAAACAACAAGATGATGAAAGAATTGTGTGAAAGCTTTAAGATCCGTCATCACAATTCCTCTCCTTATCGGCCGAAAATGAATGGGGCAGTCGAGGCGGCCAACAAGAACATTAAGAAGATCATACAGAAGATGGTTGTAACTTACAAAGATTGGAGCGACATGCTCCCTTTTGCTCTACACGGATATCGCACTTCGGTTCGAACTTTAACAGGGGCAACCTCTTTTTCTCTGGTGTACGGTATGGAAGCGGTTGTACCTTTTGAGGTAGAGATTCCATCCCTTAGGGTGATAATGGAGGCGAAACTAGAAGAGGCTGAATGGGTCCAAGCTCGATATGACCAATTGAACCTGATAGATGGGAAGAGACTGAATGCCCTCTGCCATGGTCAGTTGTATCAGAGGCGTATAAAATGAACGTTTGAAAAGAAAGTACGACCTCGACAATTTCAAGAAGGAGACTTAGTCCTCAAGAAAATTTTGCCAATCCAAAAAGACAATCGGGGCAAATGGACACCTAACTATGAAGGTCCGTATGTTGTGAAGAAAGCCTTTTCTGGAGGAGCCTTGATACTCACGACCATGGACGGTAAGGACTTACCAATGCCCATAAATGCGGATGCGGTCAAGAAATACTTTTCCTAGAAAAAGAATATCAAAACAAAAAGAAAAGAAAAAGAAAAAGTAAAAAAGATGCTCGCTAGGCTGAAAACCTGAAAAGGTGGCCTAGGCAAAAGTTAGAGCGACCCGGTGAGTCGAAAACCTAAAAAGGCGGCTCAGGCAAAAATTAGGATCAAAATCCTGACAGTATGACTGAGACTTCCCATGCAAAAAGTACGAGTCCAAACTGGGGCACATAGATCATGACTGAATCGCTTTCTTAGAAGCAGAGTCGAAGGGTGAGCTTGAAGTCATGATATGGGGTTTAAGATGCGCGTTATCCTCAGAGGTCAACCAAAAGATCAGCAAGCTTTCCCTGTTTCATCTATTATCAACCTGTGTATTAGACTTCTTTTGTTTTCCCTACTTCCCTCTCCATGTACTTACTCAACTCGTAAATAAATTTCACCCTTTTTCAATACATGTTTATATTGTGAATTTCATGAATATGATAAGACATGTGTTTTCCTTTATCAAATAAAATAAAAAATATAATTATTTAAAGTTGTGGGGGGGCAAGATGATCCTATTGCTCAATCTTACCTCAGGTGATCATTATGAAGACTTGAGCCCAGACATGCTCTTTGAAGTTAGAGTTACTTCATTCGTTCTGTTCGGTCATGAGTCACCTCAAGAGATCATGGTTCCATGGGGAGTCTCCTCAGATTTCTATTTACTTTGTCGTTGCTATACTTATCCCTTTTCTGCAGGTTGTTATAACAAGCAGTCATGTGGAGTCTCGTCATCTCTTCCCCAGTGGAGCCACAATCGCCAAAGCTGGCACTTCCCAAGTTCTCTTTTCAGTGGAACCTCACTCGCCAAAGTTGGCACTTCTCAGAACTCCTTCCTCAAATCGTCAAAGCTGGCACCTCTCAAAGTCTCCTCTTTAATCTCCAAAGTTGACACTCCTCAGAATCCTTTCCTCAAACCGCAAAAGTCGACACTTCTCAGAACTCCTTCCCTAAATCGCCAAAGTTGGCACTTCTTAGAGTCTTTTTCTCAACTTCCAAAGCTGACACTTTCCAAACTCCCTTCCAAGGAATCTACCTGATACATTCCAACAGTCAAGCATTTCCCCTTCCCAAGCCCAAGGATAGTTTCCAGCAAAATTCTCTCCCCCAACAGAATCACCAAACTCTCTCTCGGTGAGCCAAAAATTCAGATCATCTTCTTCCCCCTAATAAGAACATTTTTCTAATCAGGTTTAGAAGAACTCTCCCAAAAAAAAAAAGCCCCAGCACACTTCCCTCAGTAAATCCACACATACCAGGAGGACCCCAGATTTTCCTTTCCCAATCAGGGGCGATGCCCCGAGCCATCAATCCTTCTCCAGTGGAACTACACTTCCCAGACAAATCAAACTGGGGCATCACCCCAGGATTATTTCTTCTCACTCAAAGGGTAGCTCCCCAAGGTTTCGAGGTAGATAGTTCAAACTGGGGCATCACCCCAGGTTCATTCTCTTTCACCCAAAGAGGCGGTACCTCGAGCCATCAATCCTTTCCCAGTAGAAATACATTTCCTAAACAACTCAAATTGGCGTATCTCCCCAGATTTCTTTTGTTCATTCAAGGGGTAGTTCCCCAACAACCCTCAAATCATGTCAAACTGGGGCATCACCCCTGGTCCATTCTCTTTCCGCCAAGGGGCAGTTCCCCAAGGCTCCTTCAAACCATCTCAAACTAGGGCATCACCCCAGATCTATTCAGTCAATGGGGGTAATTCCCCAAAGACTCCTTCAAATCATGTCAAACTGGGGCATCTCCTCAGGTTTCTTCTGTCCCAGTCAAAGGGCAATTCCCTAAGAACCTTCAGTCACGTCAAACTAGGGCATCGCCATGAGCCTTTAAGTCCAGTGAGTTAATTCAGATGAGACGTCCTGTTAACTCCTCCAATCTCTGTATTTTCATTCGCTTATTCAGGCACCCTTTACCTTCCATTCGCCTATTCAGGCACCCTTTACTTTCCGTTCGCCTATTCAGGCACCCTTTACTTTCCGTTCGCCTATTCAGGCACCCTTTACTTTCCGTTCGCCTATTTAGGCACCCTTTACTTTTCGTTTGCCTATTCAGGCACACTTTACTTTTCGTTCGCCTATTCAGGCACCCTTTACTTTCCATTCGCCTATTCAGGCACCCTTTACTTTCCATTCGCCTATTCAGGCACCCTTTACCTTCCATTCGCCTATTCAGGCACCCTTTACTTTCCATTCGCCTATTCAGGCACCCTTTACTTTCCATTCGCCTATTCAGGCACCCTTTACTTTCCATTCGCCTATTCAGGCACCCTTTACTTTCCATTCGCCTATTCAGGCACCCTTTACCTTCCATTCGCCTATTCAAGCACCCTTTACTTTTCGTTCGCCTATTCAGGCACCCTTTACTTACCGTTCGCCTATTCAGGCACCCTTTACCTTCCATTCGCCTATTAAGGCACCCTTTACTTTCCATTCGCCTATTCAGGCACCCTTTACCTTCCATTCGCCTATTCAGGCACCCTTTACTTTCCATTCGCCTATTCAGGCACCCTTTACTTTCCATTCAACTATTCAGGCACCTTTTACTTTCCAGTCGCCTATTCAGGCACCCTTTACTTTCCATTCGCCTATTCAGGCACCCTTTACTTTCCATTTGCCTATTCAGGCACCCTTTACTTTCCATTCGCCTATTCAGGCACCCTTTACTTTCCATTCGCCTATTCAGGCACCCTTTAATTTCCATTTGCCTATTCAGGCACCCTTTACTTTCCATTCGCCTATTTAGGTACCCTTTACTTTCTAGTCTCCTATGTAGGCACTCTTTACTTTTCATTCGCCTATACAGGCACCTTTACTTTCCAGTCGCCTATTCAGGCACCCTTTACTTTCCATTCGCCTATTCAGGCACCTTTTACTTTCCAGTTGCCTATGAAGGCACCCTTTACTTTCCCATTCGCCTATTCAGGCACCCTTTATTTTCCATTCGCCTATTCAGGCACCCTTTACTTTCTGTTCGCCTATGCAGGCACCCTTTACTTTCCAGTCACCTATGCAGGTACCCTTTACTTTCCGTTCACCTATGCAGGCACTCTTTGCTTTCCAGTCGCCTATTCAGGCACCCTTTACTTTCCATTCACCTATGCAGGCACTCTTTGCTTTCCATTCGCCTATGCAGGCACTCTTTACTTTTCATTCGCCTATACAGGCACCTTTACTTTCCAGTCGCCTATTCAGGCACCCTTTATCTTTCCAGTCGTCTATTCAGGCACCCTTTACTTTCCATTCACCTATGCAGGCACTCTTTGCTTTCCATTCGCCTATGCAGGCACTCTTTACTTTTCATTCGCCTATACAGGCACCTTTACTTTCCAGTCGCCTATTCAGGCACCCTTTACCTTTCCAGTTGCCTATGAAGGCACCCTTTTACTTTGCAGTCGCCTATGAAGGCACCTTTTACTTTCCCATTCGCCTAACAAGGCAACCTCTACCTTCCAGTCTACCGGGGGTTAACCCCAATTTTCTCACCTCCTGTTAATTGAAAGACAATTTTTCCCGTTCAATTCAGAACACAAAAAAAAAACAAAAAAAAAGCAAAAAACAAAAAAAATAAAAAATAAAAAAAGAAAAAAAAAAGAAAAAGAAAAAGGATAGATGTGGAAAATGCTCGTCTTAAAAGATCAAGAGGTCCCACCTGACTCATACATCGGTGTTCATATCTTTACTTCCTTTTCACTTCAAAAACACGAAAAATTTCGTGTTTCTCTTGTGAAAAAGAAGTAAAGAGGGGCATCTGTGAACACCTCTTTTTGTCCGGCCAATTGGTACAGTTCCATCCTTTGGGCACTCTCTGCTGCACATGGTTCACTTAGAAATTCATAACTCCTTCATATGACCTTCGATTTGCGCAAACCCGGTCTCAAAATTTCCGTAACAAAATTTTCTACGACTTTTGTGAAGACCTTGAAGGCTATATCCTTACCAATTGGTACAGTTTTAATAATCTTCCTAGACTTATTCCAGTTTCATGACTGCTCTGCACATCTTTAGGAAAAAATTCATATCTCCCTCATATGATACTGAAATGACCCCGTTCTTTTTTCTGTGGCTCCACATCAAAGATATCTACAAACTTCATGAAGGTCACAAAAGCTAATTCTCCACCCATTTTGCCCAGTGAATTTATTTTGCTTGCAAATGTATTTTCGTCACACTCTAGAGCAGTTTTCGTAGATGGGCCATATCTCCCTCGTTTCTTGATGAACATTTTTGTGCCATATATCAAATTAAATCTAAGCGAAAGATCTACAATTTTCATGTTGGACTCTCTTTCAAATTTGGCACTAATTTTTCCTTAAATATGCAAGCAAGTTTCGTGATGAAGAGAATGGAACCCACCATCAAAATTGTGGTCATGACAAAGGCTTTCAAATTTGCAACAAATTGTCACCTAAGCCTACCAATTTTGACCAAGTCAAAATTAAATCAAGAAACAAGCTCCCAAGGTGCAGAATTTTTATCCAAAAGAAACACTCCAAATTGCCATGCTCTCCATGACCCACACTTGGTCCTACATGAAGAAAAATTACAAAACAAAAGCTACCATTACTTCTCCAATTGTTCTCACGGTTTCAAGGCTTCTTTTATCATTAAAATATGCAATTAAATGGTCACATACAAGTCCATTTTCAGCTGCACCTAATAAGGCCCCATGTACCAATATTTTATGCAAAGTGTTGGTAACTTTAAGCTCTATTCACGTTATGCACCAAGCAAGGTTCCATGTACAAAAAATTATTCAATATGGACAAAGGCAAATACTTCCAACGTGAAAGGCTTCCAAGTGCTGAATGTCTAGACAAAATATTGTCACTTTATTGCATAAAATAAATTCAAAAGAAGAAACATAACATGCCTTACACTCTCACAGCCATGAAGGATTAATGAGCATGTTCCCTTTTGCTCTAAAAAAGCTAACGTGAAGAATTATGGCAAGGGAAATGGGCTGAATTTTTATGTCCAAAAACCAGCCATGGAAATGCTATAAATAAAGAGCCAAGAGCTGAATGAAGGGTGCTGGAGAGCACAAATTAGAGGAGGAAAAAGAGAACATACACAGCAAGAAGGGAGAGTCAAAGAGGAAAATTAGAAAAATAGCAGAGAGCAGAGAGGGAAAAGAGAAAAGAGAGTGCAAACTCAGTGGTTCAAAAAAAAGATCATCTAGAGAGGAAATTATCTCCACATTCTTGAGTTTTGGAAGGTGCTTTTGAATTTTTACAGTGAAAATTCGCAGTAACAGCAACAGTAACAGCAACAGCAGCAACAACAATAGCAACAACAGCAGCAGTAGTAGCAACAGCAACAACAACAGCAGCAATAACAGCAACAGCAACAGCAACAACAGCAACAGTGGGCAAGAACTCAATCAGTGAGCAAGAATATTTTTTATATATTTTGTGAAAATAATGTTTATTTTCCAAAAGGTTGAATTTTTGTACAAGGATCAGATTAGTATTGTTGTATTGGACTTTCTTTTCTCTGCTGTCTCTTGTCGTTATTATGATTCGTTTTACAGTAGGATATTGTGATGTATGCTTGAATCTCTAATCAATCTCTGCTACTGTTTCTGTTCATGTTATTGTTCCTGTTTATTTGCTGCTCAATATTGTTACTCAAATTGTTTGTATATATTTTAGTTCTGTACAGATTTAATTTTTCAAGGGTAGTTGCGATCTTAATTTTATTGCTCAGAATATTAATCCTATTACAAGGAATCAGCCGTCTGTATACTGTTTCTTTTTCCGGATAGTTCATTCACTGTATAGTTAGAGTGTAATTTTCTTTTAAGGCATTCGCTAGTCTTTGAAAGAATCGGGTTGTATAAAGCTTAATAAAATGTGATTATCCATGTCTTTTTTTATTTAGTTTCTATTTTTTTTCATTATTTCAAAATTGTGTCTAATTAAAATTTTAACAACTCAGCATTATCTTCAACCAAAAAAATATTACCCATTTTTCACTTTAGTAAGTCTATGTGCTTTTTGTCAAGTTTTTGATAAATTTTTACTATTTGATTTTTTTAAAAAAAAAAATTATTTTATCAAAAAGAGGTTAATTTAGACGAGACGTCTTGTTACCCTTTTTAAATTTTCAATCGGTTGTTATTTATTAAATAATAATATTTCAAAAAAAAAGAAATCAATTTAGACGTGACGTCTTGTTGATTTTCCCTTATTTCCAGTAGACCATCACAACAAGGAACGGGATACTTGAGACGAGACGTCCCGTTTATCCCTTTCCCGTTTCTAACCCCGTATTTTGATTAAAAGATGACTAATTTAGACGCGACGTCTTGTTAGTATCCTTCCCTTTTCCTGTTTTATACCAAAGCCAAGGTTAATTTGGACGCGACGTCCTGTTAACCTTTACTTTCACTTTGTTTTACTTTTTCTTACTGATGTTATTTCGTCAAGTTTCTTATTGTCTCTGTTTGCCATTTCCTATTGTTATTGTTTTTTTTTACTGTCGATATTCTGCTAAGTTTTTTTTACGATCGCTGTGTGTCATTTCTTATTATTGTTTTGTTAAGCTTCTTATTGTCATTGTTTTGTCGAATTTCTCACTGTCATTGCTTTGTCATTTCTTGTTGTTACTGTTTTAATATTCTACTATTATTTTTTTACTGTCACTGTTTAATCTTCTATCGTTACTGTTTTCTTCTTTTTTACTATCATTGTTTGGTCAAATTTATTACTGTTATCGTTTAGTCTGTTTTGTCTGTTTGTGTCTGCTTTGTCATTTTGTGTGGAAGAAGTTAAAAATAATTTCTGGGCTATTTTGAAATAAGCGCTATCAATTTGAGGTAACCGTTTTATAACGGACAGTTGTGAGGTGCTAATACCTTCCTCACCTGTAATTCGACTCCCGAACTTAGAATTTCATTTTTCATAACCAGTGTTTTAAAAGAGGTTTTTCCCGATATTTTTATCCTAAAAAAATATTGGTGGCGACTCCTTATTTTTCTTTTCGAAAGGATTTCGAAACCCGTTTTATTTTTAAGGGTCGGTCATCCCGCCGCGATCCCGGTCGCGACAGATATAAGATCATATTACTTTCTAACAAACATAAAAAGCTTTTTTTCTTTTCCAACTTAGAAATATAATAACATAACCCATACTAAACGTATCTCGGCTAAAAGAGATATACATGCAAATGCATCATCATATTCATATTTTGAGCTAATCTTTTATAAAAGATAATACCTCTGTGGTAAACAAAACTTTAGAAAATTCAAAAGCTTGCTTGTTTATTATTTTGATGGGATGTCTCTATATTTTAAATACAAAGTTGGTAGTTATCATGCAAAAGATACACCGCATATGTATGAGTAACTTCGAAGTAAATGAAAATCGGAGACATGCATGCACCGCCAATACGCCATGTGTGGTAGATAGGTTTTAGGAGCGTCTAGCACCGTCCAATTAAGGGTTTGTGATTTCAGAAGTCCCATACCATGGACTAACAAGGTGAGTTATATTTATGTTAACTACATTTTTTATATTATTTTAATTGGTGATTAATAAATCAGATAAATATATTTTAAATTAATTCATATAGTTTATTTTTCCGCTTCGAAATTTCAAGGGAATCGGTGTAAACAAAACACGAATCACGATCATCACCTTTAATTAATTTATTGGTTAACTACACAAATCTCAAATATAAAATGACAAGACGTCGTCGTGGGTGTGGTTTTGTAAGTACCTTTTATATTTTTAATCAAAATTAAAGTTTAATTGATTTTCATAATTTATAAGGTTGATTTCCATTATGCGAGTTATCAAGGTGGCATGGCATGTAATTGAATACGGAACTATCTCTTTTTATTATTAAATATAATTTGAAAAAATTGCCAAACATATGTACCATTGGATGTATACAGGAGTGGATACAATGCGCTTATCCTTTCCATCTGCAAGTGATTAATCTCTAATTGCAAAATAATAATGTACTTTAGGAAGAAATAAAAAAGTAAAAGAAATAAAAAATGCGTACAAAAAAAAGTGCCGATCTAATAGCCTAAACATAGATTTATATACTCCATTCGTCTTGAAACTATTGTTGTTTTGACTTTTTTTATACAGATTAAGAAATCATTAAATTTATAGTTATATGAGTTGATGTGAACACCTCTTTTGGTCCGGTCCAAGTGGAATGAATATTTTTTATACTGAATTCCAATTCAGAGTGGTCAAATTCGAGTAGAATGGCTCCAGAATAATCAGAACCGAGCAAAATAACTCAGAATGAAGCTTTTCCAAGTGAAATATAGCCCTGTTGGAGGCAAATCCGATTGGAATGACTAAAAAATGATCACATCTGAACAAGATGACTCAGGTTAAGGCATTTCCGAGTGAAATACAGCCCTGGTAGAGATAAATCCGAGTGAAAAACTCAAAAAATGGTCAAATCCGAGTCAAAATGAAGCATTTTCGAGTGGAATGACTCAAAAATGATGAAATCCGAGTGGAATCACTCAGAATGAGTCATTTCCGAGTGAAATGCTCCTTGTTGAAGTTGAATCCGAGTGGATAGCTTCCCTGCCAAGCCAGTCCGAGTGGATTATGCCCATTTTCAAGAGAAGTCCGAATGAAATGACTCAGGATGAGTCAATTCCGAGTGAAATGCTTCCTTATCGAAGGTGAATCCGAGTGGAAGGCTCTCTGTCAAGCCATTCCGAGTGCAAATGGCCAAAAATCCAATTTCCGAGTGCAAAAAGGAAGGATCCGAGTAAATCCTTCAAGCGTTGAAGTTTCTGTGTCACTTTTGAAGAAATTCCGAGTGAATAATTCCGAGTGTTATTCTTCAGTCAACACCGAGTGAGTACTCCCACTCAAACCCGAGCCAAGTTCCAATCGGATTCCGAGTGAGACTTCAGTCAGCCATCTTTCCCGAGTCCTTTTGGCCAATCAATTCTTCTCATCCCGAGTCCATTTCCACCAATTTCCGAGCCATGATTAAATCTTTTCCGAGCCATTTCAATCGGTTCCGAACTTCACTCATCCGAGTCCTCCTTTACCCATTTCCGAGCTATTTCAATCGGTTCCGAGTCCTCCTTTACACTCAAACTCCGAGTCCTCCTTCAAACCTTTCCCGAACCCATTTCCATCAATTTCCAGTCGGAACCGACTGGCAATTCAAGTCGTTCTCATCAATTTTCAATCGGCTCCGAGGCTTTTTCACTCGTTTCCGATTGAATGTCTCACAGCAACCACAAACCGAGTAAAACCACTCGGAAAGGAGTATTCTCACTCGGCCTTCTATGGGGAATGCCTCATTCCACTCGGAATTGACTCCCAGTGTAGAAGAATATTGATTGGGAGGTTGATCCGAGCCGTTATCACTCGGATTTCACCATTCTAACTCGGATTTCAATATCCTCACTCGGAATTCCACTATCCTCACTCGGAATTCCACCATTTCACTCGGATTTCCAACATTTTCACTCGGATTTTCAACATTTTCACTCGGAATTCTTCCATTCTCACTCGGATTCCCACCAGGTCCCCTTGTTAGACCGTGCTGACTTGGATTCCACCACCCAAGTGGATCCAGGAATCCTGGGGGTGGCAGACAAGTGGCAAACAGGGGTGGAAGTGAGGGGAATTAAAAATTCCCACCCAGCCGTTGTCCCCCACTTCACTCTGAGTGGAGGCCTGAGCTGGCATTCCACTCGGAAGTGGAAGCCTGAGCTGGCCTTCCACTCAAGCCAGCCTATAAATAGGCAAGGGGGAGGACAGCTGAGGAGGAGGGCATTCAGAGGAAGGGAAAACTCTGCCCAAACAAACCTCTGTTCTCTCTCTCACGCCAAGTCTTCTCTCCCTCTCACTTCACTCACCCCTCACCTTTCAAACTCTCTTTACCCCAACATCCTCTACACTCTCACTCAACAGCACTCCTTCCAGCTCCATTTTCCCTCTCGGACTTGCAATTCTTGTCCCAATCGTTCTTCTCTGCTCAAATTTCACCCGGTAAGCCTCTTTCCACTCGGATTCTCGCTGTTGCACTCGGTTTCCCTTATTTTCACACAGATCCTGACTGTTGCACTCGGTTTCCCTCATTTTCACTCAGATTTTCACTAATTCCACTCAGATCTTCACTGTTTCACTCAGATCCTGACTGTTGCACTCGGTTTCCCTCATTTTCACTCAGATTTTCACTGTTTCACTCGTTTTTCTCTGTTTTCAATCGGATTTTCATCGTTTCACTCGGTTTTCTTATTTTTCACTCGGTTTTCTTATTTTTCATTCGGTTTTCTTATTTTTCACTCGGTTTTCTTCATTTTTTGCACTCGTTTTCCTCTCCCACTCAGTTTTTTTTTATTTTTTATATATTCATTTTTCTTAATCAGTGTCGTACGAAAAATACTTCCGTCTACACAGCCTTTATAGGATCCGTGCACGTGCGAAACACTTCGCCTTGTATGGATTCTTCGCTAGAATGATGCCCATCAATATCTTCCTAATCTATTCCTAAAAAAAAACATTTTTAAAGAACTACGTGACCCTGATTTCTCGAAAGCTCGAGAATACGTAGGAGCGGGAAACAGTTCCTGTCAGGCCCACCTTTCTTTATTTAATTTTTAGAGTTTTCTTTTTGTCTTGCTATCAAAAGGAGGAGCGAGATTAATTTGGACGAGACGTCCTGTTAATCTCATATTTTTAATATCTCTTTAAAAAGGAGGAGCGAGGTTAATTTGGACGAGACGTCCTGTTAATCTTATTTTTTTTTAAATATCTCTTTAAAAAGGCGGAGCGAGATTAATTTGGACGAGACGTCCTGTTAATCTCATGTAAATATTTTGTGTTGATCTTTGTTTATTATTATTATTATTATTTTTTTGTCGTTCCGTACATTTTTCTTTTTATGAAGAAGTTAAAATAATTATTGGGTTAATTATAATACGCGCTATCAAATTGAGGTAACCGTTTTTAACGGACAGTTGTGAGGTACTAATACCTTCCTCACCTGTAATCAGACTCCCGAATCATGGAATTTCATTTTTATAACCAGTGCTTTAACAAAAGGTTTTTCCAGTATTTTATCCTAAAAAATATTGGTGGCGACTCCCTGTTTATTATTTAAAACCGTTTCGAGGGTCGGCCGCGCCGCCGCGATCCCGGTCGCGACAGTTGATATAGACTAAAATACCTTATTTAATTATATTATTTTACAAGTAATAGCCTTATTCATTAGTCAAATAAAATATGATAGAAAAAAGATATATTAATTATAAGGGATAAGATTGAAAAATATAAATTGATTACATCTTAAACTCTTAAAGTGATAATATTTCTAATATTAAAAAAACCAAAATGGTTATATTTTTTCAAACACCCCATTAAGGATGTACACTACATATAAAAGCAAGTGCCAAATCGGCCACAAATCAACACTATGCATAAAAGAAATGAACACGATGATGTGTTTTGCATCGGCATCGATGTAAATATTAAAACATTTGATGCAAACGTAAAGTTTGTTAAGCAGTAGATACTACTTAGCATCCACCCTTAATTTCGATGTAAAACACTAGATTTTGTAATATCCTCAAATTCATTAGATGAATGAAAACAAATTTTAACTACAATTAAAAAAACTATAAATGATAATAAAAAACAAAACAGAATGTTAATTTATATAATAATATGCTCGTAAAATTTCACAAAATAAAAGGGTAAGTCTTATTCTTAAGGTTGACGGTGGTGATGAGAACCAAGATTGTCGATTGCCTGTGACTCGTATGCTGCTGATAGGGGCCAGGGTTGTTGTTGCTCAAGAAGGATCCTCATCTGATGATACTAACTAGTCATCCAGGTTAGCATCATAAACATAATGATTAGCCTTGGATGAACTAGCCTATTGTTGTAATTGCAACTCGTAGATCATCTACCCTAGTTCAGCCAACTCCAACGTAAGGCCACACCTGCCACCTCTAATTAAGTAGGCTTAAATGGGCTGATGAAGAGGCTTATATCAAATCGTGGTAAAGTCAAGGTGGACATTAGTGGCCTAGTTGCTATAGTATAAACTTAACCCTAAGATTTCACTAACCATCTTTACCTAGACACCCAACTTGGTGGCCTGGTCCATCAAGTCATTCAGTATACAAACCTCTTGTAAGCATCGTTGTTAAGCATCACGATCACTATAAAAATGTTATACATGTATTTAAACAATGAATATTAAATTAATATAAAAATTATTTATGTTCCATAATATACTTAATTACAATGGTGTCACGGTTCCTATTATCCACACATTAGTAGCATGCTAGTAGGTCATCATAAAAAACTCACTGGGGCCAATCTCCTTACCAATATAATGCGACTACAAATAAAAAAAATCAAAAGAACATGATTAAAATGTAAAGTACCCTATGACAATTAATTAAAAGTTCATAGTAAATTACTTACTTCCTCCAACAGTATGTAGAAGAAAGCCATATTGCTTTATGTCTGCATTGCACCACCCCCTAACACCCCTCTTGTTCCTCTTGTTGTGCTTCGCAACAACAATGAACTTAGGCTTAGCTCACTTAGTGAGTAGGTTGTTCCAATCCTCCTCACGAAGGAGTTTATCCATCTTGATCCCCTTGCCTATTGTTCTTGAACATGTCCCTCATGTGACGCATCCCAACATATTGAAGGCCTTATTCATCACATCCATGTTACTATCGTCAAATGTCACATCCTCCTACAAATTAATATAAGACAATTAAACAATTTTATTATTGGATAATTAAAATTTCCATCGAAGATACATGGCATGTCATTTATTTCACTAAAGCTTATGCACCTTCTTCAGAACCTTACTCCATTTATGCCAAGGCCCACGAAAGTGCAAACGGACCACCTTATAAAGGCAAGATGTCCCTTGCACTTTTAGAATAAGTGAACTAAACTAGAACAAGAAAGACACAATTAATTACACAATTTATAAGAGTTTGAAACAAAATCACTAAATGTATATTATTAAACTCTTACTCGATTCCCTTGACAGGCATCAAAATCCACTTCTAATATGTATCTTGGAGTGGTGGATCCCTGCGTGGACGCTATAGTTGGCAATACATGAGGTCCGATCCTGTTGAGTTAGACAATGTAAGTAACAAACTTTATAGGGCTTGAAACAAAAGACTACTTGTTCTTTAGTCTTTGAAATTGAATGCCCTAACCATGCCCTATGTGAGTTACGAGCTTATGCGGGCAACTCATTTCATTTTTACCTTTTTAAAAATTATTTGTTTATAGCAAGAAAATTATTTGTACTGAAACGAGTAAAACCTTTAAAAGTTTAGGTCTTTAAGTTTATATGCCAAAAAAGTAGAAATTTAACTAATATCATTAAATAAGTGCAAGTTGGGAATACATATAGCTCGATGTTATTTTTTCCTCCATAAAAAATGACTACAGTATATCATCTTATTAATAAATATGATTTTGTAGGCCAAATGGGCCATATGAGCCAACCCGCACTCATCTTGAATTAATATGGCTTTAGTTTTAAGCTAAAAAATCATGGTTTTATTGAGGCCTTCAATTCTAGAGCCAAGGTACTATGTTTTTGAAGAATATTTGAGCCGACTCAAACAGGTTGCCCATTTTAAAGCTCTAGTTGACATATTTATGCCTGAGCTAGAGGAGTCAATATACATTCTCTTCCCTCATATTTGCTAAGCCCGCTTTACAGGAGATGATAGTGGGACCTAACTCATTATGGGAATCATATGGATTTCAACCCATTCTTTGCACCAATCATCGATCTCTCAATGTTAACAATTGAGCAATAGAGAGTCACTCGCGTAACTCCCTAGGTCAAAGGCCCCTTTTCAAGCCACCCTTTCAATTGACTTGTAGCTTCCCCTTTATTTTGTCGCTCACGTACCCAATGACCATGCTGATAGTTAGCCATCTTCTAATACATCTATTCCTCCCCGGGGTAGGGGGAGGGTCCACCACACCCCTCTCCCCTATTTTAGGCGAGAACCTAGAGAGGATTTGTCCTCTCACCCGATAGTGGGATGAAACAAGCACCCCACATCATTATGGTCCTAAACCTAGGGCCCCCCTCTCTTTGCCCTTTCCTTTGACCCATTCATTGATTGTATAAATGGCCTAGAAGCCCCCATTTTATAATTAAGTGACATTTTGAGTATTCATCCTAATTCTTTTAGAGTAATCTCTCTAAGGTTTTAGCTACTTAACTCATTGTGAATATTTTGGAGCCCCTAGTCATGAGTGTTGGGCATAGGGTTGGGCCAAGTGACTAGATGTTTAGTGGGATAGGTCTTTAGTGAGTGAGTAGTCAGCCTATTTCAAGAGTAGTGAGGACGTAGGAATCTATTCTAAAAAGGATCAATCCGAGTGGCCGAGAGAATGTCAATCTGAGTGTGATTCATACCTCCAACGGATCAATTCAAATGGGACACATGTTATCTATCAGTTAACCGTCGTTTCAGTTCTCTAGGCCATGCTTGCACGAGCCTATATTACAATGATGAGGCGCCTTTAATGACTTTGGAATACGAAAACATTTCTTAGGTTTAGGGGAATTAATGATAGCTTTAGACATTTCATTGCGAATATCAAACGTTTGCAAATATTACCTAAACTCCAAACACTTCATATATAACCCTGTTCTTAATAATTTTCTTTTTTTACCACTACTCTCATTGCCTTTAACTTCTTCAAACCACTTTAGCTCTTTGTCGTACATCCTTCAATTTCTCCATTTTCCTCCTTAAGTTCTTATTTTCTCAGAAAGGTTAGTACCCTCACTTCTACTTAATTTTCCTAAGAAATGGCTTCTTCATCAAACTCTTACTCGTGGTTCAAGGATGAAGTTTTGGCCATGCCTTTCTTCTTTCAGAATGATGAAGTGATGGAACGTTTGTGGGAAGATGAGGCGTTTAGTAATTCCTTGTCAGCCTCAAACACAGAGTGTTTGTGTTGTTCTCTTGATGAAAAGGTTTTGTATTCTTACAAAAACCCTAGCGATGTGGATTTCATATACGTATATGAAACTCTATTCTCGCGCCTCCTCATTTTTTTTCCTTTCTCTGACTTTTAGGTGGGGGTCTTAAATGCTTTGAACATTGCCTCCACCTAGCTTTACCCAAATGGTTGGGCCTTTGTCAAAATGTTTGAGGTTTTGTGCGAGCACTTTGGTCGGACACCCTTTGTTCCCTTTTTTTTTCTACTTTTCCAGGAGAAGATTTTTAAGGCTGGGTTCCTGTTAGTTGGGTCTCTCTGAGCGAAGTCATTAGTCGTCACCTAACTCAAGAATTTGACCAGTCATACAAAAACTTTAAATGTTATTTCTTCAATATCTAAGTCAGTCTGGATGTGCCCGGGGCGGATTTCCTTCATGATCCCGATGGTCGTCCATCCTTTCCCCTGTACTGGACATAGTATCCCTTTTAATTCTGTGTCAATTGGGAGGACCTTTCACTCGTCTAGCGCGATCACGTGAACTTTTTTGTTAAGGATATAGGGATCTATTTCAGCTCTCAAGGACTTATCATACTGTCCCTCACCCCAGGTGCCCTATACATTTGGATCATTAAGCATATGTTTTATTGTGTAGAATATTTTCCGAGTGTTCCATAGTGACTGATGATGTTGTTTTTACCTTTTAGGTGACATGGCTCCTAACAAAATATCGACTAAAGAGTTGATAAAGCACTACAAGATAGGGAATACATCCAAGGGGGAAATATCATGCTTCCTCAGGGGTAATGCCCGACGTCCCTATCACCATTATTGCTGTAGGCAAGCCTCATGTTCCTCCTCTGATCATCAAGGGGGTTAAGGGAAGTCGACAGGTAAAAGGGCATTGAGTAGAGAAAGATCCCATCCCTTCCCTAGCAGAGAACACACAGGCAACCGCTAGTAAGGCTACCCCTAGCGAAGTCGCCACTCTTCGGAAATCACCTCACAGAATTCCTTCAATCATTGTCTTTGAGAACCCCGAGTCTCTAGATGCGTCCTTGTCCATTCGAGATCAGACAGCTCTAATGACTACTGAGCAAATAACCACCCCCTCCGTAGTGAGTACAAAGATTCCTCCTGCCAATGGGAGAAGATCATGAACCAAAGTCTAGATATGCTTAGTTTTCTTTTCCAAAATTCATTGATCAGGCCATGCTGTTTGAGGAGGATAGAAAAAGGTACATGGATTCAAATCCTATGGCCATTTGTTGATCGATAAAGATGTTTGGCTTTAAGTTACCTCCATGAGTCAATATGTCGACGAATATTTTAGAGCCCAAGAACAAGCTATGAACCGCTTAACCAAATAGAAAGAGGAGGCGGAGGCTAAGCTCAAGGAAGCGGCCAGGGCATTCCAAAAAAATTCTTACTTAAGGAGTGAGTTAAAAGCCACCAAGGAAGCTTGAGAAAAGGTTAAGCGGTCTTTGAAGGACTCGATAGCCAGCCAAGCCTCCCTTGAGGCTAAGCTTGTCACTATGGGTGGGATGTTGGAGTCTTGTTAGAAAGATATGTCCACGTTCGAGGATGTGCATCGTGAGCTTTCCTTAAAAATGGAGATAGAGGATGCACTCAAGAAGACCCAACAGGCTTTGGACTCGGTCCAGAATAAGTTTGAGGAGGCAGAGTCACCGCGTCAACATGAACGGTTGGAGATAGAGGTCTAAGTGAACCTGCTAAGGGAGAAGGTCATGGAGAAATACGTTCTGGGTTTTAAGGCTTGCCGCAAACATGTTTCCACTCTAAACCCTTCTTTTGTTATTACTTGGGAGGAAGTTGACCCATTCAGGTTTGTGGTTGAAGAGTAAGTGGTTAATCTGTCAGACTCGAAAGATGATGCTGATGGAGTAATTAACCCCCTCCTCCTCTGGGTGGGGAAACTGGGGTGACTCCTACTTCTACTACCAAAACCGTTCCTTCTCAGGCTGTTGCTGGAGAAACTCTGACTCTTGTATCCTGTGTCGCCTCCTCCGATGCTGTCTTTACTTACACGTCTGCTACTTGAACACTTATATTCCTTTCTAATATTTTGTTTATTCTTCTGAATGATATGTATTCTCATTTGTCTAAGCAATGAAAAACTTTTGTTTACCCGTCTGACTTGGATCTTGGTTTTCTTCTTCTAGAAGCTTACGTTGCTAGCAAAATTATAAGTGTGAGAACATTTTTTCGCCCAAGTGAGCGCCTCTCAATGTTGTTACCCCTGAGTAAGCGTTTCTCTCTCGGGTTTTTGGGCCTTAACGTAAATTGATGAATAAGAGTATTGTTACCCCCAAGTAAGCATCTCTTACTCAGGGTTTTTAGGACTTAACATAAATTGATGAATAAGAGTGTCGTAACCCCTGAGTGAGCGTCTCTCACTCAGGTTTTTAGGACTTAACGTAAATGGATGAAGAAGAGTTTTGTTACTCTTGAGTAAGCGTCTCTCACTCAGGCTTTAAGAATTTAATGTAAATTGATGAATAAGAGTGTTGTTACCCCCAAGTGAGCATGTCTCACTTGGGTTTTAAGGACTTAACGTAAATTGATGAACAAGAGTGTCGTTACCCCTGAGTGAGCGTTTTTCACTCAGGTTTTTAAGACTTAGCATAAATTGATGAACAAGAGTGTCGTTACCCCTGAGTGAGCGTTTCTCACTTGGGTTTTTAGGACTTAACGTAAATTGATGAAGAAGACTGCCGTTACCCCCGAGTGAGTATCTCTCACTTGGGTTTTTAGGACTTAAGGTAAACTTGAATAAGAGTTGGAACTGAATGTTTCACTTTATTGAATATTGTGCATGAGATTCATTAAAACCTCTCAAAAGAAAAATCGTGTGGGAGAAACCTCTTGGGTAGGAAAAAGAGTACCCGTGGCTTTTATCAGCTATATTACATTCTCAAGTGCGTAGCATTCCATGTTTGAGGGATGCTTCTACCCTCCAGTTCTTCCAATCGGTGTGTACCTTTTTCCACTACCTCCTTTACTTAGTATGACCTTCCCAATTTACTATGAACTTTCCTTCTTCTCTCGGTCTGCGGTTGTTGTTAGCTATCCGTAAGACCAGGTCCCCATTTTGAAAAGGTCATGGTTTAAGCATAATGTTCCATTTTATAGCAGACCTTTGCTTTTAGGCTTGGATGTTTACAAAAGCTACATCCTCTTCCCCTAAGTTAAGGTCAAGATCTTTTCTTCTCCCTTTGTCGTCATCGTCTTCATTATATGTCAGTCTCTGGAGAGAAGGTTCCCCTAACTCTACTGGGATCATGGCGTCTGCCCCATAAGTGAGTTAGAATGGTGTCTCATGGGTAGCCGAATGGGGAGTTATGTGATAAGCCCATAGTACTCTAGGTTACTCCTCTTCCCACCTTCCTTTTACCTGTCCCAACCTGCACTTCAGTTCTTATAGTATTACCTTATTTGCTTCCTCGACCTAGCCATTGGTCTATGGGTGTTCCACTGAAGAAAACTTCCTTTTTATGTTTAGATTGCTGTGAAACTCAACAAAGACTTTATCTGTAAAGTATCTCCCATTGTCAGAGATGATGGTGTAGAGGAGTCCATGTTTACATATTATGTTTCTTTAAGTGAAATTCTTTATCTTGGCTGCAGTAATAGTGGCGAGGGGCTCCACTTTAGTCCACTTCGTAAAAAGATTGATTGTCACCATGAGGTGTTTTACTTGTACCCTACCCAGAGGAAAAGGTCCAAGGATATCCATGCCCCAAGTGTTGAACGGACATGAGGAAAGGATGTCGTGCAATGGTTTTAGGAGGCTATGGATCTGGTTGGCATTCTTCTGACATGATTCACACCACTTGATAAATTCAAAGCAGTCCATCCATAACGTTGGCCAAAAATATCCCGCTTTGAAGACCCGGGCTGCCAAAGGGCAGACTCCCCCATGGTATCCGCAGATTCTCGATAAAGCTCTCGTAGTATATAATCTGCTTGTTCTAGGCCAAGGCATACCGCTTGTAAAGTTGTTCCTCTATAAGAGTGTAATATGCCGCGTGTATTTGTACCTTCTTTGATTCCAAGGGGTCTGAGGGGAGATCCCCATTGTTAGGAAATCTATGAACAGAGTGATCCATGTAGCTTTCCTTGGGGTGAGGATGACTTCATTTGTCTATTCTTCTTCCCGAATGGTAGGCTTTTTTAGGGTGACTTGTATAATGGCTTTAGGTTACTTGCTTTTATTGTACTTGCCAACTTCAAAAGTAAATTTTCCCTTTCTTTTTCCGCTTAGGGAACATGCATAATTTTGTAAAGTTTAGACTTATCTATCACCTGTTTTACTTGGCCGAGGTACCTAGCCAGAGTGGGATCCTAAGCTTGGTACGCCCCTTCTACTTGCCTTGCTACCAGCTGTGAGTTGGTTTTTACTTGTATGCACCTAGCTCCCAAATCTAGTGTTATTCACAAACTTGCGATCAATGCCTCATACTCTGCCTGGTTGTTGCTTGTCTTGAACAGGAACCTCAAAGACTCTTCAATCACTAGTCCACTGGGGGATTCAAGTATGATCCCCACCTTGCTCCCTTTTTCATTTGATGACCCATCCACGGATAGGGTCCATAAAGCATGCTCGACATCATACTCCTCCTAATCATCTCCTAACTTGACCAGGAAATCTGCCAAAACCTGTGCCTTGATGGGTCCTCAAGGTTCATAGTGAATTCCATATTTTGATAGCTCTATTGCCCATACCATCATCCACCTTGCAAGTTCTAGTTTTTGGAGTATTTTGCTGAGCGGTTGATCGGTTTGACCATGCTTTGGTGGCCGTGGAAGTAAAGTCGTAACTATCGAGCAACCATTATCAGGCCCTATGCAAATTTTTCCATCTATTGGTATTGTGTTTCTATGCCCAATAGAGTTTTGCTTGTGAACTAAACAGGGCGTTGGATAAGACTGTCTTCTTGAACTAAAGCTGTGACACCCTCGGTTAACTAGGACAATCCCTTCCACTAGATTATCTTGGTCAACTGAGAGGCTACGAATTTTAGAAAAATGTGGAAGTTTTTTTTTGTACAAGAAAACTTGGTGGAACAAATATACCTTATATACAAGATAATCATATAATACATGGTCGTAACAGTAGCTGTACATATTAAAAGCAAAGGGGCACACAGGCTCCCATAAAAGAAAATAATCTATCCTATTTGTCCTTGATCCAAGAAGTCTGGCTGATCCTCAATATAAAGCTTGCACTAATCTCTGTAATGTATGGTCCAACCGGAGGTCTAAAAAATAGCGCAAGGGTGAGTCTTCACTTCCACAACAATCAAAGAGTTGTCATTACTGACGTCCCTCTCACACAATCCCATTGGGTTTTCATACGATAATATCCTCACCTCAGGAGTCCTACTTAGTTTTCTTCTAGGTTGTCTATTCTAATTTAGTCTTATCAGAATCACCCCTGAACATATTCCTCTATGCTCTCCCCCTCACCATTAATTACTTATACACAGATATGAATTCAATCACAATCAAACACAAATTCACACAGATAAGATAATACAATGCATGAGCTTCATTTCATTTATTTTAATCTCTTCTTTTAGCCATCATGATGCATGTGGGCCCAATTCTGATCCTCACATCATATCAGAATCCGTCCTACCCAGGCTGCCCCTGGACACAACGTTTTCGCACTAGAGCGACCAGAGTACACCAATTCCCTACATCATAACACAGGGTATACATGGACTCATAGTCCCAATATCATGGATCCAACACATATCGTCATATCATAATGGGACTTGGCTCTCCACGGTCTTAGCGATACCGGTCTAAGTCAAAGTGCACCAAGATTGCATGGTTTCGCCCAGCATCGGGGCACTACCATCGAGCCATTAAGGGGTCCCCTCCCGTTATACTCCCAAGATCTAACCTTAGGGATCGAACACTCATATCCTTCAATGTATCCCTCGCTGCTGGCTCTAGTCCACATCAAGTCATATGCACATGATGTATGTCACCCACATATTTTCTTTTATTAATTCATTAGTCATTGGTAGGGTCCTTTCAGAGACTCCATTTCATTTCTATCATCAGGTTCAATTCGTAAAATCCTCGATTTAACATTTTTCTTTAGTCATTACTCCTTTCGTATTTACTCAGTTCACAACACAGCTCATCCGATAATTAGGAATGAAATGAGTTTTGATTATTCACAAAGCCTCAAGGTAATATTGGCACCATAGCGCCTATTATCATATCAGATCCGATCTCAATTTCATCACATTATTTTTCATAAATCAGTCACCTCAGGATCCCTATCGAGACACATTTATTCTTATCTTATCCATCTTGATATACTCATTCAATGCATCATGCAAGTTCCATTTATTCATCATACGATTCGTTATACCACACTTATCCTGTATTTCATTACAAATGTCTATCACATAACTAACACACTTACATCCACGTACACAATTGCATAGAAATCATTACACATAACATCTATTGTATAGGCATCACAGTCGCCACACATAATATTCATCATATAATAGTCATCATATATATTACTCTAGTAAAGGAATCATGTATTCTAATACAAGCATATTCATGGTCCTAGCTTTATAAATAACTAAATATAATTACTTGTTTTATTAACATACATACCGGCTTATTTATCTTGATTATCTCCTTAATCAATTGACCGTACTAGTAAAGTGTATCCTTAATATATTCTTTTATTCCCGACTTATTTCTAGTTATCAAGTAATCTTATTAAGTGTATTGCCCAAGCAACCCTTTTTTATTATTTTTTATATTTTTTAGTACATACTTTAGCCATTTAACTTTTTAGACACCATTGGTTAATTATGCTTATTCCAAGAGTACACCTTAAATTTAAAATATCTATAACTCGTATCGTTGTTACTTATTTGCTGTCACCAGATTAAATCCTTTTATTTATATACTAATTAGGTTAGTATCATTTTTACTAGATTTCACTTATTTATTCCAACCTAAATATTTCTCCCTTTCTTTTAATTCCTTGATCGCTATATAGCTTTCTTCTTAAACTCATTAAATTTTATTATACTTATTTTAATTACTATTGCCTATGGTCTCGACTGCTACTTCTCATTGAATTCCAATATTTCCAACATATGTATTCTAATTCTCTTTGACTCGTAATTTCCATGGTTACTTTATTTCAAAATTCATTTAATGGCCTAATATATTTATATCACAAATCCTCCCTTACAGATCATGTTTTTTTTTTCTAAAGCTTACTAAATCTCGTTATTGTTCTTTATTAGTTTTATTTTTACCTTCCTAATATACAATTACTATTCTCTAAACTTTACTTAATAATAGTGTATTTTTCTTGAAAAGAGATACTTTTACTTATTGCAATAACCATGATACATTTTTTTCAAGTTATTAAAAGCCATTATTCCTAAATTATTCTATCGAGACTTATTAAACCTTTCTATTATTTCTTTATAAATTTCCTTCTCCTTATTATTATTATTATTATTATTATTATTATTATTATTATTATTATTATTATTATTATTATTATTATTATTATTTTGCATATAATTACTATTTGCATATTCCACTCATTGATTCAAAATGATAATTTTTATCCTAAAAATTTATTTTAAGTTCTATTTCTTCAATTCCTAATACATTATTTAAAACTTATTATTTAAAACTCATTATTTCTTTGACACTTTATCAAAAGTTACTAAATCTCATTACTCTTTAAATCCCTAGTATATAAATGTTATTTCCAAGTTGTACTTAGTAGCTCAAATTTCTCAATAACGTATTGTTCTTGTAAAAATATTTTAGAATTCTTATTTCTTCACTTTCTAATACATAACTCCAAAACTCATTATTTCTAATTTGTTTCTTACTACTTATTATGTTAATTTTATCTTACATTGTTATTATTATTATTATCAAGAATTTTTTTTAAATTGTCGATGCCGTAAAATTTAAGCGAACTATAATCAAAGGTAATTGGGTAAAACTTCTCGAAAGCGTGATTTTTCTTAATTCACTTTTGAGACCTCTAACTGATTAACTCATCTAAATATTGGGGCTTACTGAAAAACTTCAGCAAATTACATGAAATTACTTAAAACATATGACCAAATACAACCATATCAATTTTGACGATCGTGCTCGCAATAAATTCTAAAATCAGCTATTTCTCGCAATAATTTCGATTTTCAATAAAATTCAACGAAACATAGGACAACGAGACTCATTTTACGAAACTCACCGAAGTGCATAAAATGGCAAAATAAATTTATAATCGTCAACGATAACGATAAATCACGTAATTTCTAATCTAACCATTGGATCGTCGTGAAACTTAAAGGGGTTATCCCCGGATACTAAGGAAACAATATCGAACAATTTTTATTAATCAAGAACGAAGCGATACCCCCTTACCTCATAGGACAGTCATGGTTTTAAGAGGGAATAAGGTTGGGCTCGCCGAAAATTTACCCAACGTTCCAAACTGCTCGCCAATCGTCGTTGATCATTCTCCGCTAACTAGAAATCAAACATGCAACATCCAACAAGGAAGAAGGTCATGACTTCGGAGTCCAAAATAAAGGATGACAACCACAAAATTGCATGCATAAATCTAATCTTTTTCTTTTTTGTAACAAGAGGAAAGAAAGGAACCAAGAACCAAGAATCATAGGTTCAAAATTTCACCTTGCCTTGCATAAAAGCTCACAGCTAAGGAGTGGTGGAAGAGGTAGGGCAGTTGTAAAATGGAGACTTTAAATGATAAATTTTAAGGCATATGGAGTAAGGGGATGTCGGGGGTTTGGGAGGAAAAAAATGAGAAGAAGATTAAATTTTTGGTGAGTGGCTTTCCTTGTGATGTCGAGAGAAAGAAAGAAATTTTTCTTGATGAAGGTGAAGTGTAATTATTTTAAAAAATGAAGGGGCTAATCGGTGCTATTAGGAAGAATGGAAAGTGAAATATGCATGGTATGTCATGATACATGGTTATTGCATATATTATCTTGAATTAAAACTGAAGGGGGTTATTTGGTGAGTAGCAAGGGGATGCAAAATTTTGGAAATTAATTTTTTGAATTAAGAGGAAAAGGTAGCGTGAGAAGAAGTAAAATGTGATAGTTTAATTAAGTTCATGTATGGTATGGAAGACATGTAGTGGCATGGCATGATATAACATAAGAAGCAGCTTGCAATGGGTACAAGATGAAGGGAGAAAGGAATTGGACACATACGGTGATGGCTTTATGAAATTGGCACATGACTTATTAATTTTATTTTATCTTAACTTAATAACTTGTTGAACAAGTTGTTCTCCTTGTTAAGCAAGGAGTGATTCTGGTAGTGCCACAATATACATGGTCTGGGCAGCTTCCATTGGTCATGAAATCAAGATGGCAAGGCTACAACCATGACACATGGAGCTGTTTTGCTTGGACAGATTTTCATGCTCCTTTTAACGTTAATTTTTGTACATTTTTGAGCGTGAATTGAACAAAATAATCAACATGAAAGTTATAGATTATCGTTTTCCCTATAAAACAAGCTATAATACATAAAAATCCAATATCGAATCAGGGAAATATACCCAAAATACAAAAACTGCTCCAGGCTATAATGGAAATGAATTCTTTAACAAAATAAATTTGCTAGGAAAAATGGGTAAAGAATTAGCTTTCAAGCCCTTCATGAATTTTATAGATCTTCCTTTTCTTTTTAATGTGATATATTGTTTGTGACAATCCAAGTTTGGTAGCCCGAGATATACCCAATTTACGACAGGGTGTTCTAGAAGCTCACCGGATCAGCTATGGCCTTAGAAATAAATTCACCATTAACTCTACTTTGAGAATTTGGTTTCGTGACCTTCATGAACATTGTAAAGATGTTTGATATGAATTCATAGAAAAAAGAACAAAGTGATTCAAGCACAAGACGAAGGAGATATGTAAATTTTACCAAGGACTGTCAGCATTGAAACGAAACAGCCAAGGGGTTACAAAGACATATTAAACTGTATCAATCTATGGGGATTTGGCCTTTTATGCCTTCATGAAAAATGTAGAAATTTTGTTACAAAGATTTTGACACCAAGTTTGCACAAATCGAAGGTCGTATAAGAGAGTTATGAAGTTTTTTCTAAACCATACGTAGGGAAAAATGTCCAAATAGTGGAATTTTGAGGTGTACACACTTAATCTTCGATTTTGGGGTTGATAGAGTGAGAATCAGAGCTTGGGGCTAGAAACAGAGGTTGAAGATCTCTTGAAAACAAAGAGATTAAGACCAAAATCATTTAATTCCAAAATCATATGAAAAATTTTGGTCAAAAACACCAAAGGTGTTGGGGTCAGGTTTTAAAATGATTTTTGAAAGAATCGATTTATGGAAAAATGAAGGTTATAGAGTCCAAACCGAGCTTTGGTCTCTTTAGGAAAAGTTCCTAAAACATCAAAAAGAGTCACCAGGGACTGTCCATGTCACCATCGGACATCCCGAGGTATATAAACGGTCAAATGTAGGAGACATTAAGGATCCTGATTTGGTCGGTTAGGCCAAGTCAGACACCTTTGATTCTTCACGGAGGAATCCTTACAGGACTAGTTTCCCTACTAGATCACTAGTCTTGGGTCAAACGATCAGAGTCCGACGTCAGGCTGAGTCCCACAGTTCAATACTGAGGAACTTGACAATTTTTTATTATTAATTATAAATATAATGTAATTATCAAATATATAATTTCAAAAATAAAATATTATTATAAATATTTATATATTTTCAAAATGATCAATTAAATATATTTTATTAATATTTATTTTAAATATTAGTTATTAAGCATAATTTATCATTACATGTTAAACTAAATATTATTAGCAGAGAAGAATAACTAAATAATTATCGACTAAATAATTATCAACAAATTAATACTCAATCAAAATAACTATCATACATGATTATTATACAGATAATGTTATAAAATTTCAAACTAAATAAATAACACTCTTAAAATTAAACAATTAAACATTTAATATATTTTCAAAATATATAATTATTGATTACAATTGAATATTAATTACCCAGATGAAGTAGTATTTATTAAATATTGTTGACAAGAAATAATTATTGAATTATAAATCAATTAGTACAAAATAATCAATATTAACATATTATTTTTAATTAGGCAGTATTGTCGAATGTTATTAAGGTTATTATCATTTTCTTATCTCTGTTTCTCACTATTTTTCTCATACTAAACTGTTCGGGGAACAAGCCAAAGCTTCAAGCTTCCTACTGAGATCTCAACAGAGTATCCTCAGGAATCTTGAGGGTCTGGTTTCCTATTATTAAAAATCAGGGCTGTTACAAAAGCCGTACTGATGGCGTGTTCTCTCGTAGCGAGATATATTATCGGTTTCGCCCCTAGACTTGGCTTGGCCAATATGGAAGGGGAAGCCAAGTATTTCTTCAAATCTTTAAATGCCTTCTCACACTCTTTGGTCCATGCAAATGCATCAGTATTCTTCAACACCTGGAAAAAGGGCATCGATTTCTTGACAAATTTAGAAAAGAACCGGGATAAGGCGGTAATTCTCCCAGTGAGGCACTTTATCTCTTTGATGTTTTAAGGACTTCGCATTTCTAATATAGCATGACACTGGTCCTGGTTGGCTTCTATCCCTTTATGTGTCAACATGTAGCCCAGGAACTTCCTGTCCTGGACCCCGAATGAGCACTTCTCAGGGTAGAGGCGGATCTTATGTTTTCTCAGCTCAACAAATGTCTCTATTTGGTGCTCGGTATGATCTTTTTCCTCATTAGTTTTCACCACCATATCGTCTATATAAACCTTTATATTTTTGTCAATCTTCTTGGAAAAAATCTTGTCAACCAACTTTTGATAAGTGGCCCTAACATTCTTCAACCCAAATGGCATGACTCGGTAATAAAAATTTGCTCCACTAGTTATGAAGGCGGTCTTCTCTTCATCCTTTGGGTCCATTCTGATTTGATTATACCTCGAGTACCCATCCATAAAGCTAAGTGTCTAGTAACCTGACGTGCCATATACCAAATGGTCAATGCTAGATAAAGGATAAGGATCTTTAGGGCATACCTTATCTAGATCGGTGAAGTCCACACACATCTTCCACTTGCCGTTGGCTTTCTTCACCATGACTACGCTGGATAGCCAGGTCGGGTATTTCACTTCCCTTATGAACTTGGCCGCGAAAAGCTTATGTTTCTTCTTTGACGGCTACTCTTCTATCGAGGGCCTAGCTTGCGTTGTTTTTGTGTGACTGGCCTAGCTCCAGGATCCATATTTAGCGAGTGACACATGACACCCGCATTGATTCCTGGCATGTCAAAGGGATTCCATGCGAAAAGATCTGCCTTGGCTCTCAGCAAGGTAACCAATGACACCTCTAGGTCTAGGTCCAATACTACATTGACACGAGTGCATTGGCTCAGGTTAGACCTGACTTAGACCAGCTTTAAGGATTCGACTTATTACAATCGTTCAGATTTCTGATTGTCACAAGGGTTGAACCCTGTTTCAACATCTTCCTCTACCGTGAATATCTCTCTAGGCCGCAAGCTCTCATGGTAACATTCCTGAGCTATCTTAGGATTAGCTCGCACAACTCCAATACGCCTATCTCTAAGAGGAAACTTCATTGTTAAATGCAGGATTGAGATGACTGCTCTGAGCGCGTTAAAGGACGGCTACCCTAAGATAGTGTTGTATGAGCTAGGGAAGTCCATAACCAGGTGTTTCACCATTACTACCCGGCTGTTGTCTCTCATGCCAAAGATGGTCTTTAACTCGACATATCCCATTACTCACACAGAATCACTCGTGAAGTTAAGTATTGCACCATTATACCTTTTGAGCAACTTGAGAGTAGCTGAAGCCTCTTGTATGCCTTCTAGTGTAGAATGTCTGTCCAGCTCCCCTCTTTCGACTATGCACTCCGCCATCTCCATGGTTACATCTATCGGGTCATCTCTATTTAGGACTCCCCTAGAGAGGTTGAAATTGTCAAGGGAAATGATACCTGTGCTCGAATAGCTCTGTATTGAATTAATTTGGTTGACCTCGTGTTGAAAGTTGATCCTATGGCCTGGGAAGGCCCCTGAGATTGTATGGATAACTTTCTTCCCATTGTCTCTCACCTCGTCAGGCCTACGGGATTGGGAGTGTCCATGCTCATACCAAGGTCGATCTCGAGGCTGCAATTCGACCTGGCTTGGGAGTTCATGGTCTCTTCCATGTTAATATATCGTGTGACCCTCTACCTAAAATCATCCATGTCCACATGGGTTTTTTTTTAACCAACGAATCAGAAAACCTACCAGGGTGTAACCCTGGTTGAGTTACGTGTAGGGCAACCTTCGAGCTAAGGTTACGAATCTGATAGCTTGTTCATTGAAGTGGGCCACAAACTGCTTAAGGGTTTTATCTCGGGCTTATCTCAAGTTCACCAGGCTGTGGGAGGTTTGTTGCACTGCCCGACTGGATACGAATTAACTTAGGAATTTCTCTGTCAATTTCAAAAAGCTCGATAGGGTCCTCGATGGAAGGTGCGAGAACCATCGTAGGGTAGACTTGGTTTACATGATTAGGAACATCCTATAAAGTAAGGCGTATAGACACTCATGTGATCAACATGGTGGTGGTGAACATGGTGTGGTGCTTTTCTAGGTCCTCCCCCTCATCGTATTTTTCCATGGCTATTGGCTTATAGTTTTGGGGGGTTGGGGACACCATAATCTCCTCTGTGAATGAGTGTGCAACATATGGATTTTTCTGATGAGGTCTGTCCGTTTCTTTCATCAACTGAGTGTCGTGATAGCCGATTCCCTATTGGGTGGTGTGGGTGTTGTGGTAGCTTATGGCCTCTCGTTCTTCTGTCCTACGAGTACGTAACTCTTGGTTTTCTCGTCGTATTTCCTCTACTGTCAGTTGCAATGTCTCGACCATGGTTGCTATTTTATGTACCTAATTGTCTTTGTTCCATGGCTGCTGTTGGGAATTTCCCACTGGCTGTGGATCACCCCTTGAGCCTCCAATTTCCATTTTCAAATCATGCCATGTCTTGGGACCTTTTATGCATAAAAATCATTAAGAATCACTCATATTATGGCACAAGACATGAGGGGAATATCATTAATCCGCTAAACCCTTTTTGTACCAAATCTAAACATCATTTAAATCATCAAATCCAGATTTAAATCTTGCATAAATATTGTAATCACAATCTCACACTTTGATATTTCATCCATAAATGGATTCCCATAATCATAAATATCAATGCCATCAAAATGGCTATCAAACTTTCATTGTCAATATTCATATAGTTGTTTATAAAAGAATTGGCCTATTGTATACACATGTATACATAAAAGAATATAAGATCAAATATTTATAGAATTTGGCCATCAACACTACATCTACATCAACACCATTGTGATCAAAGTACATACATCATCCAAAACTCAAATATTTAGCAGCCAAGGCATTCCTAATTTTACCTTCCACACCAAAATATACATTTCCAAAATAAGTTTCATCCTCACCCCATGCAAGTCCTGCATCATAATGCTAAAAGACAACATGGAAAGTGAGTTATACCTTTTAAGTGACGAATGAGAATACTTTATGATCACGTGTATATGTATATAAACAACATGTAGGCTTTGCATCAAAATCATCAATTATCATCACAACTCCATCATTCTATCATCATATACATATATCATAACCATCAAATAAAACTTATAGCAAAACAAATATATATGCACACATCATTGCCCTTCATCATATTGGGCTAACATAAGTATCATCACCAATACACAAAGTCTTTTTGTCGTAAATATTTACTTGCTATGTTTAAGTTTTCTTTCACCCATTTCAATCATCACCCGACGTTTTCATCATTCCAAACTTATCCTCATTTTGGCATATCTCAAGGCTATTTGCAAATTGTAACAACCTTGATTTTCGAGAGTAGGATGCCAAACCCTCAGGACTCCTGAGGATACTCTGTTAAGCTTTCGATAGAAAGCTTAAGGCTTTTAGCCTGTTCCCTAGAGGTAAATATCAGGATACTAAGTGAATATAAGTGAGAAGTTTAACCTAAAAAGAGTATTGAGCACTAGAGGAAAGAATAAAGCTGTATCAGTGATAAAAAAACTAAGATGGGAGGATGATAGTAAGAAAGTTATTTAATTTTATGATGATAGCTAGCAAAGTTTTTCTATGACTGATCGCTATGATTAAGTGTGAGTAATAGTAATTTATATAATCCGGACATAAGTTGGTTAAAAAACTGTTTAGTACCTAATAATTGATGCTAATGCCCATTTAATATTCCTGATCTGGTCCCGACCGGGGTCTAGGATCCACCGTCGGTCCAGCCACAAGAGTTATAGGTTGAATGAGGTTGGAGACCGGTTCTGTGTGTATCCGGTCTCTGTAATCCGACTTCTCGGTGAGAGAAACCGGTCTCGTTGTCCTGGAGATCCTTCACACCGACCTCACGCGTTGGTGTGGGCGACAGGTGGTGCCACCTACGAAGACTCTCCGACGCTCAAGTTAGAAAAGTGTATAAACTTAGTTAATACTCAAGTAGTATAATAGAGAGTCTAAGAGCAAGAAGAACGTAACCTTTTGTGTGTATTGGAATATGGTATTTATAGTTGAGCGTGGAAGGTGAATCGTTGGGTGCCAGTGGGCCCGTGGATTCTGATAACGTGTATAAAGAGACAATCCGAGTGGCCTAGTATTCAGAGTATGTCAGGAGGGTATGTGAATTATCAGTGTACGATTCTGACACAGGGATGGAAGATAATCACCTTTTTCATAAACTCCACTGGTGATTGTACCCACTCCTGTCGGTGAATGAAAGGGACATATTCCGCTGTGCAGAGTACCTTCCTCGTTATGACACTAGGGCAGTCGGTTAGAAAATGGATCAGCCACCCGGTGTAAGAGAGCAGATAAGCCACCCGGTGTAGGAGAGACTCGCCGAATGTGTTAACCAATCAGATCATTACCCTGTGAGATCGGTTGTCCTCTAAGACGGTTAGATGACTTCGTAACCTTGGAGCTGGTGTTCAGTCTGGATTAATATATATACCTACTAGATCATTATTCGAGGATACCGGTTGACCTCAAGGATGACTAAGATGGCCTTTTACCCTTAGGACCGGTGTCCAGACCGGATCATTTGTCCCCTAGCTTGTGTGAGAGACTGTAAGTTGCTCATATAAGCTATGTAGTTCACCAGAGGTCTGTATGCCGGCATAACCTGCAAGAATACATGTTAATCTTTTACCTTCGCAATACTTGTTAACCGTTGAATATTGTCCCCGAGCGTTATTGGGTGATCGGTTCCAAGTGAGAGACTCTGAATTAGCAATTGACTTTTGAATGAGCGACTCCGAGTGAGGTTGGTTCTGGCCGTGTCACCTGGGATGTTCCATTACCTGTAACCTCCTCGTGCTGTTTGGTAAAAGTATGTACGCGTTATCTGAGTCTTATTAAAAAATTCTGAGTGATACTTCCGAGTGGAAGCTCTCAGATTGATCCTTCTGGGAGGAGGATTTCCGAGTAACCATTCCCGTGTGGAAGATTTCGATTGATAATTCCTGGGTGGAAGATTCCGAATGGGCCTTTGACGGCGCTCGGTTTAATCATACCAACCACACTCGGAGTTCGGTTTAGTCCTACAATCCGAGTCTTCATTCGGGTTGGAAGTTTCCGAGTGCCACTTTCCTGAGTGGGGTGTCCCCTAGTGTGACACTTCAGCGTGGGATGGCACTGAGTGAGACATTTCTGAGCGGGATAGCACCGAGTGAGATATCTCTAATTCCCGTATGGTATGGCACCGAGTAGAGCATTTTCCAGGTGAAACACTTCTGGATAGATAGACTTTGACTTCGAATGAGTATGTTTCGGGTAGATACTTTCCCAAGTAAATAATTCCTGATTGCAACCTCGAAGTGATATTCTCAATTAAAAGAATTCACGAGTCGGACTTCATTGAGACTTTACCGACTAAAGAATTCGCGAGCCTGACTTTGAAGTTGAAGTGTTTCTGAGTGAGGAATTCTTAAGGAGAGTACTTTCGAGCGGATTCAGTAATGAGGATTACGATTGACTCCGAAGTGAGATATTCCCAAGTGAAGAACTCTCGGGGAAAGTACTTCCGGGTGATTTCAATAATGAGAATGACGATTAATTCTTCAACGTTCGACCAAACCTACTAGTCATAGTTGGAGTTCGGTTTAATTCTACAATCCAAGCCTTCAATGGCGTTCGATTTAATCCTACTAACCGTACCTCTTCAATCGGTGTTGGATTTTACCCATTCACCATTCTTCTTCAATCGGCATTGGATTTTACCCATTCACCAGCCTTCATACTTGGTGTTGGATTTTACCCATTCATCGGCCTTCTCAATCGGTGTTGGATTTTACCCATTCACCGTTCTTCATACTCGGTGTTGGATTTTACCCATTCACCAGTCTTCTCAATCGGTGTTGGATTTTACCCATTCACCATTCTTCATACTCGGTGTTGGATTTTACCCATTCACTGGTCTTCATACTCGGTGTTGGATTTTACCTATTCACCGTTCTTCATACTCGGTGTTGGATTTTACCCATTCACCGGTCTTCATACTCGGTGTTGGATTTTACCTATTCACCGTTCTTCATACTCGGTGTTGGATTTTACCCATTCACCGGTCTTCATACTCGGTGTTGGATTTTACCCATTCACCAGTCTTCGAATGGTGTTCGGTGCAATCCTACAACCCATTTCCTGAGGTTTGGTTTAATCCTACAACCCAGGTCTTCACCGGTGTTCGGTTTAATCCTACTAACCGTACTCGGAATTCGGTTTAATCCTACAATCTGAGCCTTCAAATGGGGTTCGGTTCAATCCTATAACCCATTTCCTGAGGTTCAGTTAAATCCTACAACCCAGGTCTTCACTGGTGTTCGGTTTAATCCTACTAACCGTACTCGAAATTCGGTTTAATCCTACAATCCGAGCCTTCAAATGGGGTTCGGTTCAATCCTACAACCCATTTCCTGAGGTTCGGTTAAATCCTACAACCCAGGTCTTCACCGGTGTTCGGTTTAATCCTACTAACCGTACTTGGAATTCGGTTTAATCTTACAATCTGAGCCTTTGAAATATGGTTCACCCAGTTGTACCTTCGAAGAGGTTCATCACTAACGACATTGTTAGGATCATCCGTCCTGAAAGTATCTTGTCATAACACAGTTGTGCATCGAATAAAATCATAAAGGCAATAGGTGAACAGAGAGAATATTTCATTAATTATGAATTACAATACAAAAGAGAGAAAAAGAGAGCCGAGTTGGGGTTATACCTCGTTAAACCTTTTTTGGTAAAACCCAATCTAAAAAACCCAAGTAAGGAAATAATGCACACTGTTTTACTGACTAGCTACAGCAGCAGAGGGTGTTCTTAGCTTTGATGGTCTGATCCCTAATCAATGACCTCTCGACGACCCTGATGTTTTTGAGACATAACGTTTTGCTGTGCAGGCTCACCAACCAGAACTCTCTTCTGCTTTTCATAAGCAGTAAACCTTCTGATCGGAGTGGAACTATCGTCATCACTATACTCATGATACCTTCCCCTTTTCTCAATCCGGTCTGGTTCATCAAAAGTCCCTTCTTTGAAAAGGTACTATTTGAGTTTACCCTCTCGGATCAGGGTCTCAATAGTATTTTTCAAGGCTTGACATTCGTTTGCCGAGTGGCCCTTTTACTCATGGAATTCGCAGTATTTCCGAGGGTCACCATGTTTGCGAAGCTGGGGCGGTTTTCTGACCCCGTATGTACTAAGTGTTGGCCATCCGATCTCTCTCAGAATTTATGAACACTTAGAGTTTAGCGGAGTATAACTGCTAAACGCACTTACTCAGTTTTCCTGGTACTGCTGAGCAGGGCTATCAAAAGTTTTACCACCGAACAACCTCTCCATGTGTTCCGATCGGGGTCTGTCCTTATCTCTCTGTTGTGGTTGATGTGGCGTTGGGGATTTCCCTCTCGCCGCTGTTGCTTCCAAGTGTATTTCAATACCTACGTACTTTGAAGCTTTTCTTCAAAATTCCTCCAATGTCGTCAGAGGACTCTTTGCCAAAGACAAAGCAAAGGCGGATCCAGGTTGTAGAGCTTCAACAATAATATAAAGCTGAATAGCCTCTGTGAGATTAGGTACCAAAGCAGCCTCCTTGTAAAATCTCTTCAAAAACTCCTTAAGAGTTTCACTTTCTCCCTGCCTTATCTGAGCTAAGGTATGAGAAGTCCTTGGAACATCTCTAGAGATACTGAAATGGCTCTCAAATGAAGTCGCCATTTCCTCCCAAGAGTCTATTGACCCCGAGGGTAAACTTTTGAACCAACTGAGAGCCTCCTCCGTCAGGGTTCGTGGAAACATCTTGCACATCACATCTTCATCGGCTCCCAGGTACATGGTCTCATACGTGTAAGCATCGAGATATTTAGTGGGATCAGTCTCCCCACTGTACTTTTTGATTGAAAGTGGTTGGGTCGTTTGCAGGTGTTTGGGGATGAGTATACTCATAAGCCTCCTTGAGAAAGGGATATTGAGTCGATATGCCCCAGAAGTCATCACTACCTGCTCCTTCCTCCTTGTACTGATCCTGTCCCCAAAATCTAGAGTTTGTCCCCTCTCCTCGTAAGTAGGGATCTTCGAGTACTGGAGAGTGGTTGATTTCTCTCTCGCAGATGCATGGTGAGTATCCTCTGCCTGAGACATCACTCTGTCCCCAGTCCCTCCTTTCTCCCTTCGTAACTCCATTAACTCTTTCTTGAGCTGCCTAATAACTTCATCTCGAGGGTCAGGGGTTGCCACTGGTACCATTCTCCTTGAGTGGGTTGCTGGTGAGTCAGAAACGAGTCTTCCACTAGCTTGTTGATGGGTCATATCTTCCACATGACCATCCACAACATCGCGTCCATCTCCTTCCATGGTCGACTACTAACTTCTACAGAAAGTGGGAATAACTCTACCGAGTCCCATTGGGCGTGCCAATGATCTGGTCCCGACCGGGGACTAGGATCCGCCGTCGGTCCAGCCACAAGAGTTATGGGTTGAATGAGGTTGGAGACCGGTTCTATGTGTATCCGGTCTCTGTAATCCGACCTCTCGGTGAGAGAAATCGGTCTCGTTGTCCTGGAGATCCTTCACACCAACCTCACGCGTTGGTGTGGGCGACAGGTGGTGCCACCTGCGAAGACTCTCCGACGCTCAAGTTAGAAAAGTGTATAAACTCAATTAATACTCAAGCAATATAATAGAGAGTCTGAGAGCAAGAAGAACGTAACCTTTTGTGTGTATTAGAATATGGTATTTATAATTGAGTGTGGAAGGTGAATCGTTGGGTGCCAGTGGGCCCGTGGATTTTGATAACGTGTATAAAGAGACAATCCGAGTGGCCCAGTATTCAGAGTATGTCAGGAGGGTAGGTGAATTATCAGTGTACGATTCTGACGCAGGGATGGAAAATAATCACCTTTTCCGTAAATTCTGTTGGTGATTGTACCCACTCTTGTCAGTGAATGAAAGGGACATATTCCGCTGTGCAGAGTACCTTCCTCGTTATGACACTGGGGCAGTCGGTTAGAGAACGGATCAGCCACCCGGTGTAAGAGAGCGGATAAGCCACCCGGTGTAGGAGAGACTCGCCAAATATGTTAACCAATCGGATCATTACCCTGTGAGATCGGTTGTCCTCTAAGACGGTTAGATGACTTCGTAACCTTGGAGCCGGTGTTCAGTCCGGATTAATATATATACCTACTATATCATTATCCGGGGATACCGGTTGACCTCAAGGACGGCTAAGATGGCGTTTTACCCTTAGGACCGGTATCCAGACCGGATAACCTTGGGGCCGGTATCCAGACCGGATCAATTCCCATAATTTAATTTAAAGTATATAATTGATTATGGTTAATTTAATTATTTTGTTTAAAATTTATATTTAAATAATAATGAATTATTTAATTAGTTAAGAATTTTTAAATTAGTTATATTTATTTGGTTATATGGTAATCTTTTAATTAAGTATAATAAATTATTAATTTTCAATAATAATTTGGAAAATATTTCATAATTAATCATTTATTACTTGATTTTCAATTTCCTAGTTACTTAATAAATTGTTTATTAATTAATTACATTTAATAATAAAATATTATCGGGTTCCCAGATTTGAATTGTAGGACCCAATAAACGATTTAATCCTAGTACTTAGACCTGAGACTAGTAGCCTAATAGGAAAAACTAGTCCCATTAGGACTTTTTTGTGATGAATCGAGGATGACAGGCCGGGTCTGACACGCCTGGCCAGAACCTCATAACCTCTATCGGTTGATTTTGTATATACTTCAGGATATCCGGTGGTAGCATAGTCAGTCTCTAGCAACTTGTTTTGATGATTTAGGAACTTTTATTGGGGGCACCAAATCCTAATTTGGGCCTTATTGACCTCGTTTCTCAAAGAAACAATTAATCCGAATTGAATCCCCAAATCCGGCCTAAACACCTTTAGTGTTTAGAACCTAACTTTTCCATACGAGCTTAGAATCAAATGATTTTGGTCCTGATTTCTTCGATGTGAAAAGACCTGTAATCTCTATTTTTGATCCCGAACCCTGATTCCCACTCTGCCACCCTCAAAATTAAGAGCCAAGTATTTGTACTCTAAAAATTTATTATTTAATTCTCTTAATTTATGCATGGTTCATTCGAAAAATCATAACTTTCTCATACGACCTCTGATTTGCGTAAACCTAGTCTCATAATTTCCGTAAAGAAATTATCTACGATTTTTGTGAAGACCTTGAAGGCTATATCTGCCCCAGTTCATACAGTTTTTATGATCTTTCCAAATATGTTCAATTTTAGCATCAACACTACACTCCTTTAAAAAAATACATAACTTTCTCATATGATATTAAAATCACTCTATTCTTTTTCCTATGGCTTTGTATTGAGAAACTCTACAAGTTTCATAAGAGAACAAAGGTTGATTCCCAAAGGAAAAATATTTACAATTTATCTTTTCAATTATTCTCAATTCGGGAGCCCCAGGAGCACTTTACCTTGGTTTAGGCATAATTCAGGCTACCGACCTTAGAATTTCACATATGATATATCAAATCAAATAGGAAATGAAACTATACAATCTTTGTGTTGATTATTTTTCTGTATTTCCACTTCACGAATTATTTCCCATTTATTTTCAACTGCCTTAGTTTTGAGTTCTTAAAAATCATGAACAACTTCGATTCCTTGACAACACCACCTCCAATCAACACCTCAGAGGTGAGGTGCCACCTTTGCATCACTCCAGCCCACTCTAAATCTTCACCCAAATCTCTTAATCCCCTTGTCCAAGAAGCAATTAATTTCTTGCTACCTAAATCTTCCACTAAGGTCATTTCTCTCTCTCGGCAACATCATTACCCTCACAACCTCTTATTTCCTTTCACTTCTAGTAGTGAATCCACTCCCCTTCTATCAACCCACCTAACATCCAAAATTCCCCTCTTCAATAATTCACGGCACCAACCACCCAAAACACCCATCACCATTTCTTTGAAATTCAAACTACCCTTCTTCCTCTCTCTTATGAACCCGTGAACCCCCCTCTACTTGGGCTTCATCTTACTTCATTTTCTTACCATCAAGGAGCATAATTTCAGCAGCTGAATCCTCTTGGTCTCACCCTCCCTTAGCCATGAGCTTCTCTTAGCACATCAAGGTAAGGTTCTTAAAATTGGCTTTTGAAACTTTGCTTCCTCTTTCCATTAAAAAATCTAGCAACTATGCATGTATTTTGGGTTGTTCCTTTTATATTTCTAGACCTAAAACCATGACTCCTATTTGTTTGTTTGGGTTGCATGGCTCATTTTAGGTACTGTGGAACGATTGGTGATGATCGAAGATGAATGGTGAAATATTTTGAGTAAATGGTGAACCTTTGGAGATTAATTCCTTCAAATTTGGTCAAATGCATGGTTGTCCTATGTTTCTCTTGCTGGCCATGACTTGAGATGTCTTGGTGAATTTTTGCATGTTAGTTTTTGATAGATCCGGGAGTGATCAGGAGCTACCGGGGTGAGCTGGACCATGATCAGTAAATTTGTGGCGTTCAGTCCTTTTTTCTCCACTAAACCTGATAACACACCATGTGGTAAGAGGGTATCGCTTCATTTTTAATTGATATAAACTGTTCAATGTTGTGCCTTTAGTATTCAGGGATAACCCCTTCAAATTTCACGATGATCTAACGGTTAGATTAGAAATTACATGATTTATCAATGTTGCTGTGTTTATATTCATATTTTTCAATTTTATGTGCTCCGATATTTTTAGGAAAAGCGTATCGAGGTTTGAATGTTTCGTTAAAATTTTATTAGAGTTTAAGTTATGATACAAAATATTAAAATTACGGATAGTAAATCGGGCACAGTTAGAGAATTCAATATGGTTGTAAATGTTCATAAATTTGGGATTATTTTATATAATTTGTTATATTTATCTGGTAAGCCTCGCTAATTTAATTAAAATTGACTGACTAGCATCTTGCGAGTAAATTCGACAAATCACTTGAAATGAGAAGTTTCACTAACCTTATTACAATTATGCTTTGTTTCAAAAATTGTAACACTTAATATTTACTAAGAATTATTAAAAGAAATTTTATAAAATAAACTTAGGAAAAGGTTTTTAATATCAAAATGATGACAAAGTTAAGAAAAAAATTGGTGAGATGATTTTCTTAATATATGTATATATATATATATTAAAGAAAAAATTTAAGTATTTCTTATGGAAAAATTTTACTTGGTAAGGATGGTAATTTTATATTAAGGGTTAAAGAAAAGAATGGTTGATGAAGGAAAGAATCAGAGGTTTTGATAAAGTATTAGGGGAATAGTGTTTTTGGAAAGAAATAAAATAGTTTATTAAGATATTAGTATTTTTGAAGAAAGGATAGGGAAAAGTCTTGTAATGGGCTAGCTAGGATGACTGTGAAACAAAAGGGTTAAAGTATATATATATATATATATATATATATATATATATATATATATGCGTTAGAATTTAAGAGAGGAATGAGTCATAATGTCACATGTCATGGTAATTGATATAAGTTAATAAAAGTGTAATAAGTTGTAAAGGAAATGCTAAGAATAAGAAATTAGAAGGAAGGGAGAAATATCTATGTTAGAATTAATTAGTAAAGTCTAGTAAAAATAATATCAACCTAGTTAGTATACAAATAAAAAGAATTAGGATGACCTACTCGGTGGCATTAATTATACATCAGTGAGAGTGATTATTGGTACCGTGAATAAACTTGATGTGTATTTAGAATAAGTGTAATTATACGTTAGTACTTAAGAATTAAATGGTTAAGGTATATACTAAAATAGATCTCCAGGTAATACACTTGATAAAATGATTTAATGACCAGAAATGAGTCAAGGATAGAAAAGGTACACTAGGGATACACTTTGTTGGTGAGATTGATTGATTAAGGAGAGAATCAAGATAAATAAGCCGGTGTATGTGTCGATAAGATAAGTATTTATACTTAGTTGTTCATAAAGCCATGACCATGAATGTGCTTGTATTAGGACGCATGACTCCATTATTAGGATAACATGTATGATGATCGTTATGTGATGTTTGCCTAACAAATGATTCCATGTAACGATTGTTCTACAATTGTGAACATGAATGTGTAAGTGTGAATTGTATGGTAGATATATGAAATACATTAGGAATATGGTTTAAGGAATTGTGTTTGGAATGTGGTATGGAAAAGATACTTAGGGAATATTATGCATTAACAAAATAAATAATGTTATAAATAAATGGGACTTGTATGATGCATTTAAAGAATTATCTTTATGATGGGTCAATCAAATAAAGCAAGGAAAGAAAAATGAGGAAATGTCTTGGTAAGGATCCTAAGGTGACTGATTTGTGAAAACGGTTTGATAATAAAGATCAGATCTGATGTGATGATAGGTGTTGCGGTGCCAATATTACCCTACGATTTTAAAAATGTTCAAAACTCATTTCATTCTTAATTATCGGGTGAGCTGTATTATAATTTGAGTAAATGCAAAAAGAATGATGAATAAAGAAAATGTTTAATCGAGGACCTTACAAATGACATAGAGTCATTAAAAAGACCCTACCGGTGACTAGTGAAAATGAATTTTTTTGTGCATGCATGATATATGGAGTATAAGGATGGATGGTTGAGTGATCCCCTAGAGCATACAATGATGGGGTATATTGGGGAACAACAACGTTCCAACCCTATGGGAGGTCTCGGGAGTATACCAGGGCAGACCTCCAATGGCTTGGAGTCGCGCCCGAGACCGGACAACCCGTGGTAACCCTGGTATACTTTGACTTAGAGTGAGTGTTACCGGGACCGTGGAGTGCCTGTTTTGATGAGATATGATTGGATCCATTGTCATGATAGGGTTATGTATCCTTACCTTTTTGTGAAAACCAGAACAAGGCAAGCTTCAGTCGCTCTAGTTGGGCAAGGGGATAAGGTGGGATTGACGTGCACAGTTGATATTGATCGAGTGAGATTGGTGAGGAGGAGATGGGCCCACATGCAGCATGATGGCTAAAGATTTGGAATTAATTAAATAGAATTCATGCATTACATTATTTTATCTATGTGGATTGTAATTGTTTATGATTGATTTAGCATTAGTAGGAGAGATGAGAGAGAAGATAGGAAGTTATGTGTTAAGCGAGGATCAAGGCGACTGAGTGAAGAAAGATAACCTAGAATAAATCAAATAGGTACCTCAATTAGAGAGGGAATAGAGTTTTACAACTTCTTTGGATTTTGTGGAAGGGATATTAGTGATGACACCTCTCTGATTGATGTGGAAGTAAAGACTCACCCTTACAAATTTTTCAGACCTCCGACTAGGCATGCTTATAGGATAAGAAGTTCACTACGCATAGAGGACCAGCCAGGTCCTAGCCATTTTCCTGTGATACCTAAGGTACCAGATGAAATCCTGGTGAAACCCCTTCCGTAGCCGTAACCAGAGCCCCAACAGCCTTATGATCGAGATGTTAAGGTTATTTAGAGCGCATTCCACCACTATAAAGATCCACCATACCCTCTTAGTGTAGAGAAGATGAGGGAGATCCTAGAGAAAGAGACAGCTCTTATGGCAGACCCTTTAGGATTTCACCCACTGCTAGGACCCCTTATGACTCCTAGGCCCATTCAGCAGATCGAGGCACATATCGTTTAGAGGGATGAGGGAACAGGCGCTCCAAGGGCACCGACTCCTGAGTATGTACCATTATCAGTTGATGATGATGAAGACCTAGAAGAATTTTTGTTGGAGGCACTACTTAACCCCATGGCAGAGGACCCAGTTCCTCTCCCAGACATGCCTCAGCAGATTCTCCTGGTGGAGCCTATAACAGTCTATGAGCCTGAGAGATCGGTGGATATTCCAGTACAGCAAGGAGTGTCAATGATGACTTTGATGGAACGATACTTGGCTCGATGCAGTGAAACTGATCTCAAGGATTCCTCTGACACATTCAGGAGCTATATGTATGGAGAGACTAAGGATTATACAGCTATTGTCTGTAGTAGCACAGGCTCTACTTGTAAAGGCTTATGAGGTTTATAGTAGTCGAGTACATGAGCCTGTCGAGCAGGTTAGTGACCAGCCGTCTACGAGTACAGTTCCTTATGGATCATCTTATCCTCTAGACTTGTTTGAGTTGGTAGCCACTTCAGATATCCCAGAGTCTCCATGGTCAGAAGATGACTCATGGGCGGAGGTGATTCGTTTAATTAGATTTACTTTATCTATTTATTTACTTTATGCACCTTTTATATGGGAGCCTACGCCTTCTTTTTACTTTAAGTTGTACAGTTCTGTCATTAATTCTTTCCATTGTTTCAAATTTTAGTGTGGCATTCACAAGATTTTTCATCAACACAAATTCATCTCATAATTACAAACTTACACTTGCATCAATCACAATGGCATCAATAATCATCAACAACATTTGTAAATCTTTCATCAATATTCAAGGGTATGCCTAACAACAATATCCATTCTTATTTCATCATTAATAATCATCATTCAATATTTGTGGTGAACATATACATCTTCACAACAACACAAGGCACAACATTTGCCTCAAATTCTCATAATAATCATCAATCACCATAAAGCATACCACCAATATTCTAAATGCATACCACATATTTGCCAAGTACAATAACATCATAATGTCCAACATCACAAGTCATCAATACAACAAAGACAAGGCAAAGATGTGTAATGTCACATACAACAATCAACCAAAGGGTTAAAATTAGGTATTACCAAAGGGCTATTGCATTGCCTCATATTGCTTTTACCATTGGTCACAAATCCCCTTTATCCATTGGACAAAAAGCATAAAGAGAGAGGGAAAAATGGTATACAATGATGAGAAGAGAAGAAAAGATATTTTACATTTTCTTTTATTTCCATTCTGCTCATATTTTCACCATTTATTAACATACATTGCATCCGTATAAATATCCCATCAACACCAAAAGTCATTTTGATCATACCACCATAACCATAACATTTTCCTCATTATTCTAGACCTATCAAATATGTTAGCCAAGGCCTCAACGCTCAAGAGGGGGGGTGAATTGAGTGTTTCAAATTTTCACGCGGAATCCCCTTGGAAATGGTTAGTAATATACAAATGATGCAATAATGAAGAAACAGCAACTTTTATGCACATATCACACTATGACACACTTGATGTGCAATGACAATATTTAGCTTTAAATGTGATAAACAAGCAAGTTATTGGTTTGAACAATTTATCAAACAGTTAGAGTGCACAGATTTATTTAAGAAATGATGTGATGTTTCCTATAAAGATTCAGCTCATTCAAGTTATCAAACACCTTGTGTGCATGTGAAAAGTAATAGCAATCAAGTAAGTATCACACAAGAGTTGATGGGAAACAATGTTCTAGATACTTGGCAAGTTATAGCAAATTCCAATTTTTAAGAACTTCACCAAATATTGATTCAAGCAAATTATCAAACACTTGGCATGCAAAGTTAGTTTTCTACTTGAACAACAACTTTTGATTCACACATTCAGCTCAAGCATTTCAACAAACAGTTTATATGCGCAGTTGTATAAAGAGTTCAAGGTAGAGAGAAATGCAAACCAAATTTAACGAGTTCCACCAACCCGGTGTACGTCTCGCCTTCAAGCAACCCACTTGAAGGATTCCACTATTGAAGATTTGAGATACAAGCTTTGAGCAATTGCAGCTTCCTAGTGTCCCACACTCAAGAACTCAATCCTCACAAGCAAAGGGCAACCCACCCAATCTCACAATCTCTCAATACCCAAAGGTTGAACCCCAACCTTTGTGACCACTCAACCTAGAGTGAACAATCACTCAACCTAGAGTGAATACCTTGTGTTTGGTGTTGTGTTTACAATCAATTAACTCTCTTAATAGAGTAGATACACAAATGAAAGCTCTCACAAATTCTAACTCTCAACAAGAGAGGATATGCAAATTGAAACTCACAATCTAACAACTCTTAAGCAATATGCAAGTTTGGAATCAAGAGTTGCAGAATATACAAGAGAAATCTGATAAGAAGACCTCTAGAAGAAGGATGTTGATTGCCTAATGTTGTGCCTTGGTCTCTTACTTCTCTTGCTTGAATCCATGCTTCTTTTATAGCCATTTTTAGGGTTTTCAGCTATTGCATAGTGTCTCCAACGGATACCTCAAGTGGGCATAAAGTGGGAGTGAAGAAATGAGCTGGAGTTCCACTTAAAAGCATTTTCCCACGTTCTGACACTATGGTAATCGATTAGCCTTCGAGCTGTAATCGATTAGCTTTTGAAATCTTCAGTATTATGCAGCAGGTAATCGATTAGCATTTGTATTGTAATCGATTATCTTAGAAACAGAACCATTCTAATCGATTATTCCTTGCCTTGTAATCGATTATGATTGATACCTGATGCTCTTATTTTGTGTCTCGCAGCATGGTAATCGATTAGGACTTCATGTAATCGATTAGGGACAAAACAGAACTTACGTAATCGATTATGCTTGACTTGGTAATCGATTATGGTGAATACCTGATGCTCAGTCTTCAAACTTTCAACTAGTAATCGATTAGCCTTTTATCTGTAATCGATTATGTTCATTCCAGAACCTATGTAATCGATTGTCCTTCTTATTGTAATCGATTGTACCATAAACAGAGTTATGGTAATCGATTATTCCATTGTGGTAATCGATTAGTACATGTACCTGATACAATTCTTTACGGTTTTTGATATGTTCTTGATATGTATTGACCCATGGCTTATTCCTTTGATCCTCATGCTTGTTTCCTTGATTCTTCTTCAACTTATGAGCTTGTTCTTCATGATTTAGTTCATGTCATCAACCTTGTCTTCCATAGCTCATGTTTCTTTAACTCTTTGTGAGGCATCTTCATCTTTTTATTCTTGGCCATTATCTTTGTGCTTGAACCTTCTTGTTTCTGAACCTTTGCCATTCCATCATCATCATGAATACTTTGTCATTCATCAAAACTACTTTGCATACTTACATATGCAACTTCATTCTCCCCCTTTTTGATGATGACAATTAATGTTCCATATGGCTTGTATTCATGTGTTACAAATTCATCATATTGGCTTCATGGTAATATCCTTTCTTCCTTTAGGAGTCTTTGCCTTAGTTTTCACATTTGTCATTATCAAAACCTGTTTCAACATTTAAACACATTCTCCCCCTTTTTGATGATGACAACCAATGTTCATCTCGTGGGGTGTTAGTTTCACAGAATAATGACAATCAATGGTTATATGTATTCTCCCCCTATATGATGTAATGAATGCTAGTTAAGTTCATTGTTTAAGTGTTATTCTCCCCCTTAATCTTATAACTTATGCCAACTGTTTTAAACATATAAAATGATGGAAGCATGATATCTCTCCCCCTTTTTAGCATAAATGGCATCCTATTCTTTTTACTGATCCTTCCACTAATCTCTCCCCCTTTGGCATCATCAAAAAGATCATTATCTTAGTCATAATCTATGCCATCAACATATAAGCTCATTTATTTGAATAAGAGAGATTTAGAGCAAGTATTTCATATGGATTTCAAATCAAAGCTTAAAGCATGATCAATGATATATACCATTTTATTGCATCTAGAGTCAATAAGCAATCACATAATTTATTCATCAAGTAAGCATATGATTGATTGCTAACTTATTCTAATCATGTAGTGAGTATCATTTTCAAAAACGTCACATGATTCTTTCACATATCATTTCAAGTAAGCACATAGTTTTCTCCTATTTTGGCATCATCAAATGCACAAGAATAATTTTCCAAGTAAACATATAGTTGAGTGAGAGCATGAGTGCCATAAACATAATCATAGAGAAGTGAAATGAAGGATAATCATTCATGTGTATGCTCCCCCTTACTACTGTAATTGATACCATTTGTAAAAAGTATGCCACTTATTAACATGTGAAATTGATTATACCAATTTGATAAAGTTTGATATCACTTGTAGGTCAATATAATCAAGTCTGATACCATTTGTTTACTTTTTAGAGCATGTGATCTCTTTTTAATAGATACCATTGTTGAAATAATAGATACTGTAATATGAATAAATACCACTCAAAGGTTAGATACCATTGCATATAACAATCCACTTGTTAATCATTTCATTAATATGGCTTGATGCATTTCTAGGTATCAGAGCAGTAATATAGAAGGATTTTCAACAATGTATGCTTATATCTAGGTATCAGAGCAGGGATGAAGTGATATATTCAGCTCGTGAGATTTGTTATTCATACCATTTGTTAATATGATTTGTATAATTCACAAAGCATAATGGTAGAGTAACAATTCGATCATACCTTGGTATTTTGCAAGTTTTATGCCCCTTTTCATATCCTTGTATGGCATTTTGCTTCGTCCATGTTGCATTCCTTGATCAATTCTTTGTTCGCCCAGTTTAGTAGTTTGCTTTGCCATTTTGAGTCATCCTACATAACCTTAACAAACTCTTTGCAAAGCATATTGTTAGTGGCATTGAGTTCACAAGAGTTTGTACCAATTTTTGGGCCTTTGATGCAGTATTATAAAAATGATTTACTCAGACTTCCATACCACTTGATAAAGAGATAACATATCATTAATAAATATCACTTGTTATAAAGAAATGTTATGAAATTCCCCCTTAATCATGTAATTTAACAAGGATAAATATAGATGTTGATACCACTTTATTGATTAACATAATTCATATGATTCGGAGCATAGTGGTAGAGTGAGCATTAACTTCAAACATAGGCAAATAATCAAGTGTAACAATCTTTCCCTTTCAATGGATACCACTAGTTGATGCAATTTCATTTATGTCTAGATATCAGAGCAAAGATGGAGTGATTAAAACAATTTGTTGGCTTACTCATGCAAGTGTATTATAACATATGCCAATATATTCACTCTTTTCCATATGACTTTTGTATCTCAAATAATCTCTTCTTATCTTATGCCTATGATGTTACATATAGGTCTAGTCAAGCATTCACATATGGCATTTATCAAATATGTAGGAGAAAGCATTTTGCATAGATAATTAGTAACGCATATAGATAAGTCACAAAAGCATATCATGGTCATCGTGTGTAATGCAAGTCATACTCTCATCTATGTCATACCATTTGTTATCTAGATGTTATGCATGATACCACTTGATGGATTTGCTAATTTAAGCTCTTGATATCAATTACTAACATTTAAGCATTCAACACAAGATTTTTAGCAATCATCATTGTTCATAATGTTATTCAAAAATTCTTTTCAATCTCAATGATGCATATTTTTCAAACTTCTTTTCACAGTCAAGATCATGCATCATCAAACATACGACATAGTAAGAATTATAATGTTGATCGAGATAGATACCACTTGCACATACATGGTATATGATCATAGTATGCATTATTACTTATCATATCATGCATTGTTTCTTAACATATCATCATGTTCATGCCTATGATGTTATAATCATGAAGTTAAAATCTAGGCAATCACTTGTTGTAACATACATGCTTTCTCTCTAGGAATATAATTGCATAGATTGTCAAAGCATAGATACCACTTGTACACGCAATATATGTATTTATTATCAAGGCATAGTGATAAGCACATAATCAAGATTATGTCCTCATAATCTCTTCCTCTTACTAATACAATTCATACCATTGTTAAAGGAAGATGTTTGTTATTTTGATACCACTAGTTAAACAACATATAAATGATACATCATCAAGAATTAATATTCACTCAAAAAATTCATGCATCATTAAGAATCAATACAATAACCAAGAATTCATGATATATCATCAAGGGTTTAAACATCATCAAAGATTTATGCACAATCATCTTTAATCTCAAGATTTTCATGTACCATGTTATTCAAACAATCATTCATCAAGCTCATCATCAATCATTAAAAAATATAGGGATGTGCACATACATCATTGATTCTAAGTTTTTCATGAATTCAAGGTATTTCTAAATTTCTTTGTTCATTCATTTTAAAACTTCATACCAATCATGCTCAAGCTTAAATATCAAATCAAAGTTGGATTTTCACACATTTATATTTATTATAAACAAGCATTGGCAGAAATTGTATGATAAGTACTTACACCTTTTTGTTGTATCACCTTTAGTGTTTGTCCATTGAATTTTGTCTTGGTGCAATCCAATTTGTGTGAGTTTCATTGAAGCTTCTTGTCCATTTCCTTGTTTTGAATGGTATTTACAAGAGCTTCAATTTCCTTCTAGATGTATGATGAGTCATCATAATCTTGGCTTGCTTTATTCTTCTCCTTTGTCTTTTGGAATAGATTTTGAGATACTTGATATCTCCTTAGGCCATAAGATTTGGTCACCCATCAATGAGAAGTTGTTGCTTCAAAGTTTGCCTACAAGATTTCAAAATTTTAAGGTACCCTTTGAGATTTGGGTCCTTCCTTGTTAGTTTGGGATTTCAAGATTGTTTTGGAATCCATACCTTTCTTGTATGCTTTTGACGAGATTTCTTTATAAAACAACTAGAAGATATATGACCATTCATTCCACAATAAAAACATGTTGCATCCAATGAATAAGTCATGGTATGATGGTAATGGTTCCTATTATGTTCTATGTGCTTTCTTTTAAAACACTTAGACAATGAGTTCCCTTTTCTTTCATGGTTTGTGCATCTAAGAGAGGATTTGGATTTTTCTTTGTAGGATGCAAAAGGGTTCTTGTAATGACCTATTTTTCTTCTATCAAGTGTATGCCTTTGATTTTCAATAGGTGCACTTAGAGGTATTTGACTATGAGTGAGCTTACTAAGTGCTTCTTTTAGTTCTTTATTCTCATTTTCAAGAAGCATACATCTATCAATAAGCATACAATCATTATTATCATTGCAAGTCCTAGGAGATACATTTGAATCTATTAACTCATCATTTTGAACTCTAAGATTTTCATTTTCTATAAGAACATCATGCAATTCATTTTTAAGAGTCAAAATGGTTTGTTTAGAGCATGCATATTTCTTTGATAGCAAAACAAATTTTTCATGCAATTCTTCAAAAGCTCCTATCAATTCATCTTTATCGATTTCATCATCATTATCATCACTAGAAGCATTTAAAGAGTATACCTCATCATCTTGGGAGTGCCTTGTCATTAGGCATGCAATTTCTTCTTCCGATTCGTTGGTTTCTTCTTCTAGACTTATTTCGCATTCTTTATCTTGAATAGAGATGGTACTAATCCTTGCATCTTTATCATCATTAGTATTTCCATATATTGTTTCAAGAGTTTCCCATATTTCTTTAGCATTGTCACAAGTAATAATTCTAGAAACATCATTAGGTTCTAATGCTAATGTGATAAGAATTTTGGCTCTAAGATTAAATTGTACCTTTCTTTCTTCTTCCATAGTCCACAAGTTCATGGGCTTCATACATTCTATATTATTGACAATATGCATAGGAATGAAAGGACCAAATTGAATAGCATTCCATACCTTGAAGTCATAGGATTGGATAAAGATTTTAATCCTTTCTTTCCAAATAGCATAGTCTTTGCCATTGAAGATTGGAGGTCTATTTAGTGTGCCATTTTCCGAGAATGCATCATATGAAGTGGAGGCCATCTTGATCTCCTGCAGCTGTTAAGCCTTGTGGCAAGAGTTAAGCTCTGATACCACTTGTTAGCCAAGGCCTCAACGCTCAAGAGGGGGGGTGAATTGAGTGTTTCAAATTTTCACGCGGAATCCCCTTGGAAATGGTTAGTAATATACAAATGATGCAATAATGAAGAAACAGCAACTTTTATGCACATATCACACTATGACACACTTGATGTGCAATGACAATATTTAGCTTTAAATGTGATAAACAAGCAAGTTATTGGTTTGAACAATTTATCAAACAGTTAGAGTGCACAGATTTATTTAAGAAATGATGTGATGTTTCCTATAAAGATTCAGCTCATTCAAGTTATCAAACACCTTGTGTGCATGTGAAAAGTAATAGCAATCAAGTAAGTATCACACAAGAGTTGATGGGAAACAATGTTCTAGATACTTGGCAAGTTATAGCAAATTCCAATTTTTAAGAACTTCACCAAATATTGATTCAAGCAAATTATCAAACACTTGGCATGCAAAGTTAGTTTTCTACTTGAACAACAACTTTTGATTCACACATTCAGCTCAAGCATTTCAACAAACAGTTTATATGCGCAGTTGTATAAAGAGTTCAAGGTAGAGAGAAATGCAAACCAAATTTAACGAGTTCCACCAACCCGGTGTACGTCTCGCCTTCAAGCAACCCACTTGAAGGATTCCACTATTGAAGATTTGAGATACAAGCTTTGAGCAATTGCAGCTTCCTAGTGTCCCACACTCAAGAACTCAATCCTCACAAGCAAAGGGCAACCCACCCAATCTCACAATCTCTCAATACCCAAAGGTTGAACCCCAACCTTTGTGACCACTCAACCTAGAGTGAACAATCACTCAACCTAGAGTGAATACCTTGTGTTTGGTGTTGTGTTTACAATCAATTAACTCTCTTAATAGAGTAGATACACAAATGAAAGCTCTCACAAATTCTAACTCTCAACAAGAGAGGATATGCAAATTGAAACTCACAATCTAACAACTCTTAAGCAATATGCAAGTTTGGAATCAAGAGTTGCAGAATATACAAGAGAAATCTGATAAGAAGACCTCTAGAAGAAGGATGTTGATTGCCTAATGTTGTGCCTTGGTCTCTTACTTCTCTTGCTTGAATCCATGCTTCTTTTATAGCCATTTTTAGGGTTTTCAGCTATTGCATAGTGTCTCCAACGGATACCTCAAGTGGGCATAAAGTGGGAGTGAAGAAATGAGCTGGAGTTCCACTTAAAAGCATTTTCCCACGTTCTGACACTATGGTAATCGATTAGCCTTCGAGCTGTAATCGATTAGCTTTTGAAATCTTCAGTATTATGCAGCAGGTAATCGATTAGCATTTGTATTGTAATCGATTATCTTAGAAACAGAACCATTCTAATCGATTATTCCTTGCCTTGTAATCGATTATGATTGATACCTGATGCTCTTATTTTGTGTCTCGCAGCATGGTAATCGATTAGGACTTCATGTAATCGATTAGGGACAAAACAGAACTTACGTAATCGATTATGCTTGACTTGGTAATCGATTATGGTGAATACCTGATGCTCAGTCTTCAAACTTTCAACTAGTAATCGATTAGCCTTTTATCTGTAATCGATTATGTTCATTCCAGAACCTATGTAATCGATTGTCCTTCTTATTGTAATCGATTGTACCATAAACAGAGTTATGGTAATCGATTATTCCATTGTGGTAATCGATTAGTACATGTACCTGATATAATTCTTTACGGTTTTTGATATGTTCTTGATATGTATTGACCCATGGCTTATTCCTTTGATCCTCATGCTTGTTTCCTTGATTCTTCTTCAACTTATGAGCTTGTTCTTCATGATTTAGTTCATGTCATCAACCTTGTCTTCCATAGCTCATGTTTCTTTAACTCTTTGTGAGGCATCTTCATCTTTTTATTCTTGGCCATTGTCTTTGTGCTTGAACCTTCTTGTTTCTGAACCTTTGCCATTCCATCATCATCATGAATACTTTGTCATTCATCAAAACTACTTTGCATACTTACATATGCAACTTCAAAATATCCAATTTGACTTAATAGGTCCCACACCTTCTGTTAAATTGTCCGATTTAAGTAATTTTTAATTTACCGCTAAATCATAGTTAATGTCTACTTAGTTTTCCTATATGTTTTGGATATCGAATATTTAACTATCATTATCGAATAATTTATTTCTTCTAAAATTTGGGATGTTACAATCTACCTAACCTAAAAAGAAATTTTGTCCTTAAAATTTAACATACCTGATTCGAACACATTTAGATATCGTTCTCGTATATCATCTTTACGTTCCTATGTAAGAGTCTCCACATTACTATATATCCATGCTACCTTCACCAATGGTACTAACTTGTTCTATAACCTCTTAACGGAATGCTCAATAATATGAACAGATACATGTGAAATAGACAAATTATCCCACACATCAACATCATCGATAGGAATTACATGCAAGGGATCAGGAATATACTTCCTCAACTATGATACATGAAATACATTGTGCAGATTCACAAGATATGGAGGAAGTGCAATCTGATAAGCAACATCACCAATTTGCTATAGAATCTCATATGGTCCAATGATTTTAGGACTTAATTTTCTGCTCTTCAAAGCTTCATTAATTCCTTTATCATGTGAGACCTTCAGAAACACATGATCACCAACTTGAAATTCAAGTGGTGTTCATCTTTTATCATAATAACTTTTTTGTCGATCTTGAGCAATCTTCATATTCTCTTGTATCTTTCTAATCTACTTAGTAGTCTCTTGAACAATCTCTGGCCCTAGAGCCAAATTCTCATCAATTTCTAATAAACATAGAGGCATTCTACATTTTCTGCCATAAAGTTTAAGGAGCCATATAAATACTTCTGTGGTAACTATTATTATACGTGAATTCAATTAGTGGAAGAAATCTCTCCCAACAACCGCCATACTCAAGAACACAAGCCCTAAACAAATCTTCAAGGCTTTGAATAGTCCTCTCAGATTGTCCATCAGTCTGAGGATGATAAGTAGAACTAAGCTTTAAGTTAGAGCCTAACTCCTGATATAGGCTTCCCCAAAACCAAGAAGTAAACTGAGGATCTCGATCAGATAACATGCTGGATGACATACCATGTAATCTAACAATCTCCTTTATGTACAATAGGGCCAATTTCTCCAATGAACTCTTCATACTCATGGATAAAAAGTGAGCATACTTAGTCAATCAATTGACAATTACCCATATAGCATTATTTCCAGCATGACTTCTAGGCAAACAAGAAACAAAGTCCATAGCAATAATATCCCACTTCCAAACAGTGATTTCCAAAGGTCTCAACAAACCAGATGGTTTCTGATGTTCAACCTTAGCCTTTTGATAAACAAGGCAAGATGAAATAAGATTCGTCACATCACACTTCACACCAGGTCACCAGAAATTCTTCTTTAACTCTTGATACATTTTAGTGGAACCAGGATGAATGCTCAACACACTTTTATGAGCTTCCTCAAACATAAATTTTCTCAAATCACCGTTAGATAGAATATAAATTCGGCCCTTAACACGCCAAATACTTTCAGGACCTTCAGACAACATTAAATCCTTTCCACCAGCTTGTGTCTCTTTCAACTCAATCAAATACTCATCAGTCAATTGTTTTTCTTTCACCGCCTAAAAGAACTCATTATAAATCTTCAAAATTACCAAAGAAATTTTATTCGAGGTATGTACTTCCACACCAACATTCAAGTTACGAAATTTCTCTATTAATTCCATTTCCATCACCATCACGACTGAAACATACAAAGATTTTCGACTCAAAGCATCAGCCACAATATTCGCCTTTCTAGGATGGTACTTCAATTTGAAGTCATAATCTTTTAAGAATTCCATCTACCGTCTTTGACGCATATTCAATTCCTTTTGATCAAACAAATATTTAAGGCTCTTATGGTCACTATAGACCATAAACTTGGAACCATACTAATAATGTCGCCATAATTTCAAAGCAGAGACCACCACCCCCAATTGAAGATCATGAGTCGGATAATTAGCTTTATGTAGCCGTAATTGTCTCGACGTATAAGTTATCACACGTTCATTATGCATCAATGCACATCCAAGTCCAAGCTTGGAAGCATCACAATAGACAATGAAGTCTTCCTGTAAATTGGGCAAAGCCAATACAGGTGCAGAAGTAAGCCGTAGCTTCAATTCTTGAAAACTTTTCTCATATTTAGGGGTCCAAACAAAACGATGGCTCTTACGAGTCAATTTGGTCATAGGCAAAGTGATACGGGAAAATCCCTCAATAAATCTCTGGTAGTATCCGGTTAGACCAAGAAAACTTCAAACTTTAAAAATAGATTTTGGTCTTTCCTATGCCATAATAGCTTCAACCTTCGATGGATCGAAAACAACGCCATCACAAGAGATTACATGACCAAGGAATAAAATCTCATTCAACCAAAATTCACATTTAGAGAGCTTAACATATAATTGTTTCTCTTGATGAATAGTTAACACAAGGTAAAAATGCCTTTCATGCTCTTCATGGCTTTTAGAGTATATCGGGATATCATCAATGAACACCACAACAAGTTGATCAAGATAATCATGGAAAATGTGATACATGTAGTCCACAAAAATTGCAGGAGCCTTTGTCACACCGAATGGTATCACCATATACTCATAGTGGCCATATCACGTTTGGAAAGCTATTTTAGGAATATCATCGGTCTTTACCCTTATTTGGTGATATCATGAACGCAAATCAATTTTGGAAAATACAATAGCACCCTTCAATTGATCTAAAAGGCCATCAATGCTAGGAAGAGGGTATTTATTCATAATAGTCAATTTATTAAGTTGGCGATAGTCAATGCACAATCTTATGCTTCCGTCTTTCTTTTTTCACCAACAATACAGGTGCACCCCAAGGAGAAACACTTAGGCGGATAAACTCTCTTTTGAGTAATTCCTCGACTTACATTTTGAGTTCAGACAACTTTATAAGAGATATTGTAACATCCCAATTTTAAATTAACTATGGTCGAGATTAAGACATTAATTAAAGGTTAATTAGAGAATTAGGATTAGTGGTTAATTAGAATAAATTGCTGACTGGTCAGGGATAATTGAATAAATAATAATGATCATAATGCCGTGAAAGGACGCATGTGCCCCTGGTAGTATAAGACAACTTCAGCTCCCTCTCTTACCTTCACTAATTCACGCTGTCAGCCTCCTTGTGCGTGCATATGACCTCTTCTCCCCTGTTTTCTCTTCCTCCCTCTCAATCGCGTTAAACAGCGAGAGAGTCGAGAGCTTCTGGAGGAACACCAACGCGGCTCTGTTCCACTCCCTGCCTTCTCCTTCCTCCCCATTGTCTTCTTCCTCCCCTTCTTCTTCCACCTAGAGCTGTTAGTATTCCAGTTGGCAGGCTGTGCGGGAAGTACCTTGGAGCTGTGGGGGAGACGAACCCGTAGGAGGAAAGGAGCAACTCTGGTCCAGAATCAACGCTGAGCTCGAGGGCTGTTGGAGGAGGAGTAACGAAAGGACGATCGGTCAGCCTTGCAACTCGAGAAGCCTCTGAACTCTGGCAGCAGGTAGGGGGCGCTCTGCATGTCCAATGCATGGTTTCTGGACGGTCCGAGCGAACGTATTACCTTGTGTGTTTGTATGATTATGACTCTGTGAAGTGTTTGACTGTTGATCACTGGATATCGTATGTGTGTGTTAATAGAGTCCTGTTAATTATTTCGTACTCACATGCATGCGTTCAGAATGTGTTGTTTGCTATATGTTGTACATGCTGCTGAGTAGAGTCTGGATGAGTGATGATTATTACCTGTGTGGTGTATGACTATTGCTGTCTAAGAAACGTATGATGACATTGGTGATGTTGTGGAGTTAATGTATGAATTGCATGTTAAATTGTAATGTGAATATCAAGCACATGGTGTGGTCTATTGTTGACTTCTGGGTGGATACGATATGAATTACTTAAGATGAACTTGCTGAGTGTGGATGACTGCCGGGACATGCATAAGGTTGCATTTATGGTTAGAGGGTGACCCATGGAAGGTCAGGAACCCAATGATATGATTTCCAGCTACAGACCCTTGGCTAGATTCTGAGAGGACCCGTGGTAGCCGTGGGAGCTAGAGTTAAGTCTCGAGACGTCCTTGGGAGACCGATACCACACGGTAAGGGCTATCAGACGAGGGGCCAGAAAAGGGATCTGTAACTGAGAGTTATTGTTAAGTCGGATCCGCATGCATATAGGTAGGGGCATCATTGTCGAGAGCAGCACGCTCCTTAAAATCTGTGAATGCTATTAATGAATTTCGACTGGATTTGTGTGTGTGTTTAATGCTGAGGCTAAGTATTATTGATGTTATTGTTAAGGGATATGTTGTTGTGAATAGTAGAAATTAGATAACCATGAATGACTTGAGTAATCCGACTAGTGACTTGTGTAGATGCTTTATTAAATGTTAGTAAATGCTGGTATTGATTAAGATAGGTAGAGTATGTTGAAAGGGAATGTGTATTCTAAGTCGAGCCAATAACTGTCATTGTATATGTGAAAGCTCACCCCCTACACCATTTTTCAGCATGTGCAGGACGGACTCGGAAGTGCTGTCAGGGCCTCAAGTCCGAGTGTGGTGCACCCCGAGTGTTGAGTGCTTATATTGTATTCATTATGTTTAGTTAGGGTAGCCTTTGCCGGCTCTTATGTAAAATGACGATTAAGCATATTTGTTTATAAAGATTGATTAGGAGAAATATAGATATGGGTACTTGTATGGGATTGTAAGTGTTGGTGAATATATGCATGTATATATTGTTAAGATAATGGGTACTCCGAGTGTGTGATTGTGTATAAAACTGGGTTGTATGCTGGTGGATTGTGTTGGGCTCTTTCCGAGTGGGGGAAAACGTAAAGGATTTTGAGAGAAACCCCCTTTAATGAATTCTAAGTGGACGTTATAAATACTCCGAACGAATAAGTCGTGGCGTGCCGAGTGAGTTAACTACCTAATTTTCCGAGTGAAGTGCAAGCATGAGGATTTGCCGAGTGGACCTCGTCCATATCCAAATGGGAAATTACCTTGTACCGGTGTTCGTCTCAGCGAGTTAGACCTAGCTCCAGCGAGTGCGTGTTTGGAGAGGCCTTGTGTTGGACTCCGCCCGAATGTCTTCCTCTCCGTTGTTGCATTATCCTGTCTTGCTCGGGCGGTATTGGACCCCGCCTGAGCGAGTGGACGTTGTAGAGTACTTCACCCAGGCGTTGTTGCGCTTTGCTGAACAGGGCGGAGTGGTTCAAGTTTCACCCTTCCTTAGGTTGCCATACATATGTGTCTTCCTTATCCTTCCCTCACCTGTTCCCTTATGCTGAGCGCCCAGTAGTTCCCTCGAAGAAAGGTTCGTCCTGTGAGAGTGAGTGGACGCTGATGTGAGGTTTGCTTGAGGAGTTTTCATCCGTTGTGGCATCGTTCAGGCGGTGTTGGACAACAGATGAGTGAGTCACCTTCCGTCCTGGAATCCGCCCAGACGCTGGAGCGTCACACCGAACCAAATAGACCGGTCTCAGTCCTAATTCCCCTGTTGCTTGTCATATGCGTGTGAATGCTTTTCTACTTCCCTCGCCTTCTTCTTCCCTTCTGTGTCAAACGATTCGTGGCTACTTTTGTGAAAAATTTCCTCGTTGTTTTTGGGATTTCTATTTGTAAAAATTTAGGGTGTTACATTTTGGTATCAGAGCAGACCAAAAGGTCCATGGCCAAGGTTTGCCTACTGTTAGTGGGCGGTTAAGTGCATTATGCCAGCTTATCATAACTGCTTGTGGTATTTCATTAAACGTTAATATATGTTTAATCATGACTTGTGTGATGATATGTTCTTATGAACTTCTACTGGATTTGGTATATGATGACTATGAATAGTGTGGTTGTATGCCTGTGCCTTGTTGAGGAATTTGATTGTGTGAACAATGAATGGTACATGATGTATGTGATTTACTGTATAAGGGATGGGTTGTAATTCCTAGGTTGAAAATCTGGGTGTGTAATAAGTGAGTAAAGGTGAGGTCATATATATGTTAAAATAGGGTTGGGTCTCGGTGGCGATTGAGGAAACCAAGTGAGTGATGCACTAGATGCTGGACCAATAGGAGTAGTGACCCAGTTGATTAGGCATGACCATGAACGAGTGAATGTGAAATAGAACATCTGTTCGACTTGGATACTGTCTTGGTCGGGTGTGTGAAAAACCGAGTGAATGGTACTAGACCTTATAACAATATTTGAATATTGAGGGGTACCCATCGTGGGATACTGGGTAAATAGTGACCCCTTAGGGATTCTAAGTCTAGTAATTTATTAACTTCATGAACTGTTGAGCCGAACAGGACAATTGCGTAGTAACTCATTGAGGCTTGGATGATTATCATGTAATGTGTTATGTGTGAGATTTGTTGGTAGCTGTACTGAGATAGAGTAGTTGTGCATGGAACCCCTGGATTGTGGTATTTGTGAACTGTTTAGTGATAGTGTGACTCTGTCCGTGAATACATGTTAATGATTCTACGAATACTGACTGAATACTTGTAAAATAGGAGTGTTACCATTACTGCCGAGTGCTATTTGTGACGGATGTTGTGTAACCCAGCCCATGCACTCTGCGTAATATATATATGATATAGGTGATTGAGGGAGAACTGCTTTTATGTATTGCTCTATAATTGAGACATGGCAATTGTTTGATAATTAAAATACGTGATCTGCGTGTGATTAATTATTGATGCATGCAACACCCGGATATTGTGATAGATATTGATTGAGAACCGTTGTGATAAATACCCCGTCTGAAAGATGTGCATATATATATATGTTAATGAGAAGGTCGAGTGGCTTATGCTGCGAGTCAGCGAATAAGAGCTGTGTGTGATTGTAGTGAAGTGTATCAACATTGAACGTTTTTCAGAGTGGGCAATCAGATGAATGCTTGTGTGATGACACTGATGCCGAGTGCATTAAGGTAGGAGGCAAAGCATAAATCCATGTGGTGTTAAAATACTTGAATGGCATGTGAATATTGTGGTTACCGAGTGCATGCAACGCTGTGTGGATTTCGTGTGAATGGAAATGCCATGATAATTTCCGAATGCTTGGTATGTGAATTGATATGTTGGTTTCCATTCGGAATGTTGTGTTGGGATGCATGCTGACTTCATTATAAGGTACTGAGAGGATGTGATGTGGTATTGGTACCCTGTTTGCTTGTTGTATGACAAACACCTGTGATGCTTGATGAAACTGTGAGATTCCAAGTGAATCTGTATGCTGTGTTGAAACGGTAATGAGTTATTAATAACTGCGTGAAACGCACCTGGTAGCTTGGTTGCCTATAAGGAATTATATGAGAATTGCATGAGGTAAAATCACTGTTTAAATCAGGTCTGCATGCATGTGTGTAAGAGTATTATTATTGAGATTAGCATAATTCGCATGGATACCCATGATTGGGTTAATTCCGACTTGATAATGTTGTATGAATGAGCCCTGACTGAATGAGTGTACATGTGATGATGCTGTTGCCAAGTGTAATGTGATGTTATGATTGAGAATGCATGTTATTGTACGATTTTCGATTGAATATGATATTGTGAATGAAATCCTTAATATAGTTGGAATTGATCTAAGTAAATCTGATTGAATGAGCACATGTATGTTGATACTATTGTTGAGTACAATGTGTGTGTTGGTTAGGATGTATGTTGTAGTGAACCATGATATAACCATGAATGATTGGGTGACATCCAATTGAATGCCTGCATGTGCATTAGTGCCGTTGCCGCGTCCGTAGTATGTTATGACAGCATGTGATGGTGAATTACTTAAACCTGATTGAATTGCATGAACCCGAGTGATTTCATTATCTAGCTGGGGATTGAGAATTTAATTTGAACCATGATTTTGTGTTGAATAGGATTTATTGGCTGAAAACCGATTGTGGTATTGCCATCAACGGTTTCACAGGAATGATAAATAACTTTCATGCTGCTTGTTGCGTGGTGTACCCTATGTGATGCATAATGTTGATGTGGATGTATTGCTTCTAAGTTGTATGTGAACTGCCATTAACTTCCGTGTGAATTAGTATTAGTTAGGTGAGTCTGGTCCGTGTGAGGCATGCTGCTCTCAGAGGACTCTCCCTGCTATAGGTAATGTGGTAGCATACACGTTGCAGTGACTATGTAATTGCTGTAACCCTATAGAAATGAGACGTCATCCTATAAGTTGGATGCAGCAATTCATGAGTCGGGCAGGTGAAGCTGTAACTGCTTATGGTGATGGTGAGTCTTTCAGACGTTTCCGAGTGGTAACCAGAGTTATATTGAATGAGTGTTATGCGATTGTTTATCAAAATGAGGAAAAAGGGTTTATTTGACCTTGGCGTGTCTGCTTCCGAGAGGATTAGAGGTTGCTGGGTATGGATTGGTTACTAAAAGGATGATTGGTAATGGAATATGAAGGACGATCGACTGTCACTGAAGTTGGAGTTTTTGAAAAGTTATTCGGGTGCTACTGTAAGCCTAATGAGGAAACCGGGATTGGAGCCAAACTAAATTGTAAGGTTAGGAATTGCTCGGGAAAGGTTGGTAAATTCTGAATGTGTGAGGGTGGAGACAATTCCGAGTGAAGCATCATTTTGATTATCCATAAGGAGTTGTGTCCGAATGGCACTTCTGTGTTAGGCAAAATCAAAGTGGAATATCCGAGTCGTGTGAATTTCGGGTGAAGTGTCTCGGAGTGTACCACTTCCGAGTGGATAGTACCGTGTGGAGCGGTTTTGAGAGGAAAGGCATCGAGTGTGGAATTCCTAATAGCCGTGTGATGTTCCACCACGTGATCTACATCCCGAAGGAAAGTACTTCTCGTCGGAAAATGGAACTTCGAGTGTGCAAGTTTTCGAGCAAATTACCCAAGGGGGAGTAAATACCAAGCGGTAAACTTATTCATAACTGTGTTCGGGTGATGTTGAGCTGTTGAATCTGAACTCAGATTTATGTTTGGAGTGGGCCTGTATTCCGAGTGGAAATTGGGTAAATAGAAAGTCTCCAAGTGAAGGATCTCCAAGGGGAGTAGATATCCAAGAGAAGGGTTTATTTGAAATCGTATTCAGGTCAGCATTTGGGACTGTTGGGCTTGGACTCGGGTTGGTTTCACGGAAGGCTTGAATCATGGGTAAATTCTGCAAGTGGAAGGATTCCCGGATGAGAACTGTTCTTAAAACCCCGATTGAAATTTTAGAGTGAGAGGGCCGAGTAACATTCGTGGGTTATAGGCATGCAGTTAGCCAAAGGAATGGTTAAGGAGTTGAGATGTATGGACCGAGCGTGGTACCTGTACGAGGCAAACCCAGACAAATGTGCTAATTGAAGCTTATGGGAACTCGTTGAGTGTTCATTTTGGCTAACAAAGGAATCTCGTGGCCGAAAATTTGAAAATCCGAGAGCTAAATCCGAAATGAATCGGTCGGTAGTGGGTATCCTAGGGAATCGGTGATGTTGCTTACCGACTGGATTCTTCCCAAATGGTCGAATAACGTCTAGAATGTGTCCCATGCGACCCAATGTCGAGCCTATGCTTTGTGGGAGCTCTTTGTCATGCCGGGTGACTCATTGAGTCGGGAAACCCGATGGTGTAAATACGCCGATCGGTATCAAAAGGGTAAGGCCGAGCGGCCAAGAGACTGGAAAGTGCCAACAACTAGGGTAAACTGGCGGAGTTGAATGAGGGTAACTACGTGGGAAATAGAATTCCGAGTGTAATGAAGTCTATGAAGAGCTATTTTATTTACGCTGATTAGAAATTGCGAAGCAGTCGGAAACGTTGAGAAACGAAGAGTTGCAGCCAGAACAGGACCGTGGTATTCCGATCCGTTTGTTGAGGTAGTCTGAGTGGAAGGAGGGAATGTTATTCTGAGTCAATGGTGACACTTCCGAGTGGAAATGTGTTAAGAATGACGTCTCGATTTTCTGGGTGGATCGGTCGGTAAATCGCTTTGGAAGCCAATTATACCGACTGGAATTTAAGCGATGGATGAATACATGAGGAACATAGAGGTGTAATTGCTTGTTGTGGTATGGCAGTAATTTCCGAGCGGTTCGTTGAGGCTAAGTATGCGTTGAATTTCGAGGACGAAATTCTTTTGAGTGGGGGAGAACTGTAACATCCCAATTTTAAATTAACTATGGTCGAGATTAAGACATTAATTAAAGGTTAATTAGAGAATTAGGATTAGTGGTTAATTAGAATAAATTGCTGACTGGTCAGGGATAATTGAATAAATAATAATGATCATAATGCCGTGAAAGGACGCATGTGCCCCTGGTAGTATAAGACAACTTCAGCTCCCTCTCTTACCTTCACTAATTCACGCTGTCAGCCTCCTTGTGCGTGCATATGACCTCTTCTCCCCTGTTTTCTCTTCCTCCCTCTCAATCGCGTTAAACAGCGAGAGAGTCGAGAGCTTCTGGAGGAACACCAACGCGGCTCTGTTCCACTCCCTGCCTTCTCCTTCCTCCCCATTGTCTTCTTCCTCCCCTTCTTCTTCCACCTAGAGCTGTTAGTATTCCAGTTGGCAGGCTGTGCGGGAAGTACCTTGGAGCTGTGGGGGAGACGAACCCGTAGGAGGAAAGGAGCAACTCTGGTCCAGAATCAACGCTGAGCTCGAGGGCTGTTGGAGGAGGAGTAACGAAAGGACGATCGGTCAGCCTTGCAACTCGAGAAGCCTCTGAACTCTGGCAGCAGGTAGGGGGCGCTCTGCATGTCCAATGCATGGTTTCTGGACGGTCCGAGCGAACGTATTACCTTGTGTGTTTGTATGATTATGACTCTGTGAAGTGTTTGACTGTTGATCACTGGATATCGTATGTGTGTGTTAATAGAGTCCTGTTAATTATTTCGTACTCACATGCATGCGTTCAGAATGTGTTGTTTGCTATATGTTGTACATGCTGCTGAGTAGAGTCTGGATGAGTGATGATTATTACCTGTGTGGTGTATGACTATTGCTGTCTAAGAAACGTATGATGACATTGGTGATGTTGTGGAGTTAATGTATGAATTGCATGTTAAATTGTAATGTGAATATCAAGCACATGGTGTGGTCTATTGTTGACTTCTGGGTGGATACGATATGAATTACTTAAGATGAACTTGCTGAGTGTGGATGACTGCCGGGACATGCATAAGGTTGCATTTATGGTTAGAGGGTGACCCGTGGAAGGTCAGGAACCCAATGATATGATTTCCAGCTACAGACCCTTGGCTAGATTCTGAGAGGACCCGTGGTAGCCGTGGGAGCTAGAGTTAAGTCTCGAGACGTCCTTGGGAGACCGGTACCACACGGTAAGGGCTATCAGACGAGGGGCCAGAAAAGGGATCTGTAACTGAGAGTTATTGTTAAGTCGGATCCGCATGCATATAGGTAGGGGCATCATTGTCGAGAGCAGCACGCTCCTTAAAATCTGTGAATGCTATTAATGAATTCCGACTGGATTTGTGTGTGTGTTTAACGCTGAGGCTAAGTATTATTGATGTTATTGTTAAGGGATATGTTGTTGTGAATAGTAGAAATTAGATAACCATGAATGACTTGAGTAATCCGACTAGTGACTTGTGTAGATGCTTTATTAAATGTTAGTAAATGCTGGTATTGATTAAGATAGGTAGAGTATGTTGAAAGGGAATGTGTATTCTAAGTCGAGCCAATAACTGTCATTGTATATGTGAAAGCTCACCCCCTACACCATTTTTCAGCATGTGCAGGACGGACTCGGAAGTGCTGTCAGGGCCTCAAGTCCGAGTGTGGTGCACCCCGAGTGTTGAGTGCTTATATTGTATTCATTATGTTTAGTTAGGGTAGCCTTGGCCGGCTCTTATGTAAAATGACGATTAAGCATATTTGTTTATAAAGATTGATTAGGAGAAATATAGATATGGGTACTTGTATGGGATTGTAAGTGTTGGTGAATATATGCATGTATATATTGTTAAGATAATGGGTACTCCGAGTGTGTGATTGTGTATAAAACTGGGTTGTATGCTGGTGGATTGTGTTGGGCTCTTTCCGAGTGGGGGAAAACGTAAAGGATTTTGAGAGAAACCCCCTTTAATGAATTCTAAGTGGACGTTATAAATACTCCGAACGAATAAGTCATGGCGTGCCGAGTGAGTTAACTACCTGATTTTCCGAGTGAAGTGCAAGCATGAGGATTTGCCAAGTGGACCTCATCCATATCCGAATGGGAAATTACCTTGTACCGGTGTTCGTCTCAGCGAGTTAGACCTAGCTCCAGCGAGTGCGTGTTTGGAGAGGCCTTGTGTTGGACTCCGCCCGAATGTCTTCCTCTCCGTTGTTGCATTATCCTGTCTTGCTCGGGCGGTATTGGACCCCGCCTGAGCGAGTGGACGTTGTAGAGTACTTCGCCCAGGCGTTGTTGCGCTTTGCTGAACAGGGCGGAGTGGTTCAAGTTTCACCCTTCCTTAGGTTGCCATACATATGTGTCTTCCTTATCCTTCCCTCACCTGTTCCCTTATGCTGAGCGCCCAGTAGTTCCCTTGAAGAAAGGTTCGTCCTGTGAGAGTGAGTGGACGCTGATGTGAGGTTTGCTTGAGGAGTTTTCATCCGTTGTGGCATCGTTCAGGCGGTGTTGGACAACGGATGAGTGAGTCACCTTCCGTCCTGGAATCCGCCCAGACGCTGGAGCATCACACCGAACCGAATAGACCGGTCTCAGTCCTAATTCCCCTATTGCTTGTCATATGCGTGTGAATGCTCTTCTACTTCCCTCGCCTTCTTCTTCCCTTCTGTGTCAAACGATTCGTGGCTGCTTTTGTGAAAAATTTCCTCGTTGTTTTTGGGGTTTCTATTTGTAAAAATTTAGGGTGTTGCAGATATCCTATAAGGAAGTCTAGAAACAGGTTTAGCGCCAGGAACAAGATCAATAGAGAATTCAACCTCATGTGGAAGAGGCAAACCAAGAACCTCATTAGGAAAAACATCAGGAAATTTGGAAACAACAGGAATTTCACAAGATTGGGAGCTACTACTCTCGTAAACCATACAAAACATTATAAGAAACTGAGAAATACCTTACAGGTCAAAGTGTTCAGCTCTTAGAGTTGGAAAAATCATCGCTTTGCTATGACAATCCACCAAAACTTTATTGACAGACAACCAATCCATGCCTAGGATAATATCTAGCTCTTTTATAGGAAACACATGGGGGAAACAACAAATTTTCTACCCTGAATAGTTAGTTGGACATTTTCACATCGAGTTACCGATCTCAAACAAGCACCGGTTGGTGTAGTCACTATTATTGAACCTTTCATCGTACAAACAAATACTTTCAAACGCCTAATGTAACATCCCAAAATTTTATAAAAATAATTAAATATGAGGAATAAGTATTAAATAATTATAAATGAGTTGATGAGTGTCCCAAAAATAATGGAATAATTAAATTAGGATTTATTATGGATATTTATAATTTATTGAGATTTTAGGAGCTAAAATTATACCCGGTTGAAATATGAGAGTCGGACCAAGTATCTTCGATTGAGATGCCGTTGGTCAGAGCTATTAAGAATATTATTGGGAATCTGAATATGTCTTTGAAATAATTTTTGGATAAAGTATTAAGCCCGAACTGAAATCCTATTTGTCATAAAACGATGAAATTTTAATGAGAAGCCTAACATTAAAACATAAACTCTCATTTCCTTCCTTCACTTTCACGTTAGCTCTCTACTCTCTTTGGAAAAACACCTTTTTCTTCTTCTTCCTCATTCCCTCTTCATTTATTCTCTTCTCTAAAACCCTTGTGTTGGTGTGCCTTCTTCTCCTTACCATTTTCATTTTATTGGAGCTTGAAGCTTGAAACTCTTTCTCCTTTCTCCTCCTCAATTTCGTGTGGCTCTCCCCTCTCTTGGAAACTCTCTTATTTCTTCTCTTGAGGTAAGCTTTTTGTCATTTCCCAAGTGCATGAACCCTAGGTTTTTGGTTTTGGTGTTGGGTGAGCATTTAATATATATGGGTTGTTAGGAGAAGCATTAAACATGGAAACCCTAAGGTGGGGTGTTGTTAGCATGACATTTATGATGAGATGTTAAGGGTACATGAAATTAATACTTGGATAGGTGGAAAATTGATGAGCATTTATGATAGTGATGGGATTTAAGTGAAACCCTAACTTTAATAAATTGGGGGAAGTGTAAAATGTGAGTAGAATATATGTTTAATGATGTTAGAGAATGATGTTAATGATGAGAGATAGCTATTGATGATGGTTGATGAATATTGATAATGGTTGTTGGGCTCTCATGAAACCCTAGCCCTAAGAATTTGGGGAAAATGGATATATTATAACTTGGGAGGTTGAATTGAATGTGAATAGATGATATTTAATGTGTGAGTTATTATTTATAATGATTGATAATGATAGTAATGGCGAATCATAGAAAATAAAACTCATGGATGAGTGTTGTTATGCAATATGTAGGAATAAATGTGAACACCAAATCATAGTGGTTATAAAGGATTAATGAAATAGAATTATAGTTGATGAGGTCTTAGACCATGGAAGAATGAATTGAAATAGTTCATTGATGGTGGCTTTGAAGAGGCTCTGTTGGGTCATGTTGAACCTTGAGTGGTAAAGATGAAAAAATTGGATGGGTTGAGCGATATTGGATGTCTTTTGATGAGGGATATGATGTTGTTGTTGTGGGTAATGGTTAACCCTTTGAGACTTATAAAGCCTTGGTTTTGGGAAAGGAATTCCCGAAACCTAAGAAAGTTGTGAAACCATGTATATAACATGTTTAGGATATGACGTTGTACTGTGAAAGGCAAATTAATTGAGATATATGTATGTAATATGTAGATTGTGTTCCGGATTTTGTGACGGAGCATTCAGAGTGTGCATTTGGTTGCAGTTCTTCTCTTGAGGTAGGAGAGGAGTTTACATTCAAATTGCATTAGTAGATCGATAGTGATTATTGTATGTGATTAGTACTCATGCTTGCCTTGCCATGTAAATATTGGAATAATGTGAATGGTTATTTAATGATATTTGAGAAATGGTGTATGAGAATATGTGTTGGTTGTTATGAAAGTATATATGTGATGATGATAGGTTTAATGTTGGTATGATTAATGAATTGGAATGAAAATTATTAAGTAAGAATGTTTGAGATAAATTTTAAATGCTTAATAAGAGGCGTAGGATGTGTTGAATTTGATCAATTTTACTTAGTATAGGTTTTGGTATGTGGAGTAGTGGAATTCTTGTGTTTTCTGTGCATGTACTGGTAATCTCACTCAAGCGAGATGGATTCTCGCTCAAGCGAGAATCCCCTATACTAGTATTATGGCCTCTGGCCCGTTTTCGCTCAGGCGAGTGAAAATCTCGCTCAAGCGAGACTTGCTTGGATCAGAAGTGTGGCTACTGGCCACATTTCGCTCAGGCAGGCAGGGCCTCGCCCGAGCGAGTGTTGGATGATTGGCTGCTAGACCATTTTCGCTCAAGCGAATGGTCAGTGTATTGGTGGCTCGCTCGAGCGAGCGAGGATAGAAATGGCCACTGGGGTAATCTCGCTCAAGCGAGGCAGAACTTGTAACACCCCAGATTTCCAGACTCGGATCCCGATGTAATCAAGATAATAATTAATATAAATGAGAGTAAACTTTTCGCATTTGAAATGATTTCAAAATGCCACCACGATTACATCAAGACCCAAATCACAAAAAATCGAAGAGTGAGATTTAATAAAATATAACTAGATCGATAACTAATTCGCCCACAACGGTATAAAAAAATAGTAGAGTTTACGGCGGAAGAAGAAGGTGTATACCGGGCACACGCCTAGTCCCATATATGAAGATATGAGAAAAGGCTCGGCAAAGCATGCAAACACCTAACATAAACCTATTATTATAGCTTATTCATGCACTTATAACAGACACATGCATTGCCTAAGATATAATATAAATATTCATGTACGTCCGGGCTCATGCCCCAACTATCACCACTGCCCATATCTCATAATTGGCCTACCTATTCACCTCTTGGCATTAATCCAAACACCATAATCATTAATGTATATATTGTTCAGGTTTAATTCCTCAAGTACTCATCAAATCATCACTTATGTATCAATACATATGATCACCATTCATGCATGCACGATTAACTTATACATGACCAAAATCGCTAAATCATCAATATCATCATATACAATTTATTCTTTACATTAAAATTCACAATTGATACCGGCCAAGGCATTTCCACTACCACCATTTACCTTCCCAAAACTTCAATTTAAAATCCGAACTCATCCCATGGAAAATTGCATCACAATGCTAAAAAGGAGACCACATGGGAGAGAGAGTTATACATTCAAATGACAAATATAATATATTGTGATTAAGTGTACATGCATTCATTCATCATGTGTGCTTTGCTATAATATCATCAATTCATCATTCAATCATCATCACATTGATATAATGGGCATACAAGCCTCATGAAATGTAGTTCACAACATAAGCAAGCATAAGCACATACACAATCACATTGCCACTTATCAACAAGGGCATTCACAAGTTATCATCATCAATTCATTAAATCTTAACTCAATTCCTCCTCGCAAGGGGTTTCTCATCTCGTGGTCTTCCCATCTCAAATGCCATGCACCTATGGCTAATGCATATGTCAACTGTTTAATAATGCATATACACGGATCCAATTTCATTTCAACAGGTGATTGCAACCACCACATCATTCATTTATATGGGTTTCCCGCCTCGCAAGGGGTACTCCCTCTAGCAGCCTCGCAAGGTGCTTTCTCGTGATCACAACCACATTCAATAATTCATATTGGTTTCCCGCCTCGCAAGGGGTACTCCCGCCTCGTGATCGCAACCACGGGCATCATAGGAACTCGCAAGCCCTTTTTCATTTGAACAACTAGGTGATCACAACCACCGACTCAATATTATATCATCATCAAGTTGGTTTCCCGCCTTGCAAGGGGTACTCCCTTCATAGTATCCCGCAGGATCTTTCATCATTATGATCGTAACCACATTTCAATGTTATGTCATGCCATGAATGCAAAATGCAATAATGCATATGTCCATCAACCTCACAAGGATATCTCACCCTCTCATATAGGGATATATTTTAATTTGGCATTTTTAATCAATAACATATAATCATTTATAAAGACCCTTCAAGGCATACCATTCATGTACTTGACATTTCAATAGCCATAATATCATTCTCACATTAATCCACGCATGGAATTCAAGAAGCATGGCAAACATCAAGTATGAGTCCACACATGGAAATCAATCAAGGCATGCTGATAAACACATTTCTAGTGCATAGCATCACATGCTAGCGATTACAATTAAATCTATATGTACAAGATTACACTTGTATCAAACACAATGGTATTGCCGTCATTAATAATATAAATCACCATTAAACCAAGGTTATGTTCAACAACAATATACCTTTTCATCAAACATCATTAATCATCATTCAATGTGTGTGGCCTTATCCATTTTTTTTATCATTACAGATACTATTTCAATTTCATTGAGTGATCATAACTCACTGCTACTCAATTGTCCCTTCATTAATTTCATTATCATACAAGGTGTATTATATAACCACAACCTTAAATTTTCGTTATCAATCATGTATCACATCAATGATGCTGTACATTCATGTTTTCATAATGTGATTTAGACATACACGTAAACTACCAAGGCCTTAAGCCATTCCCAAATCACCACTAAGACAAACCACACATATACCCCTCGTGAATTCGCTCGCAATTATTCCAAAAGTATATGTGGGATTGGAAGAAGGTTTCAGAATACCCCATTTAATTGTCAAGTAGGCCTAAAGGTCCAAGGAGTACAAGATAAGTACTCAAAAGAAGTAAAAATGCAAATTCTAAACTGGTTTAATCAATTTAGCTAGTGATAATCGATTACGGGGTAGAGCTAATCGATTACAATGCTTTTGTAGGTGGTATAATGTATCTGGTGTTGTTCATAATCGATTACGAGACTAGGGTAATTGATTACCTTGTTTCTATTTCAGTACATAGTCGATTTCACCCTTGAACACAATCGATTATATTGATTCTGTTTGGTCTCTAATCGATTACACCCTCGATCACAATCAATTACTAGGTTGCGTACAGGTTTGTAATCGATTAAGCCAATTGATTACTATAGGAACAAAATCCTCGTAATCGATTAGACTGATAATCTAATTGATTACGGCCTACTAGACTGCACAAATTATGTAGAAAATGCATAATTTTGAACTTCCAACCCCTCTAACTTTTTCATATAAACTCTAAATGCTACCAAGTTTTGACACCAACTAAATTATACCATTTGTGTCGCGTGGCCACCAGCCTCACTCAAAAATCCTTTAAAATGAGTGACTTATGCGCATAAATGCGTTTTACCCATTTGGAGGAACTTTTGTGCAACTCAGGGCCTATTCTCAATGGAATTGGCCCATTCCAATTTCTACAAGTCACAATCTACGCATAGAAGCTATCAGGACTATCACAAGCCATTCAATTCTCATAAAAACTTTATTTGGCTCTATTAGTTCCTCAATTATACATTAATGTTAACACCTAGTTTCACATTTTGAGCAATTTCCCTATCAATATAAACATTAATATCATCTATTGGCCTTAGCCTCTCATTTCCAATATTCATTCATCAAAATTACATGGAATTCTAAAATTCACTTGGTGTATGCATATTTCAACCCCTCAAGGGTTACTCATCAATAGTGCATTACTCCCATTAAAGGGCACTAAACATTCATCATTAATTCATATATACATACATATATATATATATATATATATATATATATATATATATATATATATATATATATATCACCAATAGCCAACAATTTGCCATTCACATCATTTCACTATAAACATGGCAAGGCAAGCATGAATATCATGACATACAATAATCATCAATTATATAACTCATGTAATTTGAATGTAAACTCCTCTCCTACCTCAAGGGAAGAATCGCAATGATCCGCACGTTCCAAACATTCCACCACATTTCCCGAAATACAATCTACATATTACATACATATATCTAATTAATTTTCCTTTCAAGGTACAACAATATATCCTAAACATGTTATAAACATGGTTTCATAATTTTTTTAGGTTTTAGGAATTCCTCTCCCAAAACCAAGATTCTCTAAGTCTAAAAGGGCTAACCATACCCAACAATAACAATATCTCATCCTTCCATCACCTAAGATGCATTCCATATTACATCAATCATTCAAATGCCATTATTGTCACTTAGAGTTCATTACGAGTCATCTTAGCTCCTCATAACAAGATCACAACTTTAACATACTTACCAACTTAGAGTTATCATCACAATTCTCTTAATTTTACATATCCTTATCATCAATGATCAATGTCACACACTTAGAAGCTCATCTATATATACCAATTCACTCTAACACCAATTTATCACCATATTTGCAAGACTTGCCATGAAGCCCTAAATCCCAATCTTTAGGGATTTCATCAAAACTCAACAACCATTTCTAATAACCATCAATCTCCATCATTAACAACATTCACATGCAAAATATCATTGGTTTACACTTAAAATAATTTCTCACAACATCATCACTCATTTCACCCAATTCCTAGGGTTAGGGTTCCATTAAAACCTAACAATCATCATCTTTCACCTCCAATAATGGGATTTTCGTATACCCCATCACACCCACTATGTTCATTTTATTCATTCCACTATGAATGACTATCACAAGCACAACATTATTATCTTAGTTCAAAATTCATCATCATCAACCAATAATCAATCTCATCCTTCTTAAAAACTCATTCCGAGAGCCTTAATCATTTTTAACTATCAATTAAGCCAAAAGCCCCAATTTCCATACTTAGGATTTTCCTCTAAAATCACCCAATAACCGTCATTCCCAACCATTTCACTTAATCATACTAACCTCATTAACCTCTCAATCTCATATAACATAAAACCATAAATTAAGGGTTTCATTCTCAAGGATTTAAGCCTAGGGTTTTCACCAACAATCCACAATCATCAATTTCAACTATTTATATACATCCATAAACTAACAACATTAGATTCTAATCATTATCAACATCAATAACAATCCCCAATGGTTATCCCACCTAGGGTTTGGTTCAACATACCTCTATTCATCAAAACAACATCTAACCTTCCATTACAACACTTCAATAACTCAAAAACTATCAATAAAAGCCATGGGTGGTCAAAAATCATACCTCTCCTTTAAGCCCAAAGGTGAATACGAAAATGAGAGGAAAAGAATAGGAGATGAGCCAGCTTTGCCTCCATGTCCAATACAAGCTTCATAAACCCAAGGGACCCTCTTGATTTTAGGTGGAAATGGCAATGGGTGGTAGTGGTCACCTTTGGCAAGAGAAAGGAATGGAGCAAAAGAAGAAAATGGAATATTTAAAGAGGGGGAGAAGCTATCGAGAAAATAAGAGGGAAAAGAAGGGGTTTTTGTTTTAACTTAATCCCTTCATTAAATTTTACCATTTTATAACACACAGGATCTCCGTTCGGGCTCAATACTAAACCCAAAAATTATTCTGATTATATATTCGGACTTCCAATAATATTCTTAACAGCCCTGACCAACGGCATCTCAATCGGAGATACTTGGTCTGACACCCATATTTTAACCGGGTATAATTTTAACTCCTTAAATCTCAATAAATTATAAATATCCATAATAAATCCCAATTTAATTATTTCCTAATTTTTTGGACATAAATCAACTCATATATAATTATTTATTCTCCTTAGTTAATCATTTTTATAAATTTCGGGATGTTACAATCCACCCCACCTAAAAAGAAATTTCGTCCTTGAAATTCAGCCTCGACACATAAATCATAGGGCCATACTTCAGGCCACACACCAATAAGATATAATGTCGTCATAAAATAGTATTGGACTTCTTAAAGTCCATCAGAACATGATCATTATCATTCCTTTTTCCTTAACATCTAATCATCTATCTTGTCTCATCAATTCTCAATCCATTCGACTTAACTCACACATTCATATCCAGTACCACCAGATAGACTCAAACATTCACCATAAGCAGTTACAACCCTACACCTGCCCGACCTACGTGTTGTTGTATCCGACATACAGGAAGGCGTCCCAATCCGGTAGTGGTTACCACAAACACATGAGGTCAGCGCACAAATTGGGCTTTCCAATCTTTATCATAACAGGAAGGCGTGTATCCCATACAGGAAGGCTTTCCAACCAAAAATTGGTGTATCAACCATAGATTAGTGGTTACCATAACATCACCATAAATTGGTGTATCAACCATAGATTTCCAATCTTTATAAGGTAAATACCCTATCATTGGGCTTCATCCATCCGGAAGCAATGATCCATTAACCTAATAATCCTTGTCTCATTTATATATTGTCAGCTATAAATCAATTCAAGCCCTAACGATTCACCAAACCCTTATCAAGTATTCAACCTCAAGGTTAATGTAGGGCTCAAAATCATATTATAAACTTTCACATTAGTGAATCTTCTCACTAAATTCTACCAAAATCCATAAGTGGGGTACACATAACCCATGTCATCATCTATCAACCATTTCGATTTCACATTCATTATTTACATTCCATCTCATGTTGGCTGTAGCCTCAACAATCTATTTCACAATCAACTTCACTATAGGTTAACTAATCACAAGGCTTAGCCAATCATCATACTTAGTGAAATCAAAGGGTCATTTGGTACCCATGATGGGATTTACCCACAATATCAAATCAGTATTCCTCGAAATATCATAGAGCCTAGACCACCAAAGGATCTAATTCCACAAGGTTTATTCACATGAAATTATGTCATGTTAAGCTAGAAATATCACATCTTACAAGCCACAATTTAATTAATCATTCATTTGGCTTTCACATACTAAAAAAACCGAATCCTATTTGGTTCTTTAAGACATCCATCTTGAATAGTTCTAGTCTTTATGCAATTTAATCATATATGTAATTATGCATATCATTTATCATTCATTCATATTCCCAATATAGGGAGATATATCATACCGTTTGCATCAATATATATATAGAGTCCTCATGTCTAAGGACAAAAAAATACATTTCTTAATAGAATCATTACAAACTATTTCTATTCATAGTTACCCATACTAGGGAACTCTCTTAATATCATTCATTCAATCAACTCAAGCATATGAGTTCTAGTTCATTTAACAAGCACGCCTTGGCTAGACGCCACAAGCATAATGCATGTAAGAGACCTAACCAACAATTTAATTTCAAGGTACATATGCACATCAAGGTTTCAACTGATATGGTCTACCACCACATCAACTCATATTTCATATCTCATATTCATCAATTCAATATTTCATTTCCATGATTAACATTCAACATGGATCCATCATCAAATCAATTTTATACTTAATGTATAAACATCAATGCAGAATCATAATATATTCGTCAATGGAAGGAAATAAGGTAAGGAACTTGGCCGGTCTTACATAAATAAACACATCAATCATGTTAAGGAATTCATTCCCCCACATATTCAATATCATGATTCACTCATGATTATCGATGAGCGACTAGGCTCTACTAATGCATCTTATATCATTAACAACAAATTGGGCACATTTCCATAAACATTAATCATAGCCCATTATCAATAATTTACAAAGAATCCAAAATGGGTAAACCATGCCCCAATAGTCAATTCATAACTCCCAGCAATCAATCATTCACAAATCCTTATAGGGCCATCCATGTTTTGATACAATATCATTCACTAGGCAATTATCACCCTTAAGTCCATCCTAAGAAACCAAATTCAAACAATGAGCACCTACCTCTAATTCATAACTAAAACCTCTCAACATTGAGTAATTATGCTCCAATCATCCATCGTACCAATCCAATACAGAGCAACCATGCTCGGATAACAGTCAATAGCTTTAATACAAAGCAAGCATGCTCTAACAATAATCAATCAACCTTTATACAGAGTAAGACATGCTCTGATGACAATAAGCAACATCAATTCAGAGCAAATACGCTCTGATACCACCTTTGTAACACCCTAGATTTCTGGACTCGGATCCCGATGTAATCAAGATAATAATTAATAAAAATGCGAGTAAACTTTTTGCGTTTGAAATGATTTTAAAATGCCACCACAATTACATCAAGACCTGTATCACAGAAAACTGAAGAGTGAGATTTAATAAAATATAACTGGATCGATAACTAATTCACCCATAACGGTATACAAAAATAGTAGAGTTTACGGCGGAAGAAGAAGGTGTATACCGGGCACACGCCTAGTCCCATATATGACGATCGCAAGGGGTACTCCCTCTAGCAGCCTTGCAAGGTACTTTCTCGTGATCGCAACCACGTTCAATAATTCATATTGGTTTCCCGCCTCGCAAGGGGTACTCCCGCCTACGGATCGCAACCACAAGCATCATAGGAACTCGCAAGCCCTTTTTTTATTTCAACAACCAGGTGATCACAACCACCGGCTCAATATTATATCATCATCAAGTTAGTTTCCTACCTTGTAAGGGGTACTCCCTTTATAGAATCCTGTAGGATCTTTCATCATTGTGATCGCAACCACATTTCAATGTTATGCCATGCCATGAATGCAAAATGCAATAATGCATATGTCCATCAACCTCGCAAGGATATCTCACCCTCTCATATAAGGATATATTTTAATTTGGCATTTTTAATCAATAACATATAATCATTTACAAAGCCCCTTCAAGGCATACTATTCATGTACTTGACATCTCAATAGCCATAATATCATTCTCACATTAATCCACGTATGAAATTCAAGAAGCATGACAAACATCAAGTATGAGTCCACACATGGGAATCAATCAAGGCATGCTGATAAACACATTTCAAGTACATAGCATCACATGCTAGCCAATACAATTAAATCTATATGTATAAGATTACACTTGTATCAAACATAATGGCATTGCCATCATTAATAATATAAATCACCATTAAACCAAGGGTATGTTCAACAATAATATCCCTTTTCATCCAACATCATTAATCATCATTCAATGTGTGTGGCCTTATCCATTTTTTTTAATCATTACATATACTATTTCAATTTCATTGAGTTATCATAACTCATTGCCACTCAATTGTCACCTCATTAATTTCATTATCATACAAGGTGTATCATATAACCACAACCTTAAATTTTTGTTATCAATCATGTATCACATAAATGATGGTGTACATTCATGTTTTCAAATATGATTTAGACATACACATAACTTACCAAGGCCTTAAGCCATTCCCAAATCACCACTAAGACAAACCACACATATACCCCTTGTGAATTCGCTTGCAATTATTCCAAAAGTATACGTGGGATCGGAAGAATGTTTCAGAATACCCCATTTAATTGTCAAATAGGCCTAAAGGTCCAAGGAGTACAAGATAAGTACTCAAAAGAAGTAAAAATGCAAATTCTAAGCTGATTTAATCAATTTAGCTAGTAATAATCGATTATAGGGTAGGAGCTAATCGATTACAATGCTTCTGTAGGTGGTATAATGTATCAAGTGTTGTTCATAATCGATTACAAGACTAGGGTAATTGGCCCATTCCAATTTCTACAAGTCATAATCTACACATAGAAGCTATCGGGACTATCACAAGCCATTCAATTCTCATAAAAACTCTATTTGGCTCTATTAGTTCCTCAATTATACATTAATGTTAACACCTAGTTTCACATTTTGAGTAATTTCCCTATCAATATAAACATTAATGTTATCTATTGGCCTTAGCCTCTTATTTCCAATATTCATTCATCAAAATTACATGGAATTCTAAAATTCACTTGGTGTATGCATATTTCAACCCCTCATGGGTTACTCATCAACAGTGATTTACTCCCATTAAAGGGCACTAACTATTTATCATCAATTCATATATATATATATATATATATATATATATATATATATATCACCAATAGCCAAAATTTGCCATTCACATGATTTCACTATAAACATGGCAAGGCAAGCATGAATATCATGACATACAATATTCATCAATTATATAACTCATACAATTTGAATGTCAACTCCTCTCCTACCTCGAGGGAAGAATCACAACGATCCGCACGTTACACCATATTTCCCGAAATACAATCTACATATTACATACATATATCTAATTAATTTTTCTTTCAAGGTACAATAATATATCCTAAACATGTTATAAACATGGTTTCATAATTTTTTTAGGTTTCGGGAATTCCTCTCCCAAAACCAAGATTCTTTAAGTCTAAAAGGGCTAACCATACCCAACAATAACAATATCTCATCCTTCCATCACCTAAGATGCATTCCATATTACATCAATCATTCAAATGCCATTATTGTCACTTAGAGTTCATTACGAGTCATCTTAGCTCCTCATAACAAGATCACAACTTTAACATACTTAACAACTTAGAGTTATCATCATAATTCTCTTGATTTCACATATCATTATCATCAATGATCAATGTCACACACTTAGAAGCTCATCTCTATATACCAATTCACTCTAACACCAATTTATCACCATGTTTTCAAGACTTGCCATGAAGCCCTAAATCCTAATCTTTAGGGTTTTCATCAAAACTCAACAACCATTTCTAATAACCATCAATCTCCATCATTAACAACAGCCACATACAAAATGTCATTGGTTTACACTTAAAATAATTTCTCATAACATCATCACTCATTTCACCCAATTCCTAGGGTTAGGGTTCCATTAAAACCTAACAATCATCTTTAACAATTGTGAACACCATTATTTAAATATAATAATAATAAAATAAATAATAATTTCCTACACCATTCCGGAAATTCCGTTCAGAATCCGGAATTGGTTCCCCGACACTCCTCCAATCGTCTTCATTTTCTTCCCCTCTTGATCCTCATATCAGGGATCGAAAAAAATCTCACCTGGGATCTATCTCAGCTTCAACCTTCATCACCATTTCCTCTCATTTCTCTATACCCACAGTAAGCAACATAACTCAAAAAAATCAACTTCCTTTGGATCCTTTTCCCATCACTAACAGTAGAAATACATAAAAAAACAAAATATATAATAACAAAGAGCAAAACAAATAGCAAGAGGAAGAAGAAATAGACCCCCTCTGGATCCGACTTCTCTCTCTCACTGCCCCGCCAGAAGCCACCATCGCCGACCACTGGTCTCGTCGGCCCAGACAGTCGCTTCTCCTCTATGCGAGCCGTCCACGCTGCCGGACCAAGCTCCTCACCGCCACTGGTCCACCTCACTCTCGGTCTCTCCCTCTTCTCCCTCTCCCTCTCGGTTTCTTCTCCCTCTCCCTCCTTCTCCCTCTTCCGATTTCTTCTTCTTCTTCTTCTTCTTCTTCTTCTTCTTCTCTCTCTCTCTCTCTCTCTTATTTTCTTCTCTTCCGCCGTCCCCCCACTGTCCCTTCTTCTCTTATTTTGTTTCTTCTCTTTTCTTTCTTAGATTTAGGTTTTAATTTTTATTTTATTGTTTTATTTTTTTGGGCTTCAAGAGGCCCATTCTGTTTTTTTGTTTGGTGGCCTAAGCTTTTTTTTTAGCTTGTTGGGCTTCTGGAAGATGAAGCCCAAAACTTTATTATTATTATTTTGTTATCTTACCATTATTATTTTAAAATAACAATGTATTATTATTATTATTATTATTATAAGCATTGTTAGAATTTTAAAAAATACTAAATCAAAAAATAAAATATTAAAATATAAATATTATTTTCTTAGAATAAAAATGAATAACTTATATTTAGGAAAATATACTTTTATTTCAAAAGATATAATAAGTCGCTTATACTAAAAATAAACCTTAAAACCAAAATATTTTTCTAAAAAATAAGTAGTTATATATATATATATATGTATTATTCTGTGATATATAAAATATAAACACTATTCCTTTCATAAAAATAAATAGTCCTTTTCAAAATCTTAGGAGAGATATCGTACAAATTTATTTTTTAACCTACGTTACTATTATTAGATTATACAGGTTTATGCAAGTGTGAATTACTTTGCCTTGTTTTTCTCATTCTTCATAAATTTCCTTTAATTATTAAAAATTTAAATGAATCAAAAATAATTTAAATATTTTTCTTTCAAAATTAAAATTTCAAAGAACTACGTGACCCTGATTTCTCGAAAGCTCGAGAATACGTAGGAGCGGGAAGCAGTTCCTGTCGGGCCCATATTTCTATGTTTGATTTTTAGAGTTTCCATTTTTGTCTTGTTACTAAAAGGAAGAGCGAGGTTAATTTGGACGAGACGTCCTGTTAATCTCATGTTTTTGTTTATAATATCTTTTTTTTAAAGGAGGAGCGAGGTTAATTTAGACAAGACGTCTTGTTGATCTCACATTTTGTAGTATTTCTTTGAAAGGAGCGAGGTTAATTTAGACGAGACGTCTTGTTAATCTCACATTTTGTAGTATTTCTTTAATAGAAGGAGCGAGGTTAATTTAGACACGACGTCTTGTTAATCTCATGTTTTTAGTATTTTATTTAAAATAGTAATTTATTTTAAAATGAGGTCAATTTAGACGAGACGTCCTGTTAATCTCTTGTTTTAATTAATCAATTTATTTTATCTCATCTTATTTAATTCTATGTTAATATCTAGTTTGTGTTAATAAGGTTAATTTGGACGAGACATCCTGTTAATCCTTACTATCACTGCTTGGTTTCTCCTTATCATTGTTTGGTTTCCACTGTTGCTGTTTAACTTCTTGCTATCATTATTTAATCTTCTACTAACATTGTTTAGTCTTTACTATCACTGTTCAGTCTTTTACTGTTACTGTTTGGGATTCTTACTGTTACTATTTGGTTTCTTACTATCATGTTTAGTCTCTTACTGTCATTATTTTGTACTTTACTGTCACTGCTCGGTCAAGTCGTTCGATTTAAGATTAATTTGGACAAGACGTCCTGTTAGTCTTATTTCAAAATTTCCTTGTCTGTTTTGACTGTTCCTTTTCTAAAGAAGTTCAAAAATAATTTCTAGGCTACTTATAATGCGCACTATCAATTTGGGGTAACTGTTTTATAACGGACAGTTGTGAGGTGCTAATACCTTCCTCACCTGTAATTCGACTCCCGAACTTAGAATTTTACTTTCATAACCAGTGCTTTAACGAAAGGTTTTCCCGGTATTTTATCCTTAAAAAATATTGGTGGCGACTCCCTGTTTTCTTTTCGAAAGGATTTCGAAACCACGTTTTATTTTTGAGGGTCGGCTGTCCCGTCACGATCCCGGTCGCGATAACAATCATCATCTTTCACCTCCAATAATGGGATTTTCATATACCCCATCACACTAGTATATTCATTTCATTCATCCCACTATCAATGACCATCACAAGCACAACATCATTATCTTAGTTCAAAATTCATCATCATCAACCAATAATTAATCTCATCCTTCTCAAAAACTCATTCCAAGAGCCTTAATCATTTTTAACTATCAATTAAGCCAAAAGCCCCAATTTCCATACTTAGGGTTTTCCTCTAAAATCACCCAACAACCATCATTCCCAACCATTTCACTTAATCATACAAACCTCATTAACCTCTCAATCTCATATAACACAAAACCATAAATTAAGGGTTTTATTCTCAGTGATTTAAGCCTAGGGTTTTCACCAACAATCCATAATCATCAATTTTAATTATTTATATACATCCATAAACTAACAACATTAGATTCTAATCATTATCAACATCAATAACAGTCCCCAATGGTTATCCCACCTAGGGTTTGGTTCAACATACCTTTATTCATCAAAACAATATCTAACCTTCCATTACAACACTTTAATAACTCAAAATGGGTGATCAAAAATTATACCTCTCCTTCAAGCCCCAAGGTGAATATGAAAATGAGAGGAAAAGAAGAGGAGATGAGCCAAGCTTTACCTCCATGTCCAATACAAGCTTCATAAACACAAGGGGCCCTCTTGATTTTAGGTGGAAATGGCAATGGGTGGTGGTGGGCACCTTTGGCAAGAGAAAGGAATGGAGAAGAAGAAGAAAATGGAATGTTTAGAGAGGGGGAAGAAGCTGCCGAGAAAATAAGAGGGGAAAAGAAGGGGTTTTTGTTTTAACTTAATCCCTTCATTAAATTTTACCGTTTATAACACACAGGATCTCTGTTTGGGCTCAATACTAAACCCAAAATTATTCTGATTATATATTCAGACTCCCAATAATATTCTTAACAGCCCTGACCAACGGCATCTCTATCGAAGATACTTGGTCCAACACCCATATTTTAACCGGTTATAATTTTAACTCCTTAAATCTCAATAAATTATAAATATATATAATAAATCCCAATTTAACTATTTCCTAATTTTTGGGACATAAATCAACTCATATATAATTATTTATTATTTATTCTCCTTAATTAATTATTTTTATAAATTTCAGGATGTTATAGAACTCGCTCAATCGAGATTGGCACCTGATGCCTATCTCTTCTACGCTCAAGCGCGCATGCTGGCGAATGCCAGGAAATTCAATTCTGTGAGAATTTCACTCAAGCGAGTGGATGCCTCGCTTGAGTGAGTAAGCGAGAAGATAGATATTGGCGTGATTACGCCCGAGCGAGCCTAGGCGTTCAAGCGAGAACGAACTTTCTCGCTCAAGCGAGCAAGGGTCTAGCTTGAACGAGTGACCCTGATTAAAATTTTATTTCCTTTTCCTTAGTTTGCTAGTGATGGGTCCCATTCCATTTATGGACTATTAATGAAATATATACAAGTGGGGCATATAATGGTTATGAATAAATGAGAGAGTACATTGGCGGGACTTTATTTCATTTTCTTAATTTTAATGGTGTTGAACCGCATTCCTTTATGGATAATTAAGGAAATGTATATGTATGTGTAGGGTATATGAGGAGAATATATATGGGGGTATCAATATAAATTAAGATATTGAAATATATATAAATATAGACCCATGATATGTTGGGGAAATATGAATTTCCCCCACCAATGACATGATATGATAATGATAATAAAAGTGTAATGATGAGTTGTGAGATGCCTCCTCATGGGATAATGAGATCAATAGGGGGATGGATAAATGACGTGATATTTGTTATAAACCGATGAATCAAAGATGATAATGGTTATGTGTACTAATGATTGATGATGTTGATCACTCCCTCGAATAATAGGTGACTGTTATTATTAATTGAATTCTAGAATACCATTGTGTGTGATATTGTATGTGTGGTTTAAAGTTGTAACGATGAGTTGTGAAAACCACACTAATATATATATATATATATATATATATATATATGTATATGAAGCAATGACAATGAATAATATTACAAAAAAAAATCCACTAAATGAATGTGTGACAATATTGATGAATATTAAGTGATGTTATAATACCATTGTGGTCAATCGTAATCATTGACTTGCGTATATGATATGAGATACATGTGAAATACGTTGTGATGAAAACATACATTTAATGATGGAACAAATGATATGCCATGAACGTTATGATGATTGTCATTATTTTTTATTTCCATGAGTGGATTGTTATGAAATGATATTGTAGCCATTGAGACGCTAAGTATGAGAATAGAATGCCTTGAGGGGCTTTGTAAATGATTGTATGCTATTGGTTTAAAATGAAAAATTAAAATATACCCCTGAGTGAGAGGGTGGGATATCCTTGTGAAGTTGATTGGCATATGCATTATTGCATTTTACATTCATGGCATGGCCTAACATTGAAATGTGGTTGCGATCACAATGATGAAAGATCCTGCGAGATTCTATGAAGGGCGTACCCCTTGCGAGGCGGGAAACCAACGTGATAATGATATGATATTGAGTCAGTGGTTGTGATCACCGGGTTGTTGAAATGAACGGCCCTGCAGGGACCATGGTATGATGATAAGCCAGTGGTTGCGATCACTTGGTAATTGAAATAAAAAAGGCTTGCGAGTTCCTATGATTCCTGTGGTTTCGATCACGAGGCGGGAGTACCCCTTGTGAGGCGGGAAACTAATATGAATTATTGAACGTGGTTGTGATCATGAGAAAGCACCTTGTGAGGCTGCTAGTGGGAGTACCCCTTGTGAGGCGGGAAACCCATGTGAATAAATGATGTGGTGGTTACGATCACCTGATGAAATGAAATCAGATCCGTGCATATGCATTATCAAATAGTTAACATATGCATTAGCCATAGGTGCATGGCATTTGAGATGGGATGATTACGAGAGATGAGAAACCCCTTGCGAGGAGAAATTGAGTAAAGATTTAATAAATTGATGATGATGATTTATGAATGGCCTTGAATATAAGTGGCAATGTGATTGTGTATGTGCTTATGCTTGCTTCTGTTGTGAATTACGATTCTTAAAGCTTGTATGCCAATTATATCAATGTGATAATAATTGAATGATAAATTAATAATTTTATAGCAAAGCACACATGATAAATGAATGCATGTACACTTAATCGCAATATATTATATTCATCATTTTGAATGTATAACTCACTCTCCCATGTGGTCTCCTCTTTAGCATTGTGATACAGGTTTACCACGGGATGAGTTTGGGTCTTTGAATTAAAGTTGTTGATGAAGGTCAATAGTGGTAATGGAATGCCTTGGCCGGCATCATTCGTGAATTTTGATGTAATGAATAAATTGTGTATAATGATATTGATGTCAAATAGCCCGCTTGATCTCAGGACTCAAGCCATTCTTAAGCTTTACACATTTTGAAGCCTTGGTTCCATCTTATTGATAAGGGGGATAAAATGAACAAAGTTCTTCAAACTTGAAGACATACTCCTCCACAATCATGTCACCTTGCTTAAGTTCCATGAACTAAAGCTTCTTCTTACTCTTGTAACTTTCTGGAAAATACTTCCTCAAGAATTCAACTTTGAAGTTCTCCTACATCAATGGGGTATCAACAGCTAGCATGCACCCTCTAGTAAGAAGCAACCAAGATTTAGCCTTATCACGTATCATGAAGGCTGCATATTCAACCTTTTAAACTTCAAAACACTTGAAGCTCGAAAAGATTCTTTCTAAGTCATTAACCCATATGTGAGCTTCTTCGGGCTTATACCCTTCATGGACCTTAAAGACCTTGGGCAACTTGTCCAACATGTTGTTGGCCTTGCCTTTCCAAGAGATCCACAAAGCGATTCAAAGCATTAGCCATAGCAGCCGCATCATGATTATGTCTACCAACCATGTTTCACGCCTATAGATTAAGACATGGTTCACAAAGTAAACTAGGCTATATAATCAACTCTAATCCATAACTAAGGTTTTAATGCATTATGGTCTACCATAATAACATTTAATAATCAATATATCAATTTCAATGCATAATCACAAGGTATTCGTCATTGAAGGTAAATAGTGTAAGGAACTTGGCTGAACTAAGCACAAACAAGCATATCAATCTCATTTCAAGAATTCATTCATATGTATTCAACCACATCATTTAAATAATGCACAACAATGTTTTAGCAATGAGCAACTATGCTCTAGTAAGGTATAATAAAGGTTTAACAATGAATAACCATATTTCAATGTAAAACAACATCAATTCAATAAGGGAATTCACACATCAATATTAATTAATGCATAAAGATCCAACAATGAGCAACCAATGCTCTAATAATGCATAACAAAACTTTAATACGTAATTAACACATTTTGATGAAAAGCAATCATAATTTAATAAAGAACAACCACGATCTGATACCACCAAATGTGGCGCCTTTAATCTGATAATTAATAATAATGATAATGTCAAAATTAGGATAAATTTTTCATAATTAAACAACTGTCGGAATAAGGACAACACGAGTAAAAGAGAATTATTTAGATTGTAAAGCAAAACCATTATAATTGCACATGGAAAGAGTTTAAAGTCAATGGAAGAGAAATGTGTGTGCTAGGGTATCCATCTTATCACATATATGAAGATATTAAAAGAGATCCAAAGAAAATATGAAGTAGTTATCAAAGGTAATTGGATACGTATGCATTTGATTAAGGAAATCATGTCAAAGAGGTGTAAAACAAGTACCTAAGGATATATGATTGGAGTACTAGGCATAAAGAACCAACAAGTACAAGACTATGGAAAAAAAATGCACGAAAAACACATTTCGGCATTCATTGGCCATAGGAATGACCCACAGGTCATGGGACCATTCCACTAGCCGTGGGAAATTCCCTCTGGCTGTGGAATACACTGCCTCCATGACCCATCTTATGTAATTTCATGAACAGAGTGATCCCACCTGATCCTAAAATTTCTATTTTCAAATCATCCATGTCTTGAGACCTTAGATCATGTAATGGCTAGAACTTTTGTGTATAAAATCATCAAGAATCACTCATATTATGGCACAAGACGTGAGGGGAATATCATCAGTCCACTAATTTTTTTTGTACCCAATCCATACATGATTTAAATCATCAAATCCATATCTAGATCATGCATAAACATTGTAATCACAATCTCACACTTTGATATTCCAACCATCCATGGATTCCCATCATCATAAACATCAATGCCATCAAAATGGCTATCAAACTTTCATTATCAATATTCACATAGTTATTTACAAAAGAATTGGCCTATTGTATACAGATGTATACACAAAAGAATATAAGATCAAATATTTATAGAATTAGACCATCAACACTACATCTACATCAATACCATTGTCATCAAAGTACATACATCATTTAAAACTCAAACGTTTAGCAGCCAAGACATTCCATTACCACTAATTTTATCTTCCGCACCAAAATGTACGTTACCAAAATAAATTGTATCCTCACCCCATGCAAGTCCTGCATCATAATGCTAAAAGATAACATGGAGAATGAGTTATACATTCTAAGTGATGAATATAAATACTTTGTGATCATATGCATATAAATAACATGTAGGCTTTACATCAAAATCATTAATTATCATTACAAATTCATTATTTTATCATCATATACATATACCATAACAATCAAATAAAACTGATAGCAAAGCATATACACATACACATATCATTGCCCTTCATCATTGATCTGGAGATACTGGTCCAAAAACAAGAGTGTAACTTTGCCTGCTTTCATTTATATACTGGTGTCGTAGATGAAACCTAAGATTAATATACCGGTATGAGCTATTCTCTATACCAGAAAGTCCAGGTCATCACCATCACACACTGGAAAGTAACTTGCCAACTTGACAAATTGTAACATCCCGGATATTTTAACAAAAATTACAATGAGTGGAAAATATTAATAAATGATTTGGGATTTATTGGACATTTAATCCATTCTGAGCCAGGGTCAAGAGATCCGATGTCGAGCCGGTCTCTGATGTTGAAGAGCGAACGAGGTTGAAGACCGGGTGCACGTTGGGAAGCAGTCGAAGACGTACTATTCTACAACTAATGCTTATCTGGTGTAGGAAGAATTCCTGACTCGGAATTAGAGTCCGGATATATGTAACGAGGATGCGAGAACGGATGTAGTGTCCGATCTCTCAGGAGTTAGCTCGGATTACCAATGTGTGGGTATTACGCCAGAATACTGGTTGGTCGGTATCCAAATCGGATCGATACCTTTATGAGGTATTGAACAATTTCAAATAATTAAAATGTTAGGAAAGTAAATAAACTTAGTTGATTAATTGTAAAAGGGGGAAAAGGATGTTTTGCCCTGAGCCTTATATAAAAGAGGTTTCTTCTCTCTCCCTCCTCATTATTCGTGAGAGTCACTTATTCTTTCTCCTTCTTGATCTGTTTTCTTCTTCTTCGTTTCTCCTTCTCGCTGCTGTGTTGCATGTCCCAGGGGAGGACTCCATTTGTGTCAAAACTTTGATCGAACCCCATTTCTGTGATCGTGGCTTCAAGGTGAGTCCATTGGACCGTTTGAATTGAGTTATCTCGTCTCTTTTCATTTGTACTCAATGACCGAATGGCCATGCATGGCGGGGTAAGGCTCTGTTTTCCACTCCTTGATAGCAGAACGCACGTCAGAATGCTGAGTGACGAAGCTGGTGTTGGAACCGGAGATGAAACCTGGAAGCCAACGCTTAGAGGGCGTAATCGGCACGAGGAGCAGTGACGAAGCTTGGAACAGAGGTAAGGGGGTGTTCGGGTTATAATTAATTAGAATAGGACACTGCCCGAGTCATGATAATGATTGTGAACCGAGAGATAGTGTTGCTGAATGAAAACTGTGAATATGTATATGAACGTGCGTATGAATGTACACACCGATCGGTTTAGGATTGTGTGTGTATGCGCGTGTGTGTGTGTGTGAATGTGAATGAAGAAATGGTTGTTGTTGTTGCTGAGTGAAAGTTGTGAATATATGGCTATGTGTGCATGCAAACACCGATCAGTTTCTGATTGTGTGTATGTGACTTCATGTTGAGATAATTGAGATAATGCCAAATGAATTGTATATGAATGAGAATGAATGCATGTAAATATATAGACACTGACCGGTTTCTGATCGTGTGTGTGTGGCTTGAGCCAACTGAAAGTAAAATATTTAATATTGTGATAATTAATGTTCTATGCCTATATGGAGTCGGGTTTGATAAGAAGGTCACCCGAGTGATATTGTTAATGAGTCGGGTTTGACAAGCAGGTTACCCGAGTGTTGATGAATTGTTGATAATGGCCACTCGTAACATGTGAAATGTGAATGTGTGTGATTATGTGGTGTGGGACGGCTGATGGTATATTTAGCCCCTCATTTCCGGCTCCCGTGGTTTTTGTGCCCAGTTGAGCTACCCAGTGGTCAAGTAGGACCCAGTGGTCGAGGTGGAGAGTCAAGATGGACTCGGTGAACCAAGCAGGGTTCACAGGGTGTCAAGTAGGACCCCCAACTGAAGGCCAATCCTTTAGTATTCGGATACTAGGAGTCGATTTCATGTGAGTCAGTTGTGATAGTTAATGATGTTGCTGAATGAGAATTTGATATATTTAATGAATGTGAAATTTTGTAATTGATGAGTATGATGTTGTGCTTGACGAGTATTAATTTGTTATAAATGTCAAATTAGATTTCGATATATTTGCTGAGGATGATTTCATGTATTGAGGAGTACAATTAGTTTTAATTGCTGAATGAAAGTTGAAATAGTTGCTAAGTTGATATATTTTTCGAGTGGAAAATGGTTATATCACCGAGTGAAACTTACTTGCGGAGTATGAAAGGCTATTTAGTGTTAATTATGGTTGTCGAGTGTAATTTCATAGGTTTGCTGAGTGATTGTGATACTTACTGAATGGTGGTGTTATACTTGACGAATGTTACTTAATTCCCAAACGAGAGTTACCGTAAATCTGAGCTACTTGTGAGTGATTTGCTAAAAGGGCCGAGCGTTAACTGCTAAGACTGCTGAGTGAGTGTAGTACCAAGTGAGAGTTAATTACTGAGTGAAATCTGTAATATTTACCGAGTGATTATTATAATTGCCGATTGATTGTTATATTTTCCGAGTGGTGGTTACTTGTTAAGGTTGTCGAAGGAGAACTGTTATGCGGCTGAGAGTGTATTACAAGAATGCCGAGTGTTAATGGATATAGGAGTAAAGTGCCGAGTATGAGATAAATGGCCGAGTGTAATGTACAATCTGAACCTAAAGAATCAGATAGAGTTATACTCGTATTTTAATTCCATTCTAGATTAATTATAATGCTAAGCACTCACCCTTGTTGTTGTTTTCAATTTTTAGTAACCAGAGACAGGGAAGAGGTCGGGGCCATGAAGGTGTGCCAAGTGGAGGATTGATGCCAAGGAACCGAGTGCTTTGAAATGAATTCTGAGTATAATATATATATATATATATGTTGATTTTCCGAGTGTTTGATGCTATCTGTATGATGAATCGGTATACTGTGGAGTGGGTATAAATTCTTGATGACTATATGAATAGGGTTTATTTTGAACGAATTCGTATTACTGTACTATAGTCAATTTCCAAGTGGACGATTAGGATGTTCCGAGTGAGATTTCCTGGAAGAATGTTCCGAGCAGTGAAAAGTAGCACTCGCTCAAGCGAGTCGGCACTCGCTTAAGCGAATCAGGGGCTCGCTCAGGCGATTAACCCCTGACTCCGTTCCATTCTTTCATTGTTCCTAAATAACTAATTTAATAAGGGAAGTAATTCCGATCGGTTTCAATAGGAATTCACTATTTTAAGTATTATTTTACTATTTGAAAGGTATTTAAGTAAAATAAAAATTATTTTTATTGAGACCAGGTGGATTTATATTTAAACGTGGAAAATTTATTTTGGAAAAATGAGAAAATGATGAGGGATGTCACATTTGGTATCAGAGCGGTTCTTTCTAGAGCTGAGTGGATGGGCGAACCGAGTGATTGCGTGAAGGTTATACTGGACTGTGTTTTGCATTTATTTGCATTGTACTTGTGGTTGTTTGTGCAGCTTGGCATCATTCCCTTGGCACTCCAGTGGCATTGTGTTTTATGAGGTAAATATCCGACTCCCTGGTAGAGTATTAGCTAATGGTGAGGTGTTTATTCATTATATAATTATTCTATGATCGGGAGATTAGTTCTGATAGAGGAGATGGTTTCCTCTCGAAATTTTCTAAATTGATGAGTAGGACCAAGTCAGGTTCCACTCTTAGTAAATTCCTGAAAAGGAATTCCCCTGCTTATAAAGGAGGGCACGACTACGGAGGGACGAGTTTTACATCTTTTGGCACGAGAACCCTATGTGATATATAGTATAAGTGATTTGTTGTAGTTCCCTAGGTTGGGAGTTTGAGTATATGATAAGTGAATAAATGTGAAGTCGGATACATGTTAATTAGGGTAGTGTCTCGGCCTTTGGTGTGTGAAAACCGAGTGAATGATTGATTAGGTGTTAGGCCACTAGGCGTGGTAACCCCATTGATTAGGCATGATCTTGTGTGATTGGATGTTGTGGGAGTGCCCCACGATGGGCACCAGGTAACCCCTAAGATTTTTGAGTCAGAGGATCTGTTGAACCTTGTGAATAATTGAGCTCAGTGAAGTAATTGTGTAATGAGTCGTGAGGCTTGAGTCGTCTTAAGGTGAAATGCAAATAATAAATGTGATACCAGATAGATAGTGAATGATAGTGTCGGATTTCGAGTACGCTTTGGTGTTGAGTATGGTGACGATAGAAACCATGTGACGCTGATTGTACGTCCACTGGTGGATTGTGCTTACGATTGATGAAAAGGTTTACCGATGCAGAAACCTGCTGTGAGATTGAAATCATATTGTGACCCGGAGTTGTATACCTAAGTGGGATTAGTGAATCGTCTAGGCTTAAGATGAGTTATGGCCGGTGATGTGTGACGAAATGAAGGATTAATAGACTGTTGATCCATGGCTTTGTGATGAGTAAGATTTAAGGAAGAGACATTTAATCGGTAAGGGCTGGAAGCCGACTGTTATTATACCATCTTATGGTGATGGTAACTGTTATTCGATGATCATCATCAGGTGAGTTGCACTAGATTATGAGTAATGATGAGGTATATACCCTATGAGGGTCGGAAACCTATTGCTAATATACCATTTTACAGTAGTGGTAACTGATGATTAATGATTGTTGTTACGTGATGTACCCTAGATGATGCATAATGAAGATATTGTTGTAAATATGTTGATTATAGACTTGAGAGGATTGCCACTAATCCTCATGTGGATTAGCGTTAGTTGAGTAAGTGTGGTTGATGTGAGCGAAAAGAGTGTAGGGTATGCTGTTCCGGTGTGACTCTACATACCATAGGTATTGTGGCGGCGTACACTTTTACAGCGACTCTATGTAATTGTTATAACCCTATAGGAATGAGACGTCATCCTATAAGTCGGATGCAGCAATTCATAAGTCAGGCAGGTGAGACTGTAGCTACTTATGGTGATGGTTTGAGTCTATCAGGCTGTTCTGAATGAAGATGAGAGTTGTGTTGAGTGGATAGTAAGTGGTAGTGTAACAAAATAAGGATAAAAGGTTTGTTTTAACCTTGATGTCCTCACCTCCGAGAGAATCAAAGGTTATTTTGATATGAATTGGTTATTAAGTGGTGTTAGACTGTCGAAACAGAAGAGTGATCTTACCGACAAGAATACCTTGATGTTACTGGCCAAGAAGAGTGGCGGTGGTAAGTGATTATGCACTGATGGCCACCGATCGGAGAAGTTAACTATAGGGAATAATACCCACTACCGAGGACTGATGATCTGGTAAATTAATTGTGGTGTGATTCAGTCCTTCTAAGATCAATCTGCAATCAGAATACTATTAAATCGGATTAAGGCTTCAGATAACCATGGAACGACATTCAAGACTTGTTGTAGCCACTTGAATAGGTGGTAAGGCCGTTGGTATAATACGTGTTCAGGCAGTATTCATGAATCAGATGAACTGTATCTTCCAAACCTTGCCTGGATCGGTTCATGGAATTATTCATTGAAGGTATTTCTGGGCGGAAAGTGGAACTCTGGAAGGGTAAGTTGCCAAGTGAATGACTCCCGAGGGGAGTAGATATCCAAGAGTAGAATTTATTTGAGTTCGTACTCAGATTGATGTGTGGAACTACTGAATTCAAACATAGGTACGTTTTCGAAGTGGACTTGAATTCTGAGTGAATTTATTTTTAGTGGAATTCCAGGAGTAAATTACCTCCAAACTCCGAATAATATTTTTGGATGAGAAGCTCCGAATGAAATTCACAAGGAATAAACATGGGATTAACTGAAGGTATGGATAGGAATCTGAGATTTCAGGACTGAATGGTAGAGCCTACAAAGGATGAATTCAGGCAAGCCGTGTTAACTGAAGCACAGAAGGTATAAGTCGGATACCGACTGGACCTTCCCCAGTCGTTAACTAACATTCACGTGTTTAATGTCACAACGCCGAGTGTATATTCTGAGTGATTCAATGATTGTGCCGAGTGGCTTTATCAAATTAAAGGAGGACCTGACGATGGAAATACACCGATCGATATTAGGGTAACTTGTATGTGGGAATTGGAGTTGGATATAAGACGGGGGTATTCCAAGTCTTTTCAATCGGTACATTGATTTCGGGGACGAAATCCCTTTTTAGGGGGGGTGGATGTAACATCCCGGATATTTTAACAAAAATTACGATGAGTGGAAAATATTAATAAACGATTTGGGATTTATTGGACATTTAATCCGTTCTGAGCCAGGGTCAAGAGATTTGATGTCGGGCCGGTCTCTGATGTTGAAGAGCGAACGAGGTTGAAGACCGGGTGCACGTTGGGAAGAAGTCAAAGACGTACTGTTCTACAACTAATGCTTATCCGGTGTAGGAAGAATTCCTGACTCGGAATTAGAGTCTGGATATATTTAACGAGGATGCGAGAACAGATGTAGTGTCCGATCTCTCAGGAGTTAACTCGGATTACCAATGTGTGGGTATTACGCCAGAATACCGATTGGTCGGTATCCAGATCGGATCGATACCTTTATGAGGTATTGAACAATTTCGAATAATTAAAATGTTGGGAAGTAAATAAACTTAGTTGATTAATTGTAAAAGGGGGAAAAGGCTGTTTTGCCCTGAGCCTTATATAAAAGAGGTTTCTTCTCTCTCCCTTCTCATTATTCACGCGAGTCACTTATTCTTTCTCCTTCTTGATCTGTTTTCTTCTTCTTCGTTTCTTCTTCTCGCTGCTGTGTTGCATGTCCCAGGGGAGGACTCCATTTGTGTCAAAACTTCGATCGAACCCTATTTATGTGATCGTGGCTTCAAGGTGAGTCCATTGGACCGTTTGAATTGAGTTATCTCGTCTCTTTTCATTTGTACTCAATGACTGAATGGCCATGCATGGCGGGGTAAGGTGCTGTTTTCCACTCCTTGGTAGCGGAACGCACGTCGGAAAGCTGAGTGACGAAGCTGGTGTTGGAATCGGAGATGAAACCTGGAACCCAGCGCTTAGAGGGCGTAGGAGGGTGTTCAGGTTATAATTAATTAGAATAGGACACTGCCCGAGTCATGATAATGATTGTGAACTGAGAGAGAGTGTTGCTGAATGAAAACTGTGAATATGTATATGAACGTGTGTATAAATGTACACACCGATCGGTTTAGGATCGTGTGTGTGTGTGTGTGTGTCTGTGTATGAATGTGAATGAAGAAATGGTTGTTGTTGTTGCTGAGTGAAAGTTGTGAATATATGGCTATGTGTGCATACGAACACCGATCAGTTTCTGATTGTGTGTATATGACTTCATGTTGTGATAATTGAGATAATGCCGAATGAATTGTATATGAATGAGAATGAATGCATGTAAATGTATAGACACCGACCGGTTTCTGATCGTGTATGTGTGGCTTGAGCCAACTGAAAGTAAAATATTTAATACTGTGACAATTGATGTTCTGTGCCTATATGGAGTCGGGTTTGACAAGAAGGTCACCCGAGTGATATTGTTAATGAGTTGGGTTTGACAAGCAGGACACCCGAGTATTGATGAATTGTTGATAATGGCCACTCGTAACATGTGAAATGTGAATGTGTGTGATTATGTGGTGTGGGACGGCTGACAGTATATTTAGCCCCTCATTTCCGGCTCTCGTGGTTTTTATGCCCAGTTGAGCTACCAGTGGTCAAGTAGGACCCAATGGTCGAGGTGGAGAGTCAAGCAGGACTCGGTGAACCAAGGAGGGTTCACGGGGTGTCAAGTAGGACCCCTAGCTTAAGGCCGATCCTTTAGTATCCGGATACTAGGAGTCGCTTTCATGTGAGTCAGTTGTGATAGTTAATGATGTTGCCGAATGAGAATTTGATATATTTGATGAATGTGAAATTTTGTAATTGATGAGTATGATGTTGTGCTTGACGAGTATTAATTTGTTATAAATGTCGAATGAGATTTTGATATATTTGCTGAGGATGATTTCATATATTGAGGAGTACAATTAGTTTTAATTGCTGAATGAAAGTTGAAATAGTTGCTAAGTTGATATATTTTCTGAGTGGAAAATGGTTATATCACGTGAAACTTACTTGCGGAGTATGAAAGGCTGTTTAGTGTTAATTATGGTTGCCGAGTGTAATTTCATAGGTTTGTTGAGTGATTGTGATACTTACTGAATGGTGGTGTTATACTTGACGAATGTTACTTAATTCCCGAACGAGAGTTGCCGTAAATCTGAGCTACTTGTGAGTGATTTGCTAAAAGGGCCGAGCGTTAATTGCTAAGACTACTGAGTGAGTGTAGTACCAAGTGAGAGTTAATTACTGAGTAAAATCTGTAATATTTACCAAGTGACTATTATAATTGCCGATTGATTGTTATATTTTCCGAGTGGTGGTTACTTGTTAAGGTTGTCGAAGGAGAACTGTTATGCTGCTGAAAGTGTATTACAAGAATGCCGAGTGTTAATGGATATAGGAGTAAAGTGCCGAGTATGAGATAAATGGCCGAGTGTAATGTACAATCTGAACCTAAAGAATCAGATAAAGTTATACTCTTATTTTAATTCCATTCTAGATTAATTATAATGCTAAACACTCACCCTTGCTGTTGTTTTCAATTTTTAGTAACCAGAGACAGGGAAGAGGTCGCGGCCATGGAGGTGCGCCAAGTGGAGGATTGATGCCAAGGAACCGAGTGCTTTGAAATGAATTCCGAGTATAATATATATATATATATATATTGATTTTTCGAGTGTTTGATGCTATCTGTATGATGAATCGGTATACTGTGGAGTGGGTATAAATTCTTGATGACTATATGAATAGGGTTTATTTTGAACAAATTCGTATTACTGTAGTATAGTCAATTTCCGAGTGGACGATTAGGATGTTCCGAGTGAGATTTCCCGGGAGAATGTTCCGAGCAGTGAAGAGTAGCACTCACTCAAGCGAGTCGGCACTCGCTTAAGCGAATCAGGGGCTCGCTCAGGCAATTAACCCCTGACTCTGTTCCATTCTTTCATTGTTCCTAAATAACTAATTTAATAAGGGAAGTAATTCCGATCAGTTTCAGTCGGAATTCACTATTTTAAGTATTATTTTATTATTTGAAAGGTATTTAAGAAAAATAAAAATTATTTTTATTGAGACCGGGTGGATTTATATTTAAACGCGGAAAATTTATTTTGGAAAAATAAGAAAATGACGAGGGATGTCACACAAATAGTACAAGGTATGGCTATCGGGAGAGACGTTCGTTGGAGACGTAGAGGTGCCCACGTCATCTGTCAACTTTTTGTAGAGTCGTACTGACACATGGTACGGAATGTCCCCTAACCCTAAAGGACTTTTAAATCCCTTGCATGCATATAAATACAAAAGAATCCACAATAATGATATTTTTTTCTCATTCTCTAACTTACGTTCGAGCTTACTGTATTCTCAATTTGTTTACTGACTTGAGTGTCGAAGTGCCTTTGCAGGTGGCATCACATTTTGCCCCCAACATGAAAGCTTGGTGTGTTGATTCTCCAGGACTCTAAGTCCTCTAATTCCCTACTGGAATAGGGGCTATAATACCAGACCCTCACTGGACTAGTGTATAAATTACATATAGAAAAATGTTTGTGGATGGTTGCTACACCGAATCATGTACCTTGGTTTAGACCAATTCATTGGCACGCCTCATGGGACTCGTTAAATTGATTCCTATCTTTCACAGAAGTTTCGAAGTACCAATAGAAAGCAACTTGAGGGGTCCCCAGTAGGGACATGTTGAAGATGTCATTAACTTAGAGAATAGATAGTTGATCTTTGATTCCCTTAGTGTAAGTTCTAGAAGGTTAGTAGCAATGGGGATTCCTGATCCTCATGATGATATCATCAGGCAACTCAGGGAGGAGTTGGCTGAACTGAAGCGGGACCATAAACAAGTGGAGGAGAAGGTTATCCACTAGGAAGATAAGACGCATGAGGATTCTAGGAAGGAGAAGTCTGAACTTGTTTAGTATTCCAAAATCCCCACATAACATGAGACGGAGCAGTCTTAAGACTCTGATGACCAGACAAGGGTCAGGAGGAAGAACCCAGCGGTGGTGGCGACGGGAGCCTACAGACTTAGTATCCCATTTTTAAGGAGGTTGATGAGCGTGCCTATTCCCAAGCACTTGTAAATGGTGCAACCCCTTTCTATAGGGAAGTACTTAAGTGAGAATGACCTAAGTGAACACCTTGATGCCTATGTGTATAAGGCGATGTTCTTGGGAGCTGAGGAGAATATGATGTGTCACATGTTTCCTCACACTTTGACTGGGGAGGCTTTGAGTTGGTTCAAAGGATTACCAACTAGGTCGATAGACTCTTGGGAAGACATGGCAGGGGCTTTTGGGGAATACTTTGTTATTTCTAGAGATATGCCCAAGACTTTATACACCCCCACCTAGATAAGGTAGGGGGAGAGTGAGTATTTGAAGGATTTCCTTATGAGATTCTATAAGGAAGCGGCGATGGTGCCTAACCTAACCGAAGCAATCTAGTTGCATATCATGATAGAAGCTTTGCAACCCAAGTCCATCTTTGTGTGTCTCTGGCTAAGAGCCCGCCGCCTCTTTTGAAGAATTTCAGAAAAGGCGTCAAAGTATGTTGGTATCGAGATGTATCTCGAGGCCATAGTGGCGAGAGCAAAACCAGCTCTCCTAGCGCTGTACCCACCAAAGGATAATGAGAAGGAAAGGGCTAGGCTAGAAAGACTTTTTCAAAAGGAGAAATTCAGGGACCCACAACCCAGGCAGCAAAAAAGGCTTGTTTCTGCCTTTAATCATTATGCACCGTTGAACACCCAACCTTCACAGATTTTGAGAGAAGTGGGTTGGCCTGTATTCAACGTGTACGGGATTAAGAGGCCGGCCCCAGCAAAGAGACTGGGAAATCCTCGCAAGTATTGTGATTTCCATGAAAAGATAAGACATTCTACTGATGAATGTAGATCTGTGAAGGATTCTATTGAAGTTCTTATCCGTGAAGGGAAGCTGTAGTAGTACCTCTTTAAGGAGAGGTCCCTCGATGAATCAGACTGGATTGAGAAGCGGAATAGGGACCAGGATGAAGACGGTGATAATAGCTAGATCCCGTAAAAATATTGACTATAATTGAGAAGTAGAAAGGCATGGTGATTACTAAAGTCACACAGGAGGATAAGATACCCACACAGCCTTAGCGTGGTAGGTGTAAAGTCATTAAAATGATTGCTGGAGGCTTTGTGGGGGTGGGATATCGATCCGGGCTCACAAGAACCACCACTGGATGATCCTCTCTGTCCAAGGCAAACTCCAGGATAATCACCCATTCCACAATTATGTACAAGCTCCTCCAATATCCTTGTCCGATGACGATTTAGACACCACCGTCCTAGGAGAAGATGATGTAGTTGTCATCATTGCCATCATGCTAACAAGGATGTCAAGTGAATTCTCACAGATCAGGGGAGTTCATATGATGTTACTTTCTATAGTTGTTTTAAAAATATAGGCTTTATTGATTTTGATTTGCAGCCTTACACGCAGGATTTGACAACGTTCAATGGGGCCAAGCAACCTACCAAAGGTTATTTGGACTCCCTTATCACTTTTGAAGGGGAGCCCGGTGCAAGAACGGTCAAGTCTGAAATCATGGTGATAGATGTTGAATCACTTTACAATGGCATCATAGGCTAGCCCACTCTGTATGCCATGGAAGCCATCATCTCTATTTTGTACCTCCTTATCAAGTTCATTGACAAAGACAACAAGGTATCCTCTATTCAAGGTGACCAAGACATGGCTCATTACTATTATAATTTAAGCCTCAATATGGTGAAGTTGGAGGCAGTAAGCAAGAAGAGAAAGTTGAATGATAGAGGAAAAAATGCCTGGATCAGTTAATATTTTTGACCTTGACCCAAGGGTTAAACTTAAAATTGATCCTCTAATTCTATCCAAACCCAAATTGGATGGAGGTTATAGGGAAATCATACTGGGAGATACCCCGGCAAAGGTCATGCACATCAGTAATAATCTAGAGGCTAACATGGAACAGCGGTTGCTTACACTGTTGAAGGAGTTTAAAGACCTCTTTGCATGGACTATTGCTAATATGCCTGGGATGGATCCTAACCTCTGTTTCCACAGACTCTATTTTTTATCCAAAAACCAAGTCAGTTACTCAGAAGAAAAGAAGGTTGGACCTAGAAAAGCAAAAAGTTACGTGTGAGAAGACTGAGGAGCTTCTGAAGGCCAGGTTTATTAAAGAAGCCTGGTATTTTGCTTGGCTCTCCCATATGGTGATGGTACAAAAGGCCAATGGGAAATGAAGGATGTGTATTAATTATATCGACTTAAATTGCTGCTCCCTAAAGGATCCCTATCCTTTGCCTAACATAGATAGAATAATGGATGATTCTTTTGGCTATCAATACCTTTCTTTTATGGATGCATATTCAGGGTATAACCAGATCCCAACGTAGGAAGGAGAACAAGAAATGACGGCCATCGTTAATGACAAAAGAGTTTTTAGTTACCATGTCATGCTGTTTGGTTTGAAGAAGTTGGGGCTACATACCAACATATGATTAATAAAGTGTTTGAAGGGACGCACACCAAGCTGGTGGAGGTATACATCGATCACATCATCACGAAGTCTCCAGCGGAGGGTGACCATATTGAGGACCTACGCAAGGTCTTATTGCGTCTATGACAGTACAACATGCATTTAAACCGCCTGAAGTGTACCTTCGTAGTTCCAGTTGGGAGATTTCTAGGCTTCATGTTAACACAACGTGACATCAAAGCTAACCCAGATAAATGCCAAGTAATCCGGGACCTACAGAGTCTGAAGAATCTCTAAGAGGTCCAATCACTGAATGGGAAGATAGTCGCTCTTGCACAATTTATGCCCAAAATGGCTCACCGATATCTCCCTTTATACAAGATTTTGAAGAAGACGTAGAAGTTTGAGTGGGGGAAGGAACAAGAGCAGGATTTCCAGGATCTTAAGTAAGTGTTGTCTAGGCCTTCTATTCTAGTAAAGCGTGAACCCGGAGAACGAATCATTTTGTGCTTGGTTGTGTCAGATGATGCGTTAGTGAAGGAGACTTCGAAGGTCTAGAGGCCAGTGTATTTTACTGGTAAAACGTTACAAGGAGCTGAGGGTCGATATCAGAAAATAAAGAAAGCTGCCCTATCTGTTGTATGGGCTTCTCGACACCTTAGGCCATATTTTCACGCACATCCCATCATGGTGAGGACGGATCTCCCACTCCAGACTGTCTTGAACAAGCCAGATCTTGCAGGGAGAATAATCAAGTGGCGGTGAAGTTATCAGAATTTGATATAACTTATGAACCTCGCAATGCAATTAAGGTTCAAGTACTAGCAGATTTCATTGTAGAGATGACCAGAACAGATCCTGCTACATCCTGTTCTTACTGGACAGTATATGTCGATGGTTCTTCAAATAACAAAGGCAGCAGAGTCAGGGTGGTAGTTGAGAGTAATGACAAGGTTCATTTAGAAATTTCTCGGCGTTTCAACTTCACAACATTGAAAAATCAGGCGGAATATGAAGCCTGCTTGGCAAGGCTGAGAGCTGGCCTTGAAATTGGAGCCTCAACAGTGACTCTTTGTAGTAACTCACAGGTGGTGATGTCATAAATCCTTAGAGAGTACCAAGCTAGAGAGCCTCAACTTCAGTCATACTTGAATTGCGTCAATAAGTTGAAGGGGCACTTTTCATCAGTAGACTTTAAGCACATTTTGAGAGAAGAGAATACCACAACAAATATACTCTTGAGGTTAGCTAGCAAGAAGCAGGCAGGAAGCACCACCATGGTAGTGTAGAGTAACTTTGTAACACCCCGAAAATAGGGGTAAATTTTTCACAATTTAAAATAATTATAAGTAGAAGAAATTCAATATATATATATAATACCAAGTAATTACCCAGGATCATTTAATAACCTATCTCATATATGAAGATATGAGAAGGTATCAGAGTGCTTCTTGGACGATCGGACTCGAGAACGTCACAAGGGAAAAATGGAGAATTAGATAAAATTTAAGAGTTATCAAAATATGTGGAAAAAGGAAAGGAAAGATGCCTCATTAATTTGTTAAACATTAGAAATGTAATTTCATAATAATAATATCATTTATATGATATAAGGGTTCCAAAACAAGCAAGAAAATTGAGCAAAAGGAGTAAAAATCAAGAAACTGAGAACGGGGGAAACTCGCTTGAGGGAGTCCCTATCTCGCTTGAGTGAGACCCATATGAGTCGCTTGGGCAATGCCAGCGAGCATGAGCGAAAGTGTTCCAATGTCATACCCACGCTCGCTCGCTTGAGCGAGTTACCACCCAAAAACCATCTCGCTTGAGCGAAAATGGTCCAGAACCATTCTGCCACAATTTCGTTCGAGCGAGGCGAAACCTGCCTGAGTGAATTGCCTCCAGTAGCTCCCACCTGATACATAAGCATCTCGCTTGGGCGAGACACCAGTTTACCTGAGCGAACCTCAACCAGAAACAACTCCACACCATACTCGCTTGAGCGAAGGCGAGACCGCTCGAGCGAGGAACGTCTGGAATGCACACATCAGGTGCATGGTCGACTCGCCTGAGCGAGAACCAATCTCGCTTGAGCGAGATTAGGCCAGAGCGAGAATCCATCTCGCTTGAGCGAAATTATCACCTCATGCGCAGAAAACATGAAAATTTCACAACTTTACATACCAAAACTCCTACTAAGCAAATTTGATCAAGATTAACGTATCACACACATACTAATAAGTGTTTAAAACTTGTCTTAAGCAATTATACTCAATAATTTCCATTCCAATTCATTAATCATATCAAAATCAAGCTCATCATCTCATATGCTTTATAAAATCCAAAATATAAATAAATATCCATTCATTCATCAATTCTAACAGCATACCACATCATTTTTATCATCCATACGTTGTCAAGGTCATTAATGAAAATAAGCCATACACACAAGGGTCTCATTTTCCTACATGACCTCCGAAATCAGCATTCATCATATCAATTTACAAAATTGAGCATATGTACATCATATACTCTACAAAATAACAATATCCCGACCAAGGCTCACCCACATTCCTTCCATATTTACCTTCATCAATCCTCGACCTCCCAAAGAGTAGGATTTACATCACACCTACATCAAACTTAAAATGGCAACTAGAAGGTGAGCAACATAATCCAAATATATCAAAGTCATACATTGTGATGATATCCATACATGCTCACATATAATACAATTCACAAGAAACATCATAGTTTCATTCACATAATATATCATTCATAGCAACATATTACATACTCAAGCAATACAACCACCACAAACATATTCAAATCATTGGTATTCTTAACAACATCATCATACACATAATGTTAGTACCACATTACTTCTCTCTTTGTATCTCAATCATCCGTCGACACCACAGGATTTCAACTAGGCATATCTCCGGCTATATACAAATGCTCTTATAGCTAATGCATATGCACAATGAATTATTATCAAATGTGGATCCGACTGTGGGAAACAACAACATACTAAATGTGGGACAAGCATAGGTGTGCTACTATACCCCTACTGCAGTAGAAAAATGTGTACACATATATCTCAATTCGTGCATGCTTAATAACATACTTTTAATGGTACCAAACCGCTCTCGCCCATCTGTAGCACTAGTCACCCCGTGACTTGCGGATCTATAATCGTGGCCTTACTGGCCACAAGTGCTATGGGCCCCTCTCGAACACACATTGAGAGAGCCGTGTCCCGTCTGACACCGAGGTAACTTGCTCATATCAGAGCCACCCGCCCACTGGGCCCGCCACATAGGGTGCCTCGTCACCAAACTATAGACAGCTTCGTGATTCCCAAAATCACTAGGGAAATACAATAACATACTCGTGCACTGGGTCGCCCTCCCACTGGACCCACCCAGTAGAACCCCTAACATTCCACAAAGACACCGTATGATATGCCATATATGTAAATGCCAATCAATGCATTCTCACTCTGTGAATCCTATCATGCCACTTCACATTCAATAATTCACCACAACCACTTAGTGGATTTTGTATACTCATCATTTTTAATCATCACTAATTCTTATTGGGTTTCATATACATCAATAGTTAGTGGCAATCATTCTTTATCAATTCACTCATCATGGGATGTTCAACAACACGCCAATCGATACAACCATGGACATCAAGCCATTCACAATAATTCTCATCAACTTGAGTCAAGTTTCATCACAAACAACATCCTAAAACACATGCCACATAGCATCAATTACTCTAAATGCATTTCAATAATGTAATCCTCAAATCATCCATTCAAGCCAAATTAACAATACACAATTATATATGCACATCACTAATGGATGAAATCATGCATTTAGAATAGTTACCTCCTTCTACCTCAAGAGAAGTAGTAATCAACGCGGTCCGATGGTCCCGCCTAGTCAATGGGGTTGTTTCCTACATTATACAATATAAATATACCACAGAATTATTTTCTATTCAACCACCAAGACTCAATGCTCATATTTATTTACTTGGTGTTTATAACACTTAAAATTCCCAAACCTCATTTATTTCATTAATTCCACCCTAACCATTATGAGTTGGGTGCCTTTATTCATTATTATGCATCTTTTAATATCAAACCCATTATTGGGTTCCCACATTAATGGTTCCCAACAACCATCATTAATCATCAAACTTCATTAATGGTCATCCACCACTAATAACATTGCTTTACCTTATTAATAACATTTATCTAACACAATAAATACTTCTCTATTCATATTTTACATTTTCCCTAAATCATAGGGTTAGGGTTTCATCAAAACCCAACAATACTCATTAATACCCATTTATTCTTCGTCACCTTCCAACCATACATTCATCTTCCTCATTTATTTCCACTAAGGCTTGCATTTATGATTACCCACCTTAGGTTTCACATCTTTAATGGCTTCTCTACACAACCCATATTCATTAAATCACTTTCTCAACATCAAAACCCAAAACCTATAGTTCATACTCTTGAGAAATAGCAAGAGTTTACCTTAAGAGAAGAAAGGAGTGGGTTTCCCAAGAGATGGAATGTTGCACATGAAAATGAGAATAGAGGGAGGAGAGTCTTCAAGATCCAAGCTCTCCTTGCAAGCTCCAAGTAACAAAAATGGAAGAATGGGGGTGGGTTTCAATTCTTTGTTTAGGGTTTGAAGGAGAAAATAATGAAGAGAGTGAGGAAGTAGAAGAAGGTGAGTGTTCTACTTTTTGAGGGTGTAGGCAATGTGAATATAGAAGGGAAATAAGAGAGTTTATGTTTTGTTTTAATGTTCTTTACTTAAAGTACTCCGTTTTTATCCAAATAGGATCTCTGTTCAGGCTCAATACTTTATCTGAAAATCATTCCGAATATATATTTGGATTCCCAATAATATCCTTAACAGCCTTGACCAATATCATCCCAATCGAAGATACTTGGTCCGACACCCATATTTTAATCGGGTATTATTTTAGCTCATACAGCCTTAATTAATTACAATTAATCCTAAAAATCAAAATTTAGTTATTTTTAATATTTTGGGACATTTATTAACCCCACATTTAATTATTCAATATTTACTTTCCTCATTTAGTCATTTATATAAAATCTGGGGTGTTATAATCCACCCCACCTAAAAAGAAATTTCGTCCCCGAAATTTAACATACCGGAGTTCAATGCATCAGGGTATCGTTCCCTTATATCATCTTCAAGTTCCCATGTGAACGTCTCCATATTTCCATGCTTCCATTGAACTTTCACCAAAGGTACCAATTTGTTCCGTAGTTTCTTCATGGAGTGTTCAAGAATACGAACGGAAACAGGAGGGATAGTCAAGTCATCTCGCACATAAACATCATCAATCGGGATTACATGTGAGGGATCAGGAATATACTCCCTCAACTGCGACACATGAAACACATTGTGCAGATTCGCAAGGTGCGGAGGAAGTGCAATCTGATAAGCCACATCACCAATTCGTTCAAGAATCTCATAAGGTCCAATAAACTTAGGACTTAATTTCTTGCTCTTCAAAGCTCTTCCAATACCCTTATCTCTTGACACTCTCAAAAACACGTGATCGCCAACTTGAAACTCAAGTGGCTTCTGCCTTTTATCATAATAATTCTTCTGACGGTCTTAGGCAATTTTCATCTTTTCTTGTATCATCTTAATCTGTTTATTTGTCTCCGCAATCAATTCCGGCCCCAAAGCCAAACTCTCACAAGTTTCAAGCCAACACAACGGAGTTCTAAATTTTCGACCATACAATGCTTCATATGGAGCCATACCAATAGAACTATGATAACTATTGTTGTATGTAAATTCAATTAGTGGTAGGAATCTTTCCCAACAACCACCATGCTCCAATACATAAGCCCGCAACAAATCTTTAAGGCTTTAAATTGTTCGTTCGGATTGTCCGTCCGTTTATGGATGATATGCCAAACTAAGCTTCAACTTGTACCCATTGCTTTGTGTAAGCTTCCCCAAAATCGGGAAGTGAACCGCGGGTCGCGATCCGACATAATACTCAAAGGCACACCATGTAGCCTAACGATCTCTTTAATGTATAATTGTGCCATTTTCTCCAAAGAACTCTTCATGTTCATGGGCAAGAAGGGAGCACACTTCGTCAATCAGTCAACAATCACCCACATAGCATCATTTCTAGTACGTGTTATGGGTAATTCAGAAACAAAGTCCATAGCGATGTCATCCCACTTCCAAACAGGGATATCAAGAGGTATCAAGTAACCAGATGGTTTTTGATGCTCAACCTTAACCTTTTGACAAATAATGTAAGATGCTACACAATTAGCCACATCTCGCTTTATACCGGGCTACCAAAAATTCTTCTTCAGATCTTGGTACATTTTCATGGAACTAGGGTGTATGCTCAACACACTCTTGTGAGCTTCTTCAAGTACCAACCTTCTTAAATCACCACCAGATGGAACATAAATTCGGCCTTTCATACGCCAAATGCCATCATGACCTTCTGTCAAAAATGAATTCTTCCCATTAGCTTGAACTTCCTTCATCTCAACCAAGTACTCATCCTTCGGTTGTTACAATTTCACGGTTTCAAGGAATACATTTGCTACCATTAACACCTCAAGAGACATCTTCTTCGGGGTATATATTTCTACACCCACGTTCAAGTTTCTAAATTGCTCAATTAGCTCCATTTCTTTCACCATCATAGCAGAAACATGCAATGATTTTCGACTCAAGGCATCGGCAACCATATTTTCCTTCCCGGGGTGGTATCTCAAATCAAACTCATAATCCTTCAAAAATTCCATCCATCTTCTTTGGTGCATATTAAGCTCCTTCTGATCAAATAGGTATTTAAGACTTTTATGATCACTAAAGACCACAAACTTTGAGCCGTACAAGTATTGTCGCCACAATTTCAAAGCAAACACCACCGTCGCTAATTCAAGATCATGTGTGGGGTAGTTAACCTCATGTGGTCACAACTGTCTCGATGCATAGGCTATCACACGCTCATTTTGCATCAACACATAACCAAGACCAAGCTTGGAAGCATCGCAATACACCACGAAGTCATCCAATAAGTCCGGCAAAGCCAACACAGGAGTAGAAGTGAGTCTAACTTTCAACTCTTGGAAACTCCTCTCGTAGTCGAGATTCCACACAAACGGCTGATCCTTACAGGTTAGTTTTGTTAATGGCGAAGCTAAACGGGAAAATCCTTCAATAAATCTCCGGTAATAACCGGCAAGACCAAGAAAACTCCTTACTTCAATCACAGACGTCGGTCTTTCCCAAGCCATCATGGCTTCAATCTTAGATGGATCAATAGCAACACCATCTTTAGAGATAACATGTCCAAGAAATTGGACCTCGGATAACCAAAATTCATAATTTGAAAGTTTCACATACAACTCTTTCTCTCGAAGGATATTCAAAACAAGACGAAGATGTTCTTCATGTTCCTCGTGGCTCTTAGAATAGACAAGGATGTCATCAATAAACACCACCACAAACTTGTCAAGATATTCGTGGAAGATGCGATTCATGTAATCCATGAAAATCATAGGTGCATTTGTCACCCCAAATGGTATTACCACATATTCATAGTGGCCATATCGTGTTCGGAAAGCAGTTTTAGGAATATCTTCGGTCTTCACCCGAATTTGATGATATCCGGAAAACAAATCAATCTTTAAGAACACCACTACATCCTTCAATTGATCCAGAAGATCATCAATACGAGGTAGGGGATATCGGTTCTTGATGGTCAACTTGTTAAGTTGTCGATAGTCCACACATAACCTCATACTTCCATCCTTCTTTCTCACCAATAAAACAGGTGCACCCCAAGGAGACACACTTCAGCAAATAAACTCTCGCTCTAACAACTCTTCAACTTATCTCTTCAACACAGTTAATTCCATAGGAGACATCCGATATGGCGCTCGAGAAACAGGTTCCGCATCCAGAATGAAATCAATGGAAAACTCCACTTCTCGTGGAAGAGGTAAACTAGGTACCTCATCAGGAAATACATCTAGAAATTCGGACATAATGGGAATATCAAGGGATTGAATAGTATTTTCTACAACCACCATGCATAGCATAACAAGAATTTGAGATATACCTTGCACATCAAAGCGCTCGGTTTTCAGAGAAGGAAGGACGATGCTCTGATTTTGACAATCCACCAAGACCTTGTTAGCAGACAACTAATCCATTCCTAAAATAATTTCTAAGTCCTTCATGGGTAAGAAAATAAGAGACACCATAAATCTCCTATCTTCAAGAATCATTTCAACATCACTACATCGAGTGACTGCCCGCAAACAAGTGCCGATCGGCGTAGACACCATGATGGAACCTTTCATCATGCTTATTGGCAATTTTAATCGCCTCACACAATGTTCAGAGATAAAGGAGTGCATCGCACCCAAATCAAACAATACATCAACACAATTACCTTGTATTTGGCACTTACTTTGGACAAGATCCTCAGCCTATGTAGCTTCTTCACCGGTCACGGCAAAGACTCTTCCAGCAGTTAGTTGGTTAGCACCATGATTGTGACTGTTCCGGCCACCATTACCATTACCTTGGCCGTTCCCATTACCACGACCGTTGCCACCGTTTCCATTTCGACCACCATTGCGACCGCCATTACCGTTTCCATGACCACGACCTCTAAAAGCACCATAGCCTCCATGGTTTTCATCATTGCGAACTACCACATCCGTAGCATTCAAGGGATAATTGGGATGAATGTGCCCCGGTTAGTTACATCTATAGCACACCACCATCATCTCATGATTATATTCATGAGCCAAATGGTTTCCGCCACACCGGAAACAATGAAGACCTTGGCCATTACCTCGGCCACCATTTGTACCATGTCTTCCACCATTGCATCCACCTCTAAATATAGAGGACCTACGTACAAATTGTCTATTCTTCTTGAAATCACCCCTCTTCTTGAAGCTAGAGGATTGGCCCTTCAATCTATGATCATGCCCAACATAACTCTTAGGAGTCACATCATTTTCTTCAAAGATTTGACATTTGTTCACAAGAGTAGGAAAACTCTTAATCTCTTGATAACATATGGACTTCTTAATCTCCTGACGCAATTCATTCTCAAACTTAACACATTTCGAAGCTTTGGTACCTTCCTGTTGGAAAGGAGGGTAAAACACGCATAATTCTTCAAATTTTGAGGCATATTCCTAAACCAACATGCTTCCTTGTTTGAGCTCCATAAACTCAAGCTCCTTCTTGTTCTTGTAACTCTCAGGAAAGTATTTCCTAAGGAACTCCACCTTAAAATTCTCCCAATTCAGAGGAGTGTGAGCAGTAATCATATGCCCACAAGTGAGAATCCACCAAGATTCAGCTTGATCTCAGACCATAAACACCGTGTACTCAACTTTTGAGCCTCTGTACACTCCATGCTAGCAAATATCCACTCCAAGTCACGAATCCAAACATAAGCGTCCTCTGGTTTAAAGCCCCCATAGAATTCAAAAGGCTTCTGCTTGAGGAATTGGTCAAGACCATGATTTGGTTGACCAATGGGTTGTTGTTGCCGTTCAAGGATATCAGCAAACCTATTGAAAGCTTCAGCCATAGCGGCTGTGTCAACATTACTCCTATTTGCCATCAATTAATCTAGACACACAACACAAACATAATTAGAAACCTTGTGTTTCTTTCCTCAATATATACCAATCATCATCCATTATCATTAATACATGTATCATCATAATATATTTGAAGGTAAATATGGGGAAGGAAATGCCTGGCCGGGCTTAATAACAATCACACAATCATTACCATTCATAATATAAATTAATGGGCAATCTATGTCCCAACAATGCTTGTCTATAGTAACAACATCATAACATTAAGCAACTAGTGCTTTCATGAGGCATATCAATGATTCAATAACAATCAACAACATTTTAATGTCACACAATCTCAATTCAATAAAAGAGTCACTCAACTTTGGTATTTCATTCACATATAACAAACAATGAGCATTAACAAGTGCTCTGATACCAGGTTGTAACACCCCGAAAATAGGGGTAAATTTTTCACGATTTAAAATAATTATAAGTAGAAGAAATTCAATATATATAATACCAAGTAATTACCCCGGATCATTTAATAACCTATCTCATATATAAAGATATGAGAAGGTGTCAGAGTGCTCCTTGGACGATCGGACTCGAGATCGTCACAAGGGAAAAGCGGAGAATTGGATAAAATTTAAGAGTTATCAAAATATGTGGAAAAAGGAAAGGAAAGATGCCTCATCAATTTGTTAAACATTAGAAATGTAATTCCATAATAATAATATCATTTCTATGATATAAGGGTTCTAAAACAAGCAAAAAAATCGAGCAAGGGAGTAAAAATCAAGAAACTAAGAACAAGGAAACCCGCTTGAGTGAGTCCCCACATAAGTCGCTTGGGCGAGGCCAACGAGCGTGAGCGAAAATATTCTAGTGTCATACCCATGCTCGCTCGCTTTAAAGACAATCTCGCTTTAGCGAAAATAGTCCAGAACCATTCTGCCATAATTTTGCTCAAGCGAGGTGAAACCCGCCTGACGGAATTGCCTCCAGTAGCTCCCACTTGATACATAAGCATCTCGCTTGGGCGAGACACCAGTTCACCTGAGCGAACCTCGTCCAGAAACAACACCACACCATACTCGCTTGAGCGAAGGCGAGACTGCTCGAGCGATGAACGTCCAGAATGCACACATCAGGTGTAGGGTCGACTCGCCTGAGCGAGAACCAATCTCGCTTGAGCGAGATTAGGCCAGAGGCCATTTAGTTGATACAGGGGATTCTTGCTTCAGCGGGAATCCATTTTGCTTGAGCGAGAATCCATTTTGCTTGAGTGAGATTATCAGCTCATGCACAGAAAACATGAAAATTTCATAACTTTACATACCAAAACTCCTACTAAGCAAATTTGATCAAAATTAACGTATCACACACATGATAATAAGTCTTTAAAACTTGTCTCAAGCAATCATACTCAATAATTTCTATTCCAATTCATTAATCATATCAAAATCAAGCTCATCATCTTATATGTTTTATAAAATCCAAAATATAAATAAATATCCATTCATTCATCAATTCTAATAGCATACCACATTATTTTTATCATCCATACATTGTCAAGGTCATTAATGAAAATAAGCCATACACACAAGGGTCACATTTTCCTACATGACCTCTAAAATCATCAATCATTATATCAATTTACAAAATTGAGCATATGTACATCATATACTCTACAAAATAACAATATCCCGGCCAAGGCTCACCCACTTTCCTTCCACATTTACCTTCATCAATCCTCGACCTCCAAAAGAGTAGGATTTACATCACACCTACATCAAACTTAAAATGGCAACTAAGAGGTGAGCAACATAATCCAAATGTATCAAAGTCATACATTATAATGATATCCATACATGCTCATATATAATACACTTCACAAGAAACATCATAGTTTCATTCATAGCAACATATTACATAATCAAGCAATACAACCACCACACACATATTCAAATCATTGGTATTCTTAACAACATCATCATACACATAATGTTAGTACCACATTTCTTCCCTCTTTGTATCTCAATCATCTGTCGCCACCACGGGCTTTCAACTAGGCATATCTCTGTCTATATGCAAATGCTCTTATAGCTAATGCATATGCACAAGGAATTATTATCAAATACGGATCCGACTATGGGAAACAACAACATACTAAATGTTGGACAAGCACAGCTGTGCTACTATGCCCCTACTGCAGTAGAAAAATGTGTACATATATATCTCAATTCATGCATGCTTAATAACATACTTTTACTGGTACCAAACCACTCTCGCCCATCTGTAGCACTAGTCACCCTGTGACTTGCGGATCTATAATCATGGCCTTACTTGCCACAAGTGCTACGGGCCCCTCCCGAACACACATCGAGAGAGCCGTGTCCCATTGGGCACCAAGGTAACTTGCTCATCTCAGAGCCGCCCGCCCACTGGGCCTGCCACATAGGGTACCTCATCACCAAACTATGGATAGCTTCGTGATTCCCAAAATCACTAGGGAAATACAATAACATACCCGTGCATTAAGTCGCCCTCCCACTGGGCCAGCCTAGTGGAACCCCTTAGATTCCATATAGACAACGTATGATATGGCATGGATGCAAATGCCAATCAATGCATTCTTACTCTATGCATCCTATCATTCCACTCCACATTCAATAATTCACGACAACCACTTAGTGGATTTCGTATACTCATCATTTTCAATCATCACCAATTCTTATTGGGTTTCATATACATCAATAGTTAGTGGCAATCATTCTTTATTAATTCACTCATCATGAGATGTTCAATAACACATCAATCGATACAACCATGGACATCAAGCCATTCACAACAATTCTTATCAACTTGAGTCAAGTTTCATCACAAACAACATCCCAAAACATATGCCACATAACATCAATTGCTCTAAATGCATTTCAATAATATAATCCTCAAATCATCCATTCAAGCTAAATTAACAATACACAATTATATATGCACATCACTAATGGATGAAATCATGCATTTAGAATAGTTACCCCCTCCTACCTCAAGAGAAGTAGTAATCAACGCGGTCCGATGGTCCTGCCTCGTCAATGGGATTGTTTCCTACATTATACAATATACCACATTATTATTTTCTATTCAACCACCAATACTCAATGCTTATATTTATTTACTTGGTGTTTATAACACTTTAAATTCCCAAACCTCATTTATTTCATTTATTCCACCCTAACCATTATGACTTAGGTGCCTTCATTCATTATTATGCATCTTTTAATATCAAACCCATTATTGGGTTCCCACATTAATGGTTCCCAACAACCATCATTAATCATCAAACTTCATTAATGGTCATCCACCACTAATAAAATTGCTTTACCTCATTAATAACATTTATCTAATACAATAAATACTTATCTATTCATATTTTACATTTTCCCTAAATCATTTGGTTAGGGTTTCATCTAAACCCAATAATACTCATTAATACCCCTTTATTCTTCATCACCTTCCAACCATACATTCATTTTCCTCATTTATTTCCATTAAGGCTTGCATTTATGACTACCCACCTTTGGTTTCACATCATTAATGGCTTATCTACACAACCCATATTCATTAAATCACTTTCCCAACATCAAAACCCTAAACCCATAGTTCATACTCTTGAGAAATAGCAAGAGTTTACCGTAAGAGAAGAAGGGAGTGGGTTTTCCAAGAGAGGGAATGTTGCACATGAAAATGGGAAGAGAGGGAGGAGAGTCTTCAAGATCCAAGCTCTCCTTGCAAGCTCCAAGTAACGAAAATGGAAGAATGGGGGTGGGTTTCAATTCTTTGTTTAGTGTTTGAAGGAGAAAATGATGAAGAGAGTGAGGAAGTTGAAGAAGATGAGTGTTCTACTTTTTAAGGGAGTAGGCAACGTGAATTTAGAAGGGAAATAAGAGAGTTTGTGTTTTATTTTAACCAACTTTACTTAAAGTTCTCCATTTTTATCCAAACGGGATCTCTGTTTGGACTCAATACTTTATTCGAAAATCATTCTGAATATATATTTGGATTCCCAATAATATCTTTAACAGCCCTGACCAACATCATCCCAATCGGATATATTTGGTTCGACACCCATATTTTAATCGGGTATTATTTTAGCTCATACAGCCTCAATAAATTACAATTAATTCTAAAAATCTAAATTTAATTATTTTTAATATTTTGGGACATTTATTAACCCTACATATAATTATTCAAGTGTTACAACCTTGTCAGCTCCAAGTGTCCCTCACACCCCGTCGCATTCATCTATCACTATTCATGCCTTCGATGATGATTCATGGGTCGTCCCATTTGTCTGTTACATGGTCAATGGCAGTTACCCACAGATAAGGTTGAAAGGAAGAGAGCCAGAAGAGAGCTACCATATTTTACAATGGTGGACGGGGTCTTATTCAGACGAGGCCTTTCTATACCATACCTTCATTCTTTGAATGAAAACGAGGTTCAAGAGGTCATGGAAGAAGTTCACGAGGGGCAGTTTAGGCATCATTTTAGAGGTCAGAGCTTGATGAGGAAAATCCTAAGAGCTGGGTACTAGTGGTCCACAATGAAAAAGGATTCTGCAGAGTAGGTGAAGAAATGTGACCCCTGCCAGAAGTTTTCTAACCTTCACCATACTCCAGCAGAGGAGTTATCCACATCCACCGTGCCTTGGCCCTTCCAATAATAAGTACTGGATATCCTGGGCCTTTTTCCCACCGCTCCTAGGGGAATCAAGAACCTTATAGTGGGAGTGAACTATTTTATGAAGTGGATAGAAGCAGAGCCCGTGGTACATATAACCTCGGCCTGAACCAGATGCTTTGTTTATGAAAATATTATAGCAAGGTTTGGGGTACCTGCACAGATCATTACAGACAACGACACCCGGTTCACTGATAGGAAGTTAATAGAACTACTAGAAGGGTTGGGCATAGTGCAAGTTTTCTCATCTGTTAAACACCCTCAAGCAAATGGATAAGCCAAGGTGGCAAACAGAGAGGTGCTGAAGGGCCTCATAAACGTTTGGGAGATTCTAATGATGAATGGACCAACCAATTTTGCCATGTCCTATGGGCACCGCACTACTCCTCATTCTACCACGAATGAATCCTCACACCGGCTGACTTACGACGTCGATGCCATGATACTAGTGGAGTTCTAAACATCTTCTATGAGGGTGAAACACTTCTCTGAACAAGATAATGAATCTCCTCTGTCATCAGAGTTAGATGTGATTCAAGAGCTCAAGGAGAAAGCTTATGTGCGAGATAAAGCTGTGAAGGCTAAAGCCGCCTTCCGTTATAATAAGCGAGTCTCACGTAGGACTTTTGAGTCAGAGACCTCGTGTTGCGGAAGCAGCATTGGGAATAAGTTTGCACATAAAGGGAAGTTGGCACCCACTTGGGAAGGTTTATATCGTATCTCTGAGGTCACTAGTAAAGGGCCATATCAGCTCGAGAATCTAGATGACACGTCGATTCGTAACAAGTGAAACACACAGAATCTACGAGTTTAATACAGCTAGTTGGTTAACAGGCATGTACTCTTTTTCCTAACTTAAGGTTTTTTCCCAATGGGTTTTCCTCAAGAAGGTTTTAACGAGGCATGTCCTAACTCGGCCCCTCTATACAAACACTATGAATAAAATCTCTTATTAAACATCGTTCCTCTGTTACTCTTACTTATGCATATCTCTTGGCCTTACGAACAGTGTGGAAATAGCCCTGACGAGTAGTGAGGACTGGTGCAAGTAAAAATGTAGTCCTACTTACCTATTATATAAATTGGCTACATTACCCCAACCTGGAAAGGGGATGATTATTGTTAAGAGGGTCATATCGAACCTAGTAAGCTGCACAAACAATAGCTAAGCCTAAGTAAAAGGAAAGTTCGAAAGCATACAATGTATGATACAGAAAAGACTTATGCATTAAAGAAAATTATAAGTTGATCAAAGCATAGTCAAGATCGGCTTGAGGGGCTTAAGGCTTTATCAATTCAAAATATAAAGTGCGAAGACGTGCATAACGAAGGAGTGCATAAACGCAAACAAAGATATTTGAGTAGAAGAAGTTGTAAGATTAGATGAAATATAGTCAATGTTGGCACCAATCTCGTTACAAGTCTTCATTAATTAAAAACTGGATCTAATCCTGAAACACAACAAACAAAGAAAGCTAATAGCACTAAGATGGGGAAGCATCTTGATTATCTTTCTTTTCGTTCTCCTTACCATGCATCACCTCTGGCTCCACATCGGTATCAGTTTTTGTAAGCTCTATGGTCTCGTCGCCCTCTTGACCTTCTCCCTCTGCATCTTCCAACTCAAGGAACATTGGTTTATAGGTAAGGCTTTGCCCTTCAGAAAGAGGAGCTAGCTCGTAATAAGCATCTGCAGGCTCCTCATACCTACCATCAGATATATAGAATAGCTGATAAATGTGCATTGTGTGTTGTTTTTGGTTGTTTTTAAGTCTAGTTTTAGGGTTTTTACATATTGTTTCATGCTCGATTCCCTTGATTTTAATTCTTTTCCATATATATTACTTGGTTGTTCCTATTTTGCAGGATTAATGATATTCTAGGTCTCTTTTGAGGAAAAATGGCAAAGTGGATGAAAGAAAAGGCCTTTAAGGCCTTTAGGAGTGCATTTTGGCAAGGTTAGAGGAAACCACTGGCTGTGGTTAGCACTGGAAAAGATAAAAAAAGCAAGTCAGAAGCCACCACTGGCCGTGGTTATCCACCACTGGCCGTGGTTGTCCCCTACGAGGCCCAAATCTTTGAATTGTTTAGGGTTTTTAATGGGCACTCTAGGGGATTTGAGGGGACGACTTCTTAGACAGATTTGGACATAGTTTTTGGGAGATTTTGAAGAACCTTTTGGGATGCTTCTATTAGGAATCAAGAGTCAAAACCATCAAAGGAGACTAATTCTACAGATATGGCAGGAAGAATTAGGAATCCTAGTAAGAACTAATTTGTAATTTTTGAATCCCTATTTTACACTTTTAAAATCCTTTATGCTTGGCATTGATTTTGTGATGTGTGACATGTTGACAACCATCCTTATGGCACACTAAACTCTTTTCTTGGGGCTATGGATGTAGTATGCCTATGTGTTACAATTAATTGTTCTTCACATTCCAATCTATATGATTTTAATTTCTATTCAATTTATGTATACTTAATGCTTCTACAAGACTTAGAGATAAGCGTAGATGATAAAAAATTATATGGGTAATTTGAAATATACCTAAATTGAACCTATGATTTTGATTTACGATGGTAAGCGAAATTGTTTGAGGGTTAATCGGATTTCCATAGAACGTAAAGGGTCTAATTAACAAATTGAATGTGTTCTTTGGGAATTAGGCACGTTAATAGGCTTTCAAGAGAAAGGTATTAATTAACTTAGGGGAATCTACCTTAGAAACGAAATCATAAAATTGGATAGGCGAGTAACCTTTAATTTTGATACTAGCATATGAACCCTTAATACCCCAAGATTAACCTTTGATTAAATTTCCCAAACTTGCTCTTATTTTCTTCTACAAAAGACATTGGATTTTCTGTTTTCTAATTTACTATTCATCATAGTTTTAATATTTCATTTTAATCAATTCACTAGATAATTGAACCACTGTTATAACTAGTACTTAGGCACAATCTCTGTGCAAACGATATCTTTTTATTACTTTGATACCCCGTGCGCTTGCAGTAGGCTATCAATAGCCTACCCCGTGGAACTCATAGAAAGGATGAATCCCCTTCAAATTGAGCTCTATGTCGAAATTATGATATTTTACTTATCGGATTGCCCCGCTGGAGGATTCATGCCCCCGAGAAGTGTAAACTTCAAGAGCTTTGTTGTATTGGGCCTCCATGTCGGTGAGTTCCCCCATCAACTGTTGGTTCTTTTTATTAAGAGGCCTGGCCTCCTCTTTTTCCTTCTCTAGCTCTACCATGAGCTTTCCTACCTCTTCTTCTGGGCAGCCCATTCCTTAACATTTTGGGCATGGTTGGCTTCATAAAACTTCATATTCTTAGCAAGCTTTAAGGCCCTCTCTTTCTCCAACTTTGCCTCCTCCCTTAGCTTGGAGTTCTCTTCCTCCATCTTCCTCATACCCACTTTTAGACTGGATATATCTAGGGTGCAGTGGCCCACGAGTGCCTGTTCATCCTGGAGGCGTTGCTCTAGGTGTTTGATCTCAGCTTTGTCACAGCCGACAACAACGTTCAACCTTTGCACTTCATTGAATAGGCCGACATCCTCTCCCATACTGTCGGTTACGGTAGTAAGAGAGCGAATGATACTACTAACCTCTGCCAGTTGCCACCTCGCGGCCTCACAAGCTTTCTTGATGTCTGGGACTTCAAGTCCCAGATTGAGCTTGTATGTCAGATTGGCGAGCGTCAGGGGAATGTGGCCCTCATAAAGTATATATGGGGCGAGGCATAAGGTCGAGGGAGGAGTCCAAACTTCATTTCTTTGGGATTCGTTAGCCGTCCTTGTTGGCTCAGAGAGTGGCTTAGAGTGTGATATTTCTTCAACGATGGGAATCACCTTCTTTGTTGTAGTCAGGCCAGCCTCTTCCAGGGTCTTCTGTTTCTTTAAGCCTTTCGCAAGAGGCGCCTTCTTACCCTCAGTATCCTTAGTTCCCTTCCTCTTCTTTTTCTCTTTCTTCTTTGGTCTGGGCTATTCTGCATCCTTAATTAAGGGTATCTCCCCAGCAACCCAAGAAGCAAGTAAGATAGAATCTGTTTAAGCCTTGGTGGCATTCCTCTTCACCTGGATGTTGTTCTCAATAGTGATTAGTTGGGAAGCCGCTAGCATAGCTTTCAGGGCATTCATGGCTTCACATTTTTCAATTTGTCCTGCATTAAGGGAAATAAATATGTTAGTAAGGTACACAACTCATAACAGATTGCAATGCTATAATGGACAAATAAGGGAATTACTTAAGTATGAGACGTGTTGGTCCGCTATCCCCAACAGGCGTTTACAAGAGACACTACAACATTTTGTAGTTTTAGCCACATTTTGAATGTTGTGGTCTAGGTGGCCATGGTCTAAAACAAAAGGCCACAGTTTTCTACTTTCAACCACACTATTTTTAAAACCATGGCCCTAGGCATTAGAAACTACCATGGTTTTTTGCATCAGTTTTAAGCCACGACTTTTTTTTCAATTTTAGATCGTAGTTTCTCAAATGTGGCCTCATATTAAAGGCCACGATTTGTTGAACTAGTCCTTAGGCCATGTTTTTTGTAATGGTTAAGACCATGGTTTTACAAATGTGACCTCACATTAAAGTCCATGGTTTTTTTGAACTTATATTTAGACCATATTTTTTTGTTATATTTAGATCATAATTTTACAAGTGTGATAATATATTTAAACCACATTTGAGTCATTACACAACAAAAGGTTTGCTAAATATCTTACACAACAAAAAGTTTACTAAAAATCTCAAGATCAATAATGTCACAATATAGTTTACTTATAAGCTCAAGACTGATAATATCTTACAAAAATTTTGGGTCAAAATTTAAAAGACTAATGAAATAAGGCCTTAATGCTTCAAATAAATCTCTAATGAAAAAAATAATTTAGAGATAAAAACACGCCAAAGCCAGTATTGGATCTTGATTCTTTTGTGCAAAAATTATAGTCTAATTCCTCGACGCTACCCGATTGCTCTAGATCTTTCCACCTACTCTTCCTCATCCAAACCACATGCTACCATATGTTCTTTAAAGCCTTAATTGGCACAGGCTTAATTAGATAATCACAAGCACCATGTGACACACCTTTCATTACAACACTTTCTATCATCAGCTTATCACTCTAGAAACCATTCAACATATAAGTTCATACCAAATGTAGCGTATCAATAATCAAAACTAATAAAAACATAATGCTTACTAATAACTAGAAGGTCCATCTCCAACCTAATATGCTCCAAAAGCTTAAATCCATCCATATCCGGCATATACACATCGCTTAAAACAATATCAAACCCATTTTTATTCTCTCTAAGAAGTGAGAATGCGTTTTCATCCCACTTGCATTTCTTGACTGAAATAAACCCAACAAGAAAATAGAATCAAATGACAAATTCCACGAATCAAATAAAAAATAACAATAGAAACACCAAATCTGAAATATGTTCATCATGCGTAAAACTTTACTTTAGAACCAATTCCAAAGATTTGAAAAGGGAATTAAACACATAAATCTAGCTTCACAAGCTGAAAAGAAATAACACCAATCACTTCATGTCATGTTACTTATTAAACCACACCAAAAGCATAAAGAAGTAAACTTGAAAAGATAAGTGGCTACAAGAATCTCAAATTTTAGCAATTCTGTATCAAAAAACACCTTTCGAGTAAGAACATCATAAAAAACTCAGGTTCATGGTTGAGAAGATCCAAACATCAAAGTAGACAACAAACACAGACACCACATGTTTTTTTTTGTTTTTTACATGGTTGAAACTAGCATCATGGAAGTGATTAGTTTATTATGTCATTAAGTTCAGGTAAAGAAATAGAGAAAAGGGTAACTAAACTTTGTTATTTCTTTTGTGCAGTAGATAATGATACAATTATATATATAAATAATGAAAAAGATATATACTGATAAATATATAATATCACTCTTTCAAAGATAAACTTTATAGGAATTCTTATAAACCAAATTGCATTTAGAAATATGTCAAATTTTTATTCTCTTTCTTAATCAAGAGCGGAAATGAAATTGTGAATAGATATTTTATTTCTTTGAATCAATAAATGCACCAGTTTCTCATTAATGCTAATAAGGACTTTCGCTTTTAATTTAATGCATTTTAAAAAAACAATACCCGTGTTAGAATAAAAAACCTCTTTGCTTTGATTTTATACTTCCAGGTAATTATAACATGTCCAATAGAGGACAAATTCTGTCTATCATAATTTATTCCATTGCAATGCTATCCAAATGACACCAAGAACTGTTGTTCATATAAACGAGCCATGTAGTAAAAATTAGAGATAATAAGTGGCACTTTATTAATCTACATTATGTAAACAGGAATAAATATAAACCCCCAAGTTGTAATATTATAAAGAGTAGTTTTTACTAATTTAGATTGCTAAAATACCCTTCATATGAATTAGTCCCCGCTGGGCTTTAATCCTATTGTTTGCAGAGGAGATTACTATTCATCTAATAAGAAATTACTACTTAGAATTTTCTATTATTCCATATTGGCTCAGCTTGTGTTTACACTCTTACTATCAAACCAAATGAAATGAATAATCCATATAGATATTTCTAGAAAAATAAAATGCTGCCTTGGTACTGTCTTCCACAAGCACCAATGGTATATTAAGAAGGACGATGAAAACCAAAGAAGGTAAATTTGAACTTGAAATTTAGAAAGCATCAACAATGGCAAGTCTCATACCATGTACCTAATTAAATAATTCAACCAAGGAAGAAAACTCATCAACCATAGAACTGTTATAGAGTGTATACTCAAGTTATCAAAGCAACAGAACTGTCTAAGGACGTAAGCCTTATTCACCAATATTGCCTCAATACTTTATTAATGTTCTACATTATTGTTAAGTATAATAAATTACACATGAAGCTTATTTCATTCACTTTTGTTTGCTTTTTCTACATGTTCTCATTATGCATATTATTATAAGTCATGATTGCTTTTAGAACAACACATGGCATATAAAACTATGACTCTATTTTGTTATTAATTTCTTCTTGTGGGATTTGTTATCTAATAAGGAATCAATTGCCAAAGTTTTAGCCAAATCTAACTTGTGATTTTAATTTCTACAAACTATTTGATGGAAATCGCACACCATAAAAAAGGAATTAAAGCATGAGTTAATTACCTAGTGGAAACAATCAAATGAATGATCAATGTTGTACTAGGATTAGATTAATAAGACAAAAAGATAATTCATCCAAATGCACCAATAAAAAAGAATCCATTAGAGCATCAATATTAAGGGAAACAAAGAATCACCGTAAATATGTGAAAACTAAAAGGAAAAAATAGTTTTAATCTTTAAACTACACCACTACTTTGGAAATAATTGCCAACTCCCTGAGCTTAAGTCTCTGTTTGGTAAACTCTCATGCTAGATAACCCTGCAAATTCGAAAACCAATTAAAAAAATAAGGAACCATAAATTGCTAAAATGAAAAAAAATAGAAATACGATTCCTCTAATCTCCCTTTCCTTCGTGCACGGAACCTTATGAAATTGATATTAGCTTCTCACAAAATTAATACATTAATTAATTAAAAAATAAGAAATCAAATTTTGAAAGCAAGAATCCATAAATGATCGATCAAATCTCTCCTATCCTCGTGCTCTTGGTGTCGACTAGAGATTTTAGGTTCAGAACAACATCACTGACAAAGGTGTTAGGGGCAGAGATGATGTCTTGTTTTCTAGCTACAAGAGATCATTTATACCAACGCTCTCTATCATTAAATTGACAATAACCTACCCCAAGTAGCATAATCTCACTAAAGGTGGTAAAGCTCAAAGATGCGAAGATAAGGGATATCGCAAATGTACCATGGTGAAGAAAAAAATAAAAGAAAGAATGGGTTAGGTGAAAAGAAGTTGGGGTTTGGTTCATGAGTGAGGATTGAAGGCTTCAGACTTGAGAATTGAGAGATTGAAAGGATTTTAGAAATTTTAGGGGGAAAATTTGATTTGAGTATTAAAATTTTCAAGTATAGCACCTTTAAAAAATATTTCTTGGTTTAGACTCTTTAACCACATTTTTTGTGTGGTCTACGCCCTTACTATATTTTACAACAGTAAAAACGTGGCCAAATTAAACTCACTATTAATGAAATATGGCTTTTTACAAGAAGACCACAGTTTTGTATCTCACTTTTCAAAGTGAGGCAAATATTGTATATTATTTGCTGCGCATAGAAAAGTGTGGTCTAATAGTCCTTTAAGCCATAATTTTTTATCCATGGATAAGAAGATGTGGCCTAAATTATAAAATATTATAGTGAGAACTTCCCATAGCCGGTAGAGTATTCACGCATAGCGCTTAACACTTCCACCGACTTAGGGGAAAGTTTGCTTATATGTCCATGCTGGAGGAAGCTTGTTGATGTCGTCCTTATTCTTCTAGAATACTTGCTTGTTCGACTGGATGTAGATCTTTATGAAATACTTCTTAAAGCTCTTCCCTTCTACCGTGGTAGACTCTATGAAGGCCTTGAAGTTAATTATCTTGGCATCACACCAGAGAGTGACAAAGCTTAGGCCGCCCTTTTTGTTGAACTGGCATACCACTTGGCAATAATAGAAAAACATTACCACAGTGGGGGTGAACTTAAAGTGCTCTGCCAGCACTTCCAGAGCCTACATCAACCCCAATTCGTTGGGATGTACTTGGGAAGGGGAAAACTCTAAAAATCTCAGTACGCCCATCTCGAATTCTGTCAGTGGAAATCAGACTCCAAGCTATGAAAATACAAAATCATTCATGTATTGAGTCCTGTCATTCGAAGGCAGGGGGCAAGGACCATGAACCTATTCTTATACTTTTCCTCGGAATACACCTGGTAGCCCGGATCTACCCTCGCCCCATCCTTTCTGGTATTCCAGGATGCAATCTCTTTAATGTCATCCTCGACGCAACAGTAGGGGTACTTCTTGTTAAGTTTGACTGATAAGTGCTTTATAACACAATAAAATAGATCTAGTTTACATAGGATTTTAATCATTATCCACTGTATTTCCTTTATTTATTATGATTTTTGCTTTCTTTCCACTATATTCTACTTGGGTATGTTATTTTGCAGAAATTAAGGTAATAAAGGGTCAATAACATGAGAGAAACGACCATAAAATGATAAAGAAACAAGAAGAACAAGCCCAAAGTAGAAAGAACTCTCTTTTTATGCTGAATTCCGACTCAGAATGTTGAAATCCGACTCAAAATGACCAAATCCGAGTAGGATGACTCAGAATAGAGCTTTTCCGAGTGGAATATTCACTGTTGGAGCAGAATCCGAGTGGAAAGTTCCCTGTCAAAGCCATTCCGAGTGATAAATGGCTGACTCTGTTGGAGGTTCAATGCTGAAAAGGAATAAGTCTCGGTTGGAGGTGATTCCGAGTGGAAGCTTCCCTGAGTGCAACCATTCCGAGTGAAAAAAGGGGACTGACCTTCAATAAAAACTGCCCAAAGCTAATTCCGAGTGAAGGGATACTGACTGAAGCAGGTCTGACTAGGGAATAAGTGCTTTTCTGGGCAAAAAGCTGTTCTGAGTGAATGGATTCCGAGCAGAAGAAGCCACAGAATGAATAAACTGTTGAATAAGGAGGTCTCCGAGTGGTTTCATTCGGAGAAGATGGCATTCTCAACCAGAACAAGGCATTTCCGAGTAGAGTCTTATCAAGCAATGAAAGATCCGACTGGGAATGAATCACACTTGGGTAGACTCTCAAGTTTCACACTAAGCCCGAGTGAGAAGTCTCCAAGGAAAGCACATCCGAGTGAGTTGGGTCAGGAAGCTGCATTTCCGAGCAAAGCAAGGCTCGGACATGGAAGAACTTCTATCAGCCAGATGCCAGAGTCTTTCAAGTCCAAATTTCTGACTGAAAGGTATATCCGAGTGATTTGATTAAAGACTGAAGGCAATTCCTATTGAAAATCAACTCCGATTCCCAAGTGAAGACAACCGACTGGGTTGATCGACGACTAAAGTGAAAAGCAAGAAGACACTTCCGAGTGTATCATTTCAAGGAATGAAGGCCGACTGAATTATTTCAAAGCAAATTCGAGTGATTCAAATTCAGAGACAGCCGAGTGAAATAGTTTGGGTGACGATTGAATTTATTCCGATCCTGAGTGAGTCTTCAATCAAATCCCGAATGAATCATCTTCAGTCAGATTCGAGTCCCTCTTCAGTCAGTTCCGAGCCATTTTTTAATCTGTAACCGAGTGAAGTAATTCCGATTAAACAAAGGTCTTTCGCTCAAGCGACTCTGGTTACGCTCAAGCGAGTGGCATAATATTAGAATGTGCTCGCCCAAGCGAGATTAAACACGCTCAAGTGTGAATGGGAGCCACTCGGATTATTTCCCATCTCCTTTGAACACCGACCGATTTTCTCCTAAACACCGACCCCTCAACTCAACACCGAGCAAGATTTCACTCGGCCTTGTGAATGAACAGCAGCTTTTTCACTCGGTCTTGTGCACAAAAGGCACCTTTTTCACTCAGATTGTTTCCCACTCGAACTGAGGCACCAAATCCGAGTCAAAAATGTGAAAACCGACCCATATTTCCACCGAATGCACTTGCTGACTTGGATTTCCACTATCCAAGTGGATGTTTGACTTATAGGGGGCGGCTGACAGCATCCAGGGTGTCTCCAAGCTGTGATGGTGGGGCGGCTGAGAAGAAGACAATTGCACCGAAAATCTCCAACTGGCAACGCGTTTTCCAAGCTGACTTCTTCCCTTCTTTTGCCTATAAAAGGGAACATGGACACCACCACCAAAGCATCAATTCCATAAGCTTCAATTCCTTTTCTTTCTCCTCTTTCTTTGGTTTTCTCTTTTCTTCTTCCGTCCTTCTCTTTTCTTTCTTTCTTTTTTTTTATTTCTTTCTTCGTTCTTTTTCTTTCTTTTTCGTTTTGTTTCTCTTTCTATTTTCTTTTTCTTTATTTTATTTTAAGAGTTGTGAATTGTAAAAGTGAGTATTTAAATTTGTAATTGGTGGAGGAATATTGCAACAAGGAAATACAGTGGTAAATTATTCTGAGCTTTTGGAGAAACCCGTAAGTCCTTATTTTTACCATGTCTTGTATGTTTTATTTTTCAATTATTTATATGAATTTGAATTATTTCATGAGTAGCTAAATTAATTATCTTGGGATAAAGGGGGTATGATAATATTTTATATTAATGTTATTTTTACTTGGAATTAAATAAATTTCTGTTTTCCATTTAGTTCAATTATGTTCAATGCTTTTAGTGATTCCTAACAAGAACCTAAATGATAAAACTGTATACTTGCGGGTATATTAGTAAGTTTAGGTAATAAATAGAATCGAGAGATTTATTTTTACCGGAAAGCTTTGAACTAAACCTAAGATTTTTGAGATGCTTTTTGTGACCTCGGTAAAACCGTGAAAGTAATCAAAATTCTTTTGAGGAAACAAAAGGGATTTTCCTAAAACGATAATGGGCCTTTCCGAGGATTAAGCAGCGCTTTCCATAGGTTAGGTACATTAATAGGATTCCAAAAGGAACATATTAATTAGCTTTTGGAAAATTCACCTTGGAAAACTTAATTCGATTCTTATTTATGAAAAGTTAAAATTCATTAACATAAAATAGAGTCTTGATCCCCCGATATCCCAAGATACTCTCAACTCTAATTTTTTAGTGTCAAGTAAATTTTTATTTTTATATTTATTCGTATTCTGAGCAACTTAATTTTGTGCTTTATTTTACAAAAACCTTAAAAATCAATTGTGTGGATAATTAAATTTCAATATGCTGGTACTTTGAACACAGTCCCTGTGGAGAACGATAATCTTTTATATTACACGACATAACCCGTGCATTTACGGGCCCTGTCATTGACCCAATTGATCCGGTGCAATCATATTCTTACACCCTGGAATCGTCTCGATAGCCTGAATTGGCTTAGAGCCATCTCCACCAATCATCATGAGGACAAGATGTTTGGATCCACGTATGCTGCTATAAAAAGCCATATCGTCAAATAGGTATTTTTCAATCGCTTACCTCATTCTCAGGCGTGTTACTGGCCCTCGAACTAGAGGAGGAGTCAGAGGAGAGGGACAGTGGAGAGAGAAAGAGAGGGACGGTGTTGTATGGTGAGGTGGAGAGGGAGAGAGGGGACAGTAAAAAAAATTGCTTCAGAGTTCTTTCAAAAAATGAAGGCTTTTCCAAGATCCCCTTTCTTCTCTTTTCGTTGGGGCATTTATAGAAGTCCCAGGTATGCTGATTGCTAGAGACAGCCTGGTTACCAATGATATGAACAACAGCTGATGAATAACTTATTATTTTAATTTTTGTTTGTTATCAGTCGCCCCACAAAATTAGCAAATCAACTTGGATGGTGCTTTGAGGAAACAGCCTGGACATTGACGATCAGGGAAAACGGTGGCTAGTGGAACTTCTTTATTATTTTTTCTCTTGTCTGTTGCCAGCCACCCCCATAAGTCAAGGATCCACTTGGATAGTGGGAATCCAAATCAGCAAGGGTAATCGGTGGAAAATATGGGTCGGTTTTCTTCTTCTGACTCGGATTTAGTGCCTTGGTCGGTGTACACCCATAGTGGGGAATAATCCGAGTGGAAAAAGTGTTGTTCATACACAAAAGACCGAATGAAAGCTTTGCTGGATGTTGCCTTGCTGGTCGGTGTTGGGTTACTGTGAGGAGAGTCCGTGTGCAATGATGTGCAACTGGATTGACTGGACAAGCAAAGCAATTCTGACTGGAAGAGTGACTCGGAACTGACTGAAGGGTGGCTCGGAGCTGACTGAAGAGTGAGTGACTCGGTGCTGACTAAGAGTAGCTCACTTGGTGCTGACTGAAAAGGACTCGGAACCGCCTGAAGGGTGACTCACTCGGGATTGGTAAGTAAATGACTCAATCGGAACCTCTCACAATGTTTCACTTGGCCCTGTCTCTGGAAATGGACCATTCAGAGAAACCTTGCTCAGATTTGCTTGGTAGTATCACGGTTTGAAGTACTCAATCGGAGTTTCTTCAATTGGAGGAGTTTTGCTCGGCAGTGCTTCTGCTTGAAGCATTCATTCGGCCCCTCTGCTTGATTAAGTCGGCATCTCAGAATAGGCTCCTTTCGTCAATCCTTCATATGCATTCGCTCGGAAACCGACTCTCTTCTTACTCAGGACTTGGAACTTAAGAATCTAGTGGAAACACATCTCTTCTCACTCAGATATATTTACTCGGAGCCGGCCTCCTTTCCACTAGGAAATACTTCTCTTGGAATTAAATCACTCTGAAATACTTCACTCGGAGAAAGCCCACTCAGATGTGTCTGCTCGAAAAGTATTCATTCATAGGGCCTTTCTTTGCTCGGGAGTGAACCTCTTGAAGTGATCCACTTGGAAATACCTCACTCGGGAGTATCCTTGCCCGACAAGTGTTCATTCATAGTCAGAGGCTTTCTTTGCTCGGAAGTCATTCCCTTGAAATGATCCACTCGGAAATACTTCACTCGGAGATACGTTATTCGAAACGTCTTTCCGCTTGAGCGGGATTTCTACTCGCTTGAGCGCTTACCTTTACGCTTGGGCGAGGTTCCCACTCGCTTGAGCGAGAACAGGCCAAAGGTCAAATTCTTGATTCAACACAATCTCGCTTGGGCGAAACCACCACCCGCTCGGGCGAAAACAGGCCAGAGGCCAAATTCCTGATTCACCACAGTCTCGCTTGGGCGAAACTCCCACTCGCTTGAGCGAAATTCCCACTCACATCACCATACATCAACATACCACTCGGCCATGTCTCACTCAGAGACTCCTTACTCGAAAATGATTATTCCGAGTCATCTTACTCGGAAATGATCATTTCCGAGTCAGAATTCTCTTTTTTTAATTCTTTTTTTTCTTTTTTTCTCTTTTTTTCTTTTCTTTTTTTATTTCTTTTCTTTTTTCTTTTTTTCTTCTCTTTTTTTCTTTTTGTTTTTCTTTTTTTTCTTTTTTTTTTCTTTTTTATTTTCTTTTTTTTTATTATTTCTTTTCACTTGTGGATTCCCTATTCTCGGTGACAAAAATTCCCTATTCTTGGTGAAAATTGACTAGACCAAAATAGGTGTTCACAGATGCCCCTCTTTACTTCTTTTCCATGAGGACAAGCATGAAGTTTCTTCTTACTTTTGAAATGGAAAGGGAGTAAAGACGTGAACACCATTGTCGAAGTCATGCTGACTCTAATAACCAGGAGTAACAGATGAGGGGAAAAACCTAAGATTTGACACTTGAATCTTTTTCTTTCTTTCTTTTTTTTTTGACATAAAGGATTGCCCTAGTATCTTGAGCAGCCTAGAAATAGATATCCGAAGCTTTGGAGAAAAATGAGTGAATTGGGGTGTGCTTGGAAATTGTCTAGGAAAGGAATTTCTAAATCTATGACTGGAAAGTAAACGGCATGGGTATTGCCTCTCAGTGAACAACAAAAGTAAAGGTGAGGGTGTTGCCTCTCGGTTGACAGGAAAAGAAAAAGGTGAGGGTGTTGCCTCTCGATTTACAGGAAAAGTAAAGGTGAGGTTGTTGCCTCTCGGTTGACTAGAAAGTAAAAGGTGAGGGTGTTGCCTCTCGGTTGACAGGGAAAGTAAAAGGATGTCATTTGTTCGGCGACAGAAAGGTAAAGGGGTGCCATTTGTTCGGCGACTGAAAGGTAAAGGGTGCCATTTGATCGGCGACAGGAAGGTAAAGGGTGCCATTTGATCGACAACTGGAAGGTAAAGGGTGCCATTTGATCGGCGACAGGAAGGTAAATGGGTGCCATTTGATCGGTGACAGGAAGGTAAAGGGTGCCATTTGATCGGCAACTGGAAGATAAATGGGTGCCATTTGATCAGCGACTGGAAGATAAAGGGTGCCATTTGATCAGTGACAGGGAGGTAAAGGGTGCCATTTGATTGGCAATTGGAAGATAAAGGGTGCCATTTGATCGGCGACAGGAAGGTAAAGGGTGCCATTTGATCGGCAACTGGAAGGTAAAGGGTGAGGGTGTTACCTCTCGGTTGACTGAAAGGTAAAAATTGGGGGAACTAACAGGACATCTCATTCGAATTAACTCTCTGTTGACAGGGAACGTAAAGATTGGGGGAACTAACAGGACGTCTCGTCCGAATTAACTCTCTGTACCTAAAAGCTCGGGGTGATGCCCCGGTTTGTCATGACTGAAGCCCTCGACTGAAAAAGAATAAATTTGGGGTGATGCCCTAGTTTGAGATGGTTTGAAAGAATCTTGGGGTATTGCCCCTTGTTTGAAAGAAGGAGGCCTGGGGTGATGCCCCAGCTTCTGGAAATACTAAAGAAGTTAGGGGTACTGCCCCTTAACAGAGAAAAACCTAAGGTGATGCCCTAGTTTCGAAAGGTCGAAGGAATTTCTGGGGAGTTGTCCTTTTACTGGAAGAGTGATCTGGGGGTTAACAGGACGTCCCGTCCAAATTAACCAGGATCTAGAACTTTGAGATGATGCCCCAGTTTGACATGACTGAAGGTCATTGGGGAACTACCCCTTGAATGAAAGAGAATGAACCTAGGGTGATGCCCCAGTTTTGGAAAGGTTGGAGGAATTTTGGGGGGTTGCCCCTTTACTGGAAGAGAAATCTGGGGAGATAACAGGACGTCCCGTCCAAATTAACCAGGATCTAGAACTTTGGGATGATGCCCCAGTTTGAGCTTTTTAGTGAGAGGAGTATGATGGGTGCTAGTTTGGTAATGGTGAACTCACTGGGGAAGGATAAGTCTTCTTAAGTCTGATCAAAGAAATATCCTGGTTGAGGGAGCTGAGTCCATTTTACGGTTTTCCTCGGGGAGAACCCTCGGTCTGCGTTCCACTTAGGTACGAACGGTGGGTCTTGCTGGGGCAAAGTTTTGGCGAATACCTGCTTTTGGATGATGGATTCTGGTCGTCCCCTTTAACAAGAAAGTGAGTTAGTATAAAAAGACTTATAGGTAAATCTTCCCTGGCGACTAGCTTTTTAAGGTAACTCATGGATGAAATAGAAACATCCTCTGACTTTGGCGAGTGTATTTAGCGGAGATGGTTATGCTTATACCAAGCGAAGTCTGTCGCTAGAATGCATTTTGTTCCCCATAACTTTACGCTCTGTCATTTTCAATTTCAAAAATTTCTTTTAGGAAAAAACTCGTTTATTCATAAAATTTGGTCATGAACATGTAAGAAGAAAGGAGAATTTTATTTACAAACATCAGGTATGTACAGTGGTGATGAAAATAATATTAAACACAGAGATGTGATAAGATATAAAGAATGGAAGGCAAGTGGAATGGGGAAGGCTCATATATCCTCTAGTGATCTTCTCAGAGCAATGAGAAACTTGACCCTTTATCACGACTTCGTGTTCATCCTCTGATTTTGCTTCTGAGGGCGTAATTTGACAATGACCCTAATACCCGTTTTGACCTCCTTTGTCTTTGGCTTCAAGGGTTTATGTTGCAGAGTCGAGTTTGTGATTTAGTCTGAACTGCCTTATCAGGTTTTCGGCTCATCTCACTGCTCTAACTTTGGCCTAGGCTGCCTTTTCAGGTTTTGAACCTAGCGAGCTTTTTTCCTCTTTTTTTTATATTTATTTTTTATATTTTTTTTTATTTTTTATATTATACAAAGTATTTCTTTACTACATCGGTATTGATAGGCATTGGCAGGTCGTCTCCATCCATGTTGGTAAGTACGAGAGCTCCTCCGGAAAAGGCCTTCTTTATAACATATGGTCCCTCATAATTAGGTGTCCATTTCCCTCGGACATCTTTTTGAATTGGCGAAATCTTCTTGAGGACCAAATCCCCTTCTTGGAACTGTCGGGGGTGCACTTTCTTTTCGTATGCCCGCTTCATACGTTTTTGATACAACTGACCATGGCAGAGGGTGGTTAACCTCTTCCCGTCAATCAGATTCAGTTAGTCATATTTTGCCTGGACCCATTCAGCTTCTTCCAATTTGGCTTCCATGATCACCCTAAGGGATGGAATTTCCACTTCAAATGGTAGTACAGCCTCCATTCCATATACCAAAGAAAATGGGGTTGCCCCAGTTGAGGTTCGCATCGAGGTTCGGTATCCGTGTAGCGCGAAAGGGGGCATTTCATGCCAATCTTTGTAGGTTACCACCATCTTTTGTACTATCTTCTTGATATTTTTATTAGCTGCCTCGACTGCTTCATTCATTTTTGGACGGTATGGAGAGGAGTTATGGTGGGAAATTTTAAAGCTCTCGCAAAGCTCCTTCATCATTTTGTTGTTTAAATTTGTACCATTGTCCGTGATGATTTGGCTTGGTAGGCCATACCGACATATCAGCTCACGCTTGACGAATTTGACCACAACATTTTTCGTCACATTGGCGTACGAAGCTGCCTCCACCCACTTGGTGAAATAATCGATGGCCACCAGAATGAAACGATGACCGTTTGAGGCTTTTGGCTCAATGGGCCCAATTACATCCATACCCCACATTGAAAAAGGCCATGGTGCTAACAAGACATTTAGGGATGAAAGTGGTGCATGAATGTGATCAGCATAAATCTGACATTTATGACACCTTTGTATGTAAGCAAAATAGTCTGCTTCCATAGTCATCCAATAATACCCGGCTCTCAGGATTTTCCTTGAGATAGCATGCCCATTCGTATGAGTTCCGAAAGATCCTTCGTGAATATCTTTCATGATTTGGTTTGCTTCGACGGTATCAACACACCGGAGAAGAACGGAATCACAATTCCTCTTGTATAGCACGTTACCACTTAATAGGTATCCCATAGCTAGCCTCCTCAAAGTTCGTTTATCATTATCCGTGATGCCTTCAGGGTACTCTTGGCACTGGAGGTATCTTTTGATGTCGTGATACCAAGGTTCGCCATCCGGTTCTCCTTCTATGACTTGGCAATGGGCAGGTTCTTGCTGCTTCTTTACCTAAATGAGAGGTACTTCGTAATCATTGCTGACTTCGAACATAGAGGCTAGGGTGCCTAAAGCATCTGTCATTTGGTTGTCCTCCAGTGGAACATGATGGAAAGTAACTTCATCGAACCTTTTGATCATCTCCTTAATGTGAGCATGATAGGGAACTAGTTTACTGTCTCTAGTTTCCCACTCATCCTTCAATTGATGGATAACCAAAGCAGAATCTCCATAAACTTCTAAGACCTTTATTCCCATTTCAAAGCCGCTTGCATGCCTAGAGAACATGCTTCATATTCCGCAACATTGTTGGTGCAATCAAAACACAGCCGAGCGCAAATAGGGATGAATTCCTTATCAGGTGAGATCAGGATAACCCAATTCCGTGTCCTAGTGCGTTGGAAGCCCCATCGAATCTCATGACCCATCTGGTTTCCAGACCATCTTCTTCTTTGAAAAGGGCCAAAATATCCTCATCCGGGAAATCATGCCGCATTGGTTGATAAGTCTCAATGGGTTGGTGTGCCAAGTAATCTGCTAGCGCACTCCCTTTGATTGCCTTTTGGGTGACATATGTTATGTCATATTCTGTTAGTAACACTTGCCAACGGGCAATTCTCCCAGTCAGAGTGGGTTTTTTGAAGATATACTTGATGGGATCCATCTTAGACACCAACCAGGTGGTATGATTGAGCATGTATTGCCGTAAGCGTCGGGCAGCCCAGGCTAGTGCACAACATGTTCTTTCAAGAGAAGAGTATCTCGTCTCGCATTCGGTAAATCTCTTGCTCAAGTAGTAGATGGCACATTCCTTCCTCCCAGTCTCATCATGTTGACCTAACACGTATCCCATGGATTCATTCAGCGCAGTCAAATATAGGATTAGCGGTCTCCCATGACCGGGCGGTACCAAGACTGGCGACTCTAACAAGTACTGCTTTATCTTCTCAAATACAGTTTGGCAATCCTTATTCCATTGCCCAGGCTGGTTCTTACGAAGTAATTTGAAAATCGGATCACAAGTTGCCGTCATTTGGGAAATGAATCGGGCGATGTAGTTCAATCTTCCCAGGAACCCTCGGACTTCTTTTTCAGTGCGAGGCAGAGGCATTTCCAGAATTGCTTTGACCTTGTCAGGATCAACCTCTATCGCTTTCTCGTTTACAATGAATCCTAACAATTTACCAGATTTTGCGCCAAAAGTGCACTTGGCGGGATTCAGTCTGAGCTTGAATTTCCTTAACCTTTCAAAGAGTTTTCTTAGATCAGCAATATGCTCCCCTTCAGATCTGGATTTGGCAATTATGTCATCGACATAGACTTCTATTTCCTTGCGCATCATATCATGGAAGAGAGTCACCATTGCCCTTTGATAGGTGGCTCCTGCGTTCTTCAATCCGAAGGACATTACTTTGTAACAAAAGGTGCTCCACAGAGTGATGAACGTGGTTTTTTCCATATCTTCCTGTGCCATCTTGATCTGATTATACCCCGAAAATCCATCCATAAATGAGAAGATGGAATGTTGGGCTGTGTTATCAACCAGTACGTCAATTTGAGGTAAAGGAAAATCATCCTTAGGGCTAGCCCGATTCAAGTCTCAGTAATCCACACATATCCTCACTTTCCCATCTTTCTTTGGAACGAGAACTATGTTGGCTACCCATTGCGGATATTTAGCTACAGCTAAGAAACCAGCATCAAATTGCTTCTTGACTTCTTCTTTGATCTTAAGAAGCATTTCTGGTTTCATTCGTCGCAGCTTTTGCTTGATCGGCGGACATTCCGGCTTTAAAGGCAACCTGTGTTCCACAATGTTATTATCCAGACCCGGCATATCTTGATATGACCATGCAAAAATTTCTCAAAATTCCCGGAGCAGTTTAATCAATTCACTTTGCCACTGTACGCTTAAAAGGGTTCCTATCTTGACTTCTTTATTTTCCCCTTCATCTCCCAGGTTAATGGTGTCAATCTTTTCCTAATGAGGTTGAATTTCCTTATCTTCCTGTTCCATTAATCTTGTCAATTCGGGCGAAGGTTCAAAGTCTTCCTCATTCTCCTCATAGGCGTAATCATTCGGATTATCAGAGTCATGAAACAGAACTGAGTTCTCATTACTCTCAGAAGAATCGCTTTCAGATCTGTATTTGGTGTTATATTATAATGAATGAAAACAAAGAAAGACAAGCAAGTGGAAGGTTTAAAAGAAAGAGATTGAACAAAGATAAGGTATGAAATTGGACTGTGTTCATTTAATTTAATAAACAAGCAAGTTTTTTGCCCTTGTTACAAAATGGATCCCAAAGCCTTAGGCATAGCAAAGGGATTGACCAGTTTTTAAAACAACAATTACTTTGACTGAGGATTGATAATTGTGGGGAACTCCATGATTTCCCAGTTGCCCAGTTCTTGACCGGGTGAGCAAGCATGCACCAATTCCACATCATAGCTGGGCCCGTCTCCAACCATGGCCACCTGACCCGGATATATAATCCTGGCGCTCCTGAAGCTTTGATAGAGGTCACAGATAGGGATTCTAGTAGTGTTGAATTCTTGACCGGTAAGGCGAGCAATCCTTCTCTCCCTTCTTTCTTCTCCTACCCTTTTTCTGTCCGCTGCTGTGGGCTTGTATCCCAGACCGTATCTATCCTTGTTTTCTGGGAGGCATATAGGTTGGGTTCTTCCTTCCAATTCTTGTCCTAACCCTCTCCCCAGCTTGTATCCTTCTCTTAACATTGTTTTTGCAACCATTAGAGGCACTTTTGGGAAAGACGTCTTTGTAATGCTTGTTGCATTTGCTACCTCTAAAGCCTGAAATGAGGTTTTGGGGGCTTCCTCGATTGCTTCAATGTATAAGGTGTTGGCAGGTTTGCTGACCAACAAGTCCTCTTCTCCAGAGACAATCACCAACTTGTTGTCAATGATGAATTTCAACTTCTGATGCAGGGTGGAAGGGACTACCCCAGCCGAATGGATCCACGGCCGTCCCAGCAAACAACTATAAGCGGGCGTAATATCCATGACTTGAAAAAGGATTTGAAAGGTGCATGGTCCAACCTGTATAGGCAGTTCAATTTCCCCCATAACCTCTCGGCGAGTTCCGTCAAAAGCCCGGACTACCATAGAACTGGGTCTCATATGTGTCCCATCAAAAGGCAACTTTGCCAATGTAGATTTCGGCATCACATTTAGGGACGACCCATTGTCAACAAGTACCTTTGCCATGATATGATCTTGGCATTTTACGGAGATATGAAGGGCTTTGTTGTGCCCTCTTCCTTCTACCGGTGTCTCATCATCCGTAGAGGTCAGATAATTGTTGGCCACAATGTGTCCCACTATGCCCTCGAACTTATCTACGGGTAAATCATGCTTCACATGTACCTCACTCAAAACCTTCATTAGCGTGTTCCGGTATGGTTCGGAACTCATCAATAAAGACAACAGAGAAATTTTTGCCGGGGTGTGATTTAGTTGGTCGAACACCTGGTAATCACTATAGCGGATGAATCTTAGAAACTTTTGGGCTTCCTCTTCAGTTACAGCCTTTTTTGCTTCACCAGAGGATTCTCCCCTCCTAGGTTTGACCTCTCCTGTAGCTTTGTCAAGTTTTGGTTCTGGGGGAGCATATACTCTTCCACTCTGGGTAACACCCCCAATTCCAACAATATTCGTGACAGGGGATGATGGTGTAGAACCAACTACCTCAGAACTAGTAACAACCACATCAGTACCATACTTCCACGGCACAACTCGTGAATCCTTGTAAGGAAACGGGGTTGGCGCGTTCACCGTGATGACAGTTTTAGCAGGAGTCGGAACCACCGGTGCATTTTTGTTGTAAAATATGACTAGAGGCTTTAGGGCTCGAACTCGGCTTTGCTCTTGTATCATATTTATCCTGCCTTCACGACGCCTGTAAACTTCTATGATATGACTGTCCATAAGTCCTTGAAGGGTTTTTTGGAAGTCCCTTCGCTTTGCAGACTGGAGGTTATTACACTCTTCATCCCATGATTCTTCTATCAATCCCATCTTAAGCATATGGGAGTGAATCATTTCCAATGGCATTTGGATGTCCTCAACCTTGGAAATACATTCCTCATCTCTTTCTACAACATTGACACCTGGTCTCCCGTGGTTAGGCAGATGGTTGGTGGTCACATTTGGGCTTCCCTCTTTGAAGCTTATCCAATCATCCCTGATTAGATCTCTTACCTTAAATTTTAGTGCCAGGCAATTCTCGGTGGAATTCCCCGGTGCACCGACGTGGTAATCGCACCGCGTATTTGGGTCATACCCTCTGGGACAAGGTGGCTGAAGTGGTTTTAGAGGGCAAGGTGCTACCAATGTGTTTTCAATAAGATAGGGAAGAAGCTCAGTATAGGTCATGGGAATTGGATCAAATTGCACTTGAGTGCGGTCATTATTTTGCCGTCTCAGGTTTTGGATTCGGCGGGTTCGTTTGTGGTGGTTGATATGGTGTTTGTGGTGGTGCAGGTAGTCGCATAACAGGTGGTCAAAAATGTGGTGGGTTTGAATTTGGGAGTGCAGCCACATATGGGTGTGGCGCGTTATGATAAGTTGACGGAAAGGTGACGGGAGTAGGTGGTCTGGGCTGGTTCCTTCTTTGATTGTGAGAGGTTTTCTTGCTGCACCAGTCCCAGATGGGCCTCGAGTAATCTTCCCAGTCTGCAGGCCATTCTCTATTCTTTCTCCGATAGTGACAATGTTGGAGAAATGGGATGAAATGCTTCCAATCATCTTATCGTAGAAAGGTGACTGGAGCGTATCAATAAATGTGGAAATTACCTCTTTCTCTGATAGAGGCGGGTCGACCTGAGCTACTACCTCACGCCACCGTTGGGCGTATTCTTTAAACGTCTCGTTATCTTTTTTAGTCATGTTTTATAACTGTACTCTATCTGGCGCCATATCCATATTATACTTGTACTGTTGCATGAAAGCATCTGCCAGATCTTCCCAACAGCGTATACGAGATCGTTCAAGATGATTGTACCAAGTCAGAGGTGCTCCAGCCAGACTATCTTGGAAACAATGAATGAGCAGAGGGTCATTGGAAGCATGAGAAGCCATCTTCTGGCAGTACATGGTAAGATGGTTCTTCGGACAGGTTAGCCCCCGATACTTATCAAATTCAGACATTTTAAATTTGGGAGGAATAACAACATCGGGAATCAGACAGAGTTGTGCAGCACTGCCCATTCCAAACTTGTTTGTTCCTTCTATCTCTCTTAATTGTCTTTCCAGGAAATCTAGTCTTCCCTCCTGGGTAGCAGCATTAGCACTTGGACCTACAGCGACATGATGACTAGTACCCCTGATTGGCTGGTCGACATATGCCGGGTTTGCATTCAGCATTGAGGTGTGGGGTCTGGCTGTTGCTTGGGCAGCTTGTGGTTGCGTAGCTTGTGTATAGATTGGAATCGTTTGAGGATCCCGGACGGGTGGTACGTTTGGTTGAGCCGTATGAAGGATTATTTCCTGATAATCAGGCTCTTCTTGAAGTGGTGGGAAATAACCCGGTGGCAATCCATATTGCAGAAAGGGTATGGCATTACCTTCCTCATCTATGTAGATAGGTTGTTGGGTGTCAGCAGGGTTTGATTTCCTAACGTGAATAGTTAGTGGAGGCGCAGCTGGGTTTGAGCTTGGCCCTCCAGCAGGACCCTGAGTGTGTTGGGGAGTGGATGGTCATTGTCTAGCGTTTTCAACACCTGCTGAAGAATCCCCTTCTGTGACTCTCCTTTCAAGAAGCTTGGCCATTTCAGCCATTTGCTCTTTCAGCTGGTTGACTTCAGCTCTCAAGCTCTCATTTTCTTGTTCCATTTCAGCCATGAGTCTTGTATTAAGCCTAGTCGTGTAAGGATGTCTACCCGTTATGTATGGGAACCACAATATTTTGTTAGAAAAATAAAAGAAAACAAATAAAGAAAAAAAAGGAAAAGAAAAACAAATGATATTACGTAGGATGCGATTCTGAATTTAGCGTGTATTCTCCGACCGTTCCTCAGAACGTCCCATTCAAAAGTACTAGGTAAAGCAGTAAAGCAGAAATTAACATGAGACAATTGTGAAAGCAAATTAATTCATCATTCCATTCTTCCATAGAGGTACAATATTACTTGAAAGATTTGATTACAACATTTTAACCATCCCTGCCCTGGGAAATCATGGCCCTCATTTTACAAAGTCTTTCCTGGAAATAATTCAGAAATGACGATATCTCTTTTGGGGTAGATAGAGGATTGATCATGCCTTCGGCCTGTTTCAACATTGAGGGAAAATCTTCCAAGATTCCATTGGCTAAGTATGCCAACTTGGCGAAATGGTCTATCCATAAATGAACGACCTCGTGCCGTTGAGCTAACTCAGTCCCCAAGACTCGTGTGGCCTCTTGGCAGCGTTGCTCAGTATCACAGGCCTTTTTCTGTTCATCATGCATTTCTTGCTCATAGGCCCTCATTATTTCATCAAGCTGTTGCTCCAATTTGTGGACCTGGGTTTGCAGCATTTCCTTCTGCACCAAGGTCCCTTTTTCCTTTTCTTTGGATTGTGCCAGCATGTTTTTCAGAACCTATTTTTCGGCTAATATGGCGTCACTCTGTTGGCCTTTCATCTTAAGCTGAGAATTAGCTGCACGAAGGCAATGGTCACGTTTTACCCTATAGTCTTTGTCAATCTTCCTCTTCTTTCGCATTTCATCCATAACATGTTTCCCCTCAGAATTCTCCTTCCTCTGAAGGGCGCACTCTCGTTGACATTTCAAAAGATCTTCTTCTAGCTTTTGATTCTTTGCCATTAACTCTTCTATTTGTGCTTTTAGAGCCATGGTGGCCTTGTCCTCCATGATGAGTGGCGGAGGAAAATTATTCGTGGATTGGTATGAAGGACTTTTGAAGGGCAGTTTCACAATGGAGGCCCTGTTTAGGACCCATTCAAAATATTCAGCCCCTACAACATGGCTTCGTGCCCCTAATTCTTTTCCCATTCTATGGACCTTCTTCCACGCATTGGCTATATCCCGAACAGCAGTTGTGTAATTCCCTTTTGCCTAGTACAAGACGAAAGAAGTGAGCAGTTGTTCATTCGGTGGCCCGAATAGAGGATAAGCCAACTGACGCTTTGCAATAACAGGGTTGTAGTTGATGCATCCCTGCATGCCCATGAGAGGAACATTTGGATAACCTCCGTAACTATAGATGATTGACTCAACCATTAGCCATTGAGGAAACCACCTGACTTTTTCAGCTGTAAGGCTTACGAGGTGATTAGCCCATTCATGCCCACTCTTCAAGGCCAATTGACACAATTTCAAATCAGAAACTGGACACTCGGCTTTACATATTTGATGGAAGATATAAGATGTGAGCCATACGTATAAAACGGGTAAACAGCAAATGATCCTCTTTCCCCCTTGCGTGTGGTAGAAATCCATGGTGCAATACACATTAGCCAACATGGCTGTGACGGGATTCTCGAGCCGATGCTTACGAGCCAAGAAGACAGCAACGACATTATAATCTACGTAGTTGTCTAAATTAGGGAAGAAGACAACCCCATAGATAGTGAGGGCTAAAGTGTCCATGAAAGCCTCCCATTCTCCTTTATCAGCCAGGATCTGTATATGCTTCTCAAGAAATTCTCGAGTGAACCTGAGAACTTGATTTCTATTCATTTGCACATTCCTCAATGCTTCGGGAGAGATTATCAAAATACGGGCAATTGAAGCGATTGTGGCATGATGGTCAAGATGGCGATAGGGAATTTGACCTTCCACTTGTAACCCCAATATCTGCTTAAACTCTTCTATTGACAGCGCCAGTTGAAAATCTCTAAATGTGAAACAGCGGAGGGGTGGGTCATAAAATTGTGCCAAGGCTGTAATTGCTTCGGTTTGGACTTCCACCTCCAATAGTTTTAAGATCTTCCCATATTTCCTGGTAAGGGCCATCTTTTGAGTCAGACTTAATCTTTTCCCCAGTACTTGTAGGCTATCTGTATCAACCTTCTTAGCCTTGAGATGTAATATTTTCTTTAACTCTGTCACATCTGTACCATAATTGTCATGTTTCATGTTAATTTCCATACTTGCTCAGAGATACTGCCAATTTCTAAATCGTTCCCTGCGAATACGAAAACAAAGAAAAGGAATCAATTATTGTTACATTTTGAAATTCATGTTTTTCCCAAAGATGTAAATTTTTTATTTTTTTATATATTTTTTTTGGGAAACATTGATTTCCAAAACTCATGCGAGTCCAAGTCGTAGAAAACATAGATTTTCTTAATCGTCATTGATGCCCCAGTTGAAGGGTCACAAAGTTGTTTCTTTTGATTTTTTTTTTTATTTTGAAGACAAGGAAAATCTATAACTCAGGACTTAGAGGTACATGATCAAAAGAGAATTATCCACCCACTCGAAGTATACTGGGTGTTTTGGAAATAAATCATTGTTTTCGAAATGGAGTACCCTCAATGGGTAGATAATTCATTCATTTGGATTAAAAGGGAGAGTGAAAATGACATAAGGTAAAGTAAAGCTTGCCCTTTTGTTGCCTAGGTTGGGTTTTACTGAAAGTCTTTTCTAGGACCTATGGCTTGTCTAAAAGTGATTCTCCATACCGGGTGGCTTATACTAGACATCTAGAAGGTCACCAGAGCCAAGATCCTACCCATGACAGAGACACAACAGTGGGGAGTCCACTAGGTACGTATATCATAAGAGGTCGAACTCTAGTTGAGGTTCCCACGAACACCGGATAGGAAGTACATCCCATACGATTCCGTTACCAACCCCTCCTAACTTAAGCTTCATTTAGGGCCCGGGTATAGAGCGCCACTCATCAGTGTGTGCAAAAATGTGAGTGTAGTGTGTGAAAGGGCATTTAATACCTTTTACCTTACCTCATTCTGCACAAAGAACAAACACAGAACAAATATACAAAGTCATCTACCCTAGAGTTCAATGATTGCAGAAAAGTAACATGGTCCTCTACCCTAGGGTTCAACAAACATGCAAACATTTACAGAACATAAATGATAGAATATAAATAAAACAGAAACCATATACAAATATTGACAGAAAATAAAATAAAAGAAGAAGTTAAATAATTATTATGCTAATTAAAACATGCGCTATCAAGTTGACTGGCTTGACTCTCTCCTTCCCCAGCGGAGTCGCCATCTGTCGCGACCGGGATCACGGCGGCACGGCCGACCCTCAAAATGATTTTTCTGGTTCGAAAAGAAAAACAGGGAGTTGCCACCAATATTTTTTAGGATAAAATACCAGAAAAACCTTTCATTAAAGCATTAGTCAAAAAATGAAATTCCAAATTCGGGAGTCTGATTACAGGTGAAGAAGGTATTAGCACCTCACAACTGTCCGTTATAAAAATGGTTACCTCAATATGATAGCGCTATTATAATTAACCCAGAAATTATTGTAACTTCTTCATAAAAAAATATGAAATGACAAAATATACAAAGAAATAAACAAAAATAAACACAGAATTTTTACATGAGATTAACAGGACGTCTCGTCCAAATTAAACTCGCTCCACCTTTTTTTTCAAAAAAAAATGAGATTAACAGGACGTCTCGTCCAAATTAATCTCGCTCCGCCTTTTTAAGAAAATAAATAAAATGTATGAAGCACTCATTCTTGTTAATATTTAATATGAATCTTGGTGGGGATTAATTCAATTATTAAAAAAAATTAATTAATAATTGAAAAGGAAATGGATTCATCAATTAACAGTTAATTAATTTTGACAGAAAAATAAATAATAACAAATACTGATAACGAAGAACAGATTTTTGATGAGAGATTAATTCGATCAATGAAAACTAATTACTTATTGGAAAGGAAACAATTCCATCGAACAACAATTAATTTTAACAGAAAAAAATAAATAATACAAGCATTAAAAAAATGAGGGACAGATTGGGACCAGTGTGATGAGAAAGGAGCTGGACGGTGCTGTGGGCTTGAGGTGCTGGACGGCGTGAGTTAAGAGGAGAGGGACTTAATTTGAGGAGGTATACGGTGTGGTGAGGATTTGGAGAAGGACGGTTGGTGTGGGATTTGGAGGAGGACGGTTGGTGTGGGATTTGGAGGAGGACAGTTGGTGTGGGATTTGGAGGAGGACGGTTGGTGTGGGAGAGAGAAGAAGGAAGCACGGTTTAGAGGAGAAGGATGGTTAGGTGTTGAAGAAGGAGAGGGATGGTATATTAGGAGAAAGTGAGGGGGATGGACGGTTTAGAGAGGAAGAGGGACGGTGGAGTGAAAGGAGAGGGCTGGATGGTTTTTTTTTAGGAGAGGGACAGTGGAGTTGGGGGCTGTATGGTTTTTGAGAAGAGGGACCGTGGAGTTGGGGGGCTGTATGGTTTTTGAGGAGGACGGTTGGGAGGATTTGAGGAGGAGTGAGGACAGCGTGTGGGTGAAGAAGAATGAGGACGGTTGGTATGAAAAGAGAAGGGGCTGTACTGGGTTAAGAGGAGAGGGACAGTGGAGAGAGGAAGAGAGGGACAGTGTTGTACGATGAGGTGGAGAGGGGACAGTAAAAAAAATTGCTTTAGAGTTCTTTCAAAAAAATGAAGGCTTTTCCAGGATCCCCTTTCTTCTCTTTTCGTTGGGGCATTTATAGAAGTCCCAGGTGTGCTGATTGCTAGAGACAGCCTGGTTACCAATGATGTGAACAGCAGCTGATGAATAACTTATTATTTTAATTTTTGTTTGTTATCAACCGCCCCACAAAATCAGCAAATCAACTTGGATGGTGCTTTGAGGAAACAGCCTGGACATTGACGATCAGGGAAAACAGTGGCTAGTGGAACTTCTTTATTATTTTTTCTCTTGTCTGTTGCCAGCCGCCCCCCATAAGTCAAGGATCCACTTGGATAGTGGGAATCCAAATCAGCAAGGGTAATCGGTGGAAAATATGGGTCGGTTTTCTCCTTCTGACTCAGATTTAGTGCCTCGGTCGGTGTACACCCAGAGTGGGAAATAATCCGAGTGGAAAAAGTGTTGTTCATACACAAAAGACCGAGTGAAAGCTTTGCTCGGTGTTGCCTTGCTGGTCAGTGTTGGGTTGCTGTGAGGAGAGTCCGTGTGTAATGGTGTGTAATTGGATTGACTGGACAAGCAAAGCAATTCTGACTGGAAAAGTGACTCAGAACTGACTGAAGAGGACTCGGAAGCGCCTGAAGGGTGGCTCGGAGCTGACTGAAGAGTGAGTGACTCGGTGCTGACTAAGAGTAGCTTACTCAGTGCTGACTGAAAAGGACTCGGAACCGCCTGAAGGGTGACTCACTCGGGATTGGTAAGTAAATGACTCAATCGGAACCTCTCACAATGTTTCACTCGGCCCTGTCTCTGGAAATGGACCAGTTGGAGAAACCTTGCTTGGATTTGCTTGGTAGTATCACAGTTTGAAGTACTCAATCGAAGTTGCTTCAATTGGAGGAGTTTTGCTCGGCAGTGCTTCTGCTTGAAGCATTCATTCGGCCCCTCTGCTTGATTAAGTCGGCATCTCAGAATATTTTACTCGGCATCTCAGCACCATTCTTTCTTTGACTTAAGACTAATTCAATCGTGAAGTAAATTTCACTCGGAAACACATCACTTGGAGTGAATCACTCGGAGAAATTTTTGGTCGGATACATGGCTCGAGAGTGATTCAATCGGACGCATTCATCATCCTTGCCTTTACTCAGAGTTGTTTTAATTGTGCACCAACTCACTCGGATGTATTTGCTCAGGAGTTTCCAATCGGATGTGATCACTCGGGATTCCTTATTCAGGAGTCAGAATCACATTTCAGTTGTTTCACACGTTAACCAATCCTCGGATGTGCTTATTCAGGAGTCAGACTCACATTTCAATCAGAATGGAACTTGAGAAAGTCTGACCACTCGGACGTCACTCGGAGACCGATCCTTCATTTCAATCGGAATGGTTTCACTCGTCAACAATAGTTTGGATGCACTTGCTCGGGAGTCAGACTTTGGAAAGGTTCCACTCGTCCACCAATCCCTCGGATATATTCAATCGGAGCTGGCCTTGTTTTCACTCGGAACAGCTTCAATCAGAAATGGCTCCTTTCGTCAATCCTTCATATGCATTCGCTCGAAAACCGACTCTCTTCTTACTCAGGACTTGGAACTTGAGAATCTAGTGGAAACACATCTCTTCTCACTCGGATATATTTACTCGGAGCTGGCCTCTTTTCCACTCGGAAACACTTCTCTTGGAATTAAATCACTCTAAAATACTTCACTCGGAGAAAGCCCACTCAGATGTGTCTGCTCGAAAAGTATTCATTCATAGGGCCTTTCTTTGCTCGGGAGTGAACCTCTTGAAGTGATCCACTTGGAAATACCTCACTCGGGAGTATCCTTGCCCGGCAAGTGTTCATTCATAGTCAGAGGCTTTCTTTGCTCGGAAGTCATTCCCTTGAAATGATCCACTCGGAAATACTTCACTCGGAGACACGTTATTCAAAACGTCTTTCCGCTTGAGCGGGATTCCCACTCGCTTGAGCGCTCACCTTTACGCTTGGGCGAGGTTCCCACTCGCTTGAGCGAGAACAGGCCAGAGGTCAAATTCTTGATTCAACACAATCTCGCTTGGGCGAAACCACCACCCACTCGGGCGAAAACAGGCCAGAGGCCAAATTCCTGATTCACCACAGTCTCGCTTGGGTGAAACTCCCACTCGCTTGAGCGAAATTCCCACTCACATCACCATACATCAACATACCACTCGGCCATGTCTCACTCGGAGACTCCTTACTCGGAAATGATCATTCCGAGTCATCTTAAACCAGAATTCTTTTTTTTTTAATTCTTTTTTTTCTTTTTTTTCTCTTTTTTTCTTTTCTTTTTTTTGTTTCTTTTCTTTTTTTTTCTTTTTTTCTTTTTTTTTCTCTTTTTTTCTTTTTATTTTTTTTTCTCTTTTTTTCTTTTCTTTTTTTTATTATTTCTTTTCACTTGTGGATTCCCTATACTCGGTGACAAAAATTCCATATTCTTGGTAAAAATTGACTGGACCGAAATAGGTGTTCATAAAGGGTAACACCACCTGTCGCCTCATCTGATAAGCTTCACCCCTCTCTAAATGATGTGGCTAGGCCCTAGAAGGATTTACAGGGATCCTTCCCCCTCGATAATGAGAACCAGTATGATTCTTCCTAGGACTCATGGTTGTTCTACTCTGGAAAGAAATGTAGTAATGAAAAAGGCAAAAGGAGGTTACTTAGGTAAGGTTGTAAGTGAGAGTAAGTTCTTTGAACTTTGTAAGAACAGAGACTCAGTAGTTTCTTCACAATCACGCAGAGGTTTCTTAGGGAGGAAGAAGGAAAGTACCTTCCCGATTTCGTAAGTCCCTCTTTTATAGATGTGGTAGGGGGCAAGGTAAACACCAGTTTAAGAATAAAACGCGTCATTTTGAGGAGCAAAATACATGTGTTTCGTAGCCATAAAGTAGCAAAGTTGCCATTTTAGCCCAAAGCACGTGAAAGTTACGTTGTTTTGCTTCACTTTGAAATTTAATGGGATGCAACGGTTGAGTTTTAAGCCCAATACAAAGAAAAGGCCATAACCGCTGCCCACAACGATTAGTTAAGTCTCCATTACAAGAAACTATTAATTTTTTACGCATTATTAGTAATAAATGCTCATTATTGGTAGCACCCTGACGCTATGGAGTTACAAGCATTTAAGGACTTAGAAGTTTTTCATGTAAAAGCAAGCAGTGTCTGAAGCCAGTATCCACACTTATAAATGGTGACCCCGGTGGAAAGCTATAGCTTATTTGAGCAACCAGCCCAATCCCTCAAAGAAGCTAGGGGGCATATGATACAGTCTAGATAATGGTCTAAGGGTAAGAGTGTAATTTTACTTGTTTTTAGTCATATATCGGTGTAACAGGTGAAACCTCAAATTAATATACTGGTATGAGCTATTCTCTTTATATCAGAAAGTCTAGGTCATCACCATCGCACACCGAAAAGTAACTTGGCAACTCGACAAATAGTATAAGGTACAGCCGTTGAGAGAGACGTTCATTAGAGACGCGGTGGCGCCTGCGTTGTGTGTCAACTTTTTGCAAAGTCGTACTGACACATGGTACAGAATGTCCCCTAACCCTAAGGGACTCTTATGTCCCTTGTATGCATATAAATACAAAAGAATCCACAATAATGGTACGTTTTTTCTCATTCTCTAACTTACGTTTGAGCTTACTGTATTCTTAATCTATTTGCTAACTTAAGCGTCAGAGTGCCTTTTCCCGTGGTACCACCTTTCACCCTACAACGGGAAAGCTTGGTGTGTTGATTCTCTAGGACTCCAAGTCCCCTAATTCCTTACTGGAATAAGGGATATAATACCAAACCCTTACTGGACTGATGTATAAATCACATACAAAAGAACGTTTATGACTGGTTCCCACACTGAATCGCGTACCTTAGTTTAGACCATTTCAATCATATTGGGCTAACAGAACTATCATCACCAATACACAAAGCTTTTTCATCATAAATATTTTACTTGTTTTCTTTAGGTTTTCTTTCACCCATTTTAATCATTATCTGACGCTTTCATCATTTCAAACTCATCCTCATTTTGGCGTATCTTAAGGCTATATGCAAATGCTCTTAAGCTAATGCATATGCACAAGAATCATACTCATCAAAACACTTACGGATCTGACTATAGGAATAGCAATCATCAATTGTGGGTATCAAGCGTAGACATATAACTATGCTCCTACTGCAGTAGTAAAATGTGTACACACATACACACACACACACATATATATATATATATCAAATCTTAATTTTACTGGTACCAAACTGCATCTCCCATCATGCAACATCAGTTATTTTCACCATGACAGCGGTAAACAACATCAACAAAAAAATAGTTTTGCAGGCCAACCATGAACCATGCCATGGTAGTTGTGATCTATTTGGACCACCGGGGACACCTGCTCCTCAAAAATCCACCTCCACAAGGGTCAACCACATGCAACCCCCAGTGATTAAGCATGGGCAGCTTCGTGATTCTACCACTGAATCATTAGGGTGAACAAATGCTCATGCACAGAGCCGCCCTCCCACTAGGCCAACAAGAGGAACCTCTAACATCCCTTACCATCAGCTATGCAAATATGCCATGGATGCAATACAGATGCAAATCATATGCGATCTCACAATATATACCTTATCATGCTACTCATTAATCATCCATCATCATTCTTATCAATAGCACCACCTAATTCTTAGTGGATTTTAATCTTATTAGTTCTTTCTATTGTTTCAAATTTTAGTGTGGCATTCACAACATTTTTCATCAACATAAATTCATCTCATAATTACAAGCTTACACTTGTATTAATCATAATGGAATTAACAATCATCAACAACATTTGTCAATCTGTTGTCAACATTCAAGGGTATGCCTAAAAACAATATCTATTCTCATTTCATCATCAATAATCATCATTCAAAATTAAGGTGAACATATATATATTTGCATCAACAGAAGGCACAACATTTGCCTCAAATTCTTACAATAATTATCAATCACCATATAGCATACCATCAATATTCTAATGCATATCACATATTTGCCAAGTACAATAACACCATAATGTCCAACATCACAAGTCATCAATACAACAAAGACAAGGCAAACATGTGTAATGTCACATAAAATAATCAACTGATACTCAACTCATGCATTTAGAATATAAACTCCTCTCCTACCTCAAGAGAAACAATCTGAGCGATTCGACGGTCCCGCCTCATCGTTTGAAATAGGTCCTACTTAACTTATATATAAATTTCAATCAATTGGCCTATCAAGGCATTAATTTTAATTCTAAATATTTACCATCATATTTAAAATTCTCAACAAGTCTTAAACATGTTATAAACACCAATTTTCTCATTTTGTTAGGTTTCAGGAATTCCTTCCCATTAACTGAAATTCTATATAATTTAATGGCTACAACAACAAACTCCTATGTCACCAACACACACACATACACACACCAATATACCACTTCTATTAGTTTCACCAACTTAATATTCCACATTTTCTTGATTTCTCAAATTCCTAACATCAAAAATTAGTGTCAATTATTCCAAAATTCATTTCCTTATCCAAAATCACTTAAATGGAAATTAATCATATTTTCTTCAAAGTTTTGCCAAAAGCCCCAAATTCACCAATCTTAGGGTTTTTACTTAAATTAGCAAATATCAATCCCAACCATTTCTTTACATCATTTAAGCATGTTCAAGACAACAACACCATATTCACATCATCAACAACAACAACAATAATTCTCAATGGTCATCTACCCTAGGGTTTGAGTTCCACATGTATTCTTTCATCAAAACAACACTTAAACTTCCATTATAAAGCTTTAACAAACTTAAAAACACCAAGATAAACCATTAAATGCCAAAAATGCATACCTCTTCACCAAGGCTTAATAGAAAATGAAAATGAGAGAAAAAAAGAAGATAACTCAAGCTTGTCTCCAATGTCCAATATGTGCTTTACAAATCCAAGCTCAAGTGTTGATTTTACAAGAAAATGGAACAAGAAGGGTATGGTCACGATTTTTCTTCATAAGGAGGAAGAACAAGATCAAAAAAGAAAGTAGGATGGTGAGAAGAAGTCACACAGAAATGAGGAGGAGGAGGGAGAAATGGTCAAAATTAGGTATTACCCAAGAGTTAATGCATTGCCTCTTTTTTCTTTTACCATTAGTCACAAATCCCCTTTATCCATTGGACAAAGAGCATAAAGAGAGAGGGAGAAATAGTGCACGGTGATAAGAAGAGAAGAAAAAGGATTTTACAATTTCTTTTATTTCCATTCCACTCGTATTTTCACCGTTTATTAAAATACATCATTTTCGTAATCTCCTCAACACCAAAAATCATTTTGATCATACCACCATAACCATAACATTTTCCTTATTATTCTAGACCTATCAAATATTCAATTTAGCTTAATGGGTCCCACACCATCCGTTAAATTGTTTGGTTTTAGTAATTTTTAATTTATTGATAAATCACAATTAATGTCTACTTAATTTTCCTATATGTTTTGGACATCGAATATTAACTATTATCGTCTAATAATTTATTTCTTCTAGAATTTAGGATGTTACAATGATGTTATTTTAATTCCCGTTTATGATTGTTCCTTTTCCTTCATTATGCAACATCTTACTTAAGTTTCTCTGTGGAGATGATACTGAAAATATTAATAAGATGATTTAAAATTGACAAAAGGGTATGATGAGAGTGTAGTCACCAGGATCTGTAATTTTGTAGAAAGAGTTTCTGTATTGGGCTTTGCTTCTCATTTTCTTTCTTTGATTCTAATTATTTGCCAATATATGTTTCATTAATCATGATCATTTATAAAAAAATAAAATCCATTAAAAATAATCATGAGGTCTCCCCATTGAATCTGCTACTTCATGACCCTTTTGATTTTTTTTTGTGGGAAGATTTTCTAACAAAATTTTGTTTCTTTTATCCCTTGGTTTTATAATTTTTGACAAGGACGATGGGAGGCATACCAAGTTCTTATTGAAAGCAGTTGTTTCTTAGTCATCTTGTATTAGCTTTCTAACATATGGTTTTTCGGTACCCCTACCAAATCCATCTTTGTTGACTTCTCTTGTTAGTAGATTGTTTAATTGCTTAAATCACATGCAAAAGTTTTACCTAATGTTTCAGATGAAATGCAACTATTAAGTAATATAAACTATGAATAGGAACTCATCCAGTTTTTTTGATTGATTGGTAAATAATTGGTGTTTAAGGGTGAGGAAGTCAAATGGGCATTTAGTATTCATTTACATGATTTCATGGGTAAAGCCTTTGCTTTGGATTGGTAAGTACTAGGTAGTTATTTCTCTAAATATAATCCTTTGGTTTTTCTATAGACTACACATTGTTTTAAATTTTTTGGGAACTCTAATATTTTTAAAGATTTCTTGTGTTTTTTAATATTAGTAAAGACTTTGGAGTTTCTTTTATTGATTGGTATGTTATAAGAATTAACATCCACTATTTTTTATTAAGCCATATATCAACCACTGTGTTGCTATACCTGATCTAGACAATTCTGGCTACGTACTTGAAGAATTATGGTATAATTATAGTCATTATAACATATCATTTGATTGTAGCCTTGTACCATTCGTCAATCATTTGCCTATTAAAATAGTGCTTATTAGTGCGGTTGCTTAAAACCGCACTACTATCGTGCTATTTCACTACTTTCTAAAGTGTGTAATTAAAATTCGCTGTAAAACATAATTTATTTTACTAGTTTCTAAAGCGCGTAATTAAAATAAGCGCTTTAAAAATATGTTGTACTAAAGCGCTTAAAAAACGTTTTAGTAGATGTGATATTCTACTACAGCATGTGTATATAAAGTGCCTAAAAGCACCCTAAAATGACCAAAATAAGCACCCTAAATTCCTTTTTTTGTGGTAGTGAAGTCTAGGAAAAGAAAAATAAGAGAAGAAAAATATTTTTCCTCTTCAAAAAAAGGAGAAATTTTTTAAGAAAAAATGAATAAGTTTTAGTGAAGAGAGAGTTAACAACACAATTATGCATTTTCACGCTTCAATGACTAGAAAAACCAAGAAAATCAAAAGCTTAGCCTTATTACAACACTAAAAGACCTTGTTGATCCATATGTGTATGCAAGTAGAGTTTGTAAGCTGAGAATTATTACAAGTCTATGATAACAATGCTATCTATGTGAGATCAAGTGATTAATTGAGCCTAAACGCAGAAGGAAGAGTGAAACATTATTTATGAGGAAAGTTAAACACGATCACTTCATTCTCAAAGAAAAGACATTGCAACAATTTTAAGGGACTTGATTGGGAGGTTAAGCATGACATAAGTTATTTGGATACCTAATTATTGAAGTGAAGTTTCATAACATTATATGTTCTTGGAAGGCATACTTGTTCTTAATTTATGGAATGAGTACTCCTATAGCTTTAGGACAAGCAAAGATTCAAGTTTAGGTATGTGATAAGTCTCTAATAGACTTATTTATTAAGCATTATTTAAGCTAATTTGTTATTAATTGTTAAAGGAATTAATCAAATTAATTAATAATTATGTATAAAATATGAATTATTATGAATATTGCATGTTTGACAAGTTTTTGTTAATTATTCTACTTTTACTAATTAATTAATGATTTTATAGGAAATAACTTGAGAAGTAAGAAAAAGGAGAAGAAGAAGAATCAAAGAGTCTAGGCATAGGCACGCTAGACTAGGCGTACCTACGCTAGATCAAGAAAAGGAAGCCAATTGCTCTGCCAAGGATTGATCAAGGAATTAGTCTAACTTTTAGGGATCATGGTTCCAATTCTGAATTGAGAAATCAACCTAATTTAGGAGTGACCTAAGGGACTAAGTGCTTTCGATCTTGAGGTTTTTATAAAGTCGTGTAATTTGAATTGTTAAGTCATGTTCACCTAAAGGATTAGGGTTCATGATTTGGCAATCTAGGGATCTTGACCTAAGAAATTAGGTGTTATCTATCAGTATGAATTTGACCTTTAATTGGGAAATCAAAATGTATTCAACCTAGATTTAATATTCAAGCTAGTCGAAGAATGGTTCCTACTCTTAATCGATTGATTGTATTTCTTTTATCTTTAATTATAGTTTTACATTAGAAAATTACTAAAATTCCATAAACAAGTCTTTCACGTTTGCTATTACAAATGAAATCTATGACAATTGTTATTTAGATAATGTTAACTTGAGATTGTGGTACTTTGAGACTCAATCCCTGTGGGAACAATGCTGATTATACTTTATTTAAACGATTAGTGCACTTTACATTATCGTTATTGAATTATCTAATATGGGGTAACACTTCTGGTATCAGTACTTTACTTCAGCTTTTCTCTTATATATTAAATAGTCCAGTGTCGATCCAGTTATCTCCCTTGGTCTAGTAGGGAGTTAGGAATCTCTACATCGATTCTCTATAGTTTTCACACCGGCCTTCGTGTTATGGGGTGCATAGGGGTGCCACCTGCAAAGATTCTTTGATGCTCGAGTTAGTCCAATTGGTAAATAAAAGAGCTAAAGCATAAGTCTTAGTATTACACACGTACTTTAATGAGTAATAAATGAGGAGTAGTTATAGAGATGGGTGACAGTTGAGCCTTATGTGGTGTTGTCTCAATACGGATCCACAAATTACAAGGAAAAGTCAACACCCATGCAGACATGCCTAACATTCTTTACAAGTTGGCGCCGGTGTACCCCTAGCTGGTGACTGGGCTCGCTGAACGTTGACCTGTAGAGACTTTGGTCAACAAGAGGAGATATCTGTCGGGGTTCTATAATCATCATATATCTTATATAGGGGTGCACTTTACTCGCATTGGGGGTACTTTGATGTTATGGACTGGGGGAAGATATACAGACTAGATTGTTTTCCCCTAGTCTGTTGGGGTGACCTCAAGGTTACTTTAATAGGCTAACTTGCAATCTTGTGGTGGAATAATAAACGGAGAGTGTTCACTGATCACTACTGATGTGGTACCTTTTAGAGGCATGGCTTTTAAAATAAGTTACCAATAACATATTATATTGGCTTCAAGAGTGATTGGACACGTGTTATGCATTGGTTGGTTGGTGACGATTCACTCCAATAGGTTTGTTAGACGGCATGTGAAGCAACACGACTTTTCCATGGGCTGTTAGACGACATGTGAAACAATGTAGCCCTTTAACTCTCCTACATAACTACCCCTAGCCTTGCCTATAAAAAAGGATAATTTACACAGTAGAGACACCTTGCTACTTAGATTGAAACACTGCTCTGATCTTTCCATCTCTAGTCTAGTGAGATCAATAGGGTTTTGGCTCATACAAAAAGAATCACTCACCGTGTTACACTAGGTAGACTCTCCGTTATCCTTTTTTGTTTTAAGTACTGTATATTTTATTAAGACAAAGAAAATGGATGAATATGAATGGGGAGTTAGTGGTAGAGATAGCACAGTCCCCGATATGGCCAACAATGTCATCCCAACACAACCTGTAAGTGATGTTGACCTGTATTCATTCGACCCAGGGAAGTAGAGCTAGAGTCATCACTCAGGGTGTTAGGATAAGCTATGTAGTCTAGGGTAGAAGGTAAAATCATCTAGTAAGGACATAGTCCAAATTTGAACACAAGTATTTAAAGAGATATGATACCTCTTCAGGTTCAGTAACAAACCTAGAAATAACCACTATATTCGGGTCTGATAATGGTGGGGATTTATACCAAACTGATGATTTACCTTTTACAGCTGCATCCCTTTCTGTGCACATATTGTGAAAGTGATGGTTTCTAATGGAAACTTTGGAACCAACCCACACTGTGTTGTGGCTACAAATCTAATTTATAGAAACATCATAGCACACCAAATTGACTGGTTGGAAGCCAAGGCGCGTCACCCGTATTGTTGGGTTTCATGCGAAACCTTTAAACATCATTTCCTGGTATGCTACTGAAGCCGGTGTCGAGAAGCAATTGAATTTTCAAGTTCATTCGGGGGAGGGGTACAAGGATGACTTCATCGTGGTGGCCCCTTGGAAAGTGGATAGAGTTTGCCAAATGCTAGATGACTTTCGATCTCTATACATGTACGAGATTTTGTTTAGCCAGATCGACATTAAATTTCTTCTCACCAAATTCTAGATGGTTTTATGTTGCTTTCAAGATGTTGCCCTCAACCAACTACATCCTAACGGGTAAGGTCTGGTGAAGGCATTGGAGGTTCTCAGGGAGTATTTCAACTTTAAACAAATAGTGGCCATGTTTCTTTTTTATTACAGAGTCATACATCGGGCTAATAAGAGGGAGGTTGAGCTACATTAATCTCCGATACAACTTCAACCAAATAAACTTTAAGTCCTTCCCGAAGTCAGCTAAGATCAATAGGGTTAGCTTCAAGCACTCATTTTTCAAGGTGAAGGTGAAGCTGGGGAGACCAATGTTTTGGGAAAACTTAAACTCTATGATAGTCATTTTGCAAGTATATGGTTTATCAAAGTAATAAAAATGATCGTTCCCACAAGGATTACGCCCAAGTACTGGTTTTAACAGTAATTCAATTATCTAGAAAATTTGTTCAATAATGGAAAAAACACAGTAAACTAAATGCTATAGAAAAATTGTGACAGAGAATAAAACTTTTTGGTTTAAGTTGGATTGCACGATGGTTAACGTCTTGGGATTTAGGTGTGTGAATGAATTACATATTGATTTACCCAAGACCTTCTGTTTATAAGTTAATGTTCTAAGGTGAGACTTCCTAAATTCGTTAACGCTTTCCTCTCAGAACAATGATAACATGCTCAATTAATAAAGAACACCATTTGATTTATTTCTTGAACTTATTAAGAACAGTGAAATCCCATTTAACCTCGAAGTGTTATGCCCACTTTCATGGTCCATAACCCTAAGTTCAAATTCAGGCGTTTCAAAATAACGGTTAATCTTTTAATTATCCTGACGTTCTAGGTTTAATTGGGTCTATCTCTAGATCATCAAAAGCTTTAAGCATGCATAAATTTGAATAGAAACCAAGATTCATAAACAGAACGGAGAAAGGATCATTCAATATATAATCATGTCACAATCCCTAATTCCGAAGATTTGAAATTAGTTACACATGCTAAATTTGATACAGTCCATAATAAACTCTATGTTTAGAGAAATACAAAAGCTCTCAAGATGAGTTTTGAAAGAGTAAAAGAAGAAAAGAAAACCAGTTCTCACTCAGAAATTCCTTCAATCTTCTAAAAGCCGATGTTGGATGCCAGATCCTTCTTGTTTCTCTTCCAAAATCCTCTACAATGTCTCCCTTTTTCGTCCCCTCTTTTTCTCTATCCAAAACTCTCTATAGAACTCCCCTTAACTGCCCCCAATATGCACCCTAAAAATTAGGAAACAGGGCTTCGTGGGGTTAACCACGGCTAGTGGTGGCAAACCACTAGTAGTGGTTCGGGGTTTGATGATCCAAATCCTGTAAAATTCAATGTACATTGGCACCTGATGACAACCACGGCTAGTAGTTGTCTCTGAATCTTGATTTAAATTGCCACAGTGCCAACCACTTCTCACTCAGAAATTCCTTCAATCTTCTAAAAGCCGATGTTGGATGCCAGATCCTTCTTGTTTCTCTTCCAAAATCCTCTACAATGTCTCCCTTTTTCGTCCCCTCTTTTTCTCTATCCAAAACTCTCTATAGAACTCCCCTTAACTGCCCCCAATATGCACCCTAAAAATCAGGAAACAGGGCTTCGTGGGGTTAACCACGGCTAGTGGTGGCAAACCACTAGTAGTGGTTCGGGGTTTGATGATCCAAATCCTGTAAAATTCAATGTACATTGGCACCTGATGACAACCACGGCTAGTAGTTGTCTCCGAATCTTGATTTAAATTGCCACAGTGCCAACCACGGCTAATGGTGAAAAACCACGGCTAGTGGTGGCCACTGTTGGATGAACCTTTGCGTAAACAGTTTCAACCACGGCCAATGGTTGTCTTTTCTACTTGATCCTCTTGATTTTCTTTATTCTAGTGACAACCATTGCTAGTGGTTTGTTCCAACCTTGACCAATCACACTGCTAAGGTTCCCAAAGGCTTCTTCTTGCATCCCAGTTGCCATTTCTCATCAAAATAAACCTGAAACATCAATAGTCCTACAAAAATAGAGACAACTGAGTAGTCCATGTGGAACAAAATTAAAAACCAAGAAAAATAGGAGGAATAAAGGAAAAAATAGACAGAAACTACCATATAAAAACACTCAAAAACAAGACAACATACACACTTATCAAAATACCCCAAACCAAAACATTGCTTGTCCTCAAGCAATCACTGTATTCATACAAACAAACATTGAAGAACAGTAGAGCCAAACAAACTTGAGGAATCTTATGATTATTTATTTTGTTTTTGTGTTTCTGAATGATCGCATAGAATTCTAGAATAGAACCTAACCAACAATCATACCATGCTCACTAAGATTTTGCTAAGGGCACTCTTTCTCACTTTCCACTTAGTGTATGTGCTTGTCTTTCAATTAACTCAGATCACAACATCCTAAACACTATCATATGCTTGGCAATTGACCACAAACTCTACAGTTATCATGAAAACATGCGTTGGTAAAAAGGTCTTTCAAATGGTTGTAACGGGGCTAAGGGATTCATAACGTGGGAAAGGAAACCAAGAAAAGGGAAATGTAAATGGCTTAATTCTCTAAGAAGAGCAATATCACAGGGCAAACCTCAATTTAATAACTCTTATACAATTAGATTATAAGGAGTATGATTCAGTTATTTTCACCACTGATTTCATTCACTATACTTTTCTTTTATTTATTTATTTTGAATTCAATTCTTTATTTTTCCTCACAAACACCCTTTTCTTTCTTTTACATTGCTGACCCCAAACAATCATGATTTTGTTTTTTTTTATATTTCTCAAACCTTATTTAGTTTGCCTTACCTTTTTGCCTCTTCTACATATAAATCAGAAACCATTATGTGTTTAGGCTTTTGAAAGAAAATCATAACATTTCATGGCTTAAAAGGGGCAACTAATAGATCTTGCATTTGACAAATTCTGAGGCTTAAAGAAATAAGACCTAATGTGTCTTTTTCATTCCAAGCATGCATTCACAAACCATTTTGAATTAGTCAACAGCCAAGTTCTAGAGTGCCTAAAGATATATGATTCACTCAAAGAAGGAAACACAGGCAATTAATTCAACAAAATTTTTAAAATGAACACCCTTTTTGGCTCAAAAGCTCACAATGGTAACTAGCCAAATCAGAGAAAACATGGCATCATGAAGGTGGATTATTGATACAAAACTAGCAATCATATTTATTATTTTTTATTTATTTATTTTATTAAGATTCCAACAAGTTATGTTCAGGATCTAGCTATCTAAATCATTCGTCATACAAACAACAGTAATTGCAATCAGGAAATCAATGTTATCCGGTGACACACAAACAAAACATAACTCAACCATGCAAATGAACAAAAACAGAAATAGAAGCAAAACATAATAGAAAGTAAGAACAAAGTAAAGTTAAGGTTTTGCGTACATACCATCCAAAACTAATGATGGACATTGTCCACAATGTGTTAACAGGAGTGAAATAGGACACAAAATCTTAACAGATATCTATCACAGAGAATGAGGGGGAAAATGACCCTGTTGGGTGTAACAGCCCTGGTTTTTCAGAATAGGAACCCAAGCTCTCAGAACCCCTGAGAGTATCACGCTAAGTATTTTGAGAGAATGAGGCTTAGGCTTGATCCTTAGATCATTGCGAGAATGTAGGAAAATAAGATTTGAGAGGATGTGAGCAACATATAGTTCAGTTAAACGGAGACGAGTGAGTAAGGGAGACTGTGTGCAATGGTAAACCCTAGAGAGACTTACTAAATTACTGACGATTTATATAAAGATAAATGTGTTTGATTTAGTAATTAGATTATTGATGAAGTATTGTATTCATGAATGTATTCTATTATTGATGCTAGAATTGATGAATTATGATATATCTTTAATTCTGATAGATTATAAGTGCTGATGGTCAGTTATCTGATTGGGAATAAATTAAGAATAAGTAAATCCATTTAAGTATCAAGTTAGATTTAGAGGATAAATGATTATTAGAGCCTAAGATTTCATAAAACTTAATTAAAACTCCCTAATAAAATGATCACAGAATAATACGTTATTTGGATGTCAGCAGATAAACAGACGTTGTTATTGAAGAGTTCAGTTAATTAATATAAAATGAAATAAATAGATAATCCTTATTTTAGTGTTTAACATTATCTGTGATAAGATTAAGATACAAATATATATATATATATTTATAATATATTTTAGTTAAAGAGATTATTTAATTACTGTATTTTAATGATAAACAACGTTTGGTTCCTCAAGAATTAAACTATGGGACCCAACTTAAGGTCAAACTCTGACCAGTCAAATCAAGACTAATGATCCACTAAGGAAACGAGTCCTCTTAGGACCGCCTCCTGAAGAATCGAGGGTAATTGACTTAGCCTGACCGGCCAAATCAAAACCCTCAACGTTTCTTACGTTTGACTGTTTATATACCTCGGGGTGTCCAATGGTGACACGGTTAGTCCCTAATAACCCGTTTCGACATTTTAGGAATGTTTCATGAAGAGCTCAAAGTTCGATTTTGTCTCTGCCAACCTTATCCATAAGTCAATTCATTTCTTCGGAAGCCCAATTCATTTTAGGAATGTTTAGGATTTTGTCATCTCATGCCTCTTACCTATATTACCCGCTCTTTGGCAAGCATCACAAGTCAGGACATACTTACACACATCCTTAAAAAGGTGGGGCCAGTAGAACCCGACTTGTAATACCTTGGAGGCTGTCTTGGATGTGCTCATGTGGCCTCCACAAGACAGAGAATGGTAGTGGTCCAAGATGGCATGGATTTCATCCTCAAGAACACACCTTCTAATCAAACCATCTGCACATTGTTTGAAAAGGAGAGGCTTTTCCTAATAACAGTACCTGACATGTATAACACCCCAGATTTTCTGTACTCGAATCCCAATGTGATCGTCATAATTAATAAAATTGCGAATAAATTTTTCGCTTTTGAAAACATTTCCAATACACCATCATGACCACATCAAGACCCAAATCACAGAAAACCAAGGAGTGAGATTTAGTAATCTATAACTGGATCAATAAATGGTTTGCCCATAAAGGTATACAAAATAATAGAGTTTACAGCGGAAGAATGTGTATACCGGGCACACGCCTAGTCCCATATATGACGATATGAGAAAAGGCTAGGCTAGCACGCAATGGCATATTATAAGCCTATTAGACAACCATCATCATTCTACAATTAATTCCATAGGCATGCAAAGCCTAAGGTATAACTATGTATATATACATGTACACACGGGAGTCTTCTCCCAGCCTTCGCTATCATCAATATACATCAATTAATTTTAATCCTCCCAATACACTATAAATTATTTCTTACATTCTACATATTTATTCACCATCCACAAATTCAAGAATTATCTTACACATACCGCATGCTACATTCAAGAATTAATCATCAATGCTCATTATTCACTTTTTAATCCTTCTAATACACATCAAATCATCTCTTACATACTACACTTATATCCACGATTCATAATTCCGAAGGATTATTCTATACATGTTCAAATTCATTAAAATCGCCTACATTCTCAGAATTCATTCATTATACAAGAACCATAAAGGATGCCGGCCAAGGCACTTCCATTACCACTATTTACCTTCACCAAAGCTTTGACTAGAAATCTGAACTCATCCCATGGCAACCTACATCACAAGGCTAAAAAGGAGACCACATGGGAGAGTGAGTTATACATTCAAAATGACGAATAATATATATATTGTGATCATGTGTATATGCATACAACATCATGTGTGCTTTGCTTTAAAATCATTAGATTATCATTCATTCATCATTTCATTATTATAGTAGGCATACAAGCCTCATGAACCGTAATTCATATCATAAACAAGCACAACATATACACCATCACTCTGCCACTTATCAACAAGGGCATTCACAGATTATCATCATCATTTCATTAATTCATGTCTTTTCTTACTTTTATATGGTCTTCCGGTATATTAATTTCTCATCTCATCAACACCATACCACCATCTCATTCATCATCAATCATCATCATATTCTGGCATATCACCATGCTATATGCAAATGCTCTTATGGCTAATGCATATGCACAATGGAATAGACAACAAATGCGGATCCGACTGTGGGAAATAACACCAATTGTGGGTTCAAGCATAATCACATATCATGCCCCTACTGCAGTAGTAAAATGTGTACACATATATCATAATGCATGCATATTCACCATATTTTTACTGGTACCAAACCGTATCGCCCATCATGCAACACCTGGTCATTTTCACCATGACCGCGGTATTCATCACATTCAACATATGGTGTTGCGGGCCAACCATGATTCTCAACATGGCAGCTGTCATCCGAAGGACCACCGGGGACACCTGCTCCTCAAGAGCTACCCCCCACAAGGGTCAACCACATGCAGCTCCCCGTAGCTCAGCATGGGCAGCTTCGTGACTCACACACCGAGTCACAGGGGAAACAACGTATTGCTCGTGCACTGAGCCGCCCTCCCACTGGGCCAACCGGGGGAATCCCCTAATATTCCAACACCGGCAGCTATGATATGCCATGGATGCAATGCAATGCAAATCAAATGCATACTCACTCTGTGCATCCTAAATGCCACTCATCGATCATCATCATCATAATCACCAACACCACCATACACCTTTGTGGATTTCAACCTTGTTGGTTTCATAATTATTATTTTCAAGTTTTAATGTGGCATTTCCATCTCAACATATTTTCACATATATTTCACATCATACACGCAAGTCAATACTTGTAAACAGCCACTATGGCATTTCAACATCACATATTATTCAACAATATTATCACACTTTATTTAGTGGATTTTCATCTCATCATTCATAATAATCCACACATGGATATCAAAGGGCATAGCAATTATCATAATATTAATCCACACATGTGGCAACAAGGTGTTACGAATTACATATACATATATAACAATCAAAATTGCCTCACACACATGCAAGTCAATTACTTGCACCCATCACAAGAGTATCATAATAGTTCTCAATAATTATCAAATTGCTATTTCAATTAATTCAATACATATACATGGCAAGGCAAACATGAGTATCCATCACATACAACAATCACTATTAAGTTTACTCATGCAATTTGAATGTTAACTCCTCTCCTACCTTGAGGGAAGAGCCGAAACTAGTCCAATGCTCCGAATGCTCCATTGCATCACCCGGAATACAATCTACATAATATACATATGCATTCATACAATTAATAAGCCATCTCAAGGCATTCCTCATAATTCTTAAACATTTGCTAGCTTATCATAAAGCCCAACATCAAGTCCTAGACTTGATGAACACCAACTTATGCAATTGTATTAGGCTTCGGGAATTCCTTTCCCAAAGCCAAGATCCTCTAGATCTTAAAAAAAGCCAACTAAACCCCATAACATCATTATCTCATCCACTCCATAATGTATTTTCAATTCACCTCAACCCTTCAAATATCCTTATTATAAAATTTCATTCAAATTCATTACAAGCCTCTTGGCCCCAATCAAGACTATCATCAATTAACAAATTCTTATAGCATTTATTATCTTATACAACCTCATGAACATAGTCTAGAATATTATTAACCTTATTAACCAATCCCAATGATTCTAAAGGTTCACTCCTTTCTTACAATTTATTCTAAGACATCAAAAATCATCGAAATCACTTATTTAACCAAAAACTCCCAAATCACCACACTTAGGGTTTTCATCAGAATCCAAACAACATTTGCCCATGTTCATGAATCACCACCAATGGCCATCTCTCATCCTTAATATCATTCTCCAATGTCATTAAACCCACATTCTATTCATATTTCACACTTTCCCCCAATTTATTAAAGTTAGGGTTTCACTAAAACCCATCAACATCATAATTGCTCATTTATGTATCACCCATCCAAGTATTAATTCATGCATCTATAATAACCCACTATTAAAGCCATAATAACAATACCCCACCTTAGGGTTTCCATGATTTAATGCTCTCTCAACAACCCATATGCCATAAATACTCCCCCATATACATAGAATCCAAAGTTTAGGCATAAAAACTCATAGAGAATGGTGAGGAACTTACCTCACCCAAAGAAACAACATGAGCTTCCAAAAAGAGAGGGGTCCACACAAAAATAGAGTAGGAGAAGGAGAAGGAGTCCCAGCACAAGCTTCTCCTTCAAGCTTCCATAAAATAAAAACGGGAGAGGGTAAGAGAGCTCCACACGGCTTTGGTTTTTGGAGAGAAGAGAAGAGGAGATGGAGAAGGAAAAAGACGAAGAAGAAGAATGAAGAAAGGAGGGGAAGAAGTGACGTGAAAGTGGAAAGAAAGTGAGAGTCTTATGTTTTAATATTTGCTTCCCCCTTAAAACAAATCTTACTGTTACTTCATAATTAAAAATGGCAACCCAATAATCCATCATGCCATGTTATATTTACATTAATATCCTTTTATATCCCCCGGGTGTCTAACAGAGTAAGGGAAATAGGCTCAATGCCATCAGAACCGAGTAAAAGAAGGGCCAACATACTCAAACCGAGAGAAAAGAAGGGAGGTACAATCAGAACCGAGAGCAAGGAAGGGAAAAATACTGACAGGGGTGTCACTCGCTCAAGCGAGACCCACATTCGCTTGAGCGAGGCAGCCCAACACGCTTGAGCGCCTCAGCTCGCTCGGGCGGAAACGTCCCAGTAAGCATTCCCAAAGGCATTCGCTCGAGCGAGGCTCCCTTCAACTAGCCACTCGCTCGGGCGAGAATTGTCCAACAAGGAATTTCACATTAACCCGCTTGAGCAAGGTATCCACTCGCTTAAGCAAAATTCGACCAGAGGTCGTCCTTCCCAACACTCAGTTTTGCACTCGGGGAAGTCATTCTAGAACCGATTCCTTCCATTCGGTCCTTCACTCGGCAAATTACTCTAAAACTGACTCATCACTCATTGGGTCTTCCACTCGGTATTCATACCTCTTCTCACTTGAGAATACCTTAACCATTCATTCCTTAGGAATAAACTCCTTAATCAAGTTCCACTCGGAATTGCTTAACACTTAGCCACTCAAAATACATGAAATCCTATTCACTCGGAATTTATACTTAACATTCACTCGGAGTCCGAACCTCATTCACTCGGAATGTATATAACATCTTTCACTCAGCATTTCATTCCCAAAACTGACTCAACACCTGATCGGCTATCACTCAGCAATTCATCTCAACACCGACTCATCTTACTTAGTTTTTCTACTCGGCAAAGTCAATCAAAGCTGACTCGTCTCACATTCAGTTCTCTGCTTGGCAGATTCAATTCAGACCGAGTCCGCTCTCACCCAGTCTTACACTCGGTATATTCATCCCAAATCCGACCTATCCTTCATTCGGTTTTCACTCGGTAAAACCTTCCAGAAATCGACTCCTATGTTTTAGTTATTCACTCGAAATTTTCATTCCAAGACCGACTCATTACCTGGCTAGCTTTCACTCGGTATTTTATCACAATTTTGACTACCTCTCTTTCACTCGAGGAGAGTTATTCCAAGGAAAGTTCTGGACGAACACACACCAAGTATCACCAATCGGTGTTCTCCCACTCGGAGAATACAAAGTCGGGACACACCACTCGGAACAAGTACACTGGACTCGGAAATTCCCCTTCGGGACTCCACTATCCAGATCATCACACTCCAGAGCCTTCTCACTCGGATTATGTATACTTCCTCACTCGGAAAGTCATGACTCAGACTTGAGTCACTCGGAATTCACTCAGAAGTTTCACCCTCTCTTAGTTTATTTTCAAAATCCTCACTTAGACAGAATTCTTTCATGAACTCACCCACTTACCATCTAATGGTCTCGCCTGGGCGAATGCCATTCCTTAGGCCCTTCGCTTGAGCGGATTTCTTCCAGTAGCCAATCCCCTGATTCTCCTAGCATTTACGCTTGAGCGAATTGGCCATTCGCCTGAGCGAAATCAGGCCAGTAGGTAATTCCCTTCGCCCTCGCTCGGGCGAGACTCCATTTGCCTGGGCGAAATTCCTCCAGAGAGCAAACACTGATACTTGCAAATTTCTTTCAGAGAGCAAACATTGATACTAGGCAAGTTCGCTTGAGCGAAATTCACCTTCGCCTGAGCGAAAATTGCCCAGAAGCCATAATATTGGTGCAGGAGACTCTCGCCTGAGCGAGGTCCCATCTCGCCTGAGCGAGAATACCAGCACAGAGTCAAAAACGAAAATTCACACAGGCCATCATATGAAACTTTATCACAAGCCAAATTAATCATATCCAAGCTATCATGTACATCATATAAGGCATATATAACTTGTTCTAAATATTCTCGCTCAGAATTCCTCATTATAAACCAAATTTGAATTTATCCCTCAACTCATACACATCATGAAAGGTACATACAGCCTGTTCAAACATTCCTACCTATAAAATTCTCATTCCAACATATTATTCATGTTAAATTCAAATTCATCTTCATCTTATATATATTCATACTTTGCCACAATGATTCAACATATTCTCACACATCATTCTCAATAATCAACCATTTGCCATTCTTATTAATTACTCATTTTTATAAAATTCGGGATGTTACAATCCACCCCACCTACAAAGAATTTCGTCCTCGAAATTCAACATCAATATACATATCACAAGACCATATCCCAGGCCACACATCAACAAGGTTCAACGACACCATAGAATAACTTTGGATTTCTCAAAGTCCATCAAGACATGTTCATCATCACTTCATCATTCTTAACATAAAATTTCTACATCAAGGGGGGCTTATATTATGAATTATAACTCATCCAATAGAGCTCACATGTTCATACTCAGTATGACCAGATAGGCTCAGTACATTCACCATAAGCAGTTACAATCCCTACACTTGCCCGGCCTATGTGTTGCTGTATCCGACATACAGGAGGCGTCCCAATCCTGTAGTGGTTACCACAAACACATAAGGTCGGCACATAAGTGCATGTTGCCACAATGCCTATGGCATGTAAGACCATATCAGGACCAGTACCTCGTATTCCCATTGCTCATATTGGTCATATATATTCAAACAATACCAAACCATATAAGACTCGGTGACAATCCTCACCAGTCCACAGCTAACATATTCCTACTTTATTGTCATTCTACAATTAATTTGGCATAAACCATGCTATACCACTCATCAAATATTACTTAACATCATAATAAATCAGTGTATCAACCATAAATCTTCAATCATCACAATGTAAATACCCCATCCTTGGGTTTCATCCATCCAAATCCATGTTCAAATAGTCTAAAATTCTTGTCTTACTTACATATTTGCTGGCTATAAATCAATTCGAGCCTTAGAAGATTCATCAAACTCTTATCAAGTAGGCTACTTAATCGTATAATAAGCCTCCACATTAGGGATCCTCCTCATAGATCACAACCAAAGTTCATAAATTAAACATATAACTAACATCGTATCACCTCACCATGCGGTTTCTATCATCAATATAGCACCCTACAATTAAAATAGGGGGTTATGACATGATCAAATTTCCATTCACCAATTCACAATCACATATATCATCTCTAAATCACATCATCATCTATACTTAATTCATTGATCATAATCTCTAAGGCACAGAATTTAGCTCAAGATCACATTGTAAATTCATATACCATAATCAATTCTAATCATACCCCAAGTTCAACATTATTATTCATCAATCATCATGGGTTACATTCATCATTCACATTCCATTACATATCAGCTCTAGCTTCAACAACGCATTTCACAACTAATTTCATTATGGCTCAACCATTCACAAGGTTCGATCAATCAATAGACTTAGGAAGTCTAAGGGTCACCTGATACCCATTGTGGAGTTCTCACATACCACACAACATCATTAGATATGGCTCACAAAACAACATAGGGCCTAGACCGCCATAAGGTCCAATTAGATTAATTCTCTACAACAATCGATCATACAAGACCATACCAAGTCCATCTAGGTCATCACACTTAGTGGGTTATAATTAAATAAATCATTCACTCGGTTTTCACACATCAAAATCGAGACACAATCCCAATCTAACATGTATTCGATTTCACATTTAATCATTTATCACTTATTCAAATTCTCAATCTAGGGAAATACAACGAATCACTTATATCATATAACACATAGGGTCCTTGTGCCAAAGGATATAAAATCCATCCTTCACAAATGGCATACCCAAACATTTAAATTCGAACATATCCATACTAGGGAATTATTCAATATTATTCATTCCTTCAACTCATCATGTGAGTTTCATTTCATTTAACAAACATTCCTTGGCTAAACGCCATAGGCATAATGCATATAGAGACCTAACCACAATTCATATTCCAGGTGCATATGCACGTCAAGATCTCAACAGGTATGGTCTATTACTACCATATCAATTTCTTTCTCAATATCTCCTATCCGTAATCAACATACGGCATAGGTCCATCATTAAATCAATATATATATATATATCATATCCATGGTCAACACCTGGCATCAAATCATCATCATATCAATTCGTATCTCATATCTCATATTCACATCTCGATATTTCATTTCCATGATTAACATTCAATCATGAATTCATCATCAAATCAGTTTGCATTTCATATATATATCAACGTCAATGCACAATAACAATATATTCGTCATTTGAAGGTAATAGGGTAAGGAACTTGGCCGGTCTTACACGATACATACATCCATCATATGTCAAGGAATTTCATTCATTCATATCCATTCCCATATTTCATTCATAATTATCAATGAGCAACTAGGCTCCACAAGTTCATCATATAACCTAATGATAAAGGGTATACTCCCCATAGTCAATAACCGCATCTTATGAATCATAATTTCATAAAAATCCTCAAATCGCATCAATCACAGCTCAACCCTAATGATTCACAATAACTCCTCTATAAACAAGTATGCCCTATAATCAATTCACAATTCCTAGACACTTAGTACATCATAGGTCCATGTAGGGCAATGAAACATAATATCATCCTCAAGATAATTATCATTCTTAAATCTATACAAAGCAACCATATGTCATTAATGAGCATCTCACTCCAAAGATCATCATAAAAGTCTCACCATTGTGAAATCATACTCTAGCCATCCATAATATCAATTTATCACAGAGCAACCATGCTCTGGCAGTAACCAATAATTCTTATTCAGAGCAACATATGCTCTGATACCACCTTTATAACACCCCGGATTTTCTGTACTCGAATCCCAATGTGATCGTCATAATTAATAAAATTGCGAATAAATTTTTCGCGTTTGAAAACATTTCCAATACACCATCATGACCACATCAAGACCCAAATCACAGAAAACCAAGGAGTGAGATTTAGTAATCTATAATTGGATCGATAAATGGTTTGCCCATAAAGGTATACAAAATAATAGAGTTTACAACAGGAGAATGTGTATACCGGGCACACGCCTAGTCCCATATATGACGATATGAGAAAAGGCTAGGCTAGCACGCAATGGCATATTATAAGCCTATTAGACAACCATCATCATTCTACAATTAATTCCATAAGCATGCAAAGCCTAAGGTATAACTATGTATATATACATGTACACACGGGAGTCTTCTCCCAGCCTTCGCTATCATCAATATACATCAATTAATTTTAATCCTCCCAATACACTATAAATCATCTCTTACATTCTACATATTTATTCACCATCCACAAATTCAAGAATTATCTTACACATACCACATACTACATTCAAGAATTAATCATCAATGCTCATTATTCACTTTTTAATCCTTCTAATACACATCAAATCATCTCTTACATACTACATTTATATCCACGATTCACAATTCTGAAGGATTATTCTATACATGTTCAAATTCATTAAAATCGCCTACATTCTCAGAATTCATTCATTATACAAGAACCATAAAGGATGCCGGCCAAGGCACTTTCATTACCACTATTTACCTTCACCAAAGCTTTGACTAGAAATCCGAACTCATCCCATGGCAACCTACATCACAAGGCTAAAAAGGAGACCACATGGGAGAGTGAGTTATACATTCAAAATGATGAATAATATATATATTGTGATCATGTGTATATGCATACAACATCATGTGTGCTTTGCTTTAAAATCATTAGATTATCATTCATTCATCATTTCATTATTATAATAGGCATACAAGCCTCATGAACCGCAATTCATATCATAAACAAGCACAATATATAAACCATCACTCTGCCACTTATCAACAAGGGCATTCACAGATTATCATCATCATTTCATTAATTCATGTCTTTTCTTACTTTTATATGGTCTTCCAGTATATTAATTTCTTATCTCATCAACACCATACCACCATCTCATTCATCATCAATCATCATCATATTTTGGCATATCACCATGCTATATGCAAATGCTCTTATGGCTAATGCATATGCACAATGGAATAGACAACAAATGCGGATCCGACTATGGGAAATAACACCAATTGTGGGTTCAAGCATGATCACATATCATGCCCCTACTGCAGTAGTAAAATGTGTACACATATATCATAATGCATGCATATTCACCATATTTTTACTGGTACCAAACCGTATCGCCCATCATGCAACACCTGGTCATTTTCACCATGACCGCGGTATTCATCATATTCAACATATGGTGTTGCGGGCCAACCATGATTCTCAACATGGCAGCTGTGATCCGAAGGACCACCGGGGACACCTGCTCCTCAAGAGCCACCCCCCCACAAGGGTCAACCACATGCAGCTCCCCGTAGCTCAGCATGGGCAGCTTCGTGACTCACACACCGAGTCACAGGGGAAACAACATATTGCTCGTGCACTGAGCCGCCCTCCCACTGGGCCAACCGGGGGAATCCCCTAATATTCCAACACCGGCAGCTATGATATGCCATGGATGCAATTCAATAATTAAAAATCTAACTGTTACTTCATAATTAAAAATGGCAACCCAATAATCCCCTGATTCTCCTAGCATTTACGCTTGAGCGAATTGGCCATTCGCCTGAGCGAAATCAGGCCAGTAGGTAATTCCCTTCGCCCTCGCTCGGGCGAGACTCCATTCGCGTGGGTGAAATTCCTCCAGAGAGCAAACACTGATACTTACGAATTTCTTCCAAAGAGCAAACATTGATACTGGGCAAGTTCGCTTGAGTGAAATTCACCTTCGCCTGAGCGAAAATTGCCCAGGAGCCATAATATTGGTACAGGAGACTCTCGCCTGAGTGAGGTCCCATCTCGCCTGAGCGAGAATACCAACACAGAGTCAAAAACGAAAATTCACACAGGCCATCATATAAAACTTCATCATAAGCCAAATTAATCATATCCAAGCTATCATGTACATCATATAAGGCATATATAACTTGTTCTAAATATTCTCGCTCGGAATTCCTCATTATAAACCAAATTTGAATTTATCCCTCAGCTCATACACATCATGAAAGGTACATACAGCCTGTTCAAACATTCCTACCTATAAAATTCTCATTCCAACATATTATTCATGTTAAATTCAAATTCATCTTCATCTTATATATATTCATACTTTGCCACAATGATTCCACATATTCTCACACATCATTCTCAATAATCAACCATTTGCCATTCTCATTCATTACTCATTTTTATAAAATTCGGGATGTTACAACATATGCAAAAAACTTCTTTTTCTACTGAAAACCAAAGTCAGGGAGCAAAATACCACATGCAAGAAAATTGACAAAATTCGTATACCAAGGCACTTATTGGACACTAAGACTCAGAAGTTGTTCATCCGAAAAAGATTCATTAATGGGAACAACATCACCTATCTCATCTTTTTCGGATGACAACCTGGATAAATGGTCAGCAACAAGATTCTCAGTACCCTTATTATCTTTAATTTCTAAATCAAATTCTTACAAAATTAGAATCCACCTAATTAGCCTAGGCTTTGCTTCTTTTTTGTTCAATAGATACTTGATGGCAGAATGATCAGTATAGATAGTGACATACAAGCCTACCAAGTATGATCTAAACTTATCAAAAGCAAAGACAATAGCTAATAATTCCTTTTTAGTTATGACATAAATTACTAGGCATCGTCCAATGTTTGGCTAGCATAATGGATCACATGGAGCTTCTTATCCTTCCGTTGGCCAAGCATAGTACCCACTACGTGATCACTAGCATCGCACATCAACTCAAATAAGAGTTCCCAATCATGGGGGTGTATAATAGGAGCAGAAATCAGAGCCTGTTTAATCCTGCAAAAAACCTTAAAACAAGATGAGTCAAAAACAAAAGGCTCATCATTACCCAAAAGATTCATTAAAGGCTTTGTGATCTTGCTGAAGTCTTTAATGAACCCTGGTAAAACCCGGCATGCCCAAGAAAGCTCTGAATGCCTTTCACAATGGTAGGTGGGGGCAATTTTTTAATCACCTCCGCCTTGGCCTTATCCACCTCATTTCCTCTCTCAGACACCAAATGTCTAAGAACTATGCCTTCCTTTACCATGAAATGGCATTTCTCCCAGTTTAAGACTAAGTTGGTCTCTTCACAGCATTGCAAGACTTGGCACTAATTAGTTAAGCAATTATAAAATCCAAACCATGCATGGAAAAACCATCCATGAAAACTTCTATCAGATTTTCAATCAAATCAAAAAGATGGTCTGCATACACCTTTGAAAAGTCACAGGTGCATTACAAAGGCCAAAAGGCATTCTCCTATATGCATATGTCCCATAAGGGCAAGTGAAGGTAGTTTTTTGTTGATAAGATGGATGGATGAGGATTTGATGAAAACCCGAGTACCCATCCAAATAACAGAAATAAGAGTGCTTAGCAAGCCTCTCAAACATCTGATCAATGAAAGGAAGAGGGAAATGATCTTTCTTTATGGCGCTATTCAATTTCCTATAGTCAATGCACATGCCCCACCCAGAAACTATCCTAGCAGAAATAAGTTCCTGTTTTTCATTTTTAACAACAATTATCCCTCCCTTTTTTAGCACCAGATAAACTGGGCTTACCCATTTACTACTAGCAATAGGGTATATGACTCCAGCATCAAGCAATTTTAAAATCTCTTTCTTAACCACTTCTTACATTTTCAGATTTAGTCTCCTAAGTGGTTCTACTGTGGGCCTACTCTCATCCTCTACAGTTATCCTATGCATGCAAAAGGAAGGGCTAATCCTCTTAATAATATCCATGGTATACCCAATAACCTTCCTATACTACCTAAGCTATTTTAGGAGTTTTTCAGTTTCCATAAGATTCAATTTAGCACTTACAATAACAAGATATGTGGAGTTTGGGCCAAGAAACTTATACCTTAGTGAAGCTGGTAAAGGCTTTAATTCCACCTGGGGGCTCACCACTTTATCATACATGACCTCAGTATCATGTCTTAATAGGGCTTCTCCTTCAGAGCAATCAGATGTTCCTGCAGGCTCAATCATAAAAATAGATTCAAGTGGGTCTTTAGGAAGAGTTTCTTCCTTTATCACTTGGTCAACATAATCCACACTACAGCAAACATCATCATTTAAAGGTTTTTCAAAGCATTTTTCAAATTAAAATCAACCTTTTAGTCTCCAATAGTTAGAGATAACTTCCCATTTTACACATCTATAACTGCACCCACGGTTGCCAAAAATAGCCTGCCTAGGATTATAGGGATCGTGGAATCTTCATCCATTTCTAGAACAACAAAGTCAGCAGGAATAAAAAACTTTCCTACTTTGATATGAACATCTTCTAAAATGCCTGCAGGATATTTAACAGACCTATCAGCTAATTATAAAGACATCCTAGTAGGCTTTCACTCACCCAATCCTAATTTCCCAGAAATAGACAATGGCATTAAGTTAACACTAGCTCCTAAATCACATAATGCTCTATCTATAGCCATGTCACCAATCATACAAGGGATAGAAAAGCTACCTGGATCTTGAAGCTTGTGAGGCAGCTTCCTGTGGATCAAAGCACTGCACTCCTCAGTAAGTGCTATATTGTACCATCTTCCTCCAGCTTCTTCTTATTAGACAAAATATCCTTCAGAAACTTCACGTAGGTAGGCATTTACTACAAAGCATCAGTGAAAGGAGGTATCAATGTATAATTTTTTCAATACCTCAAGAAACTTACCAAATTGTTTATCCAACTTTGCCTTGGCCAAGCGCCGAGGAAATGGAATAGGAGGTTGATATGGCTTTACCTTCTCATTCTTCTCACATGGTTTCTCCTCCATAACCACCAGATGAGATGGAGACTTATCCATTTTCTTTTCCTTCATAGCCTTCTCTTTAGGCATACCAATTGGGCCATCATACTTAGTACCACTCCTAAGAGTGATAGCCATGGTGTGATTGGATGGTCCTGCTTTGGGCTTTCCAGGAAATGTCCCTGGCATTCTTGTTAAAGATGAGGCTTGTTGGGCAATTTGGTTCTCCATCATTTTATTATGGGTGGCAAGAGAGTCCATCTTGGAGGTTAACTTCTTGATAGCATCAAAGAACTCATCATTTTGCTTAATTTGTATGGTCACAAATGTCTCCATCAAGGACTCAAATTTTGATTTCTGTGGAGCATAGGGTTCTTGTTGTGACCTGAAGTTATTCTGGTTGCCTTGATTTCTTTGGAATGGTGGAGGTCTATATTAGAATCTTGGTGGTCCTTGTTGTTTGTAGTTATTCCCAAAATTTCCACCATAGCTCCTAATGGCATCCACTTGTTGCATGTCAGATTTGGGTCCTTGAGATACTTCAACCTAACAACTTGATATGGTAAGACCTGTAACACTACATAATTCACACACCACATTAGAAGTACTTGTTCCCAACTCAAATTTAACAGAAAGTATAACACCCCTGATTTTTCGGACTCGAATCCCGATGTAATCAAAATAAATATTTAATAAGAATGCAAATAAATTTTTCACATTTTGAAATATTTCCAAAACACAACTACGATTACATCAAGAACCAACTCATAGAAAACCGAAGAGTGAGATTTAATAAAATATAACTGGATCATTAAATAGTTTGCCCATAACGGTATACAAAATAACAGAGTTTAACAGCGGAAGAAGAATGTGTATACCGGGTATGAGGATATGAGAAAAGGCTCGGCAAAGTATGCAAACACAAGCCTATTAGGCCACAACCAATCTTATACATAAGTCATAAACATGCAATGCCTAGAATATGAATATATATATATATGGTCATGTAACATACATCTTCAATATCCACCATTGATAATTGACAACATTCGATTCAACCTCAAAATCATATTCATCAACACTCATACATCCTAAAATGGCTACACATCTAACATCATTTTATTCATCAAGTGGCTATGAATTCCAACACCCTAAATATCAACACATTGATCACTTATATTATCGTTTACAATACATCCATCGATATCAATAAATATCAACACTATCATGTACATTCATTCACAATTCAATAAATTTACAATCGCTGCCGACCAACGCATTCCATTACCACTATTTTACCTTCACAAAAGCTTTTCTTTAAAAATGTTATCTTCCCATGACATCCCTGCATCAATACTAAAAAATAGACCACATGGGAGAGTGAGTTATACATTTCAAATAACGATATGAATACAATTGAAATTATGTGAATATACATATCAACATCATGTTTGCTTTGCTAAGCACATCGATAGTCATCATAAATTATTAATTCAACAATATATACTTATTTCATACTTATTCATCAAATCATAGCAAAGCAAACATATACACATCTATCACATCGCCACAATGGGCCAACATCACCAATGGCAACCATTTAGGTCTTTTCTCAAAGCCACCATGCGCTATCATCATAATCATCAATCGTAATTAACCATATCCAACATTAAATGGGCCATAACACATATATCGTCATATTTAACATCGTTTGAGATATATTCATATCATTTATTAATCATATGTGGTCTTTTAGGTATTTAATTACCCATCTTATCAACACCATACCACCATGTCAATCATCATCAATCATCATCCTATTCTGGCATATCTCCATGCTATATGCAAATGCTCTTATGGCTAATGCATATGCATAAGGGAATAATCAATAACAAATGCAGATCCGACTGTGGGAATAAATACCAAATTGTGGGTCAAGCATAGGTGTGCTACTATGCCCCTACTGCAGTAGTAAAAGTGTACACTTATATCTCAATTCATGCATGCTCAACATCATATTTTACTGGTACCAAACCGCTATCGCCCATCTGTAGCACTAGTCACCCCGTGACTTGCGGATCAACAACATGGCCTCACCTGCCAAAAGTGCTACAGGACCCTCCCGAACACACATCGAGAGAGCCATGCCCCGTCGGACACTGAGGTAACTCGCTCACCATAGAGCCGCCCGCCCACTAGGCCCGCCACATAGGGTGCCTGGTCACCAAACTACGGACAGCTTCGTGACTCACACCAAGTCACAGGGGAATAACAAGAATGCTCGTGCACTGAGCCGCCCTCCCACTGGGCCCACCTAGTGGAACCCCCCTAATATTCCACATAGACAACGATCGATATGCCATGGATGCAATGCAATGCAAATCAAATGCATTTCTCACACTGTGCATCCTAAATGCCACTCATCAATCATCATCATAATCACCAAGACCACCACCCTCATTTTAGTGGATTTTATCATTGTTGGTTTCTTAGCCATTGTTTTCAAGTTTTATATATGGCATTCTCATCTCAACATATTTTACATATTTTTCACATCATACATGCAAGTAAATACTTACGATCAACCATAATGGCATCATATCTTTACATATTATTCGTAAATATTACCACACATTCATTTAGTGGGTTTTCATCTCATTATTCATCACTATTGTTTTACATATTAGTATGGTATTCATAATAATTCATAAATATAATTCAAACCACACATACAAGATCACACTTGCGTTCAACACAATAGTATTCAACAAATCATCAATAATAACGACCATCCTCTATTAATGGATTGATTAACAATCTCATCCATCATTATTCATTATCGATATCATCTCCGATTCATCGATTTAAAACAAATAGATTGTCATGCAATCATCCCCTCATTAGTATTATCTTATCATATCACTAGTGGTGAATATCCATGTTTCCATAACATGCCATAATCAATATCAACACCACTAATACACACCATCATCACATACCTCTAATAAAATCTCTTATTTTTACCTAATAAAGGGGTTTTGGATACCATTAAGCTCATGACAAATTTCAACATTAGGACATGAGAAAAACTCATTTTTAGTCTTAAAAATAGTGGGACATGTCACAAATATCACCTATTAGTCCCAATTTGATAACCATAAAAAGTTGGGTTTAAAACCCTCTTAAACTTGTATTTTTCAATGCAGCGGGTTCGGTATTTTCCACCTAATGAGAGTTAGAAAACTCCTATTAAAGTGAGAAAAATTCTCACACCTCCGTAACATAATTATCTACAACTTTCATGAAGAAGTCGGAGGTCAAAAATGTCATTAAGGTGCCCAAACAGGCCAAAGACAGCAAAGAAAACTGAGCAGTTGGAAATTTCTGACAGTGGGGAAATCCACTGGCCATGGGAAATTCCACTGGCCATGCATCCCACTGCCTGGACCACCCAAAATGGTCATTTTTACCATGTTTTAAGGCAGGACGATCCACTGGCAGTGGGAATTCCCACTGGCCGTGGATCTCGCTGCTGTAGGCTCTATTCTGCAGCTTTTTAACCCTTAAGTTTTTTTGCCAACTTTGGGACCCCTTTTCACTAGGCTAGTCAACTCTGATTTGCATGAAATTTTATACACAACTTACCTACCCTAATATCAATTATGTGACAAAGTTTCAAGCCCAAATTCCATCTTAACCAAAATCTAAGCTATAGGGTAGTTTTATGCATATTTTGGGCATTTTACATGACATACCAAAATACAATTGGCTAAGTTTTTGTCCAAACATTCCATGAACCTATGTTCATATATATATATATATATGACTTGATCCGACAAGTCTCATCCTATGATTCATTTCCCATATCTAGGTAGGTTCCAATAGCATTTCAAGCCCTTTTTGGCTAAACCAAGCATACCAAATTTCAAAGTAAGCCTCTTTGGCCACAACCCACCATGCATACAAATTTCATACATATATTATGACTTGTAGGTGACCTCTACATGAAGTTTATCCTACAAAATAAGAATATCACCTATCCACTTCCTCGATTATGCATAAAATGCACTTTGTGAGCTATAATTAGACCCAAACCATTCATACTTCATTTCATTATAAGCCTTTCATTACAATGCATCAATTCCCATCAAGGGGGGACCACTAACCATTCATCACCATCTTATATATACATATATAAAATTTCAAAAATCAACAATTTGCCAAGCCTATCATTCATCACATCACCAATTTAACATTTAATATATATTCATGGCAAGGCAATGCATGAGTCATACATCAACATAATTAACAATTATTCACTCATGCAGTTAAAATGTGAACTCCTCTCCTACCTCAGGAGAAGAACCACAATCCAAGTGCTCTGATTACGTCGATCGTTCTGCATCATCGTCCGAAACACAATCTTATCATAAACATACATATACATGCTATTATTATACCATTATAAGGCATCATCTCTTAAAACTCATTATCAAGTCCTAGACTTGTCTAAACCCAATTTATACGCTTATGTTAGGCTTCGAGAATTCCTTTCCCATAGCCATGATTCTCTAAATCTTAAGGGCTAAACAAATCCAACAATGTCAACATCATCGCCCATATCCTTAAGGCTTCTAAATCATCACATGAATCATTCAACCATCATCAAAATTTATTCAAACTCATTATAAGCCGTTTGGCTCTATCTAAGACCATCACCAATTCAACAATTTCAAAATGGCATACATCAAGGCCTAAGACTTCATCAAATACTCATCTTATTTCATTTATCCATCATCAATGGTCATCCTCCATTATTATCTCTCTATCACAATAACAACACTCAACATTGATCATCATTTACCCATTCTTAAGATTAATCCCTCAAATCATCATGCCTTCCAACATGCACAGATTATCATACACAATCTCATGAACTTAGTTCAAAATTTCACCATCCTCATTAACCAATCCCAATGCTCTTAACAATTCATTCTCTTTATATAAATCATTCTAAAGCATTCATAATCATCAAAATTATCAAGTGGGTCAAAACCCCCCCTAAATTATTAATACTTAGGGTTTCTCTCAAATCACCCAATAACAACTTCAACCCATTTCTAGAGTCCATATGAAAATCACAATCCTCATCCATTTCTTGAACCACTTCATAATCAAGACTCACATTTTAAGCCATTCAACCTAGGGTTTTGTCATTTCTACAAACACCCATAACTTCTAACACCACCACTTCAAGCTCAAACAAAATAAAAACCACAAATAGAGGAAGAGGGGTTCAAAGTCATACCTCACCACCTAAGCCAAGCCAAAACAAAAATGAAGGAAGGGAGAGGAGATACTCTAAGATTTTTGCTCCAATATGCCATTCAAGCTTCATTCATCCATGTTTAGTCTTTGATTTTGGCAAGAATGGAAGTGGAAGAGAGGTAGACGGTTTTGGTGTTGGAGATATAGGGGAGAAGAAGAAAAATGAAGAATAAGGGAGAAGAGGAGAGCTTGGACGGTTTTGGAGGGAGAGAGGAAAGAAAAGATGAAAGCTTGGGTCATTAACCAATGGGTAAAGCCATGTTTCAATTTACTTTTTCCAATGGTCCATAGATCCCATTATCCAATGGTTAAAGGAATGAAAAGGAGAGGAAGAAAAGGGGCTACGGTGGAATGAGGGGGGAAAATGGGATTTATCAATTTCTTTTTATTCTATTTGACTCGTATTTTCCCTGCCTAATAACTTACACTGTGTCCAATTAAGTATTTCCTCAATACTAAAAATTATTTTAACTATACCACTATAACCACAATAATTTTCTAAACGTCCTAGACCCATCAAATATTCAATTCGACCAAGTAGGTCCCACATCATCTGTTAAATCACCCAATTCTGGTAAATCTTAATTTACCGATAATTCACCTTTAATGTCTAATTGATTTTCCCATAATTACCGAACCATAAATAATCAATTATCATTATCACAAAATTTATTTTCTTTAAAATCCGGGATGTTACAATCCACCCCACCAAAAAGAAACTTTGTCCTCGAAGTTCAACATCGACATATATCGCGAGGGCACACTTCGGCCACACACCAACAGAGTCCAGTGACACTATAAGGTGATATCGGACTTCCCAAAGCCCAACAGAGCATGTTCATCATCATTTCTTTATCCAAGTATAAAACTTCACATATTCATAGTGAGTCACCACTCATCAATTCTCGGTTTATTCATTACTACTCTCACATTCTTATCCAATACCTCCGGATAGGTCCAACACATTCACCATAAGCAGTTACAACACTACACTTGCCCGGTCTATGTGTTGCTACATCCGACATACAGGAAGGCGTCCCAATCCTGTAGTGGTTACTACAAGCACATAAGATCGGCGCATAAGTGCGCGTTGCCACAATGCCTATGGCATGTAGAGACATATCAGGGTGAGTACCTTCATATCTTATCACTCATATTATTCATATCAATTCAAATAATATCTCTTCACACACAAGACTGTGTGAGAATTTACACAAGTCCGTGAGTACTACACTCACATCACATTATCGTTTAATCATGATTCGGCGTAAATCATGCCATATAATTCATCAATTGTCAGCCACCACAACCATATATTGACATATCAACCCTAGATTTCCTATCATCATCGGGTAATCACCCCACCATTGGACTTTATCTATCTCGAAGTCATAGTCAAATAACTTAGAAATCATTTGTCTAATCCAAACATTGTCGGCTATAATTCGATTCAAGCCTAATTGATTCACTAAACTCATATCAAATATACGCTCTCAAGGTTAAAATAAGGTCCACAATCATATAATAATCTCTCACACTGGTGGATTTCCTCATCTATCATAGCCCTCATAAAACTCACATTAAAAACACCCCACCTTAGGGTTTCTCATTATAAATGTCTTCCATTAACATACCCTTATGCATTAAACTCTCTCCCAACAACCATTACCCAAAACCTAGGGCTTAGAGCTCAAGAAAATGGAGAGAGATCCTTGCCTCAAGCCAAGAGAAAAGAGCTCCAAGAATGGGAGGAGAAGAGCACAAAAATTGAGAGGGAGACAGGTAGCTTCAAGCCACCATTGTTATCTTTTCCAAGCTTGAAGCAACCAAAAATGGAAGGGAAAGGGGGAGCACACCACACTTTGTGGATTTTTGAAGAAGAAGAAGATGAATGGGAAATGGAAGAGTTAAAAGGAAAAAGAGTGTTTGCAAGAGAGGGAGAGGGTCACGTAAATGAGAGAAGAAAAATGAGAGTTTAGTGTTTTAAGTTAATCCTTCTCATTAAACTTACCGTTTTACAGCAAACAGGATCTCTGTTCGGGCTCAATACTTTATCTAAAAATTATTTCGAATACATATTCGGACTCCCAATAATACTCTTAACAGCCCTGACCAATAGCACCTCAATCGGGGATACTTGGTCCGACACCCATATTTTAATTGGGTATAATTTTAGCTTTGTTGCGCGGATAATATTTGTTGAGGAAGGCATGAGACAGCTGCTCCTATGTAGTGATTGACCCCTCCGAAAGTGAATACCACCAAGCTCTAGCCTTATCCCTTAAAGAGAATGGGAAAAGCCATAGCCGGATTGCATCACTTAAGATGCCATTTACCTTGAGTGTATCACAGTACTCAAGGAAGATTTGGAGGTATAGATTCAGATCCTCAGATGGAAAATCTCCAAACTGGTTTTGTTGAACCATTGAGAGCAAGGAAGGCTTCAATTCGAAGTTGTTCACCTCAATGTTTGTCCTAGTGATGCTAGGCCTCCTATCCATTACACTGGGTGCTACAAAATCACGAAGGGCTCGGTTATCAGGATTGTCCATTGGTTCTTCGGTATTTGAACTCAAAGCTTGTTGCTTGTTTTGTTCAAGTCATTTCTGAAATGCTCTGATCTTACGAAGGGTCCTTTCATTTTCTGGATCGAAAATGTGTTCAAAGTTGTGACTTTTTTGCATAAATAGACCTGCATAACACAAACAGGCAAAACACCTAAGTGTAAATCTGTAGAAAAATTAAGAACAAACAAAAAGAAATATTATGCAAAAAAATAAAGGTCTAGTCTAATTAAAACACCGCTTAGCCATTATTGTAGGGAACACAATCCTCGGCAACGGTGCCAAAAACTTGATAGCCGTTCTGCAGAAGTAATAAAAATGATCGTTCCAACAAGGATTGTGCCAAAGTACTGATTTTAACAATAATTTAATTATCTAGAAAATTCATTCAACAATGGAAAAAATGCAGTAAAGTAAATGCCACAGCAAAATTATGACAGAGAATAAAACTTTTTGGTTTAAATTGGATTACACAATGGTTAACTTCTTGGGATTTAGGTGTGTGAATGAATTACATATTGATTTACCCAAGACCTTCTGTTTATGAGTTAACGTTCTAAGGTGAGACTTCCTAAATTCGTTAACATTTTCCTCTCAGAACAACGATAACATGCTCAATTAATAAAGAACATCGTTCAATTTATTTCTTGAACTTATTAAGAACAATGAAATCCCATTTAACCTCGAAGTGTTATGCCCACTTTCATGGTCCATAACCCTAAGTTCAAATTCAGACATTTCAAAAAAACGGTTAATCTTTCAATTATCTCGACATTCTAGTTTCAATTGGGTTTATCTTTAGTTCATCAAAAGCTTTAAGCATGCATAGAATTTGAATAGAAACCAAGATTCATAAACAGAACGGAGAAAGGATCATTCAATATATAATCATGTCACAATCCCTAATTCTAAGATTTGAAATTAGTTACACATGCTAAATTTGATACAATCCATAATAAACTCTATGTTCAGAGAAATACAAAAGCTCTCAAGATGAGCTTTGAAAGAGTGGAAGAAGAAAAGAAAACTAGTTCTCACTCAAAAATCCCTTTGATCTTCTAAAATCCGATGTTAGATGCCAAGATCCTTTGTGTTTCTCTTCTAAAAACCTCTACAATTTCTCCCTTTTTCGTCCTCTTTTTTTCTCCATCCAACACTCTCTACAGAACTCCCTTCAACTGCCCCTAGTATGCACCCTAAAAATCAGGAAACAGGGCTTCGTGGGGGTAACCACGACCAGTGGTGGTAAACTATTGACAGTGGTTTGGGGTCTGATGATCCAAATCCTGGAAAATTCAATGTACATTGGCACCGGATGACAACCACAGTTAGTGATGGGAAACCACGGCCAGTGGTTGTCTCTGACTCTTGATTTAAATTGCCATAGTGCCAACCACGGTCAGTGGTGAGAAACCACGGTCAATGGTGGCCACTGCTGGATGAACCTTTGCACAAACAGAACCAACCATGGATAGTGGCTGTCTTTTCCACTTGATCATCTTGATTTTATTCATTCTAGTGACAACCACTGCCATTGGTTTGTTCCAACCTTGCCTAATCACACTACTAAGGTTCCCAAAGGCTTTTTTTTGTATCCCAGTTGCCATTTTTCATCAAAATGAACTTAAAACATCAATAGTCTTATAGAAATAGAGACAATCGAGTAGTCCATATAGAACAAAATTAAAAACCAAGGAAAACGGGAGGAATAAGGGCAAAAATAGACAAAAACTACCATCTAAAAACACTCAAAAATAAGACAATATGTGAAACATCCTTAATTAATTAAACCCCAAACCGAGAGACCAGGGAATTTTTTCCCAAATTAACCAAGCAACCGGGTAAAGTGAAACAGCATGGAAGGCAAGGGAAGTTAAGTACAACGGAAGAACAAACAGCGCCTAAGCAAGACCAAACAGCGTTCACTCGCTCAAGCGAGATCCCAATCCGCTTGAGCGAGACAGCCCATCTCGCTTGGGCGAAGAACCCATTAGCTTAAGCGAAACCAACCACACTCGCTGGAGCGAACATAGATACAAGGTAATTCCTCATTTGGATTTGGGACATAGGATCACTCAGTAAATCATCACACTCATATTTCGCTCGGGAATTTACATAGCTCCTTACTTCATTCATGTAGGTCACAAATATAAACCACTCGGGAAATGACTCCCTGAATCCTATCACTCGGGATCCAGAACTCTTTCTCTCTCGGTATCAATGAAGTCCCCTTCACCCGGATTATTTCCCCAGTTATACGCTACTCGGAATTACATCACAATGGATCCACTCGGAAACGTATTACACATTTTTCACCCGGTATACCTCAACCTCACTACAATCAGAATGTATTTCACATTCTTCACTCGGCATATATATATATATATATCTCATACACTTAGAATATATCCCAATCTCAACCATTACAACATTCCTTATCTCTAAGGTGGTTCACTCGGATTTATCTAATATTTAGCCATTCGGAATATAGACATAGCCTCACACGGCAATGGCTCTCCCATAATATTCCACTCAGAATTTATCAACTTAGTACTATTCATTCAATAATCACATCCTAACCGACTCAAATACATGTTACCAATATAAAACATTCACTCGGAATCCTGATAACTCGGATTTCTTATACATATAAATTTGCATTCATTATACAACATTCTTAAGAGCCGGCCAAGGCTTTAACATAACCATATACAATCGATACAGTATACTCTGTACACTACCACAACACAGATACCCATCACTCGGGTTTAGGCCTTCTCACCATTCCGAGTCTGGCCTGTACATACTGAAAAATGGTGTAGGGGTGAGCCTTTACATGTAAAATGTTAGTTACTGGCTCGGATTTAATTCTCAATTCTCAGATATATAATAACATCACTCGTTCGGATTCATGCAATACAGTCAGGATTAAATAATTCACATCATTCACAATCACATATGCTCATAGTCATAACACACCATGCACTCGGCAAGGGCACTAATGTACATACAGACACTCAGTCGGATTTCATACCAATCATTCATGGCTATATTACTCATATTGTTCACTACAGCATGCACCATAACCATAACATCATACTACACTAGGCAATAGCATCAATATATATGTACTTATCCAATCGGATTTACTCAACTCCATTCCAAACTATATCAAAGATTTCATTCACAATATCATATCCACATATTCATGTAATTCACATTGAGCTCAATGACAATCATAAGCGTACACACAGATATTCAATCAGATCCGCTTCGCGTGTTATCGATTTTTATCGTTGCAACGTAGGCTCCCAGCCTTCTATTCAGCTCCCAGCTGCTTGGCCGTTTTACAGGTACCCAACCGTTTGCCCTCACAGGTGACATCAACGCTCTCAGCGTCAACGGCGGTGCTCACAGGCAGCCTGAGTCTCACTCAAAGGGTACCTTGAGTCCCACTCAAAAGGATTTCACAGCGTCTCACGCTTTTAATAACCGATGGTAGTGTCCCACACTACATGCTCTCAGCATTTAACGAATCCCATGCGCCACGCGCGGAATAATCATACAGCACAGATTTCACACAGTATAGACTTTCACTCGGAAATCCACATTTTCATCGCATACATCACATGCCTTTTAATACAAAAGCCCCAACAGGGGTTAACATCACAGTTCACATATTATGCACTCAGCATTCAATGTCAGTAACATGCATCCTGCACTTTTAAACACAAAATCACATACGAAACCAGCATAGCAAGCTCATATATCTCATGTACACGACAATCCATTCTTTCATTTCATGCATGACATGTCTTTTTAATGTGAGAATTCCCAAATAGAGGTCGACCAACAATTTACACATATACACTCAGTGTTCGAATCATCAGTAACATGTATTTCACACAGTTAAACATAAACCACGCACTGGAATCAGTATAGCAAATTCACACACTCGACAATTCAAAAGAGACAGCATGCATTTCAGTATAAACATCAAACAGATATTTTTCCACTGCCTCACAATAAAATGCGCTCGACAATCACCATAATAGCATACACATACATTCACTTTGCATTCTCATGATCATCTACGCACAACTCATGCACAGAAACCAACATGCACCACACATTCGGCTACCACTCAATCACAGTACCACAGTCAACAATTACTAGTGCAACGCAACACAATGAAGAGATTTCACCCGGTATCCGTCCATAAACCACACATTTGAGATGTAAGTTAGCTCCCCCTACCTGGAATGAAAATCCCAGAAGCTCCTTTGACTCACAGCTCCGATCGGCTGCTCACCGATCGATCCTTCAGTCATCTTTTTTCACTGAACGCTCCCGTCGTCGTATTCTGCACAGCTTGAAGGAATCGGAGGCTATCTCACACTCTTGAGCAGTTCAGCCATCGAGACACTTAGTACATCTGCATGCAAGGACAGGGTAGGCCATTCGAGCCTTCAAGACACCCAGCTCTCTGCACACTCTCTTGAGCAGCTCCATCACAACGCTAGTGAACGCTCTATCCTCCCCGAAGCACTTTGTAGTGTAGATCTCCACTGATATTCAGGCAGCTTCGAGCAAAAGAGAGGGAGAAAGAGAGAAGTCGACGAAGGGAAATGAAAGAACAGGGAAGGAACGGAGTGTCGTCCCTGAGTCGTCGAAGGAGAAGCTCTCAACTCTCTCTGGACCTTTGGTAAGTGGAATGACGTGAATAAGGAAGTGAGTGGAGAAGAGTAGAGCCGAAACTCTTATATACTCCAGGGGCACATGCGTCTTACCGCTGGCCACTAACATTAATTAATTAACCATTAGTTCTCTAATCTACAATTAATCTTAACTCATTCACTAATCTCATTCGGTAGTTAATTTTTAAATCGGGATGTTACAATTCCCCCCTCCTTCAAAGAATTTCGTCCTTGAAATTCCAATATATACTTGCCCCAATCAACCGCTCGGCATATTACTGTCATGCCACTCTAAACAATTACATACCTATGCTTCTCCAGCATTCACCGACCAGTCAATTCCAATCGGCATAGTTTCGCTTCTCAAGCGTTTTACTGACCTCCCCCACAATTCTAGTCGGCATAATCACTAGAGTCAGGTCCTACCTGAGTACAACCTTTTTATAGAATTCAATATACTCGGGGATTCAATTTTTTAAAAAACATACAATCTACCCCCTTCAACTCTGCCGATTCACTATAACCGATGGTACCTCTAGTTCTTTGGCCACTCGGCCCTACACTCTCAACACCAATCGGTGTACATCTATCGTCATTTCCCCCAATTCTAAGGAATCATTCAATACACTTAAGTACCCACACAGAGCGTAAGTTCAAATTTATGTCACATAAGGCATACTATGGATGCTAATTATCCAGTTGGTAAACAACATTACCGATTCCCACAAAATACTCACCAATGTCCGATTAATCTCGGATTAAACTCTCGAGTATTCAACATCCGACCACAAAATCTCTTCTCTAAACCATAATATATCTTGGCAATACCGAAACCAACACCCAACAGAGCTTCAAGGTGCTCTAATTAGCACAGACTGCCTGGATTCATCCCTTACAGGCATCACACTCGGTTCTAAGATCTCAGATTTCTAACCATTCCTTCGGCCAAATCCATGCCTACACCTTGAGACTGTCACTCGGATCACTCAATCAAAAGGGTTGTTCGGGGTTTGGAAATAATCCTCACCCAGAAAACTCTCCACTTAAGAAATTTTCACCCGGCATTCAAGCTTACATCAATTATAAATCTGAGTCCATACTCAGCAGCTCTAAACATCAACCCGATCACAAATATGAATAAATTTACCGCTCGGGCGTCTACTCCCCCTCGGGGTAATTCACTCAGAAACTTACCTATTCAAAGCTCCATATTCTGACCAGAAGCTCCTCAGGGAAAGATTAGTCAGGGGCACACCCTACAAACTTAGAAATTTCAAACGATGAATCGTCTACTTGGTACCATTCCACTCGGAAACGTCACGCTCCGAGTCACATCACTCGAATCTTACCCTACTCAGAAGTGTCACGCTCAGACACAATTCCCTTAACTTAGTAATGATCCTCTCTATGAGGTTCTACTCGGAACACTATAACTTCACCAGTAGTCCTTTCTCCCAGAAGGTTTTACTCGGAATTATATTCCTTCTCTTCACTCAAAATCATCTCTACCTCCTGACACTCAAATTATATTAACCTTCCCTAAGTAAATTTTGCCTCATTAATTATCTCAGCTCGAAAATAATGATCCTTCACCGAGTCCTCAATATTACTCGGCTAAACCCATAAACTTCTAATTCTAGTGATAGGTTTGGGTCACAGATATATACACTCAACAACTAATTACTCCCATCAGGATTCGGGACACCATCAATGAATACTCGTCATACCAACAGCATTGCCACATTCCCAAAATAGCTATAGCAAATTCTAAATGCTGTTCTAGATGTATTAGAAACCTTAATCAACTCTAATGGCATTCTGACTGTCAATTGACTCTGAAAGACCGAGTCGCACATAATTGATCCTCCAAATCTTCAGTACTCAGGTAGTGGTTATCATTCCCTATAGTTAACTTACTCAATTGGTGGCAATCAAGGCATGATCACACACCACCGCCACACCTTTCGATCAGTAACATAGAGTACTTATGTCGGCAAGATACCTTTCTTGTTTCCGACAGTCAACACCACTTCCACAACTAATTCATACCCCACATAACCTCTGATTCTCTCAGAGGCAAGCACATCAATGTCAACAAGCCTTCTATCCTTATTTTAATACACTACCAATTAATATCCACTCGACCCACTCTCACCTTCACTCAGGACAGCCCGATAGACTCAACCATCACCATAAGTAGCTACAGTCTCACCTGCTCGACCTTTGAATTGCTGCATCTGACTTATAGGATGACGTCTCACTCCTATAGGGTTACAACAATTACTTAGAGTCGTTGCAAGAGTGTACGCTGCCACAATACCTATGGTATGAAAATTCATCTCGGAACAGCATAGCTCACACTGACTGTACTCACACAGATAATACTAATGCATATAAAATTAATGAGAATTCACATAAATTTATAAACGACACATTTATATCAACATCATTGTTATGCACCGACTAGGGTACATCACACAACAACAGTCATAAGTTATCAATTACCATTACTGTAAACTGTATAATAGCAATAGATTTCCGATTCACACAGGGTACACACCTCGTCACTGAATCTCATCCTCATAAAGCTATAATCTGACAGTCCATTATTCCATCGTGTCATCACTCATCAATCAATTGAAGCCTAAACAATTTATTAAACCCTCTTGAGTATACATCTCGAGGTTACCATATAATTTCTAAATAAATAACAAGTTTTTGCCTCAGTGAACTTTCTTCACCAATCATAAGTAGAATCCACCTATTGGATGTACGATCAGCATCATCACACGGGTTCTATCATTACCCTACTCAATACCCAAATGCACCCAGAATTCAACACTACCATTTCTTTATCCATCAGGTATCATTCGTTATTTGCACTTCACCATATGACTAATTAATCCTCAAAGAGTTACCATACAATTGTCTTACTCGGCTTAACAATTCATAGGGTTAATCAAATTATCAGGATCAGAATTTTTAGGGGTCATTAAGTACCCATCGTGGGCATTCCCACAACATCCAATTATCTTCGAGTCGAAACCACCATAGGTTCTAGTCTACAAGTCTGACAGTATAAGGTTATACTAAATCCAATCGGGGTTTCTACACCTTATGGGTCATAATTCAATCAAGTATTTACTCAATTTTCAACCACTAGGCCGAGTCTAATTCAAATTCTCAGGTATCCACTTACACCAAATTCTCACCCAGTTTTCTAATCTCTCAGGTACCCATCTCAATAGTATCTGTTCGTACATGATCGTGTCCAATCAATCTAGGTCACCATACCTAGTGGTCCAACATCAACCAATCATTCACTCGGTTTTCACACATCAGAAACCGAGACACTACCCGAATCAACATGCATCAAGCTTTATATTTAACCACCTATCACACACCCAGATTTCCAACTTAGGAAACTGCAATAAATTACTTATGCCATAAACCATACATGTCATATATCATTCACTTAACCAACTCGAACATAGGAGTTCTAATCCATTCAACAAGCATGACTTCGCCATGAACCATTAGCATAGCGCACCCAAGAGTCCTGACCAATTGATCTGACCTCCAACTATACAAGGGTCCTAACATATATTATTCTATTTTCTTTCTGACCAACCCAGGCTTAAAATAACCCCCAAGCAGCTCATAAACAATCGGGCTAGGGTAGCATCAAGTCTTCTATCCCCCTAAATCAACATCACAACAGTAGTACCTTTCACCACTGTCCCCAACAACACATAGACATATATCACACAAATCATGGTTAAACATGTATAATATCCAATAGAAGATCATAAATAATTATGACAATCGGTTAAAATGCACTCAACTGCCCACACACAGTAGGCATACCTTGGCCATGGACCTTTTAGGTCTGCTCTGATACCAAAATGAAACATCCTTAATTAATTAAACCCCAAACCGAGAGACCAGGGAAATTTTTCCCAAATTAACCAAGCAACCGGGTAAAATGAAACAGCATGGAAGGCAAGGGAAGTTAAGTACAGCGAAAGAACAAACAGCGCCTAAGCGAGACCAAACAGCGTTCACTCGCTCAAGCGAGATCCCAATCCGCTTGAGCGAGACAGCCCATCTCGCTTGGGCGAAGAACCATTTAGCTTAAGCGAAACCAACCACACTCGCTGGAGCGAACACAGATACAAGGTAATTCCTCATTTGGATTTGGGACATAGGTTCACTGGGTAAATCATCACACTCATATTTCGCTCGGGAATTTACATAGTTCCTTCTTTCATTCATGTAGGTCACAAATATAAACCACTCGGGAAATGACTCCAAGAATCCTATCACTCGGGATCCAGAACACTTTCTCTCTCTGTATCAATAAAGTCCCCTTCACCCGGATTATTTCCCCAATTATACGCTACTCGAAATTACATCACAATGGATCCACTCGGAAACGTATTACACATTTTTCACCCATAATACCTCAACCTCACTACAATCGGAATGTATTTCACATTCGTCACTCGGCATATATATATATATATATATCTCATACACTTAGAATATATCCCAATCTCAACCATTACAATATTCCTTATCTCTGAGGTGGTTCGCTCAGATTTATCTAATATTTAGCCATTCAGAATATATACATAGCCTCACATGGCAATGGCTCTCCCATAATATTCCACTCGGAATTTATGGACTTAGTACTATTCATTCAATAATCACATCCTAACCGACTCAAATACATGTTACCAATATAAAACATGCACTCAGAATCCTAATAACTCAGATTTCTTATACATATAAATTTGCATTCATTATACAACATTCTTAAGAGCCGGCCAAGGCTTTCACATAACCATATACAATCGGTACAGTATACTTTGTACACTACCACAACACAGACACCCATCACTCGGGTTTAGGCCTTCTCACCATTCCGAGTCTGACCTGCACATACTGAAAAATGGTGTAGGGGTGAGCCTTTACATATAAAATGTTAGTTACTGGCTCGGATTTAATTCTCAATTCTCAGATATATAATAACATCACTCGTTCGGATTCATGCAATACAGTCAGGATTAAATAATTCACATCATTCACAATCATATATGCTCACAGTCATAACACACCATGCACTCGGTAAGGGCACTAATGTACATACAGACACTCAGTCGGATTTCATACCAATCATTCATGGCTATATTACTCATATTATTCACTACAGCATGCACCATAACCATAACATCATACTACACTCGGCAATAGCATCAATATATATATACTTATCCAATCGGATTTACTCAACTCCATTCCAAACTATATCAAAGATTTCATTCACAATATCATATCCACGTATTCATGTAATTCACATTGAGCTCAATGACAATTATAAGCGTGCACACAGATATTCAATCAGATCCACTTCGCGTGTTATCGGTTTTTATCGTTACAACGTAGGCTCCCAGCCTTCTATTCACCTCCCAGCTGCTTGGCCGTTTTACAGGTACCCAACCGTTTGCCCTCACAGGTGACACCAACGCTCTCAGCGTCAACGGCGGTGTTCACGGGCAGCCTGAGTCTCACTCAAAGGCTACCTTGAGTCCCACTCAAAAGGATTTCACAGCGTCTCACGCTTTTAATAACCGATGGTAGTGTCCCACACTACATACTCTCAGCATTTAACGCATCCCATGCGCCACGCGCGGAATAATCATACAGCACAGATTTCACACAGCATAGACTTTTACTCGGAAATCCACATTTTCATCGCATACATTACATGCCTTTTAATATAAAAGCCCCAACAGGGGTTAACATCACAGTTCACATATTACGCACTCAACATTCAATGTCAGTAACATGCATCCTGCACTTTTAAACACAAAATCACATACGAAACCAGCATAGCAAGCTCATACATCTCATGTACACGACAATCCATTCTTTCGTTTCATGCATGACATGTCTTTTTAATGTGAGAATTCCCAAACAGAGGTCGACCAACAATTTACACATATACACTCAGTGTTCGAATCATCAGTAACATGCATTTCACAAAGTTAAACATAAACCACGTACTGGAATTAGTATAGCAAATTCACACACTCGGCAATTCAAAAGAGACAGCATGCATTTTAGTATAAACATCAAACAGATATTTTTCCACTGCCTCACAATAAAATGCGCTCGGCAATCACCATAATAGTATACACATACATTCACTTTGCATTCTCATGATCATCTACGCACAACTCATGGACAAAAACCAACATGCACCACACATTCGGCTACCACTCAATCACAGTACCACAGTCAACAATTACTAGTGCAACGCAACACAGTGAAGAGATTTCACCCGGTATCCGTCCATAAACCACGCATTTGAGATGTAAGTTAGCTCCCCCTACCTGGAATGAAAATCCCAGAAGCTCCTTTGACTCACAGCTCCGATCGGCTGCTCACCGATCGATCCTTCAGTCACCTTCCTTCACTGAACGCTCCTGTCGTCGTATTCTGCACAGCTTGAAGGAATCAGAGGCTATCTCACACTCTCGAGCAGTTCAGCCACCGGGACACTTAGTACATCTGCATGCAAGGACAGGGGAGGCCATTCGAGCCTCCAAGACACCCAGCTCTCTGCTCGCTCTCTTGAGCAGCTCCATCACAACGCTAGTGAACACTTTATCCTCCCCGAAGCACTTCGTAGTGTAGATCCCCACTGAGATTCAGGCAGCTTCGAGCAAAGAAGAGGGATGAAAAGAGAAGTCGACGAAGGGAAATGAAAGAACAGGGAAGGAACAGAGTGTCGTCCCTGAGTCGTCGAAGGAGAAGCTCTCAACTCTCTCTCGACCTTTGGTAAGTGGAATGACGTGAATGAGGAAGGTAGTGGAGAAGAGAAGAGCCGAAACTCTTATATACTCCAGGGGCACATGCGTCTGTACCACTGGCCACTAACATTAATTAATTAACCATTAGTTCTTTAATCTACAATTAATCTTAACTCATTCACTAATCTCATTCGGTAGTTAATTTTTAAATCGGGATGTTACAATTCCCCCCTCCTTCAAAGAATTTCGTCCTTGAAATTCCAATATATACTTGCCCCAATCAACCGCTCGGCATATTACTGTCATGCCACTCTAAACAATTACATACCTATGCTTCTCCAGTATTCACCGACCACTCAATTCCAATCGGCATAGTTTTGCTTCTCAAGCGTTTTACCGACCTCCCCCACAAATCCAGTCGGCATAATCACTAGAGTCAGGTCCTACCTGAGTACAACCTTTTCATAGAATTCAATATACTCGGGGATTCAATTTTTTTTTAAAACGTACAATCTACCCCCTTCAACTCTGCCGATTCACTATAACCGATGGTACCTCTAGTTCTTTGGCCATTCGGCCCTACACTCTCAACACCAATCGGTGTACATCTATCGTCATTTCCCCCAATTCTAAGGAATCATTCAATACACTTAAGTACCCACACAGAGCGTAAGTTCAAATTTATGTCACATAAGGCATACTATGGATGCTAATTATCCAGTTGGGAAGAACCTAGTTGGTAAACAACATTACCGATTCCCATAAAATATTCCCCAATGTCCGATTAATCTCGGATTAAACTCTCGAGTATTCAACATCCGACCACAAAATCTCTTCTCTAAATCATAATATATCTTGGCAATACTGAAACCAACGCCCAACAGAGCTTCAAGGTGCTCTAATTAGCACAGACTGCCTGGATTCATCCCTTACAGGCATCACACTCGGTTCTAAGATCTCAGATTTCTAACCATTCCTTCGGCCAAATCCATGCCTACACCTTGAGACTGTCACTCGGATCACTCAATCAAAAGGGTTGTTCGGGGTTTGGAAATAATCCTCACCCGGAAAACTCTCCACTTACGAAATTTTCACCCGGCATTCAAGCTTACATCAATTATAAATCTGAGTCCATACTCAGCAGCTCTAAACATCAACCCGATCACAAATATGAATAAATTTACCACTCGGGCGTCTACTCCCCCTCGGGGTAATTCACTCGGAAACTTACCTATTCAAAGCTCCACATTCCGACCAGAAGCTCCTCAGGGAAAGATTAGTCAGGGGCACACCCTACAAACTTAGAAATTTCACACGATGAATCGTCTACTTGGTATCATTCCACTCAGAAATGTCACGCTCTGAGTCACATCACTCGAATCTTACCCTGCTCAGAAGTGTCACGCACGGACACAATTCCCTTAACTTAGTAATGATCCTTTCTATGAGGTTCTACTCGGAACACTATAACTTCACCCAATAGTCCTTTCTCCCAGAAGGTTTTACTCGGAATTATATTCCTTCTCTTCACTCAAAATCATCTCTACCTCCTGACACTCAAATTATATTAACCTTCCCTAAGTAAATTTTCCCTCATTAATTATCTCAGCTCAAAAATCATGATCCTTCACCGAGTCCTCAATATTACTCGGCTAAACCCATAAACTTCTAATTCTAGTGATAGGTTTGGGTCACAGATATATACACTCAGCAACTAATTACTCCCATCAGGATTCGGGACACCATCAATGAATACTCGTCATACCAACAACATTGCCACATTCCCAAAATGGTTATAGCAAATTCTAAATGCTGTTCTAGGTGTATCAGAAACCTTAATCCACTCTAATGGCATTCTGACAGTCAATTGACTCTGAAAGACCGAGTCGCACATAATTGATCCTCCAAATCTTCAGTACTCGGTAGTGGTTATCATTCCCTATAGTTAACTTACTCAATCGGTGGCAATCAAGGCATGATCACATACCACCGCCACACCTTTCAATCAATAACATAGAGTACTTATGTCGGCAAGATCCCTTTCTTGTTTCCGACAGTCAACACCACTTCCACAACCAATTCATACCCCACATAACCTCTGATTCTCTCGGAGGCAAGCACATCAATGTCAATAAGCCTTCTATCCTCATTTTAATTGACTACCAATTAATATCCACACGACCCACTCTCACCTTCACTCAGGACAGCCCGATAGACTCAACCATCACCATAAGTAGCTATAGTCTTACCTGCTCGACCTTTGAATTGCTGCATCCGACTTATAGGATGACGTCTCACTCCTATAGGGTTACAACAATTACTTAGAGTCGCTGTAAGAGTGTACGCTGCCACAATACCTATGGTATGAAAAGTCATCTCAGAACAGCATAGCTCACACCGACTGTACTCACACAGATAATACTAATGCACATGAAATTAATGACAATTCACATAAATTTATAAACGACACATTTATATCAACATCATTGTTATGCACCGACTAGGGTACATCACACAACAACAGTCATAAGTTATCAATTACCATTACTGTAAACTGTATAATAGCAATAGATTTTCGATTCACACAGGGTACACACCTCGTCACTGAATCTCATCCTCATAAAGCTATAATCTGATAGTCCATTATTCCATCGTGTCATCACTCATCAATCAATTGAAGCCTAAACAATTTATTAAACCCTCTTGAGTATACATCTCGAGGTTACCATATAATTTCTGATTAAATAACAAGTTTTTGCCTCAGTGAACTCTCTTCACCAATCATAAGTACAATCCACCTATTAGATGTACGATCAGCATCATCACACGGGTTCTATCATTACCCTACTCAATACCCAAATGCACCCAGAATTCAACACTACCATTTCTTTATCCATCAGGTATCATTCGTTATTTGCACTTCACCATATGACTAATCAATCCTCAAAGAGTTACCATACAATTGTCTTACTCGGCTTAACAATTCATAGGGTTAATCAAATTATCAAGATCAGAATTTCTAGGGGTCATTAAGTACCCATCGTGGGCATTCCCACAACATCCAATTATCTTAGAGTCGAAACCACCATAGGTTCTAGTCCACAAGTCTGACAGTATAAGGTTATACTAAATCCAATCGGGGTTTCTACACCTTATGGTTCATAATTCAATCAAGTATTTACTCGGTTTTCAACCACTAGGCCGAGTCTAATTCAAATTCTCAGGTATCCACTTACACCAAATTCTCGCCCAGTTTTCTAATCTCTCAGGTACCCATCTCAATAGTATCTGTTCGTACATGATCGTGTCTAATCAATCTAGGTCACCATACCTAGTGGTCCAACATCAACCAATCATTCACTCGGTTTTTACACATCAGAAATCGAGACACTACCCGAATCAACATGCATCAAGCTTTATATTTAACCACCTATCACACACCCAGATTTCCAACTTAGGAAACTGCAATAAATTACTTATGCCATAAACCATACATGTCATATATCATTCACTTAACCAACTCGAACATAGGAGTTCTAATCCATTCAACAAGCATGACTTCGCCATGAACCATTAGCATAGCGCACCCAAGAGTCCTGACCAATTGATCTGACCTCCAACTATACAAGGGTCCTAACATATATTATTCTATTTTCTTTCTGACCAACCCAGGCTTAAAATAACCCCCAAGCAGCTCATAAACAATCGGGCTAGGGTAGCATCAAGTCTTCTATCCCCCTAAATCAACATCACAACAGTAGTACCTTTCACCACTGTCCCCAACAACACATAGACATATATCACACAAATCATGGTTAAACATGTATAATATCCAATAGAAGATCATAAATAATTATGACAATCGGTCAAAATGCACTCAACCGCCCACACACAGTAGGCATACCTTGGCCATGGACCTTTTAGGTCTGCTCTGATACCAAAATGAAACATCCTTAATTAATTAAACCCTAAACCGAGAGACCAGGGAAATTTTTCCCAAATTAACCAAGCAACCGGGTAAAATTAAACAGCATGGAAGGCAAGGGAAGTTAAGTACAGCGAAAGAACAAACAGCGCCTAAGCGAGACCAAACAGCGTTCACTCGCTCAAGCGAGATCCTAATCCGCTTGAGCGAGACAACCCATCTCGCTTTGGTGAAGAACCCATTAGCTTAAGCGAAGCCAACCACACTCGCTAGAGCGAACACAGATACAAGGTAATTCCTCATTTAGATTTGGGACATAGATTCACTCGGTAAATCATCACACTCATATTTCGCTCGGGAATTTACGTAGCTCCTTATTTCATTCATGTAGGTCACAAATATAAACCACTCGGGAAATGACTCCCTGAATCCTATCACTTGGGATCCAGAACTCTTTCTCTCTCGGTATCAATGAAGTCCCCTTCACCCGGATTATTTCCCCAGTTCTACGCTACTCAGACTTACATCACAATGGATCCACTCAGAAATGTATTACACATTTTTCACCCGGTATACCTCAACCTCACTACAATCAGAATGTATTTCACATTCGTCACTCGGCATATATATATATATCTCATACATTTATAACATATCCCAATCTCAACCATTACAACATTCCTTATCTCTGAGGTGGTTCACTCGGATTTATCTAATATTTAGCCATTCGGAATATATACATAGCCTCACATTGCAATGGCTCTCCCATAATATTCCACTCGGAATTTATGGACTTAGTACTATTCATTCAATAATCACATCCTAACCGACTCAAATACATGTTACCAATATAAAACATGCACTCGGAATCCTGATAACTCAGATTTCTTATACATATAAATTTGCATTCATTATACAACATTCTTAAGAGCCGGCCAAGGCTTTCGCATAACCATATACAATCGGTACAGTATACTCTGTACACTACCACAACACAGACACCCATCACTCGGGTTTAGGCCTTCTCACCATTCCGAGTCTGACCTGCACATACTGAAAAATGGTGTAGGGGTGAGCCTTTACATATAAAATGTTAGTTACTGGCTCGGATTTAATTCTCAATTCTCAGATATATAATAACATCACTCATTCGGATTCATGCAATACAATCAGGATTAAATAATTCACATCATTCACAATCACATATGCTCACAGTCATAACACACCATGCACTCAGCAAGGGCACTAATGTACATACAGACACTCAGTCAAATTTCATACCAATCATTCATGGCTATATTACTCATATTGTTCACTACAGCATGCACCATAACCATAATATCATACTACACTTGGCAATAACATCAATATATATGTACTTATCCAATCGGATTTACTCAACTCCATTCCAAACTATATCAAAGATTTCATTCACAATATCATATCCACATATTCATGTAATTCACATTGAGCTCAATGACAATCATAAGCGTGCACACAGATATTCAATCAGATCCGCTTCACGTGTTATCGGTTTTTATTGTTGCAACGTAGGCTCCCAGCCTTCTATTCACCTCCTAGCTGCTTGGCCGTTTTACAGGTACCCAACCATTTTCCCTCACAGGTGACACCAACGCTCTCAGCGTCAACGGGTGTTCACGGGCAGCTTGAGTCTCACTCAAAGGCTACCTTGAGTCCTACTCAAAAGGATTTCACAGCGTCTCACGCTTTTAATAACCGATGGTAGTGTCCCACACTACATGCTCTCAGCATTTAACGCATCCCATGCGCCACGCGCAGAATAATCATACATCACAAATTTCACACAGCATATACTTTCACTCGGAAATCCACATTTTCATCGCATACATCACATGTCTTTTAATATAAAAGCCCCAACAGGGGTTAACATCACAGTTCACATATTATGCACTCAGCATTCAATGTCAGTAACATGCATCCTGCACTTTTAAACACAAAATCACATACGAAACGAGCATAGCAAGCTCATACATCTCATGTACACGACAATCCATTCTTTTGTTTCATGCATGACATGTCTTTTTAATGTGAGAATTCCCAAACAGAGGTCGACCAACAATTTACACATATACACTCAGTGTTTGAATCATCAGTAACATGTATTTCACACAGTTAAACATAAACCACACACTAGAATCAGTATAGTAAATTCATACACTCGGCAATTCAAAAGAGACAGCATGCATTTTAGTCTAAACATCAAACAGATATTTTTTCCACTGCCTCACAATAAAATGCGCTCGGCAATCACCATAATAGCATACAAATACATTCACTTTGCATTCTCATGATCATCTACGCACAACTCATGCACAGAAACCAACATACACCACACATTCGGCTACCACTCAATCACAGTACCACAGTCAACAATTACTAGTGCAACGCAACACAGTGAAGAGATTTCACCCGGTATCCGTCCATAAACCACGTATTTGAGATGTAAGTTAGCTCCCCTTACCTGGAATGAAAATCCCAGAAGCTCCTTTGACTCACAGCTCTGATCGGCTGCTCACCGATCGATCCTTCATTCACCCTCCTTCACTGAACGCTCCCGTCGTCGTATTCTGTACAGCTTGAAGGAATCGGAGGCTATCTCACTCTCTCGAGTAGTTCAGCCACCAGGACACTTAGTACATCTGTATGCAAGGACAGGGGAGGCCATTCGAGCCTCCAAGACACCCAGCTCTCTGCTCGCTCTCTTGAGCAGCTCCATCACAACGCTAGTGAACGCTCTATCCTCCCCGAAGCACTTCGTAGTGCAGATCTCCACTGAGATTCAGGCAGCTTCGAGCAAAAGAGAGGGAGAAAGAGAGGAGTCGACGAAGGGAAATGAAAGAACAGGAAAGGAACAGAGTGTCGTCCCTGAGTCGTCGAAGGAGAAGCTCTCAACTCTCTCTCGACCTTTGGTAAGTGGAATGACACGAATGAGGAAGTGAGTAGAGAAGAGAAGAGCCAAAACTCTTATATACTCCAGGGGCATATACGTCTGTACCGCTGGCCACTAACATTAATTAATTAACCATTAGTTCTCCAATCTACAATTATTCTTAACTCATTCACTAATCTCATTCGGTAGTTAATTTTTAAATCGGGATGTTACAACATGCACACTTATCACTCTACTAAAAAATTTTACATTGGGTGGACTCATGAGCATTTCCTGCTGACTAGTGTGGCATACATTATTGATGAGAGAAAATTATTTCCCATATTAAGATCCCTCTACTTTTTTAATTTTCATTCTACTCCCACTAGGGGTAAAATTTAGACTTTAGATAGACTATAGGTGATTAGTTTCCTTTAGGAGCATTCAACAGATAATAAAATCTCCTATAAGATCCTATGAAAGAAGCTTCCCGTCGGGATGCGTATTTACGTAGTAACATAGCCTTTTTTCCTCTTTCCTCTTTTTTTTTAAATTTTGGTATTGTTTATCGGTATCGTGCTACTAATGTTTATTTTATGTTTGTAGATGAGATGGAAAAGCTAAGTGCCCCAGAGCGCCTTAAAGGGTACAAGTAGCTAATAAAGATAGGGTTAGATGAAAATCAAGTTACCGTAAAACAAGGCGTCCCCAAAGTTCTAGGCACCATTGATGAGCATCCCAGTTGAGTAGATCAAGGATCTCCCCATGAATGTTGAGGTTCACAAGGTACATTCAAAAAGAAAGCATTAGCATTGGGGGGCTAAGATTCGACTCGAAAAGATAAAAAGATAGAAGACCTTTGAAGAGTCGGTATAGGCCCTGTTGACAATCCTTACCCTTCAACACTCAGTGCCATAGAAGAAGAAAAAGGGGGAACTTTGGGCCCACTCCCAATTGTCATAATATTTGTAATGCCAAGGGACGGGCACACTAAAATTTGATACCATTTTATTTATAGTCTGGCTTAACTATCAAGCAGATGTAAGAAGCATTTATTGGCGTATTATGGTATTTGGCGAAGGCAACTGGTGTCATCTAATCTCTCAATTGGGCTTGTGAAATAAAAGTCTGAGTTAAAGAGTACTCTAACCGCTTAAATTGGGCCTTGGCTGAGAAAAATGTGGCCAGGGAAGACATGAAGAAAGAGGTAGAACTATAGGAGCAAAAAGAAACCAATTTAAAGGCTCTAAAGGTAGAGGCTGAGGCCTTAAGAGGGACGAGGAAGGAGATGAAAGCCCTGAAGTAGAGGCATGTCAAAGTGGAGAAAGCTTGGCAAGAGGAAAGGAAAAAACTCATTGCCAATAAGGCCTCTGTGGAGAAAGCTATTGGCTCAATGTCAAAGCTTACATTTGTTATCAAAATCTGAAAACACAAAATGACCAACATGTGAAACCATGAAAAAGTTGGTACACACCTGTAAAGACGTAACCAATAAAGCCTTCAGCAGCGTTGTACAATAGATCCAATACCGAAACTCTCATATCCAGCTAAACTGTAATGGAATAGGTATCTTTCATGAATTTCATAAAGGATAAGTCCTATAAGTTATTGCCACTGCCATATCTTAGCATGGAAGAGAGGCATGTCTCCTTAGAGTCTCCCCAATGACAAAGCCGCATATGAAAAATTTCTTATTTTTGTTTTGGCTTTTTTTTGAATAGGCTCCATTTTTATATCATACCTAGGATTACTAAATTTTTTTTTGCATGTTTTGTTTTTATGACTTGTGATTTGTTTGAATTGTGAGGCTGATATTTTTATTTGTCTTCTTTTGTTAGATATCCTTTGTATTATTGGGCATTAGATCTGATATTCAGATTAATGATAAGTATTTTCCTTTTCAATGTAAGATTCTTATAATGTTGAAAATAATGTTTTACATTATAACTTCATATAATAGAATAATAGCTTAAGTTAAAAAGGTTGATGTCATATCCAATCATAAGAAGGTTTTTCATATCAGGTTCTATTGTGCCTCTTGGTATAGTCTCAAGAGATTCGATCCTTGCCACTCATTAAGGCTTAGTAGCCAATTGCCAGTATAGGTAATTGGGGTATCCCTCTTAAGATTTCATGACTATGCTAATAGCATATAGTGAACTAGGCCACTCTTATGGTATTAGGGTTTACTTGCACTACTGATATAGAATGATCTTGATGAAGACCTTCCTTATGAGGGATCTTGGTTCTTCTTCCTCTTCCTTAGCCTTCAAGAGCCTTGACTTAGGAAACCTCCATGCTTGGACTAAAATGCACAAAAGGAAAAGAACTCCAAAACTAGGGAATTTTGGAGAAAAAGAAGAAATGAAGATAAAGGGAAAGGTGGAGAATAGAAAAGAAAAAGAGTGGAAGATGGAAATAGAGTGTTGGAGGCCATTTCCTAGGGGAAGATAACTCCTATATCTTACCACCAAGGAGGGAGAATACCCCTTGGATAAGAGCTTGCTAAAGTTCCTTCTAGCCAAGAGAAGAAAGAGAAAACTCAACTCTCGCTCAAGTACACGAATGTGCTAAAATTCTTATCATTCATATAATGCCCATTTTACAAGGAGAGGCACTCTTATATAGGCCCTTGGTAGTTTCGGCCAAGGTGCTCCTATTGGGCTTCCATCATGGATCCTAGGCCCAATAAAGGGAAATAAAAAAAGATGTGGCCTTATACATGACCCAAGTGAGAGTACATGGCCCAAAAGTGACCAATTGACCTAGGAAGGTCCAAATAAACCCTAAAACACTAGAAAATCTAATTATGAACTATATTACTTGATGAGTATAAGTAGATCTTCAAGGTGTCTCCATTAGGCTTGGGCCCTTTAAGCAAGGTAAGGAAGCAAGCTAGGGCTTTTTGGATGGTCTCCTTGCCCTTTTTGGACTAGGTCCTTGTTAGGGGACCCTTGTATGCTTCTAAGCCCTTATCCAAAATAATGTGTGGATCCTCCCATGTTATATCCTTATTATGCTCCCCTTCTTCGAAAGGATTTGTCCTCAAATCTAAAGACTCATCTTCTTCATCTATTTCAAAAGGAGATAAATCAGACACATTAAAAGAAGCACTCACACCATATTCACCAGGTAAGTCAAAGACATAAGCATTATTTCCCATCTTCTTAAGGATTTCAAAAGGACCATCACCCCTTAGATCAAGTTTGGATTTTCTTAAATTTGGAAATCTTTCTTTTCTAAGAAGTAACCAAACCAAATCCCCATCTTCAAAAGTTTCTTCCTTTCTCTTTTTATTGGTACAATGAGCATAGTATGCATTCTTAGTTTGAATTTGGTTTTTAACCTTCTCATGAAACTCTTTTATAAACTTGGCCTTTGCCTCTCCATCCAAGTAAAGGGTCGAGTCAAAAACATCAATGGGCAAAAGGTCTAAGGGAGTGAGAGGGTTAAAACCATAAACAATTTCAAAAGGACTATGCTTAGTTGTGAAGTGTTCTACCTTATTATAAGAAAATTCAATATGTGGCAAACACTCATCCCATAACTTAACATTTTTATTTACTAAGACCTTAAGTAATTAAGAAAGGGTCCTGTTCACTATCTCAGTTTGACCATCCGTTTGTGGATGACAAATGGTAAAAAAGAGAAGCTTCGTTCCTAGCCTTGACCAAAGTGTTTTCCAAAAATGACTTAGGAATTTAGTGTCCCTATCAGAAATGATAGTTTTAGGAACACCATGAAGTCTTATAATTTCTTTGAAAAATAGTTTAGCAATATGACTTGCATCATTCACTTTGGGACAAGGAATGAAATGAGCCATTTTAATAAACTTATCTACCACAACAAAGATAGAGTCCATGCCCCTTTGGGTCCTAGGTAAGCCTAACACAAAATCCATAGAAATATCTATCTAAGGAGAAGTAGGTGTAGGCAAAGGAGTATAAAGACCATTAGGTGATACTTTAGATTTAGCGTTTCTACACACTATACATCTAGCACACAGTCTTTGCATATCTTTTTTTTATTCTAGGCCAATAGAAGTGTTCATTCAAAATGGACAATGTTTTATCCCTTCCAAAATGACCCATTAAGCCACCCTCATGGCTTTCTCTAAGCAATAAATATCTCAAAGAAATCCTAGGAGCATGAGTGAGTTTTTCCTTAAGGTCTTTAAAAGCTTTCTCTTGCCTTGGTCCCCATATAAAAGGTACATTTTTCTTTACCAATTCATTTAAGGGGGAGGCTAAGGTAGAGAAATCTTTTACAAACCTTCTATAAAAACTAGCTAAACCATGAAAACTCCTAATTTCATTAACATTCTTTGGTGTTGGCCAATCTTGGATGGCCTTCACTTTTGAGTGATCTACCTCTACACCTTTTGAACTCACTACAAATCCAAGGAAAACAACACTATTCATGCCAAAAGAACATTTTTCAAAATTTGCATAGAGGTTGTTTGTTCATAAGGCAAGCATAACTTGTTTTAAATGGTTTAGATGAGAGGTCATGGTCTTTGAGCAAACTAAAATATCATCAAAATAGACCACAACAAAGTGCCCAATGAATTCCCTCAAAACATGATTCATTAACCTCATAAAAGTGCTTGGTGCATCAGTCAAGCCAAAGGGCATAACTAACCACTCATATAATCCAAGTTTGGTTTTAAAAGCAGCTTTCCATTCATCTCCCTCTTTGATTCTTATTTGATGATAGCCACTTTTAAGATCAATCTTAGAAAATATAGTAGAACCACTTAACTCATCAAGCATATCATCAAGTCTAGGTATTGGATGCCTATACTTGATGGTTATGTTGTTAATAGCTCTATAATCAGTGCATATTCTCCATGAACCATCTTTTTTAGGAACCAATAAAACAGGTAAAGTACATGGGCTCAATCTCTCTCTAATCCATCCCTTAGATAATAGTTCATTCACTTGTGTTTCAATTTCAAGGCTTTCCTTAGGGTTACACCTATATGTAGGCCTATTGGGTAGACTAGCCCCAGGAATTAGGTCTATTTGATGTTCAAACACCTTGTAAATTCTGGTGGATTGCCAGAACTCGTTAGTATGTGAAACACCGTTTGGCCTGAAGAGGCTTTTGAAAAAATACTTGGGTTGAGACAGAACTGGCTTGTTGAAAGAATACTTGGAGTTTAAGCCAAAAATGGTAGGAGTCAAGAATACTTATGGCATTGGTCTGGTGCTGTTATTGTAAAGAAGATTTTATAATAGTGGAAATCCTTCAAGTTAGAAGGGACTAGATGTAGCTTGTGTTAGAAGTAAACTAGTATAAATTCTCTGTGTTGATTTCTCCTATCTTTCGCTTATCTGATTACTTGTGTTATTTGGTTCTTATTTTCCGCAAAAAGAGTCTGTGACTTATTCAACCCCCTTCTAAGTCTGACTTTGAACCATCAATTTGTATCAAAGCTTGTCCTTTGGATTGATCACTCCCTCAAGTGAAAAGGATCAAGATCTATGGTAGCATCTTAAAGTAATCAATTGATCAGAGAAGGGTCTTCTATCAACAGACCTCTAGCCTTCTTTAGAGAAGACTACCTATACTGGAAGGATAGAATGGAAATGTTCATAAAATCCACCTAGTACAGTCTATAGGCATTCATCATTAATGATGACTATGACACTCCTGTTGATGCTGAAGGTTAACCTAAATTAAAAGATGAATGGTCAACTAGTGAAATAAAAAAGATAGAGATCAATGCAAAAGCCAAATTTCTACTTACCTGTGCTCTTAGTAAATCTGAATACAATAAGGTATTTATCTATAAAACAACTAAAGAAGTCTGGAATACTTTTCAACACAACTATGAAGGCACATCCAATGTTAAGAGGTCTAAGAAAATGTTGTTAACCAAACAGTATGATACCATCAAGATAGAGGAGCATGCATAAGTAGATCAAATGTTTGGAAGATTTCAAACTCTACTAAATGAGCTTAAGGCATTGGAACCACTCCCTTTGTTGAAGATATAAATGTCAAGCTTCATGGATGGTTTCCTGAAAGGTTTGATGCCAAATGCTCTGCTTTGGAAGAAGCTAAAAATCTAAGCACTTTCTCCTTAGAGGAGTTGCTTGGAGTTCTCAAGGTTCATGACCTGAAGCTGAAACTGAAATTGAAGGAAACTAGTAAATCTTCCTCTTCTAAAAGCATTACCCTAAAGTCTGATGAATCAAGAAAAGACAAGGCTCTAAAAGCTGAGGAATCTTCTAATTCTGAACCAGACTCTGATGAATCAGGTATTGACACTGATGAAGAACTGGCTCTTATAACCAAAAGATTTCATAGATTACTGAAAAAGAAGTTCAGACCTGAAAAATTCCAGAAGAAAGATTACAAAGGTAAAAATCAATTTAAGTTTAAAACTAATAAATCTACTCTAGAATATTTTAACTCCAAGAAACCAAGTCACATGAAAGTATAGTGTCCTTTTCTAAATAAAGATAAAAAGGGCAGAAACAAAAAGAGAAGATTTCCTAAGAAGCAAAAAGGTCTGATAACATAGGATGATGAAGGATCATCCAATTCGGAAGAGTCTGATGAGGAAACCGAATCAGCTTAAGTTTGTCTCATGGAAAATGAGGAATCAGACTCCAAAGCCAGCTCTAGCGACCCAGACACTAAAAAGTAAGCTACTCTGAGTTGAAACAAAATTATGATTTATTATTCAATGATTTCTCTAAACTATTGAAAATTTTCAAATAATTAAAACTTAAGCATGTTGACATGATTACTTATTTTGAAAATCAAATTTCTAAATTAAAGGAAGAGAATTTTGATAAAAATTTCTTGAAATAAATGGAAGAGAATGAAAAGATGCATCTTGAAGAGTTGAGTAAACCTATAAAAGAAAATATTTCTTTGAAAATAGATTTTGAAATATTTAAGGTTTGTTGCAACTCTTAGAGTGAAGAAATCATCAAATTAGAAAAATAAGTCAACTCTCTTACCTCAGACTTAGGCATGTTTGTAAATAGCATTGAAAACTTAGATGTTCTATTAGAAACATCCCAAGGTAATCAAAAAGGCCTAGGTCTGGGATACGTGGAGAAGAAAGATGATTTTAAACTAAGAAATTTCAAGCATCCTTCACCTCCTACATTTGTTTCTAAAAATCAAAAGTATGTTAAATGTAATTATTGTAAGAAACATGGTTATTTAATAAATGAATGTAGGAAAAGAAAGAGAAAAAATGAAAGAATTACTAACAATGTAGGACCCAAAAGAATATGGGTACCAAATTCATTAATTATCCTATTTATAGATATGCTTAAAGACAAGAACAAAGACTCTGCAATGGTATCTGGACAGTGGATGCTTGCATCACATGACATAAAGAAGGTTTATGTTCCTAGACCTGGAGCAGTTTAAAGGTGGATCTGTCACCTTTGGAGGAAACCAGACTGGAAAAATTATTGGGTCTAGTAGAGTGGGTAAAATTCCTTCACCTATCATTGAAAATGTATTTCTTGTTGAAGGTCTGAGACATAACCTGTTGAGCATCAGTCAATTTTATGATAGTGGGTATAAAGTTTCATTTGACAAGAATACGTGTACTGCCATCAATCATGATGGAACCATACTCTTTAATGCAAACAGACATAATAACCTTTATAAGGTTTACTTGAATAAACTGAATGATCAAAATATAACGTGTTTGTTTTCAAACTTTGAAGAGATATGGATCTGGCACAAAAACCTTGGGCATGTAAGTTTAAAAGTTATTTCAAAACTTCACAGAAAAGATCTTGTTAAGGGCTTAACAAAAATTTCCTTTAATAGTTCCTTGCCTTGTGAGGCATGCTAAAATAGGAAACAACATAAAACATCTTTTAAAAACAAGGATGTTATTTCAATGACCAGACCTCTAGAACTGTTACAATTAGATCTATTCGGTCCCTCTGAAGTACAAAGTCTAGCAGGAAAGAAGTATGGATTTGTCATCGTTGATGACTACACAATATTGACATGGGTATACTTCCTGGACCACAAGGATGATTCTATAAAAGTATTTGAAATTTTCTGCAAGAAAATTCAAAATGAGAAAGGCTATTGTGTTGGTATAATAAGAAGTGATCATTACAGGGAATTTAAAAATGAAATTTTTGAAATTTTCTACAATGAGGTTGGTATAACTTGTAAGATCCTAAATTTTAGAGAAAATAAATTTATTGGATGATGATAGTAAGTATTTGTGGTCCAATTTATGTGGGAAAATTAATTAGACACAAATTATGATTTATAGGTAATTGAAATTTACTGAAAATAGACAATTTAACAGAAGGTGTGGAACCCATTAAATAATTTTGGGCATTTGATGGGTCTAGAATAATGAGAAATTTATTGTGGTTATAGTGGTATGTTCAAAATAATTTTTGGCGTTGAGGAGATATTTATTCGGACGCGGCGTATGATAATAAACGGTGAACATATGAGCGGATTAAAATTAAAAGAAATTGTAAAATCCCTTTTCTCCTATCTACATCACCGTGCACTTTTTCCCTCTTTCTTTACTTTCTTTTAACCATTGGACAATGGGGAATGAATGTATATTGGACACAAATTGGGAGCATTGTTTTATCCATTGGTTAATGACCAATTTTGTCATCTTTTTCCCATTTCCCTTAGCATTTTTGTTGGTTTCTCTCCCCCTCCACTTTCTTCATTTTTTTCTTTATCTTCCTCCTTCTTCCCTGGGCAAAAACCATCCACCACCTCCCATGACCATTTTCACTCAAATTCAAAAGGATTCTTTGGATTTGTGAAACATAAATGGGATATTGAAGCTAAGCTTTGACCATCTTCTTCTTCCCCTTTCTCATTTTCTAGGCTTGGAGCTTGGTGAAGGGTAAGGGGTTCTTTGCCTTGTTGTTCTATTTATTGGGTTTGGTGTTGTTTAAGTATAGAAGTGGTGGTTTGAATGTTGATAAATGGATATATGCATATGGAACTATGAACCCTAGGTTAGATGACTTGAGAAAATTGATTTTTAAGGCTTGGTATATGGTACACGAAAATGGTAGGGTTATTATGCTTGAAATGGTGCAAGAAAATAGTTAAAATTGGTTGTTGTTGGATTTTTATGAAAAGCCCTAGAATTGGTAGTTTGGGGCTTTTGGTAAAGTTTAAGAAATTGATGATTTAATTGCCATGGGAATGACATTTGTGTATAGAAATAGAGTTTGCAATGATTAACATTAATTATTGTTGTTGATGGTTAAGGAACCATGTTGAAATATGAAAATGATGGTTATTGGGTTTTAAAGAACCTTAATCCTAAAAATTGGGAATATATATATAATGGTTAAGAGAATTCATTTTTTTAGTGTGAATTTATGATACCTAGGTGTGATGTTATTATTATAGTGAGAAATGACATTAATAATGGTAGGTGACCATTGATGATGGAACTCATGGATGAGTGTTGCCATCAGATGTATAGAAATGAATTTGAACACTAAAATCATGGTGGCTGTGATGGATTGATGAAATAAAATTATGGTTTGATGAGGTCTTAGACCATAATAAGTCCTATTTAGACTTGTTGATTGATTTTGGTTTAAAAGAGGCTAAAATGGTTTTGTTGAACCATAGGTGGCAATGATGACATTTGGATGATTTATATAATATTGGATGCATTGTAGATGATGGGTGTGATATTGTTGTTGTGGGTATGGCTAACCCTTTAAGACTTAGAAAATCTTGGTTTTGGGGAAGGAATTACCAAAACCTAACACAATTATGTGAATTGGTATTTCGACAAGTCTAGGACTTGTTATTAAGCTTTATATGTTAACAATTATTTAGAATTGTGATGATTCCTTGAGATGGCTTATTGATTAAATGTATGTACATATATATGTATTGGTGTAGATCTTATTCCAAACGATGAGGCGGGGTCTTTGAATTACTTGGATTTCTTCTCTCGAGGTAGGAGATGAGTTTATATTCTAAATGCATAAAGTTGAATATTGATTGATTGTTGAATGTGATATTGCACATGTTTGCCTTTCCTTTTGTTGTATTGATGAATTATGATGTTGAGTATTGCAATGTTATATGTTTGGCAAATGTGTCATATGCATTTGGAATATTGGTGGTATGCTTTATGGTGACTGATAATTATTATGATATGTTGAGACAAATGTTGTGCTCTATGTTGTTAAGAACATATGTGTATTCACCATAAATATTGATTGATAAATATTGATGATGAATGAAGATGAATGTTGTTGTTGAGCATACCCTGGAGCAATTGATGATTGTTATTATTGATGATTGTTGGTTCCATTGTGGTTGGTTGATACAAATATGAACTTGTATATGTGAATTGAATTGCATTGGTGAAATATTGTGAATGCCACACTAAAATATGAAATAATGGTAATAATCAATAAGATAAAAATCTACTAAGAATTGTGTGGTGATGTTGATGATGGTGATGATTGATGAGTGGCATGATAGGATGCATAGTGTGAGAATACATATGATTTGCATTGCATCCATGGCATATTACATAGATGTCGGTAAGGGAATCTTAGGGGTTTCTCCGGTTAGCCCAGTGGGATTATGACTCTGTGTATGCTCATTATTGTTGCTACGCTAGTGGCTCAGTGGTGGAGTCACGAAGCTGCCCATGCCTAGCTATGGGGAGCTGCATGTGGTTGACCTTGTGGGAGTGGCTCTTTGAGGAGCAAGTGTCCTCGATGGTCCTGTGGATCACAGCTGCCATGGTATGATTCATGGTTGTCCCGCAACACCATATGTTGTTTAACACAGTCATGGTGAAAATGATCAGTGTTGCAAGATGGGAGATGCAGTTTGGTACCATTAAAATATGATGTTATGCATGCAAACGATGAGATAAGTATACACATTTTACTACAGTAGTAGGGGCATGATTATATATATATATATATGCTTGAACCCATAAATTGGTGTTTTATATTCCCATAGTCGGATCCGTGATTGATATTAATTTTATTGTGCATATGCATTAGCCTAAGAGCATTTGCATATAGCATGGAGATATGCCCAAAGAGGATGAGTTATGGTGATGTTGAAATGGGTGAAAGACAACCTAAAGACAACAAATAAAATGTGAATACAAAGAAAAGACTTTTTGTATGGTGATGATATTGTGTTAGCCCAAAATGATGAGGGGCAATGATGCGTATATGTATTTACTTTGCTATGGATTATAGTTGATGAATATGATATATATATATATATATGTTGTTGAAATGATGAAACCATGATGATAATTTATGTTGTTGATGTAAAGTGTACATGTCATTGTATGCATATACACATAATCATAAATGTATTCACATTCGTCACTTGGAATCTATAACTCACTCTACCATGTTGTCTCTTTTTAGTATTGTGATGCAGGACATGCATAGGGTAAGATGCATCTTGTTTTGGGAACTAAATGTTTTGGTGAAGGTAAAATAGTTGAATAGGAATACCTTGGCCGACAATCATTTTGTAAAGCGTATGATATTTGTGAATACTTATTTTGTATATGAATGTTGTATGATTATGAATGTATATTATTGGTGGGTCATGTGTGAAAATTAGGACTTATGTGTTTGAAAGGCTAATGTTTGGTCATGACCTTAACATTGGGTAACGATGCTTGTGATACATTGATTGTTATGCTATATCAATGAATGAATGATGATATTATGAGAATAATGATTTATTGGAATGAATATGTGACTTGTGTATGATTAATATTGTGTATTGAATGCAAAACAAGGAAGCGGATAGGTCATATTTTCATTTAATGGATAAGTATTCATGTAGAGGTCACCTACAACCCATAATATATGTATGAAACTTGTATGCATGGTTGGTTGTGGCCGAATAGGCTTAATTTGCAATTTGGCATGCTTGGTTTAGCTAAAAAGGGGCATGAATTACCACTAGAGCATATCTTGATCTAGGAAATAAGTTATTAGATGAGACTTGTTGGAGCAAGTAACATTTATATATATGAATATAGGTCCATAGAGAGTTTAGACTAAAACTTAGTATGTCATGTAAAATGCCAAAAATATGTATAAAACTACCCTATAGTTTAGTTTTTGATTACGATGGAATTTGGGCTTGAAACTTTTCCACATAATTGATATTATGGTAGGTAAGTTGTGTATAAAATTTCATGCCAATTGGAGTTGAATAGCCTAGTGGAAAAGGGTACCAAAGTTGGGAAAAACTTAAGGACCAAAAAGCTACAGAATGGTGCTTGCAACAGTGCCTTCCACGGCCAGTGGTTAGCATTGCCTCAAAACATGTAAAAAACTGTTGTTTTGATGTCCAAAACAGTGCCAACCATGGCCAGTGGTGTGCAACCATGACCAGTGGAATGACCACTGTCAGGATTTTTTCAACTACTACTTTTTCCTTGCTGTTTTTGGCTCTTTCGGGTATCTTAATGATATTTTTAGCCTCCGACTTCTTCATTAAAGTTGTAGATAAATGTATTATGAAGGTGTAAAAATTGGTCTCACCTCAATTAGAGTTTCCTAACTCTCATTAGGCATAAAACACCAGACCCACTACATTGTAAAACTCAAATTTAAGAGTGGTTTGAACCTAACATTTTATGATTTTCAATTTGGGACTAATAGGTGTTATTTATGACATGTCCCACTATTTCTAAGACTAAAAATGAACTTTTCTTGCGATGGAACTTGTACTCCTTGGGTTCCTATGCTTGTACTCCAATTTTTTAACCTCGATTTCTTATTGGAAGCTTCTTTGGCATGTTTCCTTAATTAAATGCATATACTTCTAATTATGGAATGTTTATATAGATGAATGTACAGGTTTTTATTAGTTTTAGGAAATCACCTTGTGCTTAGATCATTTCTCATATCCAGTCTTGCTCTTGAATTAACTTGTATATTTTGCAAATACTTATATGGTGATCATGAAATTGATTGTCCTTAGTAAACAATTGTTTAAACTACATACCTTCTCATATCGTCATATATGAGATAAGTCTTTAAATTAAAGTTTTTTATTTATGGTGTTCTTCTTCCAATGGTTGTTTTTAATCATGAAAAATTTATCATCATTTTTAATATCTAAATAATAATATCTTTAATATCATTTACCAGATTAAGGGCGCCACATAACTCATAGTTTTTCCTCCCCATGAATGCCACAACAAAATGGTGTAGTGGAAAGGAAAAATAGATCCTTGCAAGAAATGGCCAGAACTAAGCTTTGTGAAAACAACCTTCCAAAATATTTCTAGGTAGAAGCTGTGAACACTTCTTGTTATATTCAAAACAGGGTCTTTATCAGACTAGTACTGAATAAGACTACTTATGAATTGTGGAAGGGTAAAAAACCTAAGACTTATATTTTCATCCTTTCAGATACACAGTTTATATTCTGAACACTAAGGATTATCTAGGAAATTTTGATTCAAAATATGACAAAGGAATATTTATGGGATATTCAACCACATCACAATCTTGTAGAGTATTTAACACTCGAACTCAAACCATAGAAGAATCTATGCATGTAAGATTTGATGATCTTCAAAAGACTGATAGGAAATTGGCATATCTAGATTCTAATGATGTAAGAATTCAATAAGAACTAGAGCAACCAGAAGAACAAAGAACAGAAACTGATCAATCAGAACCAGCTGATCTTAAAAAATCTAAGCAATATCAACTCTCTGAACCAAAAAGGCTAAGGGATTGGAAATTCAAAGCCTATCATCCTTCACACCTTATAATTGGAGATCAAGCTGCTGGAGTTAAAACCAGATCTAGTCTTCATAATCAGTCATCAATTGCTCTTATTTTAGAATTAGAACCAAAGAGTGTTCTGGAAGCTCTAAAAGATACTAACTGGATCATCGCTATGTAAGAGGAGCTAAATTAGTTTGAGAAAAATAAAGTATGAAAACTTGTTCCTAAACCCAAAGATAAAAATCATTACTGGAACTAAATGAGTATTCAGAAACAAGCTTTAATAAAGATGACAAGGTTATAAAAAATAAAGCCAGACTAGTAGCTCAAGGCTACAATCAACAAAAAGGTATAGATTTCACTGAAACTTTTACCCCTGTGGCCAGACTTGAGGCTATCAAGATACTTCTTGCATTTACTACTTTCAAAGGGATTACATTGTATCAGATGGATGTAAAGAGTGCTTTTCTGAATGGTTTCATTAAAGAAGAAGTTTATGTAAAACAACCTCTTGGTTTTGAAGATATGTCTCTTCGTAACCATGTTTTTAAAATAAGTAAAGCACTGTATAGTCTGAAATATGCTCCCAAAGCATGGTACGATAGACTCGGTTTCTTTCTTATTTCAAAAGGCTTTACTAGAAGACAAGTTGACACAACCCTCTTCAGAAAGAGCTGTAAGAAACACTTTATTATTGTGTAGATTTGTGTGGATGACATTGTTTTTGGTGTTATTGATGATAGTCTTTGTAAAAAATTTTCTAAAATGATGCAAGCAGAATTTGAAATAAGTATGATGGGAGAACTTAAATTCTTTCTAGGCTTGCAAATTCAATAGACTAGTGATGGTATTTTCATCCATCAACAAAAATACATAAAGGATCTATTTAAAAAGTTTAAAATAGTTGATGCTAAGGCCATGAGTACTCCTATGTATCCAAACTGCATTATAAATAAAGATGAGTCTGGTACATCAATGGATCAAGCATTGTATAGAGGAATGATTAGTTCATTTCTGTATGTTACATCCAATAGACCTGACATAATGTTTAGTGTTTGCATGTGTGCAAGATATCAATCAAATCCCAATGAATCACATCTGTCTACAGTGAAGACGATTCTAAGGTATCTTGTTGGTACCACCAATCTTGGGCTATTCTACAAAAGAACAGACTCTTTCTCTCTCTCTGGATTTTGTGATGTAGATTTTGTAGAAAATAGAGTTTATCAAAAAAGTACAAGTGGTGGATGTCACTTCTTGGGAAAAAGTCTAACATCATGGGGTAGAAAAAGCAAAACTCTGTTGCACTCTCCACAACTAAAGCAGAATACATGTCTGCAGTAGGATGTTGTTCTTAATTTCTCTGGATAAAATATCAACTTGAAGATTACTCAATCAGAGAAGAAGAAATTCTAGTATTCTATGACAATACAAGTGAAATAAACATTTCCAAGAACCCCATTCAACACTCCAAAGCAAAGCACATAGAAGTAAAATATCATTGTATTAGAGACTACGTGCAAAAAGGTGTTCTAGACTTAAAGTTTGTAGACAGAGACCATCAGTAGGCAGACATCTTCACTAAGCCTCTAGCAGAGGCTAGGTTGGCTTTTATTAAGCATAATTTAAATTTGAAAATAATTACTTGAAAAGTCTGGTGCATGAAAAGTCTAATGTTTGTTATAGTTTGACTTGTTTGTCCTCACACATGTCTTCTACAAGAGACTTCTTTTGTAAATCATTTTTTATTAACTTTTTACAAAGTAGTAGCAATTATCTTTTTGTATAACCATATTCTGAACGTGTTTTCCGTAACACCCTCGGTTAAATAAGACAGATCCTTTTATAGGTTCATCCTATTTAACTAAAAGGTTAAAAGTTTTTAGAAAAAGTGAATTTTTTTTTAAAGTAAAATAATGGCAGATCAGCGGAAGCAAATAGTAGGTAATTCACATAGTCATTCACAAACCATAAGCAATTTTACTCTTAACAAAATGGGGCACATAGGCACCCTTAAATACATATAGTCATCCATTGTCTTATTATTTATTTATGAATATTCAACTACATATATCCTACTTTTATTGAGTGCTCCCAGTTGGTCCAATGTATTGCTGTTCTTCGTACTCCGGTTCTTGGTTTCCTAGCTCCTCTGTTATTATTAATTAGAAAGGGTGAGTATATACCCCAAACCTTGAAGGTTCCCGGTGCGAACATATCCAGTCAACAGATAATATAACATAAATAATACAGTTAACATATTTACAACTATCACAATCAATAATGTTGTTATGGAATGCATGAGTTAGTTTAATTATAATTTATCTTAAGTTTAAGTCTCATGATGCATGTGGGCCCAATAAACCAATCCATCATCACCATTATCTCATTCTTTGGAAGTCATCCTGCTCAAGTTTCCCCTGGGCACAACGTTCCCATACTAGAGCGATCGGAGCCCACCAAGTCCCCCAATCATTATTTAATCATTATAAGGTATGAATGAACTCACAGGTTCTAATCATTATATTATCCTGGGACTTGGCTCTACACGATCATAGTTACGTTCCGTCATTTAGTCAAAGTACACCAGACTTGCATCGTCTGACCCGGCTTTAGGTGCGACTCTGATGCCATTGGGTTTCCGTCCCGGTTGTACTCCCAAGATTCTCCTCAGAGATCAGACGTGAATGTCCTTCAACGTACCCGGTGTATGCTCTAGTTTTAATCTTTCAAAAATATCTTCATGATGCAAAATGCATTATTTAAGTTTTATCATTACTTTGATCCCTGGGTATCTATGTATTTCCAGCCTCGTAATATTTGTTCTCATGTTCTTAGGTCCCACCTATTTTTCAGACGTTATAGGTTATTTTTATTATTTTATTTATTCTTATTCTAAAAAAATATATCGGTTATATCTTGGCTAAAATAATGCTTCGTTTAAAGAGTAAGTAGTATGTTCCTTATTTCATTATTCATAACTAAAACAATAATAATATTAGTAATAATAATAATAATAATAAGGCTGTTGTTCAAGTGGCCTCAATACTCAAGAGGGGGGGGTGAATTGAGTTTTAAAACTTTTGATTGGAATACCTTTGAAATTGATTTTTATAACCAAGTTTGTGAGATTATGCAAGTGAGATAGAATGGAGGATAACAAGCAATGCACTACAATGAGAAAATATTGCTGGGGCAATATAGCAAACACTTGGTGTGCAGTATATGAAGTATAACAAATTAAGCAAGTTTAAGTGTGTTCTTCTCAATCAATCAACACCAATCAATTAATATGCAGTATATGAAAGTAAAAGAGTAAGGAAGAGAAGCTTGCAAACCGATATAACGAGTTCCACCCAATCCGGTGTACGTCTCGCCTCTAAGCAACCCACTTAGAGGATTTCACTATTGAAGATTTGAGATACAAGCTTTGAGCAATTGTAGCTTCCTAGTGTCCCACACTCAAGAACTCAATCCTCACAAGCAAAGGGCAACCCACCCAATCTCACAATCTCTCAATACCCAAAGGTTGAACCCCAACCTTTGTGACCACTCAACCTAGAGTGAACAACTTGTGTTTGGTGTTTGTTTACAATCAATACACTCTCTCAATAGAGTAGATATACAAATGAAAAGCTCTCCCAAATTCTAACTCTCAAGATGAGAGGATATACAAATGTATTTCAAGATACAAGAAATAGGCTTACAAAGCACAAGATAGAGCTAAGGATTTGTTGCTTCTTGGTTTCTTGTTAGTTGCTTCTTGTGCTTGTGTTCTTCTTCCATTTATAGAGCCATGATAGCAGTTGAGGTGTGCCCTAGTTCATCATAGCCGTTGCACTTAGTGGAAATTTGAAGAATGGTGGAGACATGAGCTGGTTTCCCACTTAAATCTGTTTTTCCACTAGCGTAATCGATTACACCCTCGCGTTGTAATCGATTATCTTCAAGTCAGAGACACACTAATCGATTATTTCACTTCCTCTAATCGATTAGCATCTGTACCTGATGCATTTAATTTGATTTCGCATCTGCCTAATCGATTAGAATGTCTTGCAATCGATTACCTTAAATCCAGTGACTTCCTAATCGATTATATGTCTTCCTTAATCGATTAGATTTCATATCTGATGCCTTTTGTCCCATTTCTGATTGTTGTAATCGATTAGCTTCAAGTGTATAATCGATTACCTTAATTCCAGTGAGTACCTAATCGATTGTTTAGCTTCCCTAATCGATTAGTTTTCATCCTGATGCAATTTCTTCCAAAACAGAAAGCTCCTAATCGATTAGCATAGGTGACCTAATCGATTATATTCGCTGTTACTCAGTACCTGATTCCATGTCTTTGTTTTTGCATAGGTTTCTTCAAGAGTGCTTGTCATTATCAAAATCTTTGCACATCTTTGGACCTGTTAACATATTCAAACACATTCTCCCCCTTTTTGATGATGACAACTATGTTCATCTCTTGAGGGTTGTTAGTTTAAATAATATAGACTTATCTCTAAATTTATCTCTTTGCAAAAACAACTCTTGCTACATTATCTTCTTTTTTAGATGGCAGATGACCAATTTCAAAAATCAGAGTTATTACATCCAGCAGCAAATATCTTATCTCCTTTTATCTCTTATCTATTATCTCTTATCTCTTACTAACTCTCCCCCTATCAAAAGGAGTTTGTTAAACAGATATTTTTATCCAAATTTTAAACAAGAGATAAACAAGATGTGAACACATATCAGAGCATATATCAGAGCATCTAACACATTTGAACAAGATATGAACACCTAATATTCTTCTCCCCCTTTGTAATCATCAAAAATAATATGAGGAATGAAGGAGATATAATATGAACTGAAACTAGATAATTTTATTGATGTGAAAATGGGAAATATATAAAGCAAAATTATTCATAATTCAAAAGGAAATGACATAAGCACAACTAAACAAAGGCATAACTAAGGATCTAATTATCCGAGTTGAAGAAGCGAATTTCTGCAATTTGGTGAGACAGCTCTTCATATCGCTGCTGCATCATCTCAAAATGTTGCTGCTCGGTCATTGAAAACTCTTGAAGGGAGTTTTCAAGGCGATCGAAGCGGCGGTCAAGATGGGCGTAGAGAGATGCAAAGGGGTCAGCTTGTGGTGCAGATGAAGAGGCTGATGGTGCAGCTTGTGGTTGAGGTGGAGGAGGAGGAGCAGCAGGTTCAGCAAAGGGATTGGCACCATGTTCTCGATCACTCCTGAGAATCCACATTCCAGCAATGCAGACCATGCCCATTTTGTTGAGGTGGGAAGTGCCAATGCAAGCTCTTGGGGGCACTTTCTCAGAGAGTTCCCCTGCCAAATCTACTCCACAGAATTTGAAAATTTTGGTGAGGAGGATACCATAGGGGAGCTTTTGCTGATCCTTCGCATGGCGCATATGAAACTTGATCAACTGAACCCAGTTGATCTCCTTGTGGTTCAGCATTGCCCACATTAGGAGGACATCATCCTCTTCAACCAGAGCATAGTTCCCACCACGGGGAACAATCATCTTGACCAAGAAAAAGTGGAGCAGGCGGTTGTTCATGGTCAAGTGGCCTACCAGCTTGTGGTTGCTCATAGGAGGATCTGGTTTCCACAAAGAGCGGCGGGCAGTGATGGGATTAAAACCCCATTCATCCTCAGGTTCGCCTCCATCAAAGTCAGCGTTGTTGAGAGGCAGTTTGGAAATTTCCGCAAATTGGGCATTTGATAGTTTGATGGTTGTGTTCTTTACCTTGGATTCAACCATCCCATTCACAAGGCAGAGGTTACAGTAGAATACCCTCATGAGTTCAGGATAGTATTCTTCTTCTTTGAGGGAGGGGAAAGGGAAAAGGTTGTAGTGGTGGAGGCTTTGGGTGAAGGTTAGGCTTGGGTTGTCAAAAGTGTCGGCAATGGTGTAGTGAGGGGTCATAATCTCCCTTTCAGAAAAGTTCTTCATGAAGTTTTAAAGTTCTCTAGGAGAAGAGAAGAACCTTGAGAAGTCAAGGGGGTTATGGGCTTGAGCAGCAGAGGACCTAGCTCTCTTGACATTTCTAGAGGTAGACATGGTTGGAAAAGGCAAAGATGAAGAAAGATGAGTGGTAGAGAGTTTTTGAGAGGTTTGAGAGGAAGGAGGTAGTGTGAGATGAGAAGATGAAGGAAGGGGTATTTATAGGTGAGAATTAGGTTTAGGAAGGAGGAAAGAGAGTTTAGAAAGGAGTGAAGTGAGTTAAGAGAGGGAGTGGTTCGAGTGTGCCTAGGAAATTGCAGTTCTGACTCTTCAGAACGCGTGCTAATCGATTACGAGACAGGTGGTAATCGATTAGATCATTGTTTCTGGGGAATTTCAAACGTTTCATACAGGGGGTAATCGATTAGAGGCTTAGGGTAATCGATTAGTTTAGAAACAGAATCGTCTTAATCGATTGGAGCAATATGGTAATCGATTATGAAGAAGACAAAACGTTTTGAACCTGAAACAGAAGCTTTGTAATCGATTGTGGATCAATGATAATCGATTATCTTAGAAACAGAATGATTGTAATCGATTATAGTTAGTACTAATCGATTATAATGGAAACAGAAGCATAGTAATCGATTGTGAGTAGCCATGTAATCGATTATTGAGTCAGAAACTTCAAATTTTACATACAGCAAAGTTCCAATCATGAAATGTGATATATACCATGCATCATGCCATGCAACATAGTTCTTATCAAAATATCCTATCATTCAAACACAATTGAACATATCAAGAATGCCTAACTCTCTTCTTATGTGAATGAATTGTTCTCTAGCCAAGGGTTTTGTGAAAATATGAGCTAGTTGCCTAGAAGTTTCAACATCTTCAAGTACACAATCCCCTTTTAACACATGATCTCTAATAAAGTGATGCCTAATCTCAATGTGTTTGGTTCTAGAGTGCATAACTGGATTCTTGGAGATGTTAATGGCACTAGTATTATCACATTTGATGGGTACTTTGTTTAAAACAATGCCAAAATCAAGAAGTTGTTGTCTCATTCAAAGAATTTGAGCACAACAACTACCGGCGGCTACATATTCTGCCTCAGCCGTCGATAATGCAACACTTGCTTGCTTCTTGCTATGCCAAGAAACAAGGGAGCTACCAAGTAAATGACATGTGCCACTAGTGCTTTTTCTATCAAGTTTACAGCCAGCAAAGTCAGAGTCGGAATATCCTAAAAGATTACATTCAACGCCTTTGGGATACCACAAACCAACATTTTGAGTACCCACAAGATATTTCAAAATTCTTTTTACGGCAGTTAAATGTGATTCTTTAGGACATGCTTGATATCTAGCACACATGCATACCGCAAACATAATATCGGGCCTACTAGCAGTCAAATATAGTAAGGATCCAATCATACCTTGATATTTGGTGATTTCGATGTCCTTACCCTTTTCATCTTTGTCTAGATAGCAGGATGTGCTCATAGGTGTAGCTATCTCGTTTGCCTTATCCATTCCAAACTTTTTAAGTAGTTCCTTACAGTACTTAGTTTGGCTAATGAATGTTCCCTCATTTGCTTGTTTTATTTGCAATCCGAGGAAGAAGGTGAGTTCTCCCATCAAGGACATTTCAAATTCATTCCCTTTGGTTATTTCTCCAATGATTTTGTCCAAGGGATGATCCTTCAAGGTTACCCAATCTTGTTGTCTCTCAATTTGTGTTGCACCTCTATCATTGTTGACTTCTTCTTTGTCTTCCAAGTTCATTACTTGGAAAGTACCTACAAGATCATCAACATTTTCCTTTCTCGGAGGGTTATGGCTATTTTCATCAAACTTAACATGAATAGATTCTTCGATGGTATTTGTTTGTTTGTTGAAAATTCTATAAGATTTACTTGATTGAGAATATCCTAGGAATATTGCCTCATCAGATTTTGCATCAAACTTTCCTAGATTATCCTTTCCATTGTTGAGCACAAAACATTTACATCCAAAAATATGAAAGTATGCAATGTTGGGTTTTCTACCCTTGTAAAGCTCATAGGGGGTTTTCTTTAGAATAGGCCTTATCAAACATCTATTCATAACATAACATACGGTGTTTACCGCATCGGCCCAAAAATGTTTTGCAATATTGTTTTCATTTAGCATGGTTCTAGCAAGCTCCACTAAAGATCTATTTTTCCTTTCAACCACTCCATTTTGTTGTGGAGTTCTAGGAGCTGAAAAATTGTGATTTATACCATGTTTTTCGCAAAACTTTTCGAAAGATTGATTTTCAAACTCTTCCCCATGATCAGTTCTAATGGATGCAATTTTTGAGTTTTGCTCATTTTGGATAATCTTTGCAAGTTTCTTGAATGCATGATATGCTTCATTTTTATGAGCAAGAAACAATGTCCATGTATATCTTGAATAGTCATCTACTATAACTAGACCATAGTAATTACCTCCAAAGCTTTTGATTTTGGATGGTCCAAATAAATCCATGTGTAAAAGTTGTAAAGGCCTTTGAGTAGAAACAATGTTTTTGGATTGAAAAGATGCCTTTACTTGTTTTCCCTTTTGACATGCATCACAAAATTTATTTTCAAATTTAAGCTTTGGTAGACCAATTACTAAATCTTTAGAAACAAGTTTGTTCAAGTGGTCTACATGTATATGAGCTATTCTTCTATGCCATAGCCATGTTTCATCCTCTTTTGAAATGAAGCATTGTTCATCATTTGTAGACAAACTATCCATATCAATCATGTAAATATTATCAATTCTTTGGCCTACAAACTTAATTTCCTTATTAGTCTTATGCTCAATTATGCAACAATTTGATTCAAATAAAACTCTATATCCTTTGTCACATAATTGACTTATGCTAAGTAGATTATGCTTGAGGCCTTCAACATACAATACGTCATTTATGGATGTGGAAGAATTCTTACCAATATTTCCAATGCCTAGGATTCTTCCTTTAGTGTTGTCTCCATAGGTGACGCTTCCTTTTCGTTTGGGAGTGAATGATGTAAATTTGCTTATGTCTCCCGTCATATGCTTTGAACACCCACTATCCAAGTACCAATGGGTGTTGCTTGCTTTGAAGCATACCTACAAAACAAAATCAGTTTAGAGAACTAGGTACCCATTTTATGTTGGGTCCTTTAAGGTTAGTTTGTGGTAATGTCCCTTTGGTAACCCACACCTTTCTTAAGACCTTTGGTCCTAGTTTCCTAACACTACACTTATAAGCACTATGTCCTTTGGAACCACAATGATTGCATTTCATAAAAGGTGAGGAGGATTTGCTTGGTGGTGCAAAGAAGTTTTTATAGTGCTTCTCCTTTTTATGATTACTATGTTCTTTGTCATATCCTAAACCGGTTTTACTAAACATGCATTTTTGTTGCCCAAGTAGGATATTCAAATTATCTCTTCCATTAGTGAACTTCTCTAGTGTCCTATTTAGGTCTTCAACCTTGGTTTCTAACACAATGCACTTCTTTGCAAAATCACATGGTTTACTATTGGAACATGTTTGAGCGTTTTTCAATTCTTCTTTTAAGCATTCATTCTCTTTGCAAATCTCCATAAGGTGCATCTCTAGAGTGTCACTAGTTTTTCTAGATACCTTAAGTCTATTGGAGACTTTTGTAAATTTATCATACAATTCCTCTAGAGCATCAAGTAATTCATCCTTATCTAAGTCATGGAAGTTTACCTCATCATCTTCTTCATGGTGATTGGCCATGAGGCAAAGGTTTGCTTCTTCATTCTCTGAGTCATCCGAGCTGCTTACCTCATTTTCATCCCATGCTATGTATGCTCTCCTTCTTCCTCTTTTCTCTTTTCCCTTCTTCTTAAGATTTGGGCAATCCGCTTTGAAGTGCCCTTCCTTGCCACATTCAAAACAATTGGGTGAGGAAGAATTTTCTTTAGTGATAGGTTTCTTACTTGGGTTTTTAAAGCTCCTTTGAATGCGTTTGCCTTTCATGAATTTCCCGAAGCGTTTCACAAATAGTCCAAATTCTTCTTCTTCATCAAGTTCGCTTTCGGATTCTTCATTTATGGAAGTAGCCTTGAGAGCAAGACCCTTTTTCTTGGAAGATTTTTCTTCCTCTTCCGCCATCTTTAATTCCTTCAGCTCTTGTTCCTGTTCCTGCAACTTACCAAATAGAGTGGCAAGAGACATTTCATTTATGCTAGGAGATTGTTTGATGGCGGTAACTAGCGATTGCCATTCTCTGTTAAGACTTTTCAATACTTTATGAATGAGCTCTTTGTTAGTGTAAGTCTTTCCAAGTGTAATGAGTTGATTAATGATGAGAGTAAATCTTTTTTGCATATCAACAATCGATTCATGAGAGTTTAATCTAAAGCACTCATATTGGCTAGTCAAGGTACTAATTTTGGAGTCCTTTACATCATTAGTACCTTCATGGGTTACTTGAAGAGTATCCCACATTTCTTTAGCAGTTTGGCATGTCATTATTCTAAAAAATTCATCTTGACCTAAAGACATAGTAATGAGATTTTTGGCCTTGTAGCCATATTGGACTTTCTTTTCTTCCTCGCTTGTCCATTCATCTATAGGTTTTTCAACATTCTTGCTATCTATAGTATGCATCGGTATATAAGGACCATTTTCAATGGTATTCCATATTCTCAAGTCAATTGATTGAATGAAGATTTTCATTCTTTCTTTCCAAAACGCATACCCTTCCCCATTGAAAGCGGGAGGTCTATTTATCGCACCACCCTCGGGAAAAACATTTTGAGAACTTGAGGCCATTTAATCTCTTGAAGCTGTTAAGCTTGATCTACCAAGAGTCAAGCTCTGATACCACTTGTTGTTCAAGTGGCCTCAATACTCAAGAGGGGGGGTGAATTGAGTTTTAAAACTTTTGATTGGAATACCTTTGAAATTGATTTTTATAACCAAGTTTGTGAGATTATGCAAGTGAGATAGAATGGAGGATAACAAGCAATGCACTACAATGAGAAAATATTGCTGGGTCAATATAGCAAACACTTGGTGTGCAGTATATGAAGTATAACAAATTAAGCAAGTTTAAGTGTATTCTTCTCAATCAATCAACACCAATCAATTAATATGCAGTATATGAAAGTAAAAGAGTAAGGAAGAGAAGCTTGCAAACCGATATAACGAGTTCCACCCAATCCGGTGTACGTCTCGCCTCTAAGCAACCCACTTAGAGGATTTCACTATTGAAGATTTGAGATACCAGCTTTGAGCAATTGCAGCTTCCTAGTGTCCCACACTCAAGAACTCAATCCTCACAAGCAAAGGGCAACCCACCCAATCTCACAATCTCTCAATACCCAAAGGTTGAACCCCAACCTTTGTGACCACTCAACCTAGAGTGAACAACTTGTGTTTGGTGTTTGTTTACAATCAATACACTCTCTCAATAGAGTAGATATACAAATGAAAAGCTCTCCCAAATTCTAACTCTCAAGATGAGAGGATATACAAATGTATTTCAAGATACAAGAAATAGGCTTACAAAGCACAAGATAAATCTAAGGATTTGTTGCTTCTTGGTTTCTTGTTAGTTGCTTCTTGTGCTTGTGTTCTTCTTCCATTTATAGAGCCATGATAGCAGTTGAGGTGTGCCCTAGTTCATCATAGCTGTTGCACTTAGTGGAAATTTGAAGAATGGTGGAGACATGAGCTGGTTTCCCACTTAAATCTGTTTTTCCACTAGCGTAATCGATTACACCCTCGCGTTGTAATCGATTATCTTCAAGTCAGAGACACACTAATCGATTATTTCACTTCCTCTAATCGATTAGCATCTGTACCTGATGCATTTAATTTGATTTCGCATCTGCCTAATCGATTAGAATGTCTTGCAATCGATTACCTTAAATCCAGTGACTTCCTAATCGATTATATGTCTTCCTTAATCGATTAGATTTCATATCTGATGCCTTTTGTCCCATTTCTGATTGTTGTAATCGATTAGCTTCAAGTGTATAATCGATTACCTTAATTCCAGTGAGTACCTAATTGATTGTTTAGCTTCCATAATCGATTAGTTTTCATCCTGATGCAATTTCTTCCAAAACAGAAAGCTCCTAATCGATTAGCATAGGTGACCTAATCGATTATATTCGCTGTTACTCAGTACCTGATTCCATGTCTTTGTTTTTGCATAGGTTTCTTCAAGAGTGCTTGTCATTATCAAAATCTTTGCACATCTTTGGACCTGTTAACATATTCAAACACAAAGGCATCGTCTGTTTTATAAAAAAAATATAAAAGGAAAAATAAATGCAGACAATAAGGCGGCAGGGCTGGCCATTGTATATTCGATAAAATAAATGATAGAATTTAAATAAAATAAAAACAAATATTAAGAATAAGGCGGCAGAGCCGTCCATTATAATATAAATAAGCAGAAATAGAAAGAAAGATAAATGTAGAGAGTAAGGCGGCAAAGCCAGCCTTTAAGCTTAATAGTAAATAATAATAATAATAATAATAATAATAATAATAATAATAATAATAATGATAATAATAATAATCATATTTATAATTATAATTATAATCGTAATCATAATCATAATAATAGTAACAGTGATATAAATGGTGACCCTTCATCCTTATTTCCTTGTTTATCTCGTCTTTCAAAACTTCCTCACTGGAATCCACATAGACACCCATGGTTCTTAATATTTTCACAATTCAATACTTAACATATCCACTTAATCATCATGGTTAGTAATAATCAACATAGCCAATTAATCATATACATAGCAATAAAAATTATATAACACAAATATATAAAAATTAAAGCATCTTAATTTAACAATAATTCCAGAACCTGCCCTCGGAAAGGTAAGGACCAAAAGTACCTTAGTCTTTCCAAACACACAGTCCCCCCAGGAAAACAGAGAATATACCCCCTTACCTTGATGGAGGATCCTAGAGTAGTGGAAAACATTCTCTTATTGTCCTAGCTTCAGATCAAGAGTGACTTGATGGAGAAAAGGAACTGAGAGAGAGACTTTACTAACTTTAGCTTGTTCTAAGAATTCAGACTTGGGAACAAGATGCGGTATCGATTTTATGATGCAAATGACAAGTGGGGTACAAGCTTTTCATAATAGGATTGTCGTGGGATGTTAGGTGCGTTAATTATGGTAATAATGGAGGTTTTAGATAAGAAAATGAGCTGTATTATTGATCATTTCCACAGCTTACATAATGGAGCTTGCATGATTGAAGTAAAATATTAATTTTGACACTGTTTAGGTATTTTGGACATATCTCCCTCATATCTAAATGGATTTTAACAAATTTGGTCTTGTTAGAAGACTAAGACAACGAGGAATAACTTTGTAGTTGACCATATTTCCAAATTCGGAGTCTAACGAACAATTAAAATGTGTACAGGATAACGTATCTTGAGTTGTAATTTGACGATAGGAATTGGAAGAGCCTAAGAAATTAATAACTTAGTGATCCGATGGTGCTGAGTGGAAGGGCCGTCGCTCAACGGATAAAAGTTACTCTAGGGATAACAGGCTGATCTTCTCCAAGAGCTCACATCTACGGGAAGGTTTGGCACCTCGATGGTAAAAGATTAAATTGAAAATACTCAGGAATATCTCTTTCCGAGAAGGATTCAGCAGAGCCTCTTTTCGTTCAGAATTGCTTCACTCGGAGGGAATCCGCTCGGAAATGTTTCTGCTTGAAACACTCGGTCATAGCTTTCCTTTCCTCGAAAATGACTTACTCAGAAATGTCTCACCCGGACTCATTCAGAAATATCTCACTCGGATATATATATCTACCTGAAAAGTGTTCTTTCAAAGTCAGCCACTTTTCGTTTAGAATTGATTCACTCGGGAATTCTCCACTCGGATATATCTCTGCCCAAAAAGTACTTATTCGAAGTCAAAGTCTTTCTTCACTCGAAAATATTTCTCTCGGAAGTACGTTACTCGGAATCTTTCAACCAAAAGGATCATTCGGAGTCGAAGTTCAGCCCTCTCTCGGAAATCTTTCCACTTGGGAGTATCACTTGGAGTCGAAGACAATCTCGAAGACAAACCGAGCACAAGTTCTCGGCAACTTTGAATATGGACCCGAGCACAGGCTCTAGGCAATCTTTAAGACACCCGAGCACGAATAGAATGAAGGGGTTCACCACTCGGATATTTACTTCCCCCGGGAACTATTCACTCAGAAACGTACTTATTCAAAATCAAAACCTTTCTCTGTCCAGAAGTACTTCCCCTGAAAATGACTCACTCGGTATATTTCAATCAGTACCATACTACGTGAAAATCGGAAATCTCACTTGGTGTTATCCCACTTGGAAATGTCTCACTCGATGCCATACCACACGGAGGTGTCGCACTCAGAGACACCCCATTTGGGAAAGTTACACTCAACTCAGAGATACCCCACTCGGGAATTCACTGCTCGGAAATATCTCGACCTGAGAAGTACTCATTCGAAATCAAAGCTTTTCTTCGTTCGGAAGTACTTCTCTCGGAAACGTTTCACTCGGAGACGTTTCATTCGGAAACGTTTCACTTGGAGACGTTTTACTTGGAGACAAGTCACTCGAAGACGTTTGACTCGGAAACGTTTCACTCAGAGACGTTTCATTCGGAGACGTTTCACTCGGAAATGTTTCACTCGGAGACATTTCATTCGGAAATGAGTCACTCAGAAACACTCTACCTGGAAGTATGGAACTTGGAAACGTCTTTGCCTGAAAGGTGCTCATTTGAAGTCAAAGCCCCTTTCACTCAGAAGTGGTTCTCTCGAACACGCTTCACTCAGAAATGTCTCCGAGGCCAGGACTCCCTTCACTCGGAAGTGATTCTCTTGGTCATGACTCACTCGGAAACATCTTAACCTTCCTTCACTCGAAAGTTCTCTCGGTTATACCTCACTCAGGAAGATCTCACTCGAAATCAGATTCCTTTCTACACTCGGACAGTCTTATCTCAGACATGATCCACTCGGAAATTGCTTGCTCAATAATATTTTACTCGGTAATGTCTCAATCAGAGCGCTACCAAAAGTTAGTATCAAATAAGGTATTTGAGCCGGACCAAAAGAGGTGTTCACAAAAATGTTTTCCTAACCAAATTTGTGTAGAAAGTTGAGATAAAATGGATAATATCATTAATGGTCTAGATAAAAATGATTATACATGAGAATGAAATTTTTTTTTGGGATGTTACAGACTACCCGCATGGTATTTTATTTACTTATTATCACTTACAGAACTTCCATACTTCAAAATTTACAACGTTAAGACTGCTTACTAAAAACAGGGATGTTACACTCTCCTCCCCTTTTGGGAATTTCGTCCCAAAATTCAAAGTTGAAATAATTAAGGGTACAATTTTCTAATCTTTTCCTCAATTTCCCAAGTAGCGTCCCCATCATCTGACTGACTCCAAACTACTTTGACCAAAGAGATTTCCTTGCCTCTTAGCTGTTTTAGACGTCGGTTAACAATCTTAACCGGTGATGCTTCAAAGGTAAGGTTTTCTTTTAGAACAAACTGATGAGGACTCAGAACATGATTAGAGCTTGGCATATATTTGTGGAGTTGGGAAACATGAAAGACATTATGAAGGTTTGTTAGCTCGGGTAGCAGGGCAATACGGTACGCATTGGTTCCTATCTTTTGTAGAATCTAATAGGGTCCTACGTATCTAGGGCTTAACTTCTTGGCCTTTAGAGCTCTTCCTACACCAGTGGTAGGGGTAACTTTGAGGAATACATGGTTTCCTTCTTCCAATTCCAATGGCTTCCGGCATTTGTCGTAGTAACGCTTTTGTCTATCTTGTGAAGCTTTCATTGCCATTTGGATATTTCAGACTTGCTCTGTAGTCTTCTGAACAATCTGTGGTCCAATTATTGCCTTTTCACCTGTCTCATACCAACACAAAGGTGTACGACATTTTCTTCCATATAGAGCCTCATAAGGGGCCATTCCGATGCTAGCGTGATAGCTGTTGTTGTAAGTGAACTCAACAAGTGGAAGATATTCTTGCCAGCTTCCCCCATGTTCTAAGACACAAAGACGTAAAAGATCTTCCAGAGTTTTGATTGTACATTCTGATTGTCCGTCTGTCTGTGGGTGATATGCTAAACTTAACTTTAGACGAGTTCCTAGGGCTTGTTGTAGGCTTTTCCAAAATTGTGATGTGAAACGAGGATCTCGGTCAGACACAATTGCAGTGGGTGTTCCATGTAATTGTATAATTTCCCTAATATAGATCTGGGTGAGTTTCTCTAGAGACTACTTCATATTGACAGGGATAAAATGAGCGGTCTTTGTTAATCGATCCACGATTACCCAAATAGCATCATATTCAACTGATGTTCTGGGAAGTCCGTGCTGGTGTATGCACTATGAGCTTTCATGCTTTTTCATTTGTATCATTTTTTCTGCTTATCAATAAAATAAATATTTCAGTTTAAAATTGTTTTAAAACGTATTTTTCCTTGGAGTAATAGGTCATATAAAAGTTATTCCTAAAATGTCCCTAGTCAAGTATTTACATGGGGACATGTAAATACACTGAGACTAGTGTGTGAGTGTACTGATGACCTGATCTCACAGATCATAGATATAGATGATATCAAGTCTTCACACGGGTACACATTAAGAGTAATGATGTACTGGACAGACCCACCATGAGAACGTTGCATGGATCGTTACATGATTGTCATAAACGATTCTCAATGTGATAATGGTATATGTAGTCCTTCAACCTGAAGTCACTACGATTCCTACATGAGGAGTTTATTGTTTTAATACAATTAAATGTCTTCTGTAACAAGAGGACTATAAAGGTTGTGATTAGGCAATGAACAAATTATACAGAGGGATGTGAGTGATGTAGATGGGATTTGTTTCTCCTATGTGACAGGAGTGATATCTATAGGCCACTTGATAGAGTAAGACTAAGAAAACGCATGGCCATGCTAGAAAGAATAAATATTAGATATTTATTCGGATCCAGTCTACTCCGGTATCAAGTAAAAAATAAATTGGGCTATACAAGGATAACGCGACCATGCCTTGGGCCCAATTAGGATATCGTGACAAAAGGAACAAATATATTAAATAATTATCACTTATAGGTTATGTTGATAATATTCAGACATAATGATGCATTGCTAGATGCCGCTCTTATTTTATATTAATAATAAAATAATTTATTATTAATATGACCGAGTATTTTACCTGTAGGGTCACACACATAGAGTAAGCCCATCAGAAAATGTTGTCTTATTTTAGTTGGACTAAAATAAAGCTATTGGGCCTAACTCATTTGGAATGAGTAAGGAGCCTATTTTTTAGAGAGAACAAATTAGGTCAAACCTAAGCCTATAAATAGAGCATAAGATCCTCATAGGCTGTTCACTCAAGTGAGACACAAATTCACAAAAGTTGCAAGCGCTACACGCCGTCAAACTAGCAGTTAGCAAGTGTTGCGATTCTGGTGGGAGTGCTCGTGTGGACTCCTAAAGGACGAGGCTACCACTGCTTCGGTGTTCTTCAAGAGGTAATCCAAAATGAATTTTTGTGTTTGTTTTGTGCTTTGAAACACGGAACCTTGCAAATCCTATGGAATCCCTTTTTTTTCCGCTGCTCATGTTTAGGGATTTCCTAACAGTGGTATCAGAGCATGGTTGCAAGAACCGTGTTTTGGGCATTTGTTTCTATTTTATGATGATATGTTTTCGTTTGCAAGAGCTTTTGGAAAATATGATTTGTGAAATCGTTTCTTGTTTAAAGCTTTGCATTTTTGTTTTGCGAAAATGTTTTGTGAAACTAGGATTCAAAAATGAACATGCATGATTATGTTGCTATTTTGAGTTATCGCATATGATGCATATTATTACAATGATTAATCATGTATATGGTATGACCTCTGTTTTGGCATGATACATATAATTTTGAGTTATTCTTTATAAATTGTATATGATGCATGTTATAGTGTTTCTCAATTTTAGTATGTATGATTATTACCGTTTAAATTTGTATGATGTATGAGTTTATGCAATTTTTGTATTTGATATGTGTTTTACTCATATGATATTCATCGGACAAATTATGAATCAATTGAGTTGATCTTCGAACATGAATGGTTCATGTTATGGGGCGTTAAGTGATAAGGTTTAAGTGTTAAACCATGGCCGTTCCTTAATCTAGGGTTCAAGAGTTGAAACCTAGACAGCCGTCATGGAAAGGCATTGCATGTTGGAATTAGCGCAAATTGAATTCTAGGTTTTGAAACCCTAGACGGTGCTGCCTACATGTGCCTTGACGGCTACGTTGTGAAGTGTTCGCAACAAGGAATTAGGGTTTCAAAGTGGTTGAAACCCTAGCCGAAATTTTAGAGCTGTTAATGGTTAGTGGGACGTTCTGGCTAGGAAAGACTTGGTACTTAAGCGGTCACACCGGACCCACCTTTCTTTCCTGGGAACCAACCTAACTACAGTACTAAACCCGTACATTCTGGCTAGGAAAGACTTGGTACTTAAGCGGGACCCCCGTACATTCTCTGCGTAGCGCCTTATTACCGACCCCACGTGTTTAATTGCCCGTTTTAAAATTAATTACTCTTTTAATGCTTTTAAATGGGTTATAATCAATTAATTAACAAGTTGCATGGTGAATGGTTATGGTCTTAGTTATTTTATTTAAATACAGCCTGCGTGTTGTGCCTCTCTCTATTCTGTTGTATTTCTCTTCTCAACCCTTCACTCGTATGTAAAGCGAGTTTCTATTTAATCATGTAATCTTGATCGTGCCAACAAAGTAGAGACTTAGAAGAAAACCAAGGAGTGGTGACTCTAAGAGGATGATGGATTCAAGAAGTAGGACTTCATGAAGCCATGGCAATATAGGTCCTCTAGATTTATTTATTTATTTATTTTTCTTCTAGGAAGACCATAACCATCTCACAACTTCGTTTGCATGCTTTGGGGATAATTTTATTACGTTAAAGCATTTAACAAAGACGGTAATTTTAAAATAAATTAAAATCCCTCAAAATAATATTAAGTTATAAACGCCTTCCAATAAGTACACTCGTCAACACTAATGTCAATAAATAGTGGGTCTGCCAAAGCAGGGCACTATTATTTATATTAGTAAGACGTGATGGGATAATGGTAATATCCAAACTGTTTTATTGGGCTTTAACTTAACTAAGTTTTCAATTGGATTGAATATAACTTAGAGGCGTAAACATTGGGCTAAATATTCATAAGATGAATAATTAGTAATGGTTACTTAACCCAATGACTAAGAGTTGTATAAAGATACAATTGGAAAAAGTTTCCTACCTAAATAACCAAGTATTAGGTGATCAGCCAAAGCTGACTTAACACTTGGCAAAATATGGATCTTAGCCCACTAGAAAATCTTCCAACGGGATTTTTTGATTCGTGGAGGGTATTTTGTTTTGAATCAAAATAGTGGGAGACATATTTAATTTAAATGACCATAATTTAAATATGTTTTGAAAAAGATACTTACTACATATTTTCTGTTTTAGATAACCATGACGTCAAACACACCTTTAAACCTTTCGTTGCGATCAATCCTAGACAAAGAAAAATTGTCTGGTTTTAACTTTCTTGACTGGTATAGAAACTTGAGGATTGTCCTCAAACAAGAGAAAAAACAGTATGTCTTGGAAAGTCCAGTTCTGGAACCACCCGCTGCAAACGCCTCTAAAGCTGACAAGGATGCTTATAAGAAGCATCAGGATGATGCTTTAGATGTCCAATGCCTTATGTTGGCTACCATGTCTCCTGAGCTTCAGAAGCAACATGAGCACATGGAGGCTTTCGATATAATCGAAAACCTAAGGAAGCTATATCAAGGTCAAGCTGACCAAGAAAGATATGAAGTTTCCTCAGCGCTATTTAGCTGTAGACTTGAAGAGGGAGGTTCTGTAGGACCTTATGTGCTCAAAATGATTGGGTACTTGGAGAATCTAGCTAGGCTAGGATTCCCCTTCCCTCAGAAGTTGGCTACCGATCTCATTTTGAAATCATTACTTGACAGTTTTAAGCCAGTCATCATGAATTACAACATGAATGCATTGGACAAAACATTGCCAGAGCTACTCAATATGTTGAGGACTGCTGAGCCCAATATTTCTAAAGGAAAAGGCAAGGCCATAATGATGGTCAATTCTGGCAAAGGTAAAGGAAAGGGCATGTATAAAGGCAAAGGAAAGGCTATTGTAGGAAATGGCAAGAAAATTTGGAAAGGCAAGGATAAGCCAAGTACATCAGCCTTAAAACCTGTGGGCGGGGTGGCTAAGGAAGGTAAATGTCACCATTGTGGACAAAAGGGACACTGGAAGAGAAACTGTCCAAAGTACCTAGAAGAGCTTAAGAAGAAGGGAAGTGAGACTTCCACTTCAGGTATTTTTGTTATAGAAATTAACATGTCAACTTCAACATCATGGGTATTAGATACTGGATGTGGATCTCACATTTGTCTTAATGTGTAGGATCTAAGAAGGAGTAGGCAGTTGATGAAGGGCGAGGTAGACCTATGCGTTGGAAATGGAGCAAGAGTTGCTGCATTAGCTGTAGGGACTTATTTTTTATCCTTGCCCTCAGGGTTAGTCCTTGAATTGGACAATTGTTATTTTGTTCCAGCAATAAGGAGAAACATTATTTCTGTTTCTTGTCTTGATAAGAAAGGGTTTTCCTTTACAATAAAGAACAATAGTTGTTCTATTTATTTAAAAGACATGTTTTATTGTTGTGCAAATTTGAGTAATGGACTTTATGTTCTAGATCTTGAAACCCCTATCTATAACATTAATACTAAAAGGGTTAAAACAAATGATTTAAACCCAACTTATCTTTGGCATTGTCGCCTAGGACATATAAATGAGAAACGCATTTCTAAACTCCATCAAGATGGATATTTAGAATCTTTTGATTTTGAATCAATAGATACATGCGAATCTTGTTTATTAAGGAAGATGACTAAGACCCCATTTAACGGAAAAGGTGAAAGGGCGAGTGATCTTCTTGGCTTGATACATAGTGATGTATGTGGGCCCATAGGGACAATGGCTAGGGGAGGTTTTAGTTACTTCATCACTGTTACTGATGATTTCAGTAGATATGGATTTGTGTTTCTCATGAAACATAAATCAGAATCCTTCGAAAAGTTCAAGGAGTTTAAACATGAAGTAGAGAACCAACTTAGCAAGACAATTAAAGCACTTTCATCCGATCGAGGTGGTGAATATTTGAGCCTAGAGTTTGATGAATATCTTAAAGAGTGTGGGATTATATCTCAACTTACTCCCCCTAGAACACTAGAATGGAATGGGGTTTCTGAACGGAGAAATAGAACCTTGTTGGACATGGTTCGATCAATGATGAGTCAAACTGACCTCCTTAACTCATTCTGGGGACATGTTTTGTTGACAGCAACTTTTACACTTAACCGTGTTCCATCAAAGGCTGTTATAAAGACACCATATGAGATATGGACTAGGAAACGACCCAGTATGTCTTTTCTTAAGATTTGGGGCTGTGAAGCTTATGTTAAGCATCAAAGTTCAGATAAACTCGGGCCCAAGTCAGATAAATGTTTTTTTGTGGGATACCCAAAAGAAACTAAGGGTTATTATTTTTACAATCCTACCGAGGGCAAAGTGTTTGTTGCTTGGAATGCTGTATTCTTAGAAAGGGAATTCATCTCTACAAGAATCAGTGGGAGGAAAGTAGAACTTGAAGAAATTCAAGACTCACAAGGCATTGAAGAGCCAATGGTGGAAGTGGAGCAGGACCCACAAAATGTTGTGATAACACCAGCTCCAGTAGCACAAGACTTGCGCAGATCAGGTAGAATACGTCAACAACCTGAAAGATATGGATTTCTTGTAACTCAGGAAGGAGATGTATTCCTAATGGATCAAAATGAGCCAACATCTTATGAAGAGGCCATTGCAAGTTCAAAATCTGAGAAATGGCTAGAAACCATGGAATCTGAAATGGACTCCATGTATACTAATCAAGTTTGGAACTTGGTTGATGCACCTGAAGGGGTAAAACCTATAGGATGCAAGTGGGTTTTCAAAAAGAAAACTGACATGGATGGTAATATAAGTACCTTTAAAGCAAGGTTGATGGCTAAAGGTTTCAAGCAAATACATGGCATAGACTATGATGAAACTTTTTCCCCAGTTGCTATGCTAAAGTCTGTTCAGATTCTGCTTGCTATTGCTGCATACCATGATTATGAGATATGGCAAATGGATATCAAGACTACTTTCCTTAATGGAAATCTTCTTGAGGAAGTGTACGTGACACAACCCGAAGGCTTTGTTAAGCCTGAAGCATCCAGGAAGGTGTGCAAGCTACAACGTTCTATATATGGACTTAAGCAAGCTTCCAGAAGCTGGAATCTTCGTTTTGATGAAGCTGTTAAACAATTTGGCTTTACTAAAAATGAGGATGAACCTTGTGTCTACAAGAAGGTTAGTGACTGCACAATTGTTTTTCTGGTCCTATATGTTGATGACATACTACTTATTGGAAATGACGTTCCTACTCTTCAGTCTGTGAAGAGTTGGTTGGGAAGCTGTTTTTCTATGAAAGACTTAGGTGAAGCAACCTACGTGTTGGGAATTAAGATCTATAGAGATAGATCAAGAAAACATCTTGGCCTAAGTCAGAATACATACATAGACAAAGTGTTAAAAAGGTTTAACATGCAAGATTCCAAGAAAGGAACTTTGCCTATGGCTCATGGCATAAGCTTATCAAAAGCTCAATCTCCTTCCACTAAAGAAGAAAGAGAACGGATGAATAAGATTCCATATGCATCTGCTATTGGATCAATCATGTATGCCATGATATGTACCCGACCAGATGTCTTGTACGCTTTAAGCATGACGAGCAGATACCAGTCTGATCCCGATAAAAGTCACTGGACTGCCGTCAAGAATATTCTGAAGTACTTAAGAAAAACTAAGGATTCATTCTTGATATATGGAGGGGAAAAAGAGCTCATTGTAAAAGGTTACACTGATGCTAGCTTCCAAACTAATAAGGATGACTCAAGATCGCAATCTGGGTACGTGTTTTGTCTAAATGGTGGCGCTATAAGCTGGAAGAGTTCAAAGCAAGAGACAGTTGCTGATTCTACTACAGAGTCTGAGTATATTGCTGCCTCAAATTCTGCAAAATAGGCAGTATGGATCAAGAAGTTCATAACAAAACTTAGGATTGTTCCTAGCATTGTGGACCCTATAAGTCTCTACTGTGACAATAGTAGAGCAATCGCACAAGCTAAGGAACCTAGATTACATCAACGATCCAAGCATATACTTAGGCGATTTCATCTCATTCGAGAGATCCTTGACCGAGGAGATGTAAAGATATGTAAGGTGCATACTGATGAGAATATTGCTGACCCACTCACAAAACCTCTTACACAACAAAAACATGAGGGGCACACTAGATCATTAGGCATTAGGCAAATGTCTGATTGGCTTTAGTGCAAGTGGGAGATTGTTGGTGTATGCACTATGAGCTTTTATGCTTTTTCATTTGTATCATTTTTTCTGCTTATCAATAAAATAAATATTTCAGTTTAAAATTGTTTTAAAACGTATTTATCCTTGGAGTAATAGGTCATATAAAAGTTATTCCTAAAATGTCCCTAGTCAAGTATTTACATGGGGACATGTAAATACACTGAGACTAGTGTGTGAGTGTATTGATGACCTGATCTCACAAATTATAGATATAGATGATATCAAGTCTTCACACGGGTACACATTAAGAGTAATGATGTACTGGACAGACCCACCATGAGAACGTTGCATGGATTGTTACATGATTGTCATAAACGATTCTCAATGTAATAATGGTATATGTAGTCCTTCGACCTAAAGTCACTACGATTCCTACATGAGGAGTTTATATTGTTTTAATACAATTAAACGTCTTCTGTAACAAGAGGACTATAAAGGTTGTGATTAGGCAATGAACAAATTATGCAGAGGGATGTGAGTGATGTAGATGGGGTTTGTCTCTCCTATGTGACAGGAGTGATATCTATAGGCCACTTGATGGAGTAAGACTAAGAAAACGCATGGCCATGCTAGAAAGAATAAATATTAGATATTTATTCAGATCCAGTCTACTCCGGTATCAAGTAAAAAATAAATTTGGCCGTACAAGGATGACGCGACCATGCCTTGGGCCCAATTAGGATATCGTGACAAAAGGAACAAACATATTAAATAATTATCACTTATAGGTTATGTTGATAATATTCAGACATAACGATGCATTGCTAGATGCCGCTCTTATTTTACATTAATAATAAAATAATTTATTATTAATATGACCGAGTATTTTACCTGTAGGGTCACACACATAGAGTAAGCCCATCAGAAAATATTGTCTTATTTTAGTTGGACTAAAATAAAGCTATTGGGCCTAACTCATTTGGAATGAGTAAGGAGCCTATTTTTTAGAGAGAACAAATTAGGTCAAACCTAAGCCTATAAATAAAGCATAAGATGCTCATAGGCCGTTCACTCAAGTGAGACATAAATTCACAAAAGTTGCAAGAGCTACACGCCGTCAAACTAGCAGTTGGCAAGTGTTACGATTCTGGTGGGAGTGCTCGTGTGGACTCCTAAAGGACGAGGCTACGACTGCTTTGGTGTTCTTCAAGAGGTAATCCAAAACGAATTTTTGTGTTTGTTTTATGCTTTGAAACACGGAACCTTGCAAATCCTATGGAATCCCTTTTTTTTCCGCTGCTTATGTTTAGGGATTTCCTAACAGTCTGGTCACAAAGTCCATAGCAATGTCATCCTATTTCTATTCCGGTATCTCCAAAGGTCGAAGGATCCTACTTGGTCGTTGTTGTTCCGCCTTTACCTTTTGACATGTCAGGCAAGCTGTTACATACTCAGCGATATCCCTTTTCATTCCTTGCCACCAGAATATTTTCTTCAAATCCTGATACATCTTGGTTGATCCCGGGTGGATACTGTATTTATTTTTGCATGCTTCATCTAGGATGGATCTTTTAAGATCTGTGTTGGCTGGAATACAGAGCCTTTGTTGATACCTGATCACCCTATGTTCATCTTTGTTAAATTCTGAGCTTTTTTCTTTTGTCTTTCTTGCTAGACCTTATAATTCCTGGTCATTGGCTTGAGCTTCCTTGATTTGTTCCAGGAAGTCATTGGAAATTCTTAGCATTCCAACCATAAGGCTTCCCCTTTTAGGTGTTACTGCTAAATTTAGATCGTGAAATTGTTCAATCAATTCTAACTCTTTTGTCATCGTATATGATAGGCGTAGAGCCTTCCTGCTGAGTGCATCAGCTACAACATTTGCCTTTCCAGGATGGTATCGGAGTTCAAAATCATAATCTTTGATGAATTCCATCCACCTACGTTGTCGTATATTAAGTTCTTTCTAGTCGAATAGATACTTTAAGCTTTTATGATCATTGAAGACTTCAAAGCATATGCCATACAAATAGTGTCTCCAAATTTTTAAGGCAAACACAACTGCAGCGAGTTCCAAGTCATGTGTAGGATAATTGACTTCATGTGGTCTTAGCTGTCATGAGGCATAAGCAACAACCTTTCTTTCTTGCATTAGAACACATCCTAGTCCTTGTCTTGACGCATCACAATACACTTCATATGGCTTGGCAGGATCTGGCAAAACCAAGACAGGTGCACTAGTGAGTCCTTGGCGTAACTCCGTAAAACTGCTTTCACATTTGTCGGTCCATTCAAATGGTTCATCTTTACGTGTCAACCTAGTTAGAGGTGTTGCAATTCGAGAGAAATTCTCGATGAATCGATGATAATATCCAGCAAGTCCAAGGAAACTGCGAATTTCTATCACATTCTTGGGTTGTTCCCACTTTAGTACAGCTTCTACCTTTGTAGGATCCACAACAATTCCCTCTTTAGAGATGACATGCCCCAAAAATTTTACTTCAGTCAACCAGAATTCACATTTTGATAACTTGGCATATAATTGTCTTGCACGTAACGTATTTAGAATAATTCAGAGGTATTCTTCATGTTCTTTATGGCTCTTGGAGTAGACGAGAATGTCGTCAATGAATACCACTACAAATTTGTCCAAGTATTTATGGAAGATTCGGTTCATGTAGCCCATAAAGATTGCAGGTGCATTGGTAACTCCAAAGGGCATGACAAGATACTCATAGTGCCCATATCGTGTCCTGAATGCTGTTTTGGGTATATCATCTTTCTTCACCCTTATTTGATGATAGCCTGATCGTAGATCAATCTTTGAGAAGATAGTGGCTCCTCATAGTTGGTCCATCAAATCGTCAATCCTTGGAAGAGGGTATCGGTTTTTGATCGTAGCTTTATTCAACTAACGATAGTCAACGCACAAATGCATACTGCCATCCTTCTTTTTGACTAGTAGAACTGGTGCTCCCCAAGGTGAGACACTAGGTCTAATCATTCCTTTCTCTAAAAGTTCTTCTATTTGCTTTTTGAGCTCACTGAGTTCCTTGGGTGACATTCGATAAGGAGCAATAGAGATTGGTCCCGCACCTGGTATAATGTCAATACTAAATTCAATTTCTCGCTCTGGAGGTAGCTCTCGTATATCATCAGGGAAGACTTCTGGAAATTCCTGAACAACAGGAATCTGATCAATTTGGGGAGTATTCTTGCTTTCAGTATCAGTAAGGATCATGTATACTTGGACTTCTTTTGTTGGGATTGCCTTTCCTGAGCTAACAGGACAAGAATCGGTGACTTGGTCATATTCAGACGTAGTAGACTCGAGAGAGATGGATCTATTATGACAGTCAATAAGGATATGGTTGGCAGCAAGCCAATTTATTCCTAGAACAATATCTAGATCAATCAAAGGTAAACATATTAGATCTACTTGGTAAGCTTTCCCTTCGATGTTGAGAGGGCATTTCAAACACATGCAGGAAGGGCAAATGGGCTTATTGGCAGCAGTCGTGACAATCATCTTATTGGGCAGAGAGGTTGTAGGTAACTTTAAATGTTGTACACAATTCTCAGATATAAAAGAGTGAGTTGCTCTAGAATCATATAATACATTTAACAGAGTACTTCCTATAAGGCATGTACCTTGCACAAGGTCGTTCCCTTGTGATATCTCCACACCATTCATGGTGAATACTCTAGCATTTCCTCCCTGTCTTCCAGCCGAGCCATTTCTGGGTCTTCTAGGATTATTGTTTTGATTGGAGTTGTTGTTGCAGTGATCATTCACTATCCTCGGGGCATTATTTGCAGAGGTACTTGTAGCAGGTCCTCCATTCCCTTGGCCTGTTGGTCGTACTATCTGCCTCTGAGTCATCTGCTGAAGGCTGTTCGTATTCTGTACCAACATTCAACATCGCGATGTCCAGCCCATCCATAAACTGTGTAGATTCTACTTTTTTTAGTACAATCTACTGCCCTATGTGGTCCTCCGTAGATATAGAATTTCAAGTTCTGACTGTTCCCTTGATCCCTTGAAGGAATCTGGGTGGCTGAGTAAGATGGTCGCAAATATGGTCGATCTGTTCAAAAATCTCTTCTTTGTTGTCGGTCTGGCATACGTCGTTCTGGACCATAATTAGACGTTCCAGGTCGTCTAAGGTTAGAGATATTCTCAAAGATGCGACATCGGTCAACCAAGTTAGAGAATTGAATGATTTGCTGACAACATATAGCTTGATGGATTTCCTGTTGTAGCCCTCCTTCAAATTTTGTGCATCTCGACGCTTCTCCCATTTGGGTGTAGTAGGGACAACATTTGGCCAATTCATCAAACTTAGAAGTGTATTCCCCAACTGTCATATTACCTTGTTTCAAATTAAAGAATTCCTGCTCCTTCTGCCTCCTTATGTCTTTAGGGAAGTATTTGGTGAGAAATTCTGCCTTGAACCGTTCCCAAGTGATGGCGTGTCCATCAGTTGTTAACTTGATTCTAGCATGGGTCCACCAGTGCTCTGCTTCCCCAACCAACATGAAGATGGCAAAGGTTATCTTGTCCTCATCAGGGCATCGCATAGCGGTAAAAATCTTTTCGAGGTGCTCAATCCATAATTGTGCTCCTTCTGGATTGAAGCCTCCCTTGAATTGTGTAGGGTTGTTTCTCTGAAAGTCAACTAGTCCTTGGTTCCGCCTAGTAGAGGCATGAGGTATTTCTTATCATTCTATTACCTCTACGATTCGAGTAAGAAGTTCCTCCATGACATGATCATTCTTTCGGCGAGCCATTAGGAAGTTGCTGAAAGAATATCAACAAAAGGATTCAGGGTTATGTTATGTGGAGAATTCCACATAGGAAATTTTGTCTTAGGTGTTTTATGAATAGTTCAATATTTCTATCAGAGTACGTGGAACCCTAGTGGTCCACTTCCCAAGCTTAATGAATCGACTATGATATGATACCACCAATATAACACTCTCGGTTAAATAAGACAGATCCTTCTATAGGTTCATCCTATTTAACTAAAAGGTTAAAAGTTTTTAGAAAAAGTGAATTTTTTTTTAAAGTAAAATAATGGCAGATCAGTGGAAGCAAATAGTAGGTAATTCACATAGTCATTCACAAACCATAAGCAATTGTACTCTTAACAGAATGGGGCACGTAGGCACCCTTAAATACATACAGTCATCCATTGTCTTATTATTTATTTATAAATATTCAACTACATATATCCTACTTTTATTGAGTGCTCCCAGTTGGTCCAATGTATTGTTGTTCTTCGTACTCCGGTTCTTGGTTTCCTAGCTCCTCTGTTATTATTAATCAGAAAGGGTGAGTATATACCCCAGACCCTGAAGGTTCCCGGTGCGGACATATCCAATCAACAGATAATATAACATAAATAATACAGTTAACATATTTACAACTATCATAATCAATAATGTTGTTATGGAATGCATGAGTTAGGTTTATTATAATTTATTTTAAGTTTAAGTCTCATGATGCATGTGGGCTCAATAAACCAATCCACCATCACCATTATCTCATTCTTTGGAAGTCGTCCTGCTCAAGTTGCCCCTGAGCACAACTTTCCCATACTAGAGCGATCGGAGCCCACCAAGTCCCCCAATCATTATTTAATCATTATAAGGTACGAATGAACTCATAGGTTCTAATCATTATATTATCCTGGGACTTGGCTCTACACGATCATAGTTACATTCCGTCATTTAGTCAAAGTACACCAGACTTGCATCGTCTGACCCGGCTTCAGGCACGACTCTGTTGCCATTGGGTTTCCGTCCCGGTTGTACGCCCAAGATTCTCCTCAAAGATCAGACGTGAATGTCCTCCAGCGTACCCGGTGTATGCTCTAGTTTTAATCCTTCAAAAGTATCTTCATGATGCAAAATGCATTATTTAAGTTTTATCATTACTTTGATCCCTGGGTATCTATGTGTTTCCAGCCTCGTAATATTTGTTCTCATGTTCTTAGGTCCCACCTATTTTTCAGACGTTATAGGTTATTATTATTATTTTATTTATTCTTATTCTAAAAAAATATATCGGTTATATCTTGGCTAAAATAATGCTTCGTTTAAAGAGTAAGTAGTATGTTCCTTATTTCATTATTCATAACTAAAACAATAATAATATTAGTAACAATAATAATAATAATAATAATAATAATAATAATAATAATAATAAGGCATCGTCTGTTTTATAAAAAAAATAAAAGGAAAATAAATGCAGAGAATAAGCCGGCAGGGCTGGCCATTGTATATTCGATAAAATAAATGACAGAATTTAAATAAAATAAAAACAAATGTTAAGAATAAGGCGGCAGAGCCGTCCATTATAATATAAATAAGCAGAAATAGAAAGAAAGATAAATGTAGAGAGTAAGGCGGCAAAACCGGCCTTTAAGCTTAATAGTAAATAATAATAATAATAATAATAATAATAATAATAATAATAATAATAATAATAATAATAATAATCATATTCATAATTATAATTATAATCGTAATCATAATCATAATAATAGTAACAGTGATATAAATGGTGACCCTTCATCCTTATTTCCTTGTTTATCTCGTCTTTCAAAACTTCCTCACTGGAATCCACATAGACACCCATGGTTCTTAATATTTTCACAATTCAATACTTAACATATCCACTTAATCATCATGGTTAGTAATAATCAACATAGCTAATTAATCATATACATAGCAATAAAAATTATATAAAACAAATACATAAAAATTAAAGCATCTTAATTTAACAACAATTCCTGAACCTGCCCTCGGAAAGGTAAGGACTAAAAGTACCTTAGTGTTTCCAAACACACGGTCCCCCCCAGGATACTAGAGAATATACCCCCTTACCTTGATGGAGGATCCTAGAGTAGTTGAAAACATTCTCTTATTGTCCTAGCTTCAGATCAAGAGTGACTTGATGGAGAAAAGGAACTGAGAGAGAGACTTTACTAACTTTAGCTTGTTCTAAGAATTCAGACTTGGGAACAAGATGTGGTATCGATTTTATGATGCAAATGACAAGTGGGGGACATGCTTTTCATAATAGGATTGTAGTGGGATGTTAGGTGCGTTAATTGTGGTAATAATGGAGGTTTTAGATAAGAAAATGAGCTGTATTGTTGATCATTTCCGCGGCTTACATAATGGAGCTTGCATGATTGAAGTAAAATATTAATTCTGACACTGTTTAGGTATTTTGGACATGTCTCTCTCATATCTAAATGGATTTTAACAAATTTGGTCATGTTAGAGGACTAAGACAACGAGGAAGAACTTTGTAGTTGACTAGATTTCCAAATTCGGACTCTAACTAACAATTAAAATGTGTACAGGATAACGTATCTTGAGTGGTAATTTGACAAGAGGAATTGGAAGAGCCTATGAAATTAATAACTTAGTGATCTGATGGTGCTGAGTGGAAGGGCCGTCGCTTAACGGATAAAAGTTACTCTAGGGATAACAGGCTGATCTTCTCCAATAGTTCACATCGACGGGAAGGTTTGGCACCTCGATGGTAAAAGATTAAATTGAAAATACTCGACAATATCTCTTTCCGAGAAGGATTCATCAGAGCCTCTTTCCGTTCAGAGTTGCTTCACTCAGAGGGAATCCGCTCGGAAATGTTTCTGCTTGAAACACTCAGTCATAGCTTTTCCTTCCTCGAAAATGACTCACTCGGAAATGTCTCACCCAGACTCATTCAGAAATATCTCACTCGGATATATATATCTACTTGAAAAGTGTTCTTTCAAAGTCAGCCACTTTTCGTTCAAAATTAATTCACTCGGGAATTCTCCACTCGGATATATATCTGCCCGAAAAGTACTTATTCGAAGTCAAAGTATTTCTTCACTCGAAAATATTTCTCTCGGAAGTGCATCACTCGGAAATCTTTCAACCGAAAGGATCATTCGGAGTCGAAGTTCAGTCCTCTCTCAGAAATCTTTCCACTTGGGAGTATCACTCGGAGTCAAAGGCAATCTCGAAGACAAACCGAGCACAAGCTCTCCGCAACTTTAAATATGGACCCAAACACAGGCTCTAGGCAATCTTTAAGACACCCAAGCACGAATAGAATGAAGGGGTTCACCACTCGGATATTTACTTCCCCAGGGAACTATTCACTCAGAAACGTACTTATTTGAAATCAAAACCTTTCTCTGTCTAGAAGTATTTCCCCTAAAAATGACTCACTCGGTATATTTCAATCGGTGCCATACTACGCGGAAATCAGAAATCTCACTTGGTGTTATCCCACTTGGAAGTGTCTCACTCGGTGCCATCCCACACGGAAGTGTCGCACTTGAAGACACCCCATTTGGGAAAGTTACATTCAACTCGGAGATACCCCACTCGGGAATTCACTGCTCGGAAACATCTCGGCCCGAGAAGTACTCATTCGAAATCAAAGCTTTTCTTTGTTCGGAAGTACTTCTCTCGGAAACGTTTCACTCAAAGACGTTTCATTCAGGAATGAGTCACTCGAAGACATTTGACTCGGAAACGTTTCACTCGGACACGTTTTATTCGGAGACGTTTCACTCGAAGACGAGTCACTCGAAGACGTTTGACTCAGAAAGGTTTCACTCGGAGACGTTTCATTTGGAGACGTTTCACTCGGAAACGTTTCACTCAGAGATGTTTCATTCGGAAACGAGTCACTCGGAAACACTCTACCTAGAAGTATGGAACTTGGAAACGTCTTTGCCCGAAAGGTGCTCATTTGAAGTCAGAGCCCCTTTCACTCAGAAGTAGTTCTCTCGGACACGCTTCGCTCAGAAATGTCTCCAGGGCCAGGACTCCCTTCACTCGGAAGTGATTCTGTTGGTCATGACTCACTCGGAAACATCTTAACCTTGCTTCACTCAGAAGTTCTCTCGGTCATACCTCACTAAGGAAGACCTCACTTGAAATCATATTCCTTTCTACACTCGGACAGTCTTATCTCAGACATGATCTACTCAGAAATTGCTTGCTCAATAATATTTTACTCGGTAATGTCTCAATTAGAGCGCTACCGGAAGTTAGTATCAAAGAAGGTATTTGAGCCAGACCAAAAGAGGTGTTCACAAAAATGTTTTCCTAACCAAATTTATGTAGAAAGTTGAGATAAAATGGATAATATCATTAATGGTCTAGATAAAAATGATTATACATGAGAATTAAATTTTTTTTTGGGATGTTACAGACTACCTGCAGGGTATTTTATTTACTTATTATCACTTACAGAACTTCCATACTTCAAAATTTACAAGGTTAAGACTACTTACTAAAAACAAGGATGTTACATTTTCTCTCTCCACTTGAACTAGTCTGCACCGAGGTCAACAATCTGGTATGGGACTAGCCACAAATGTCAACTGTTTAAAGTGATTTATACACTGGTACAGTGGGTATCCGATATTGTGTCCTTTATCTTAGTGGGAGAATAAAGATCTTGAAGTCTTAGAGATCCTTCACACTGGGCTTTTACGTTGATGAGGGGCGAAAGGTGGTGTCACTTACGAAGATTCTCTGACGCTCAAGTCAGTAACCAATAATGGAATGCAAGGTTTCTCAAGCATAAGTTTAAGAATGAGTCTAACGTACCAGAGTAGTGAAAATGGTGGTATTTATATACATGTATGCAGAGAATGAAAAGTCCTTAGGGTTAGGGGACAATAGTACATTGTGTAGTGTACGATTCTAACACACGACATGGGTGGCTCCGCGTCTCTTACGAATGTTCCCCTGTAACTGTACCTTGTACTTGTTATCGGATGACATAAAAGTTTTTCAGTGTACGAGGCACTGACCTGGACAAACTGGTATAGAAGAATGTCTAATATGGATTTACAGTCCAGAGGATTACCTGCGACATCGGTAGCGAGCATGAGAGCAGATAAAATTACCCTCATGTCCATACGCCGGTATCAAGACCGGATCATCACTCTAATGGTGAGTTTTCACCCTATATATTTATGTCTCTTCACTTGCATTTTTTCCCACCCTTTTTGCTAAAACTTTCTCATACTACTTTGAACTCTCTTTTGAAAGCTTCTCTACTAAAAACCTTTTCTTCTTCCTCTTTCAACTGAGTAATGGCTTTCAAAGTTTCAAATATTATTGACTCTTCTGTGTTTAACATGAGGCAGCATAGACTTGATGGATGAGATATCTCTAAGGAGATCAATGAGATTGGCTAGATGAAATTTTTTCATGATCAAGAATCTTATTCTCCAGTTCTGGTTCTAAATTTTTGGATAACGATCTCTGTGGATAAATCCAAGTTCATTGTTCTGGGAAAGCTTCAAGGAAAATCCATTGAATTTTCTAAGGATGTTATCACGACTGTTGCAGGCTATCCTGTTGTTGGTGAAGTTTATACTGATGATTTGAGTATAATGTCGTCTCCTCCCTAGAGATAAACCAGATGCTCTATAGGACAGAGCAACCAGTGAAGTTAGTCTCTGGGTCTCTTCTTACAATGGTCAAGATATTGCACCTCATTATGAAGCAAGTCTTTTTCCTTAGCAAACATGCGAAAGACACTGTGAGCAAGTTGGATAGATTCTACATGTACCACATGCTTGCAAAGGAGAAGGTTAGTCTGCCTAATATGATTATGACTTATTTAATCTCCTTCATAGGCAAGAAGCAGAATAAGATTCCATACCCTGTGGTTCTCATGAAGGTTTTTACCCTGGAAAATATGCAAATTGGTACTGTTAGTGAATTGGTCACTGTAACATCCCCGTTTTAAAATTAAATGTTGAATGAAGAATAAACCATTAAGACTTGATTCCAACCAGAAAATAACTGTTAATTGTATTTAACTAAGTAGATTTAAGCCACTAAAATATGAAAATGGTGATGGTCAGGGGATGGAGTGGAGTGCACGTGGCTGCTGCAGCACTCACTCTCCCATCCCACTCTTCTCTTGTTCATGCGCATGTACACATATATATATATATATATCGTGAGCCTTTAGTGAGGAACACACTTACTCTTTCTTCAGACTCTCTCCTCCGTCACTTCATCCTCTACTTCCTCTCTTCGTCTCCATTTTCTTCTTCTTCCATCTTACTCTTCGCTCCTGGAGATCTTGATTCCAGTACTGAAGAACGGACCACACTTCATCCCAGAATCAGGCGCAGGATACGACAAAGCCAAGGAAGACCGGACGAACCAGGAGAAGGACATCGGACCCGACAACAAGAACGAAAAAGGTTTCTGAGGATTCTTCTAAAGGTAGGGGGCGCTTGCATGTCGAATGCATGGTCTAAGAACGGTACCGGATGAACATGCTGCTGAGCGTGGGTGTGTGTGTGCATGTTTTTATAATCATTAGAACTGATGCTGTGCATGTGTGCATGTATTCACAATTACTAAAACTGATGCATGATTTGAGATTCTGATAGTGATCTTCGTGGCTATGGCGTAGTCTGCTCGTGGATGATAATGATGGATCTATTTTGTTGTCACTATGAAAAGTATGTATGTGCATGTTCTTAATTGGATTGCTCAATGTTGTTAGTCTGATGACCGATTGTAACATGCGCTGGTGTGACTGACTGAATGATGACGAGTAGTGGAGGATATTCGTTCTTACTTAATGACTACGGTAATGTGTTCATGACGCGATGATGTGTAATAATGAATGTGTTAGTTGCATGAGTAAGAGTGGGGTGACCCATGGAAGGTCAAGAACCCCAAGGGAAATGACTTCCAGTTACCAACCCTGGCTAGATCCCAATAGGGCTCGTGGTAGCCGTTGGAGCTAGAGAAGTGAGTCTCGAGACGCCGTGGGGAGGCCGGTGCCACCTGGTAAGAGCTGAGGGACGAGGGGCCAAAAGAAAGGGGGCCGTAACTGAGAGTCTTTTCCCGAGTCGGATCCGCAGGCATGCATATAGAAATAAGGCTGATTGTGGTGATGTATAAATCTATGTATGTGCAAGTGTATGATTTTGAATGCATGATTATATATTTGGATGTGGAATAAACTCGGTGAATTATGTGTGTCATGAACATTGTTGAATTGTATGATTTTGGTTACTTGAGAAAGGTTGAGGTATAGCAGGAGCGTGTACTGACGCTGATACCGAGTCTGTGAGTATCATTTTACATGTAAAAGCTCACCCCTGCAGTGGCCATTTTCAGTGAATGTCTCTCGTGAGGAGGATCAGAGGCAGAGCTGGAATGCTGGGCGGAGTGCTGATGCATTTCGAAGGTTTAATTAAGGCGTTGTTAGATGAAGCCCGGACTGGTTCATACCGGATGTTAATGTTTTGTGATGAATAGAACTTTATGAACAAGTAAAAGTCTGATTTTGCATTGTAAATATTAATATACGCTTTTATGTATATATATGGATGTATGGTTTTGTGTGTGAGATGCTATGTGCTGCCTTGTTTTATAAGTGAGCTTTAATAGATACGCAGGGACAGTATGATTTGAGCAGGATATAGCCCAGTCAGAGTAAATTGAGAATTGTTTTAGGAAAACTTATGTCGGATACGTTGGGCGGAGTCGTACCCCGCCTGAAGTATGGGAGCAATCCGCCCAAGCGAGTGGACTCGCGTTGGAGCGATGTAGTTGTTAGAGTGGGACACCGTCCAATTATCCTTCCTATCCGTCGTGATACTAACGCAATCCGGACCCCGATGTTGACCCCGTATTGGTCGTTATGGCTAAGTCCGCCCAGGCGTCGTCATACTTAGTTGAGCTGGGTGGAATAGGTTCAGATCCCTCCTTTCTCCACAACTTACTAACGTATATGTACCCTGTAACTTCTCATTTTCTGAGTGAAAGGCGAGTGTGAGGATTTACTTAATGAACCCTTGTCCATAACCGATGGAGGAAATTACCCTGTAGTTGTGTTAAAGAGGCGTTATGTAGATTTCATTTAGGCGGCGTCATACCTCGCCCAAGTAACTAGGACAGCCCGCCCAAGATAAATATACCCCGTCTAGCCAAGTAGGATGATTCTAACTCCGCCTTCCACCGAAAGCTACGCGTGTGAATGTATTAACGTATTTCCCTTATCTATTCCTCCTGTTGAGTGACCAGTATTTCTCGAAGGGAAGCCTCAGTGCGAAATCTCCTCTATCCGCTGCTGCATTCCCATACTCCGCCTGGACGGTGTAAGACCCCGTCTAAGCGAATGAACGGTGTTGCGCAATCCGCCCTAGTGTTAGTACGTTACGATAAACCCATCGAGCCGGTCTCAGTTTTAGTTTTCCCTGTAGGTTGCTATGTGCGAGTGAAGGCTTTTTCGTTCTTCCCTTGCCTGCTCCCTCATATATCGAATAATACGGGACTGTTTCGTGAGAAATTTTCTGATATTTTGTTTGGAATTTTTTTTTAGTTGCAATTAATTAGGGTGTTACATTTTGGTATCAGAGCGGACCGAAAAGTCCAAGGCCAAAGTATGCTTACCAAGTGTAAGCGGTGGTGTCTGTGTCTTTTGATTGAATGGTTGAAATTGTTCTGATGCTGGTTGACCTGATTGATGATTGTCTTGGGGACAAGGGGTTGTTTCCCCTGGTCCGATTGTGTGTATGACTTAGGCGAATGACATAATGTGCTAAGTTATTAATTGTTGGACTAGTAACTAGATCGGTAGTAAGTGGCTCCGTATACTTATCCTTAGATGTCAATTTCAGGATAAGGAATGGCGCATCGTCAAAGTATGGAGGCTATAGCCACAGCATTCCAACGCTTTGCTGATGTGTTTGAAAGGCAAGGCCAAACTCAACCTGAGGATGGCCATGTGCTGGACCGCTTCCTGAAGAGGAAGCCGAGTGAATTCTTAGGAGGACGGAACCCTGAGGCGGCGTTCAAGTGGACTCAGGAATTAGAGAGAATTTTTAGGGGTCTTCGCTGTATCGAAGCCCAGAAGGTGGAATGCGCAGTGTATATGCTGCGAGATGAAGCGGAGAATTGGTGGAAGATAGTCAGGAGCCGATTCCCCGAAGATGACAATCAACTGACGTGGAACGATTTCAAGGCCTGCTTCCTAGACAAATACTTTCCCGACACAGTGAGGAGTCGGAAAGAGCTGGAGTTTATGGAGTTAAAACAGGGCTCCATGACTGTGGAAGAATACGCGACCAGATTTGAGGAATTGTGCCTATTCTATCCGCCCTTCCAGCAGCCAGGAACGGAGCACTCCAAGTGTCTTAAGTTTGAGAACGGACTGAGATCGGATATCAAGAGGGCCTGCAGATACCATGAAATCCGGAGTTTCCCTGCCTTAGTGAACAAGTGTAGAATATTCGAAGAGGATGACAGGGCCCATTCGGGCCAGTGCAGCAGAGCTAACCAGCACCTGAGGCCTCAGCAATCACGTTTCAAGAGGCCAGGGAACGTGAGGAGGAATGAACCCTTCACCAGATATCAGAACCATAATGACCGAGGGAGACAGATGAGTGGGCGACCAAGGTATGGCGGATGCTTTAAATGTGGCGGTGATCATTTTGCTAAGGAATGCAATGATACCAATGTTAAATGCTACCACTGCGGAGAGAAGGGACAAGTTCGCCCGGACTGCCCCCAACTCCGCCAGGCAACCACCAATGTGCGTCAAGGAGGATTTCAAGATCGAACCAGAGTGAATGATAACCAACGACATGGTGGCAGAGGCAACGGAACCAGAGGAAATATGATGCATGCCCCGAACAGTCGAGAGAGGAACACCGGCCCAACAGCGACAGGAAGGATCTACACCATCAATGCAGAGGATGTTGCACCAGCAAACGATCTAGTACAATGTAAGTGCTCACTTGGAATGAACACGCTTAATGTTGTTTTCGATTCGGGGGCAACCCATTCTTTTATAGCTGATGAGTGCGTGAAACGGTTGAAGCTACCAACTGTGTCTATGAACCGGACTTTAGAAGTGGCCAGCCCCACTGGCCCTAGTGTGTTCGCATCGTCTATATGTAAAAATGTAGCATTTGAGTTGTATGATCGGAGTTTCACCTTCGATCTGATTTGCATGCCCTTAAAGGGTCTTGATATTGTGCTTGGAATAGATTGGCTTTCAGCCAATAAGGTATTAGTAGATTGTAGAAACCGAGAGATAGTTTTCCCAAAACAACCCACCGAAGATGGCGCGGCACAAGGTATAACCCAACTATTTATGATGCTTTGTCTAACCAAAGATGAGAATGAGACCCTAGCGAATGAAATTCCGGTTGTCTGCGAATTCCCAGAAGTGTTCCCAGAGGACGTCCCGAGTGTACCTCCCCATAGAGAAGTTGAATTCTCTATAGACTTGATCCCTGGAGCCGAACCGGTCTCCAGTGCACCCTACAGAATGTCCTCAACTGAATTGGTAGAGTTGAAAAAACAAGTGGATGAGTTACTTGAGAAGCAGTTCATTAGACCAAGCGTGTCACCATGGGGCGCACCTGTGCTACTTGTTAAGAAGAAGGATGGCAGCATGAGACTTTGTATAGATTATCGACAGCTTAACAAACTCACAATCAAGAATCGATACCCACTGCCTAGAATTGATGATTTAATTGACCAGCTGCGTGGAGCCTCAGTCTTCTCGAAAATCGACTTACGATCAGGATATCACCAAATCCGAGTGAAGGACTCGGACATTCCTAAAACTGCCTTTAGGACTAGGTATGGTCACTATGAGTATGTAGTGATGCCGTTCGGTGTGACAAACGCCCCTGCTGTTTTCATGAATTACATGAACAGCATATTCCATTCCTTCTTAGATCGGTTTGTTGTTATCTTCATCGATGATATTCTAGTTTATTCTAAGACATCTGAGGAGCATGAAGGACATCTCAGGACGGTACTCCAAGTGTTGAAGGAGAAGCAATTGTTTGCAAAGCTTTCAAAGTGCGAATTTTGGATGGATGAGATCCACTTCCTCGGGCATGTGATCTCCAAGCGAGGCGTCTCGGTGGATCCTGCGAAGGTAGCTGCTGTAATGGCATGGGAGAGGCCCAGGTCGATCTCGGAAATAAGGAGTTTTATGGGCTTGGCAGGTTATTATAGAAGGTTCATAGAAGGTTTCTCTAAGTTGGCATTACCCCTGACTAAATTGACTCGGAAGAACGTTCCTTTTGTATGGAGTCCGGAGTGTGAGAGCAGCTTCCAAGAACTGAAGAATAAGTTGACAACTGCTCCGGTGTTGGCATTACCTGAGTTACGAGAAAGCTTCGTGGTCTATTGTGACGCGTCCGGACTCGGATTAGGATGTGTACTCATGCAGAAAGACCGAGTGATAGTATATGCCTCTCGACAATTGAGACCCCACGAGCAACATTATCCGACCCATGACTTGGAGTTGGCAGCAGTAGTTTTTGCATTGAAAATCTGGAGGCATTACTTGTACGGATCCAAGTTTGAAGTGTACAGCGATCATAAGAGCCTTAAATACCTATTCGACCAAAAGGAGCTGAACATGAGGCAGAGAAGATGGATTGAGTTTTTGAAGGACTATGATTTCAAGTTGAAATACCACCCAGGTAAGGCAAATGTCGTAGCAGACGCATTGAGTCGAAAATCCCTCCACATAGCAGCCATGATGGCAAAAGAAGTTGAGTTGTTAGAGCGGTTCCGAGACATGAACTTGCATGTTGACGCCCCTTCCTCTCAGAAGATGACAATCGGTACGTTGAGGATTGCCAACGAATTCTTAAAATCCGTGTACGAACAGCAACAGGCGGACTCTTACCTAGCTGAAATGAAGGAAATTCAGGCTAAAGGAAAGGATTTATCCTTGGCAGAAGGGTCAGATGGAATCTTCCGGGTGAGGAACAGAATATACATACCAAGTGAAGGAAGATTGAGAAGAATGGTGCTTGATGAAGCCCACAAAAGCCTACTCAGCATTCACCCAGGAACCACGAGGATGTACCACGATTTGAGGAAACAGTTTTGGTGGCCCGGACTAAAGAAGGATGTGGCGGAGTACGTGGCCCGGTGTATCACTTGTCAGAAATCGAAGGTAGAGCACCAAAAACCGTACGGTGCAATGCAGCCTCTAGAAATCCCCATGTGGAAATGGGACTCAATTGCGATGGATTTTATCATGGGATTACCCAAAAACCGAGCGGGCCATGATGCCATTTGGGTCATTGTTGACAGATTGACGAAGAGTGCACACTTCTTACCTGTAAATATGAAGTACCCATTGCATAAATTGGCTCGAATCTACATTCAAGAAGTTATTCGACTACATGGCATACCTACTTCCATCGTCTCAGATAGGGACCCTAGATTTACGTCCAGGTTTTGGACCACCATGCATCAAGAACTGGGGACGAAGCTTTGGCTTAGTTCTGCCTACCACCCCCAATCGGATGGACAATCCGAGCGAATGATTCAGAGTCTAGAAGACTTATTGAGAGCGTGTGTGTTAGAGTACGGTGGGGACTGGGAGCAGTACCTTCCCTTGATCGAGTTTACGTACAACAACAGCCATCATCACAGCATTGGCATGACACCTTACGAGGCATTATATGGGCGTAGATGCCGAACCCCACTCTGTTGGTCAGAAGCGGGTGAAAGTCTATTACTGGGACCAGACATCGTG